>OX465103.1:18948768-20148768 GCA_949987565.1 Luidia sarsii | reverse complement strand
AAGTGAGTTCCCCAAACTCTTTAGTATTTTTTACAATTACCGGTAGGTATAGCGTGCTCTTTTTTCAGGCTACACATGCGCATGAATATGACCTGACACCTGGCAAAGACATGACGGTGGTTTCTCAGATTGCGCAACATGCAAGGAAATTTGGCAAGCTGCAGCGTACGTTCTTCGCTAGACTTGATTTGCGTTGATTTCATGGGACGCGCCAACGAATTGCGAAGGAGGCAACTGTCTAAAAACAACAACCTGGGCTTTGACAGCAGAGTTACGCATGCATATGAAAATGACCTGACACACAGTGAAGAGATCGGAGTGGGTGAACAAGAGAAAAGAGGTGGAAAAGCTAATGAAAGAAAGAAGCAGACAGGAAAATTTTTAAACAACTTATCAAAGTAGCAAAGGAATTTTGACTGGATTGGGGTTAACCAATTGAGAAATCAAATTTAACAGCTGCATCCACCTTGATGTGAGTTCCCTGAAGTACTGTAGCCAGGTTTAATTGAACAGTTGAATGCTTGTTTGCATCTGATTGCAAATATGGATGTGATTTCAGGTGCTATATGGCAGTAAATGGCTAAATGCTTCTTCTAAATGCACCCACACAAAGACTACAGTAGTTGACTATTTAGGAAGACCGCCATCTAGGGACTGGATAGCTCAGGTGGTAAAGCACTGGTACGCAAAACCAGAAGTCTTGGGTTCAAGTCCTGGTACAGTCAATTCGTCTTTGCCCTTTTTTCCAAAGTAGAGTAACATGCAAACATATGTTGCAATCTGCTTACTGACGTAAATGGCCAAAATGCCAATATCAAAAATTAGGAGATCCTGGCATTTCAATCCTAGCAGGACCTTTCTCAAAGTTTTCATTTACTTTCATTGATAAAAACTAGATGAAGCCGTAATCTATAGGCCTTTTCACACCATCTTCGCTTCGAACCGGGTTGAAACCTACCCGGTTCTGTTCTGGTTCAGCCTTGGCTGTTTTTGACCCGGTTCACAGAGATGCAACGTTCACACCGTCATGACAGAAACCGGCCGCAGCGTGAGACGGGTAACTTTCAATCCGGATACAGCCGTGCGTATTCACACTACGTACTCTCAACACGGATCATGTGCGGCGCCTGCGCGCTGTGGTGATTTTCTCACTCCCACAATGCCTTGCGACGCGCCAAGCGGCCGGATGTACCAGTCAAAAATAAGTAGACTCCACACGCTTTCGCGAAAATATTTTCGTGAAGCATGCGCGATTAAGAAATGTTGGTAGGCCCCCCTAATTTGCGCGTTTCGAGAAAAGCTTTCGCGAAGCATTCGCGAAGAAGGCAAGAAGCAACTCCCCTAAATGAAATAACGACGAAACATTGTATAGCACCACCTATGTAATTCCTGCAGTGCCCTCAAATGTGGATGATTTTCACAGCAACGAATTTCCGTACCCGCACAGTGCCGCCGTGGCCTTTTGCCTTTTGGCCGACGGGATAGTTGGGCAGATGGGACTACCGGCCGCCGCACGGCCGTTAGCACAGCGTGCATAAAATAGAATCCAGACTGCTGTGAAACATTGCGAATTCTGTGCACAACATTGGTTGCATGATAGATAGATTGCGCAACAACACGTGGTTGAGTTGCGTGCGAAAGTAGAACAATAGAAAGAGCTGTCAAAGTTTGCGCGACCGTTAGCACAGCGCGCATTAACAGAATCCAGACTGCTGTGAAACATTGCGCATTCTGTGTACAACGGTACGTGCAGTGTGGGTGTCAACGAACTTTTCGTCTGTGGGTACGTGTTCTTCCGCGGAGTTTCGCACCACACAACTCAACCCGGATCGGCGGTAGTGATCTCAACCCGGGGCGGTTCACACTATCATTTTCGAACCGGTTCAAGCTGAAAAATGCATTTTCAATCCGGATCGAGATTTTCAACCCTGGTCCCTGGCAGGGTTGGTCTCGAGCCGGCTAGAGCATGCTACCCGGTTCGGAACCGGGTTGAAATTTTAGTACTGTGGAAAGGGTTGAAAATATCTCGGGGTCGGAACCGGAACCGACCCCGAGATTTTGGACAGTGTGAAAAGGCCTTTGGTGTTTACTTCGATTCTAGTACTGTATGTGTACATGTATGTCTCATCATATATCTAACACTTGTAAATCTGTCAGGTACCAACTACACAATCAAGGGTTAATACATAAACACTTAACTGGCCCAGCTACTGAGAAACTTGTTCATGCGCTCATTTCATCTCGTCTGGATTTTTGTAACTCACTACTGTATAAATTACCCAACACACAACTTGTCCGTCTTCAAAAGCTCCAAAATGCTCCAGCTCGTAATGTTACTTGTCTCCTGGTAGATCTCATATTACAGGTACTCCTATATTACGTTCATTACATTGGCAGCCTGTTGGCTGCCTGTTGCTTAACGAATTAAGTCCAAGATATTGTTGCTGGTTTTTCACTCCCTGTCTTTGGCTGCGCCACAATATAATAACAGTTTACTAAAGTTGGAAAGTGTCAAGGATCAAATTCCGACCACTGCCATAATTGGTACTATTGACGTTTCCTCTCAATACACAAACATCCCCCAGGAAGAAGGCATTCAAGCTTGCTCCTCGGCCCTGGCCAAAGGAAAACAGTCTTCTCCACCCATCTCTGACATAACCACCCTCATGAAGTTAGTGCTGGCGAAGAACAATTTCTCCTTTCATGGCAAGCACTATCTTCAAGTGCATGGCAGTGCCATGGGCACGCGCATGGCTCCCTCCTTTGCTTGCCTCTTCATGGGTGACCTTGAGGAACGCAAATTCACATGGGAGCAGTCTCTTCAGCAGACCCACTTTCTGGATGTCACCGTCCGGAAAGACATCAATACACTTACTACTGACTTGTATTCTAAGCCCACCGACACTCATCAATATCTCCATGCCTCCATGTGTCACTCCAGACACTGTAAGACTGGTATACATGTAGCTTACAGCCAGGCCCTCAGATTGAGGCGCATATGTTCCAATGAGTCTGACTTTCGCCGCCATACACGTGTATTGGCCAGTAACTTTGTTGCTAGAGGCTGTAGTTCTCACCAAGTGAAGATTTCCATTGCTAAAGTCTATTCCATTCCCAGAAGTTCAGCGCTCAAACAAAAGCCACCAGGTCCCAAGGACAATCCCAAATGTTCCCTTAGTTACTTCCTACATGTACCACCCTTCTCTTCCTCCTCTCTTCGTCTGGCTGATGCCATTCCAAATACGCCTGTTTTGGCTTTCAGTCGCCCCCGTAACCTGCGTGACTTAATTGTCCGAGCAGAGGTCCCCCTTTGGACACTTCACCTCCCACCAAATTTGGTACATTTAAGTGTACCTCGAAATGCATTGTTTGCAAGACACATATTAAAGAAATAGACTCTTTCAATGGACATTCCTCTGGAACTACCCACATGACCTATGGATCTATCACGTGCACTACCTCAAACATCATATACCTCATCTCTTGTAGACTTTGTAATGTTCAGTATGTTGGCGAGACCAAAAACATGGCCATTCGATATCAGATATGAGTGTACTGCATGGGCATAGAGTCCCTTGGACACCGTAGTAATGCTGTCCGTCTTAGCCGTGAGAAAATGTGGATGAAGCGTCTTCGGACTATTCAACCACATGGTCTCAACATCCAGGAGGGTAATGACAAACACCATGCAGCTTTCTGATAATCCTCCTTTTGTATTCACTCCTCCACAATTCTCTCTTTGATCTTTCCCCCTCTTCTCACTAATCCCTACCCTCCTCCTTGCCCTTCCCTTTGATCTCTCCCTACCAGCTTTACGCTTTGTCCTTTATTTCTCATCCATGTCCAATTCCCCCTTCCTTCGTGTACATGTATCTGTTTTGTCCTTATCACACTGCCTTTGAGAAAGGTCCTGCTAGGATCGAAACATCAGGCCCACTAAATTTTAAAGTTTACTAAAGTATTACAAACCCAAAATTTAGTGGGCCTGACATTTCGATCCTAGCAGGACCTTTCTCAAAGGCAGAGTGACAAGGAAAAACAGAAAGGAAGGGGGGAGAGAGTGAATAGGACACGGATGAGAAACAAAGGACAAAGAGTGAAGCTGGTAGGGAGAGATCAAAGGGAAGGGCAAGGGGTAGGGTAGGGATTAGTGAGAGGAGGGGGAAAGATCAAAGAGAAGGGCAAGGAGTGGGGTAGAGATTAGTGAGGAGAGGGGGAAAGATCAAAGAGAGAAGTGTGAAGGACTGAACACAAAAGAAGGATTATCAGAAAGCTGCATGGTGTTAGTCATTACCCTCCTGGATGTTGAGACCATGTGGTTGAATAGTCCGAAGACGCTTCATCCACATTTTCTCACGGCTAAGACGGACAGCATTACTGCGGTGACCAAGTGATTCTATGCCCAGTACACTCATATCTGATATCGAATGATCAGGGAGATTGAAGTGATACCCAACAGGGGTGTCCATTTTACCGGTTTTGATAGCAGACCTATGGCCATAGATCCGTTTTTTGAGGGTGTTTTTGGTCTCGCCAACAAACTGAATATTACAAACTCTACAAGAGATGAGGTATATGATGTTTGAGGTAGTGCACGTGATAGAGCCATAGGTCCTGTGGGTAGTTCCAGAAGAATGTCCATTGAAAGAGTCTATTTCCTTGACATGTGTCTTGCAAACAATGCATTTCGAGGTACACTTAAATGTACCAAATTTGGTTGGAGGTGAAGAGTCCAAAGGGGGAACCTCTGCTCGGACAATTAAGTCGCATAGGTTACGGGGGCGCCTACTAGCCAAAAAGCCAAAAAAAAAAAAAAAAAAAAGCCAAAACAGGCGAATTAGGAATGGCTTCAGCCAGACGATCTGAAATGTGGAGAATATGGTGGTTTTCCTTAGTTATCTTCCTGAGAGGAGGAAGAGAAGGGTGGTAGGAAGTAACTAAGGGAACCTTGGGCTTGCCCTTGGGACCTGGTGGATTTTGTTTTAGTGCCGAACTTCTAGGAATGGAATAGACTTTAGCAATGGAGTTCTTCACTTGGCGAGAACTATAGCCTCTAGCAACCAAGTTACTGGCCAATACACGTGTATGGCGGCGAAAGTCAGACCCATTGGAACATATACGCCTCAATCCGAGGGCCTGGCTGTAAGCTAACAGTGTCTGGGGTGACAACTGGAGGCATGGAGATATTGATGAGTGTCGGTGGGCTTAGAATTCAAGTCAGTAGTGAGTGTATTGAGGTCTTTCCGGACGGTGATGTCCAGAAAGTGGGTCTGTTGAAGAGACTGCTCCCATGTGAATTTGATAGACCTATGGAAGGAATTGATGTGGTCAAAGAAAGCATTCAAGCTGCTACCGTCCCTAGTCCAAATGAAGAACATGCATCTATGTATCTCCACCAAATCCAGGGACGGCATGGAGCCTCACTGAGCATGCGTTCCTCAAGGCCACCCATGAAGAGGCATGCAAAGGAAGGAGCCATGCGCGTGCCCATGGCAGTGCCATGCACTTGAAGATAGTGCTTGCCAAGAAAGGAGAAATTATTCTTGGCCAGCACTAGCCTCATGAGGGTGGTTATGTCGGAGATGGGTGGAGAAGACTGTTTTCCTTTGGCCAGGGCCGAGGAGCAAGCTTGAATGCCTTCTTCCTGGGGGATGTTAGTGTATAGAGAGGAAACGTCAATAGTACCAATTATGGCAGTGGCAGGAGTTTGATACTTGACACTTTCCAACTTTCGCAGAAAGTCGGGAGTGTCATGGACGTATGAGGGGATTTGGGGAACCAAGGGTTTTAGAAAAGAGTCAATGTGGTTATGGACAGGACGGACTATGACCAGAAGGTAAGGTGCATTCTTGAGTCGGGGGCCTACCAGCCTCTAACCAAGGATCCCACACCAGCTATAGAGAGGAGAATGAATGCCAAGCTACTTGCCTTGCAACGTGCTGGCAACATTCCCTACAACCTCTATAGACAACCCCGGTCATCCTGTGCATGTAGTCCTCGGTTCTTTGGCCAACCAAAGATCCACAAACCCGATGTCCCACTCCGCCCTATTGTTGCCACTCGGGGAGGCCCTACCTACAATACTGCCAGGCATCTAGCCAGTATCTTGCGCCCTTTGGTGGGTAACACCATACACCACGTGAAGAACTCGGAAGACTTCGCCAATTTCACTAGTGACCTTGTGCTTCAACCACATGAGATCATGGTGAGTTTTGACGTTGTCTCTCTCTTCACCTGTGTCCCCACGAAAGATGCCTGCACTATTGTCAGGGACCGCCTCTCTCAAGACCTAACTCTTCAAGACCGCTCCGACCTCACTCCGGACCAGATCCACGACCTCCTGAAGTTCTGCGTCTCCTCTTCAAGCTTCCGGTGGAGACAAGAATTCTTTGAACAGTCAGAAGGAACCTCTATAGGATCTCCTATATCCCCGGTTCTGGACGACTTGTTCATGGAGGAATTCGAGCAGACTGCCATCGCCACAGCTGATTTCAAACCGCGAGTCTGGCTGCGCTATGTCGATGACACTTTTGTCATCTGGCAGCATGGCCAAGACAAGCTCCAGCTGTTCCTGGATCACCTCAACGGGCTTCACAGCCGCATCCAATTCACCATGGATCAGGAAAAGGATGGCAACATCCCTTTCCTGGACGTAGAGGTGTCCAGGCAACCCGATGGCAATCTCGCTCGGAAGATCTATCGGAAACCGACACACACTGACCGCTACCTCCACAGTCGGTCTTTTCACCATCCCAGCATCAGACGGTCGGTCAACCGCACGCTTGTTCGACGAGCCTACAGGATCTGTGAGGGAGGGAGCCTACGGGAGGAGATCAGTCACATCAAAGCAGCCCTGCAGCGGAATGGATACTCTGGAAGTCAAATCAAGACCAGAGCCCACAGTGACCAAAGGGTCTCCTATACCCAAGGTCAACCCTGTCGGAAAGCTCCTGCTGTCACTCTCCCCTACTTAGGTAATACCTCCCACAAGATCCAGCAGGCCTTCAGCAAGTACAACATCAAGGTCTTTCACACGGCGCCCAACAAGATCCGGAACCTCACCCAGACCCACAAGGATGGACAAGATCCTGATTCCAGACCTGGTGTCTACAAGATCCCCTGCACATGTGGCAAAGTGTATGTCGGAGAGACTGGCAGGGACCTCCCCACCAGACTCAAAGAACACAAAGCCCATGGTCGCAAGGGTGATTATGACAAGTCTGGGATCATCAAACACTCTCATGATAATGATCATGTCATCCAGTGGAGTGGAGCCAAACTCATTACCAGCATTGAGAGATGGCATCCCCGTCGGGTGAGAGAGGCCATCGAAATCTACAAGAACAACACCGTTCCTCAAGACATCGGTGTCTACATCAGTGACATTTGGCGACCTCTACTGTCTGATGGGTCCTCTAGGACAACACCACCAACAAGTCTACACCTCCGACGTCCTTCAACCACGGCACCCAGCCCTCTACTGACACGTCCCATTGATTTCCCACCTCACGTCGTGCTTCAGTAGTTAGGCTGGGCGGGAAAGATCCTCCACACTTCAACGGTCACGACCACAACTTTTGGCAGGAAGGATCCTCCACGCTTCACCGCTCCTCCAAGCCATCCAAAACCCCTGATGATAGTTGGAATCCAGCAGTCTCCTGACGACGAGCAGAGTACACACTGCTAGAAACGTTGAGTCACCGGCTCTTTTCAGAGCCACACTCAGTCTCAAAAGAGATGATAAACATGGTGTCATCGCAAACCAATTAATAATAATTATTTCCACCATGCAAACCTTCAAGTCTTTTCGAAAAGAGATATGTGTTCCTTAAGTGAACCATTGCCAGAGATGATGGGTCTGCCTGGGTTGTTGGCCTTGTGAATTTTCGGGAAAAGGTAGAATCTGGCAGTTCTACAATTGATCGGTGATAGAAATCTGTGAGCTTTTTTACTCAAATGATCACGTGATCGCATGTCATCCAAAACTTCCTGAATTTGCTCTTAAAATTTGCCAGTGGGGTTAGAGCCAGACATTTATAGTGCTGGGGATTGTTGAGTTGGCGATTGGCTTCCTCAATACATTTTTGGCGATCCATGATTACTACGGCTGCCCCTTTATCTACTGGCTTGATAATGATGTCACCGCGGGAACGTAGAGTGTTGAGAGCAAGACGTTCTTCCCTAGGGAGATTGTCGTGGGGCTTACGGGTCAGATGAGAGGAGTTGGAAACTTGAGAACTGACTGCTTGCACATACGTTTCAAGGGCTGGAACACGGTTCTTGGGGGGGACCCAGGTGCTTTTTACACGGAAAGGTTCTTCTTTACGGGAGCCAGAATCGAAGAAGAACTCAGTCAGACGAAGTCTGCGGTAATACTTAGTGAGATCATGACTGAGCATTACTTGGTCAACTTGGGGGGAGTTGGACAAAAGTTCAAGCCCTTGAAAAGTAACGTATGCTCTGCGTAAGTTAGAGAAGAAGAGGAAAGGTTGACAACTTGACAACAGTGTTAGTGGGGGGTAAAGGTGTAGACTGGGGACTGCGTCTGAAGCGGTTGTGTCTGCGTTGTTTGGCAACAAGGCCACCAATCTTCTTGTTTCTCCTGTCGGTGAGAACAGAATTGAGGTTAGAGAGACCTTTCTCAATCTCATCACTGAGATCCTTGTACTGGCTTTCAGAACAGCTGGAGCATAGTTTGGAGTCCAGATTAGCAATGTCCTGGTGGACAGCCTGAAGGGTGATTTCACATTGCTGAGAGAGGACCTTGATGAGCTGAATGGAAGCACTATAAAGAATTTGATTCCATTTTTTCTGTAGGTTGGGGGAGAGTTTTCCAATTTGGGGGGTGTGAGATATCTGTAAGCCAGTAGGGATCAGGCGAGAGACTGAGAATTTTTTTTAGTTGTCTTGATGGAAAGTGTACCGAAGAGCCTTTTCTTGCAGTTTCCTAAGTTGAAAGAAACAGGTAGGGCTTTCTCCCATGCTGGACCTACCCTCTGGAATGCTCTTTCTCAGGAAGTCCATAGTACATGTATGTCCTCCATATCGGATTTCAAATCCTCTCTCAAAACATTTGTTCAATCATAGTTTTCCTAATTAATGTTTTACGTTGTCGTTTTCTTTGATTCTGTATACTGTTGTTAAGCGCCTTGAGCATCTTTGCAGACGGATTCTGGCGCTCTAGAAATGTCCATAATTATAATAATTATTATTTAACTTACCTTGTGAATCTTCTCTTGAAATGCCTTATTGCTGCGGTTTATTTGCCACTGCAGATACTTAGCCCAGCCGAAGTTACCAGTCCTGAAAGTACATGTAGACATAAGCTTTGTAGACACATTGAAACTGTGAAAACACGTGTAATGTTTAAAACTGTGTGTCGTCAAGCAATTATTGACACCAATTACCGGTATATGTATTATGTAATAGCCTTGTAATCTGAATGAAAAGGATTTCAATGCAAAGCCCTGTGAGATGAAACAGTCTTCCTCATTTTGGAAGGCAATCGGGCCACGCATGCATGCTACTGTAGTTGACCGGTGAAGAGCATTATTTTTTGTTATATCTTAGTTTGTCCGGGCATCCCCACATTTTTTTTCCACTACGCGCGCAGCGCCAGGTGCGACGTCCCTTGCAGCCACCCGTACACACACACGGGTATATAAAGCTGCTGTGCACCGTTGATCGCCCCCTCATTCTGTTCCTCACTTCTATGGTCGACGAACAGCCTCACAACGCTCATCGTGCGACCAGTATACCGGGCCTATCGTGCTATTCAACAACTCCACATTTATTTTCGTTAGGTTACTTGTTGCTGTTGCTGTGGCGTGCTGCTTGGCAGTAGTACACAGCTAACAAGCACACTACAGCAACAAGTGACATAATTACACTTTTGACGGCTTTCACAACCAAGGCAAAGCAGCCAACTTTAAATAACTAAGTTTTTGTTATTTTTCATAAATAAAACCCAAAAGAGAAAGAACACGAACTCCCAAATTGGTGACCCAGACGTGATTCAAACACGCAACCTTCTGTAAGATTTCAGCTTCGATTCCCTTCATACTGCACTTTCTACCTTCCAGCAGAACCAGCAAAATTCATGTTGATTTCCACTTGGTCATGAACACTGTGAGTCTGTGACTGTAGTTAGAGATTCCATTTTCGAACATTTAAGATATTACCTACTGTCCCCTAAGCAGACATTTCAAACATTTTCCCATTCAGTAGGTCAATGACAACCGTATTCCCAAAGGACGCTAGCAAATCCAAGACACTGAAAGACACTTTGCTCAAGTACATGAACGCATGTCTCAGATAGTAAAATTGCAATGTGAAGGCAATGATATTTTTAGGTAAAACAAATTAATATACCAGTAGCACTGAAACTGTACAAAATGTGTGCTTGTGTGCCAAATTCTTCACAGTATAAAAAGGCCTTTATATCTGACACTGAGGCTATTGAGGGGTGTGATATATGTACATGTACA
The DNA here is from genome assembly GCA_949987565.1 of Luidia sarsii. Classification (NCBI taxonomy): domain Eukaryota; kingdom Metazoa; phylum Echinodermata; class Asteroidea; order Paxillosida; family Luidiidae; genus Luidia; species Luidia sarsii. The sequence goes on along the minus strand of OX465103.1, from coordinate 20,138,281 downwards.
GTAGTGTACATAATACTGGTAGCATCAAGGAACAACTCAGTTATCAGCACTGAATCCAATTTGAAATGCTGATGGTGTGCATTTATCAGACAGAGGGTAATTCAAATACTACAGGGATCTATTACAAGTCTTTACAGGGAGCCATATTATACTTGAGCACAGATGGCATGGATGGGAACAGAAACACTATTTATTTCTTGTTCAAACCTGACTCTAAAAGAAACAGGTATGAAATATTTAAACCAATTTATGTATGCACCTTTTACAACTGGCAAGGAGCCAGATACTGAACATCAGGGAAACCGGCTGTACAGATGAACAAGACACAAACAGAAACAAAAAAGGGAAACCATGACCATTCAAGAGCATGTCACTCACTTATATTATAATATAATTCGATAGCACAAAGTCATGGGAAGGCTTCGTCCGCCCGCTGATGGGTCTAGGCATGTGGATGGTCCGAGGAAGAAAATGCTTCCAACTACTCAGCAGTCTACGCGGGAATGCAGCCGAGTACGTTTTCCAGCAGCTAGATGCCAATACCCTCCACTCCTCCGACACATTGATCAGAGAGCTGGCCAAGGAATTTGGAGATCGCCAGCTGCCTAGTTCTAACATCGCTCAACTCAAAGTTAGGAAACTTCATCCAAAGGAGTAGCTGGCCGAGTTTGTTGCAGACATCCGCCGCCTCGTCTTCCGTGGCTACCCTACGGCAGATCCCATCACCAGGGAGAGCATCGCACTCCGCCATTTCCTCAAAGGCCTATCCGACCAGCAGATGGCAGTTACTGTGGGCATGACCAATCCCAGGTCACTTGAGGAGGCAACAGAAGCAGCGGAGAATTTCCTTAATCTTTGTGACGTAAGCTCGGGGAAATCACATCGCACCAACTGCGTCCAAGCTCCATAGAGGTCTCAAACACCCACTGCAGGAGACGGAGAGGTGACGACGCACGAGTTCGTCACACAGCAACAATTGGAGCAGTTTCAAGACAACATCGACCGTCAGCTGGCTGGCATTGCTAAGCTGATAAAGGGCAACAAGCCACCGAGACCATCTGCAACTGGCTCAGCAGCCAAGTCCACCCAGATGAAGCAAGGTGGGAAGGGTAACAGTACCACCAGTGGAAAACCTGTCGTGACATGTTCAACTGCAACAAACCTGGACATTTTGCCAACAAATGTCCCCATCTGGCAGCCAACGAAGTCGTCAAGGATGAGACTTTGGCAGAAAACTAGGCAGGACCATTGCACCCGGCCTCGCAACATTCCAGTCAAATGAACACGAGCAGTCCGTCATCTGTATCGGCAGACATGCAGTAGATGGAATCTCTGCATTTTTGCCGGTATTCATAAATGGTGTCAAAACTGTTCCCTGTTAGTCGACACAGGAATGGCAGTAACTCTGATTTCGTCAAACCTTTTCAGCAAAATGGCTGCTGAGAAACGTTCTGAACTCAGACCCCCAGGTTAATCGTGAGATACTACAAACGGCAAACAATGATCCTGACGAGTGTCCGTGCTACGATGGGAAAACCATACTCACTGAACTACCATGTGGTGGCTGCGACAGATGTGTTGCCAAGAGTGAGTTATGGTCTGATTTTAACAAAGTCGACAACGTGATCCCTCTAACCGCCAGATGTATCCGTGCTGCCTCAGACCAGGGGGAATGGTGCCAAGTCCCCAAGGCACACGATAACATCCCCGTTGTGACAGACGGTGCTGGTTAGCCAAGGTCTACTGCGCCCCCTTCAACAGAGACATCGACACCAAACTGACAAAGTAAACGCGCTCTCCAAGAAAACCAGCATAATTGGCCCCTTTGCTCCCCATTGTCCAGGCCAGGGTAAAAAATACTTTTTTTTTCACGGGGGCTCTTTTCAGATTTTCCCATCTTAAAATAGCCACCCTTAATTATTTCGCGGTGGCTATTTTGGAGCTTAGGGGTGCTTTTTTTAAGAATGTATTTTTTTAATGGTTTGATTCCTAATAGTAATATCCATGCTGTCAAGGTATCGTGATGTGGGCTCGGTGTGCCAAAACCTTCTCGTCCAAAAAAATGAGAATAACTACGTTCCTAGGCCTACCTGAAAAAAAGGAATAAAGTTTGCGACATTTTTGTGCTGTATCGCGAAGTAGTAGCTCGTTTTGCTGTTTAGCTTTCTCCTTTCAGGGCATGGTTACGACTTTGAAAAGGCACCCGCGAACACGCAAACCTTTGACAGCTCTATGATTCTACTTTCGCACGCAACCCGGCCACGTGCTGCATGCTGCGCAATCTATCTATCGTGCAACGCAAATCGCTCCCAACTACCGTTGGTTCCCGTTGTTTGTTACAGTCAGCGAAACTGTTGACATGAAACTGTCCCGATAGAAAGCACTGTCCATGTACAGTGTATGTACGTACATGTACTGTACCGTGGGAACCTCCGTTTTCGAAGCTACACAATTTCGACGCTTAGCCTTCTAACTCACATCGCACGATGAAAACAACTCCGTATAACGATCTCAGACTTCGTATCTTACAGTTTGTTTTCTGCTCTTGTCCGTCACCGAAAACGTGCAAAGTTAAGGCTTTCCCAGTAGGCCAAACTCGTGTGATTCAAAAAGTTGCTCTTTTGGGGTCTATTTTCCTAGGTACAAAATTGGCATTTGCTTCGAAGCTCCAGTTTTCTTTATTGTTGGTCCTAAAACAAAAATCTGAGTGTACCATAAGAAACCCCAACATCCGTAGAAAAAATATATATCACGCAACTTGAAGCAGTTCGTTCTGGGTAAAAACTATGGAGGCTCCTATAGGGCGTATCACTTATATAATTTTTGTTTATTTATTTTTATTATTATTTAAAGACAAAAAGTAACATGGACCAATAGGCTTTTATAAAAAATGAAAAAAATAAAAGGGCAGCTAGAGAAAGTACCAAGAAGGAGGAAATGTGTCTCTGGAGTGACATTGGGAAAGGTCATAACTGAAGAAGCAGTGAGAAAGAGGATTGTGGAGTTTTTTAAACGTCACAAAAGAAGACCAATACGTTTTAAGCATAAATTATGAATGATTTGAGGAAAGTGTTAGAAGCAGTGTGGAAAAACAAAAACAAAGATGAACACAAAAAAAACATACTGGGAAGAATTTTACAGTGCCACACAGCATTTTGAGTTATTTTAAGAATTTATTTTGCGTTTGGCTGCACTGGGACACCAATACTAAACACCAACATCGAAAATATATGTAGGTGACGATGCTTACTGCGCGGTGCGCCGCGGACCTCAACAAAACCGGGTAATCTTACGGAAGTGACAGGCTTGATCAACCTTCTCTATGATTATTCTAATAGTCTGTGGTGTGGAGAAAGTGACTGAGACCTCTTTTAGTGTTATACTTTTGTCCACATTGTTCAGTTTGAAGAAAAGTCCTTATATCGTCGAAAACCGGTTACTGGAGGAAACATGAACATGTACACCCATACACTCCGTACAGTTCTAGTTGTGCACAGAATGTGCAATGTTTAGCTGACAGTTCGCACGGTACAGTGAAGCTTCCATGTGTGCTGCACACACACTGCATGCACAGCAGTCGGAATATATTTCATGCGCGTTGTGCTAACGGCCGTGCGGCGGCCGACAGTCCGATCTGCCCAACTATCCATCGGCCAAAAAGGCACGACGGCAATGTGCTAAAAGTGCACGGCAATTTGTTGCCGTGAAAATCCTCCAAATGAAAGCAACAAGTGCATGGGGCTCGTTCAACATTTTTTCGTTACGTCAGCCGTACAGACTTAGAATCCACGCACGATACGGATCACGTGTTTTCCCCAAGTTGGCACCCGTTCAAATCTGAAGCTAGCAGCCACGGACTTGCTCTTATTGCAGCGCGACGCTGGGGGGGGGGGGGGGGACTTCCCTTCCAGCTTCAGTTGGGTACCATACGACACACACAATGTGCTTTCTGTACTTTTCTGTGTATATGTACTGTACAATGTACGTGTACATGTACGTGCATAGTGAACACAGCCGTAAAGGTGCAGTAACGGGGCGTTTTTATTTCCCGCATGCTTTATACTAGTTTCGGAGTTTGGAGTTGTAACAAAGATCTCACCTTGACAAATCAATGAACTACGGGATTCTACGGAATATAAAATCACGACGGGGGCGATTTTTCAAAAAATATGGGGTTTTTTTCGCCCCCGTGTTGACGTTTACCGTGGCGATTTCAGAGGTTTTGGGGGCGAATCGCCCGTCGCCCCCGTGTATTTTTTTCGCTGGTCCAGGCAGCCTATGCAATGTTACTGTTAGCAATGAGCATTGTCAACCCGAATGAATGTGTATCTTCACCTGACAAATCTAACCCAGGGGAAGGCAAAATGCCACCTATAACACTACCAGAACTAGTGTTATTAAGTACTATTATTATTAACACCTCCATTTTCAAAGAAGGTTATAGGCCTGTGAAAGTTCCAAATCACCACCCGCCATGCGTAAGTTTGTCGAGTTTGTGGAACCCGCTGTCGACATTTCCATTCTTGGCCAAACCGACGCCCCGCTGGCATAAAACTGTGTGTAGCTGGTGTAAATTGGCCCCATTGCTAGCGCTCGTCATTGTGGTTGTCCGCAACTCCCGGACATCATCTGATGTCCCACCTTGAGCCGAGGTGGGAGCAGAATGGGCACTGATGCATGCAGCTGTCGGTAGTCCCCTCCTCGCAGAATGCACCAAACGTCTCCAGTCGGACGGAATACACCGACAGCTTCATGTCGAGTAGCGGCGTCAACTTGCGGCAATGTGGCTATTCCCCCAAACTTCCCACTTTAGTACACTAAAACGCCTGGATTGGTTTGAAGCTAAAATTAAGCAACCAATGGGGTTTTTGTTGTCGACCTCCTCGTGGTGAACCCTGGTAACTGATTCGTCAGGCGAACGACAACAACTAGAGACAGCAGCAGCAACTACAGCTACAGCCTAAACGTCCATCTCACTGCACCAGTCACACATCCACAAAATTCAACCTGGTGCCAACCCAGAACACGTGCCCTTTTCAGGGCAGGCGTCGGAAGATGTCATAAGGGACGGCATCATTGTGCTTCATCTGAATGTGGAAGGCCTCACAAAGGCCAAGACATCGATCATCGAGCATCTAATACAAGCCCATAATCCTACCACCATCCTCCCGTCTCAAAATTCCTGGCTTCACCTTGGCCGCCTTTACAGAGAGTAACATCCATGGGATAGCCACCTTTGTTAGGAGCTCTGCAAGGTGGACAGCGATTGCTACCTCCCCTCAAAACTCCGCAGTGGAATGGACAGCTACCATAATCGAAGGCGTGTCCATCATCAATGTTTACAAGCCCCCCACAACCCGGCTCCTCGTAGACACTATCCCTGCCTTAGACTCGCCCTGCATCTATGCTGGCGACTTCAACTGCCGCAGCATTACCTGGGGATACAGCTCAACAAACCCAGACGGAGCAGCACTCGAGGACTGGGCCTCAGTGTCCGGTGTCCAAGTCCTGTTTGACCCCAAGCAACCAGACAGCTTCCACTCCGGAAGATAAAACACCACCTCAAACCCCGACCTTGCATTCGCAAAACTCAATGGCACCTCACCCCACCGCACTATTCTGGAACATTTTCCCAGGTGCCAGCACAGGCCATCACTGATCACTCCAGTCAACCCGATTGAATCAATACCTACCAAACCTGTAAAGAGGTGGAACTTCCGCAAGGCAAGATGGAACCAGTTCACAAATATAGTGGACTCGGGGATAGACAACCTCCCCCCTCATCCTCCTCCAACCCCGACCTCGCCTACTCAGCCTTCTGCAAACTCAACATCAGGGCAGCTAAGAAGGCCATCCCTCGCGGCTTTCACCGTCGGTATATACCCAACTTGGAAGAGGAGTGCGACACACACTACAACGAATACTTGAATGCTGAACCCGGCGAAGAGGCAGCTTCAAAAGCATCAGATTTGACAGAATGCCTCGACAAAAAGCGTAGAGAGCGATGGGAGGAAACTGTCCAAGGTATCGACTTAACCAACTCTAGCAGAATGGCTTGGAAGACCTTCAATCACCTAACAGGCAGAACCTCCAGACCAACACAATGCCCTGTATCAGCCAATTCAATTTCTGAACAACTTCTTGCCAACGGCCGATTCACGGACACTGCAAAAGACCACATCCGTTCCGTCAAGCAGGAAACCACAAACCTCTTGCAAGCCCCAGGAGCAGATGGCCACATGTCAACACCCTTCACATCCGAAGAGCTCTCCACCGCCATCGGACAACTGAAGAGTGGGAAAGCCCAGGGGCCAGACAACATCCCACCAGATTTCTTGCTTCACTGTGGCCAAAAATGTCAGAACTGGCTCATGGAGTTTTATTCCTCCTGCCTCAACAGACTAGCAATACCCAAGATCTGGCGAAGGGCAACAATCATTGCCTTACTCAAACCCAACTAACCAACGGACAACCCCAAGAACTACCGCCCAATCTCACTTCTCTGTGTCCCATTTAAGGTCCTGGAGCGACTTCTTTTAACCCGCCTGGACCCCACCATAGACCCCCAACTACCCGACCAACAAGCAGGATTCCGCCGCGGACGCAGCACCGTCAACTGCTCTTCAACTTATACATCAGCGATCTGCCCTCCACAACATCAAGGCAGTTTGGATACGCGGACGACCTGGCCCTCCTACATTGTATACACTCCGACAGTAACTGGACAACAGTAGAGGAGACCCTAACCTCAGACATGTAACAAATAGCAGGGTACCTGAAAATGTGGAGACTGAAGCTGAGTGTCGCAAAAACATCCTCCACAGCCTTCCATCTCAACACCAAGGAGGCCCACCGCCAACTCACAGTTAACGTCAATGGGTCACCCCTGCCGCACAACCCAACCCCCACATACCTCGGAGTGAAACTGGACAGGCAGCTAACATACAAACAACATCTTCAATCATTGCATGCCAAAGTCTCCTCCAGGAACAACCTCCTACTCCGACTAGCAGGCTCATCTTGGGGAGCAAGTGCCTCTACCTTAAGAACCGGCGCCCTTGCCCTGGTAAACAGTGCGGCAGAATACGCCTCCCCTGCATGGAGTCGCAGTGCACATGCCAAGAAACTCGACACCACCCTCAACGAGACCATGAGGATTGTCACCGGCTGCTTGAAACCGACCCCAACAGAGTTCCTCCCGGTACTATCTGGCATCGCACCAGCCGCTCTACGCAGGGAAAACCACACACAGACTTGTGAGTAAGGCCTCGCAGGATCCAACACATCTCCTGCACAAACTCGTGGCAGACGTCTACCATCCCGGCGCCCTTTCTCCCGCCACCAAGCAATTTCTGGTGGACCCCCCTTCAACACACTTGAAGTATGGAGAACCAGCTGGCAGGAGACCCCCGACCCCAACAACTCTCAGTCAACCCAAACACGAGTTTACCACCGAGCGCTGACCATCCTCACAAGGACTGGTCAACACTAAACCGGCTACGGACGGGTGTGGGCCGTTTTAATGCCATCATGCATCGCTGGGGCCTGCGCCAATAAGCAGCCTGCCCATGCGGAGCCAAGGAACAGACCGCCCACCACATCATCCACGATTGCCCACCTTCTCCCCACCCAATGACCTTGACCTGAATGACCTGAGTCCCGACGCAGAGAGCTGGCTGCAGCGACATTGCCTAGCTGCCTCACACGAAAGAAGAAGAGAAGAGAAGAAGCAACCAATCAGACACTGCCTCCAGCAACACTTCTGAATGAATATGGACAGAAACCTTGGATCCCCCAAAATCTTTTCAATCTGTCTCAAATCAGCCATAAGCCCAAACAAAGTTCAGCAAACTTACAACACCATGTTGAAGACAATACTTGGAATACTTGGTTTTCATTTAGCTTATACATGTACCAGCATCCACAAACCAAAGGGTGTACCGAAGAGCAAAAGGCAGACAGACTGGTTGCCTACAATGTCTGAGGGAGAAAGTGGTTGAAAGTGAAGGTAATATCTAAGATTACGTAACACAATTAAAATGAGCAAAATATTGGTACAGTAAAGGGGTATTAAGAAGTGATCATTCTAAACTAAAACAAGAGGTGGGTATTGCCTCTTGAAATCAACTCTTCACTGCAATAAGGCCACTGGGCAGGAGGAAAACCGTTACAGTACGCATCCCTTACTGGCCTCCAGAAAACAGCTAATAAGAAGCAAACACCATGAACACTGCAACACCAATGGCAATTGGCATACTCATAACCGACAAGCAGAGCTGACTACTGACATCAGAGATGGAACAGGAGCAGCACTTGGCAGAGTATTTCAGCAAACATTTAAAGAGATCACCACCAGCAGAAATCATACAACCACTATTCACAGCCACATGTAAGTAAGGGGATTTACCTTATGACAAGACAGAAGGGATCATCTTCAAATCCCGAAGAAAAAAAACAGCAATTGCAACAATTTGTGTTGAATTACATTATTGTCATTACTAAGTTAAGTCCCAGAGAAGTTAGGTGATGAAATAAAGTTTAATGCAAAAGTTTCAAAAAAAACTTAACTCAGATACAGATCAGACCTTTACACAAAGAGGAAGACTTGATAAAACAAAAAAATTTGGCCCAAAAAATAGAGTACCTCCTAAAAGTGGGGATGCTAAGCCTCAGGTTCGCTGGAGATCCAGGGTACAAAACCAAAGGCAGCCTCAGGTTCGCTGGAGATCCAGGGTACAAAACCAAAGGCAGCCTCAGGTTCACCGGAGATCTAGGGTACGAAACCAAAGGCAGCCTCAGGTTCGCTGGAGATCCAGGGTACGAAACCAACGGCAGCCTCAGGTTCGCTGGAGATCCAGGGTACGAAACCAATGGCAGCCTCAGGTTCGCTGGAGATGCAGGGTACGAAACCAATGGCAGCCTCAGGTTCACCGGAGATCTAGGGTACGAAACAAACGGTAGCCTCAGGTTCGCTGGAGATCTAGGGTACGAAACCAAAGGCAGCCTCAGGTTCGCTGGAGATCCAGGGTACAAAACCAATGGCAGCCTCAGGTTCGCTGGAGATGCAGGGTACGAAACCAATGGCAGCCTCAGGTTCACCGGAGATCTAGGGTACGAAACAAATGGTAGCCTCAGGTTCGCTGGAGATCTAGGGTACAAAACCAACGGCAGCCTCAGGTTCACCGGAGATCTAGGGTACGAAACAAATCGTAGCCTCAGGTTCGCTGGAGATCCAGGGTACGAAACAAATGGTAGCCTCAGGTTCGCCGGAGATCCAGGGTACGAAACCAATGGCAGCCTCAGGTTTGCCGGCAATCCAGGGTACGAAACAAATCATAGCCTCAGGTTCGCTGGAGATCCAGGGTACGAAACAAATGGTAGCCTCAGGTTCGCCGGAGATCCAGGGTACGAAACCAATGGCAGCCTCAGGTTTGCCGGCAATCCAGGGTACGAAACAAATGGTAGCCTCAGGTTCGCTGGAGATCCAGGGTACAAAAGCAATGGCAGCCTCAGGTTCGCTGGAGATCCAGGGTACGAAACCAACAGCAGCCTCAGGTTCGCAGGAGATCTAGGGTACAAAACCAATGGCAGCCTCAGGTTCGCTGAAGATCCAGGGTACGAAACAAATGGCAGCCTCAGGTTCGTTGGGGATCCAGGGTACGAAACCAACAGCAGCCTCAGGTTCGCAGGAGATCCAGGGTACAAAACCAATGGCAGTCTCAGGTTAGCAGGAGATCTAGGGTACGAAACCAACAGCAGCCTCAGGTTAGCAGGAGATCCAGGGTACGAAACCAACGGCAGCCTCAGGTTCGCTGGAGATCCAGGGTACGAAACCAACAGCAGCCTCAGGTTCGCAGGAGATCCAGGGTACGAAACCAATGGCAGTCTCAGGTTAGCAGGAGATCTAGGGTACGAAACCAACGGCAGCCTCAGGTTAGCAGGAGATCTAGGGTACAAAACCAACAGCAGCCTCAGGTTTGCAGGAGATCCAGGGTACGAAACCTACAGCAGCCTCAGGTTCGCAGGAGATCTAGGGTACGAAACCAATGGCAGCCTCAGGTTCGCAGGAGATCTAGGTTACGAAACCAACAGCAGCCTCAGGTTTGTTGGGGATCCAGGGTACGAAACAAATGGCAGCCTCAGGTTTGTTGGGGATCCAGGGTACGAAACAAATGGCAGCCTCAGGTTTGTTGGGGATCCAGGGTACGAAACAAATGGCAGCCTCAGGTTTGTTGGGGATCCAGAGTACAAAGCCAAAGGCAGCCTCAGGTTTGCCGGAAATCCAGGTTGCCCGATGCCATCGCTTGAACACTCAAGGAGTCCCCAGGGTCAGTCCAACAGCAGGGCATGGTCCGACGTTCGAGACTGAAGTGCAGATTGCCCACAGCGGTAGAGTGGAATATCACAAGTAGTTGACCCTATGGTTATGTACCCGCATCCAGGGAACTCAAAGCTCAGTATCTCCCCAACAAAAGGGCTTCAGTCCCTTTTAAGGTGGGGTTTGGAATTCCATTGGAATATCGAAAGTGCCCGACCAAGCAGTCAGCCCAAAAACTTAAAGAAAGACCACCCCGCTATTCGAATTATAAAGGGGAATGAAACCCAGAGAAAGATGTTGGCTTATCTGATTGGGTGTTAAAAACAACCTACAATGTGCTACTCACCTACGACTACGAGTTTCATAAAGAGGGAAAATTCATGGAATTCGGTGGTCAAATTCGCGTTCCCACAAACCGCCATCTTTTCAAATGGCCCGCCAGTCACTGCGGGGGTATGATATCCCAACGGAAAACTCCCGCATGGGCCCGGACGGATGTACCCCTACTACATGTACAATGTATACACGTACTGCGTGCAGTTATACACTCGCGAGCTGAACGATGGTGTACTGCCAGGCTTTTGGATGTCAAACAGGACTCTTGTCCTTGTTGGGAACTGCATGGAAATAATTTCCCCAGCTTTTTCCCGCTGGCATTTTGACATCCAAAAGCCTGGCAGTACACCATCGTTCAGCTCGCAAGTGTATGACTGCCGCAGTGTCATGTAGTAGGGGTACCTTCGTCCGGGCCCAAGCGGAAGTTTTCCGTTGCGATGTCATACCCCCCGCAGTATATATCGATATGCGAGATTTGAAAATAATGCATTGTTCAAAAACCCCCGTATGGCGGTCATGAGCACTGGAAAAACACCCAGCACAAAGTTGCTAACCCCTTGACGGCGGGATTATTTTAGTGCCAATGGCCGGCACAGTGCCATTTCAAAAGCTCCCTAAACAATCAGAGAACAATAAACCTGCAAAATAAATCAATAAGAGTGCACTCACTGTAAAGTACGTGATTTTGCATGTTTACAGACAACAATAGTTAAAATAAATTTTAGTTTTCACGTTTGAAACCGTAGAACCTATGCAACAAGAGGTGATAGTTGTGTTCCTAGACGAACGAACTTGTTACCTTAGGCTTGTAAAGCATGTACCTACGTGTACTGGCTAACGAAGTCACGTGTTTTGTTTAGTGTATGGTCATCCACATGTACAGTACAGTACAGTACAAGGCGCTTTTCTGGCCCGAATGCGAACCACATCAACTTCAGCGCAATACAAGCACTGAAGTAGTAATGCTCACGTCGCGTACCACAGTCGGGCCGTATTCGCAATACTGTACTTACAACCGGCGATGAAGGTCTGGTTATATTTATTTGTTTTCTCTGCCGTATTTTCATTTTCTTTTGTAGTTTTTTTTTTTTGCTCATTCTTTTAGTTTTAATATACTTAATCCATAAACCTGAGTTTTTAGTTGGGAAGAGGATTTCTTCATTTTGTAATAATGCATTCAATATTGGGCACGCGTTAATCTCCTATAGCAGGCGGCTCGGAGGTGCCTGGAAGTGTACGGTGATCTTTTTCAATACGAGAGTTACATGGTCTATAGCGGCATCCAAATTTTGAAACTCCCTACGAGTGCATAGCGGCTTCCCGGCGCAAAGGAGTTAAGGGGACTTACATTTGTACATAGAATAAAAGACTATCAACACTCCTCACACAAAAAAACAATTTCACAAAAACTGATATCGGAAAATAAATGTCTGAAACACATGTATTTTATGTAAAACTGAATAGTGGGTGTGAAAGTTTATTATTTACAGAAACTACATGTATGTGGTGCTTAAAAAAGTCAAATTACTGTAGACTGTGGGTTTTGTCATTACACTTCATGTTAATAAGTCCCATAAATGATATACAAAAATGTTGCAAACTGCTTACTGACTAAAATTACCAAAATGCAAATCTTAAAATTTAGTGGGCCTGACGTTTCGATCCTAGCAGGACCTTTCTCAAAGGCAGAACATATACGTTCAATGAGGGATTGTCTTACTCGACGTAATAAGCACTATGTGCTCAGTGCTTTGCCCAACTGTCTCCAATTGCCACCTGCGTAGCATGCGCCCCAAGGAGAAGACGACCAAGGACACCCAAAAATTGTCAGAGTGACAAACTCAGTGACAAACTCTAGCAGGCAATATGGAACATGAATGAACTAGTGAATGTTGGAAGAAATGATAACCTGTAGAAGATAAGTGTACCCCATCATACCTAAACAATGAAAATTCTGACCACTGAAATTGAGGGTGATGCAAACAGTGCTCTGTGCAACTTTGCACACATTGACCAAGCCGTTTTGACCAACCGTTTTCTTAACATTGAAAATTCCGTGTTCTTCGGTTTTCTAAATGATTCTTCAGTTTCAACATACCTTTCACTATAGTAATCAATGTAACCAACTGTCCAAGTCCGCAAAAAAAAACGATCACTAAATTTAATTAATACATCTATAGTATGATTGAAGTTTCGCTGTCAAAAATCGCACGCACGTGGTACCACTAGTACAATATCACAGTTACTGACCTGCACACACAATATTACTGTACACGCATGTATTATTCATGACCACATGCACACGGCGATGTGGTAGTCTTGGTTTCAAGACGTTCCTTGCGGTCATTCCTCGTGCGACAGCTTTATAATACCACTCGCTGCACGAGCATGCTGTCACATGAATCAAACTGCTTGAACCAAAGACTCAATTTGCATTTGAACACGACCTCAGCTGGTTCCCAGTGTAATGTGTAGGGGTTCAATGGTGTCGGAAATCGGGTTCGTATTGTTGAAGAACCACAAGTTGGTGGACTTGCGCACAGCTTCATTGTACAGTAGGGCTGTGTACGGGTTCATTGATTTGGTGTCCGCAGCATGTACTGTTTGTACGATGCATTACCGGTATATGTACAATATACAGTGTACATGTACATTACATACATGTACATGTACAATCATGTACCGGTACATGCGTGCATTTGGTCATCAACCGCTCTTAATCGTGTTTATTTCAGTAAACTGGTAAGACTAGACTGTAAGACAGAATAGTTGGACGACACAATGAAAAAAACCATTTAATTTAATTTAATTTTCATTGGTTTAACGCATTTTGAAGCAGTTATTATGGAATTCCGCGTTGTCCTCGTTTTCTGTTAAATTCCGTCCATTTTCCGTATCGCAGAGGACTTCGAACTTTACCATAATACCGTAGTACACCCTTGGGAAGAATGTTGACACTACTTAGTTAGAGTTATACTTATTACCGAAACAGGCGTCTAGAGCTACATGTAGGTCTAGGTGTTCCCCCTATTGGAAATACACGAAGATACGAAGACAATAGCCCTAGCCATAGCTCTGGAAGCCCGTTTTGCCCGAAGCCCGAAAAATTTGTTTTCCATAGGCCCCTATACTGCTATAGGTAAGTGAGTCAAGGTACTATTCATGGATTTTTACCAAGAACATTAGAACATAAAAATACCAAAGCTCAGTCGAAACCCAAATCATTCATATCCCTCGGGTACCAGGCCCCCTACGGTACTTTGTCCACAAGTCGAAACACTGAAACACTATCTCATTATGCAAAAGGGTTTCCTGCCATTTCTCATAGTCATAGGACATGTACATGTACATATCTAGGTTTACAAAGTTCTACAAACTCCAGCCTTGAGGGATGACTAATTCAATTACAAGTAGGCCCCCAGCCCCCATAGTGTCATCATCAGTTTCAGAATAGTTTATGTGCATGTTTGCAGTCCAGTTTTCCCTGTCTCAATGTGGTGCCTCAACAAAACAAATTAACCAATCTCTGCATAAGCAAAGTTGCGGTTAAGTTTGAATTATTTGTACCCAAACAATTTGTTTCTTGTGACATGCTCCCATTTGCTTGCAGTGAAAGTCAAGTACCAAGAATGTCCCTGCGGAAACAATCACATCTGATCTAGTAGTCTCAACAGTTAATAAGCTACCGGGTATTTCTAACAGTATAAGAACTGACCCAAATGAATCAACATTGTCTGAATGTGAAGAGGAAGCTTGTGAGAGCGTTGGTCAGACATCAAGCTGTGAAGAAAGCTCAAATACATGTACTTTAGATGAAGAGCCAAATGGAGGTGATGAGGTATAGGTCTCTTTTCCAACTTACAAGCTTTCTTTTGAAGAGGTGATATACAAAAATGTTGCAAACTGCTTACTGACTAAAAGTACCAAAGAGCAAATCTTAAAAGTTAGTGGGCCTGACGTTTTGATCCTAGCAGGACCTTTCTCAAAGGCAGAGTGACAAGGACAAAACAGATACATGTACACGAAGGAAGGGGGAGAGAGTGATAGGACACGGATGAGAAACAGACAAAGAGTGAAGCTGGTAGGGAGAGATCAAAGGGAAGGGCAAGGAGTAGGGTATGGATTAGTGAGAAGAGGGGGAAAGATCAAAGAGAAGGGCAAGGAGTACGGTAGGGATTAGTGACAAGAGGGGGAAAGATCAAAGAGAGAAGTGTCAAGGACTGAACACAAAAGAAGGACTATCAGAAAGCTGCATGGTGTTAGTCATTACCCTCCTGGATGTTGAGACCATGTGGTTGAATAGTCCGAAGCTGCTTCATCCACATTTTCTCACGGCTAAGACGGACAGCATTACTACGGTGACTAAGTGATTCTATGCCCAGTACACTCATATCTGATATAGAATGATCAGGGAGATTGAAGTGATACCCAACAGGGGTGTCCATTTTACTGGTTTTGATAGTAGACCTATGGCCATAGATCCGTTTTTTGAGGGTGTTTTTGGTCTGCTAGGATCAAAACGTCAGGCCGTCTAAATTTTAAGATTTTCTTTTGAAGAGGTTAACTCTGCTGGTACTTCATCTGAGGTAGAGACAATTGTGTCCTCAAGGCTCAACTGATGATGACAGTGTTTCAGATTGTTGTAATGGAGATGATTTGAAAGATGATCTTGCTGGTTGGGCTACACAGAACAACATAACTCACAAAGTGGTGTCTGGATTTCTGGCAATCCTACAAAATCATCACCCAGACTTGCATAAAGACCCACGGACCTTGCTTAAAACTGATACTCAAATCACAACAAAAGATGTTTCCAGCGTATTGTACTATCATAAAAGCATCAAGAAAAGCATACTATCTGTACTGGCTGAGACTTGCCCTTTTAGTGATGAAGACATTCGCCTGCAAGTAAATCTTGACGGTCTCCCATTGTTCAAAAGTTCAAGAAGACAATTTTGGCATACATGTATCTTAGGTTTGGTGGAAAATAAGCCAGTAAGCCATCCAACAATGATTTCTTGGACGATTTTGTTGATGAAGCTGAGCGTCTTGAAAGTGATGGTGTAATATGTACCAAATGAAGCATTTTGAATTCAGTATCAGCGCTGTTCTTTGTGATAGAGGGCGCTGTTCTAGCTGCCTGTTGTTGTTTTTTAGTCTGTCGTCTTTTCCGTTTTTAAATCTTTCGTCATCTGTGTTTGTGTTTGTCATCAAGTAATTATTTCTGGACGATGCTCGAGCTATTTGGATATTGCGTCTGTGTGACTTTTATTTGACCCCGAGGAACTCAGCATTCGGTGATTTTTGACTACTTTGTTGCTGATGTGCTATCATCAAATCAACATGGCTGATGGACGTATACACGTAGCTGTGGTCATTTTCATCGTGCTCATGGCTCAAGTAAGGCTCCCTACATGTCCAGAAAATGCTTTGAAACTTCACCCAGTGAGGAAAAGATCCAATGAAACTGATATGCAAGAGGTACAGTTGTACATTTGAATCCCTCAAATTATTAAGAGGATACACTTTGAAGTTAAATCAAAGTGGTTTTTCCCCCACGAAAGCGGCCGTTACGATATGGCTGAAGCACGGAGCTCTGTCTATCCTCATTCCTGGGAAGGACCCACCAGTTGACATCACTGTGTTCATGGATGTTCCAAAAAACCCTGGTCCTGGTACTACAAAGACCGTCGGCCCTGAGGAGTTGGAAGTAAAATCACATGTAACTACTAGAGTTAGTACATACAGTCGGGAAGAACTACTGTCTCTGCGATGTAAAAACAGAAATCTTCACAAGCTCAGTGCAGAACAGTTTAGACGTGTTCAGTCATTTGGTTTGTTGAAGAGGATGCGGGGTCGTCGTGGAGGTCAACGGTCTTGATTACGGAACGTGCTATGCCTACATGTACATCGACGACAAGGGACCAGAGGGGCCAACGCTCAATCCGGGAAAGATCGCTAAAGTCAGTCCCAGTTATGAAAAATTCGACGGACTTTAATAACTGTGTTAGTGGATCTACACCTACGGCGTCAACCTCAGGAGGCAATTTTAATACCTTGAACCTGCTCAAAACAGTAAAAGGTCTGAAAATTTTGTGTTTGAACATTCGGTCAATTATGCCAAAATTGGATGAGATTAAACTGTTGGTTGACGACACACGACCACATTTTATAGGGCTTACTGAAACCTGGCTCGATGATTCTATAAATAATCAAGAACTGGCGATACCTTTTTATAATTTATATAGGAACGACCGAAATCGTCTTGGGGGTGGCATCCTAGTGTATGTCAAAAACGGAATTGACCACCGCATTATAGCCAGTGTTGAAATTGCTATGGAATCCATTTGGATGGAGATTCGTTTACCCTCAACCAGGCCATTGAAACTTGGCACTTTGTATAAAATGGCAGGTAGTGTGAATTGTGAATTGACCTGCATTGGTGACTTAAATGTGGATTCGTTGAGTGTTCACTCAATATTTATCAAATGACCCAGGTAATTGGTACTGCCACAAGAGTTACCGATCATACGTAGTTCTACTTGCATTGATCAGTTTTGGACAAATCAACCTAGTTTGTATTTCAATCATGGGTTTGTTGATTTCAATTTAAGTGATCACTCCCTGATCTTTGCAGCTCGCAAGTCTATTAAAAAATCATGTCATTATGAGTATGTCCAAGCACAATCTTTTCGTAAGTTTGATGCCGAAGCATTTATTGATGATTTAAGTTCCCAACCTTGGCATTTATTGCAAACAGTTGATTGTCCTAACATAGCCTGGTGTCTTTTTAGGGACATGTTTTTAAAAGTTTGCAATGTACATGCTCCAATTAAAAACTTGAGCGTTTCAGCAAAAAAGGCAGAATGGATTAATGATGAGTATTTGGATCTCAGACAAAGATCAATTAAGGCCAGACATCTTGCCAATGTAACCCAGATTACAGAAAACATTTTACAAGCCAAGATTCTCAGGAACAGGTTAAACAACCTAGGCACTAGGCTTAAGAGGCACTATTACTTGGATGTCATTAGAAATAATAGTGGGAACTCCAACAAAATGTGGAAAACACTCGGAAATTAATACCCAGTAAGAAGTCCTCTCAGAGTGTTACTGTTATTGATAAAAGCAGACATTTGGAATTGGCTAATGTATAAATTTAATACTTTTTTTGCTGATGTTGGGAAAGTTCAAGATGATCAGTTTCTGTCTCTCATATAAACTTCTTAAGGGTACACCGATAAGAAAGGCATTTGGTCTTGACGGCATAAATGGGCGTTTTTTAACTGTTGGGGCTAGTGCAATTGCCGGACCACCAACATATATCTTTTCCTTAAGTTTACAACATGGTCGTGTTCCCTATGAATGGAAGCTGGGTAAAATTACGCCTATTCACAAAGGTGGTTGTGCTCATGATCCCACACAATATAGACCAATTATTATTTCATGTGTGATGAAGATATTTGAACGCATAATCCATGATCAGCTCCACAAACATCTTTGTAACAATAATTTGCTAACGAAAGGAACAATCGGGCTTCAGACCACGTCACTCAACACATACAGTTTTAATTGATGTTTCTGATTTTTTACATGAACAAGTAGATGCCGGTCAATTTGTTGGAGCTGTATTCCTTGATTTACGTAAAGCTTTTGATACCGTTAATCATACGATCTTATTGCAGAAACTTGGGAAATATGGTGTACGTGGAATGGAGCTTGCTTGGTTCCAATCTTATTTATCAGACAGGAGACATATTGCACAAAAGTTGGTGGTATCTTATCTGGGTTTTCAGAGCCAGTTCACTTTGGAGTGCCACAATTAGGGACAATTTTGGGACCGTTACTTTTTTCAATCTTCATTAATGATCTCCCTTCAGTTATCAAACATTCGAAATGTGTTTTGTATGCTGACGATACTGCCATTTTTTATGCTGGGAAGAATATTGACGGTATTAACCAGCGTTTGAATCAAGATATGGAATGTATTTCTCAGTGGCTTTGTAATAATAGACTTTGTCTGAATGCTAGTAAATCCAACTGTATGTTGATTGGCTCAATTCAAAGACTTTCCAGAATAGGGGATCACAATATTAATGTTTTTGTTAATAATGTTCGCCTTGAGCAGGTTTCACAAGTAAAATATCTGGGAGTACATATTGATTGTAACCTGAAATGGACCAACCATATCGATTATGTTATCTCTGAAGTTGATAAGCATATAGGCATTCTTAACAGAGTTAAGCATATTCTTCCTTTGGACACACTCAATCTCATAGCCAAAACTTTTATTTTCCCCCAGTTCGATTATTGTGATTTAGTATGGAGTAACACATGTAAGTCGAATTTACACCGTTTAGATGTGCTTTTAAACAGACTCGGGAGGATTATTCTTTATGCTCCACCCATGACTTCATCTTCAGTTGTGCTGAGTTCTCTTGTCTGGGTCACTTCGTCAGACAGACGCAATTTTCACTTGAAGTGTATGGTTTTTAAGTGTTTAGTGAGGGTGGTCCCAGATTATTTGTGTGATATCTTTACCCAGAGTAGTGAAATCCATTCTTACAACACTAGGAACAGTTCGATGGGTAACATGGTTCTTCCACGAGTAAGAACAGCATTTGGCAGAAAAACATTCAAATTTCGGGGAGCTCATGCATGGAATGCCATACCTGGGGATTTAAAGAACCCCATTCCAAATAATGTTAAGTGTTTCATTAACTTGTTAAAGGGCTGAACATAGTAGTATAAGTGCAATCTTAATGTGTAATGTAGATGTATTTTAAACAGACCTGGTGTTACAGGCTTTTACTGATTGTTTAAATGTTTGCTGTTATTTTAATGTGCTTTTTAATGTTTTTATTCTATTGGCTGGGACCCAAGGGAGATCAGTTTTGCACTGATTGGGAAACCCAGGGTAAATAAAATAATAATAATAATAATAATACCCCTGCTCATGCTTTTATAAAGAATGTAAAAGGACACAGTGGCTACTATGGATGCGACAAGTGTAATTAACATGGAGTTTACTTGGAAAAGGTTACATTTCCAGAAACTGATGCACCACTTAGAACTGATGACTCTTTTCGCATGAAGACTAACCAAGGACTCCACCTGCAAGGCACCACTCCACTAGTAAGACTTGGGATATATATGATTTCAAGTTTCAACGTGTCCACTTGACTACATGCACCTCGTTTGTCTGGGGGTGATGCGACGACTTGTCAGGTTTTGGTTGAAAGGTCCTCTGAAGAATAGGTTGAGTCCTAGAGATGTAAAGGGCATGTCAACATTGCTCATCTCTTTCAGGTCTTTCATTGCCTGTGAATTTGCTAGAAAACCAAGGGCCATAAGTGACTTTGAGCGATGGAAGGCTACAGAATTTTGACAGCTTTTGCTCTACACCGGGCCGTTGGTGATGCGCAAATACTTGCCTGAAGCTTTGTGCCATAATTTTATGCTTCTGTCACATTCTTATTAATCTTAAAATTTATTTTTTTTCTTTGATCTTTCCCCCTCTTCTCACTAATCCCTACCTTACTCCTTGCCCTTCCCTTTGATCTCACCCTACCAGCTTTACTCTTTGTACTTTGTTTCTCATCAGTGTCCTATTCACTCTCTTCCCCCTTCAGTCGTGTACATGTATCTGTGTCGTCCTTGTCACTCTGCCTTTGAGAAAGGTCCTGCTAGGATCGAAACGTCAGGCCCACTAAATTTTAAGATCTTTTCTTCTCACTAGGTTTCATAATGCAAATACTGTACATATATTTATGGGAGTGCAAGTCAGTCTACATTTACCTGGTTACTGAAGTGAGGGAAAAGGGAATGCATTTTTTATTTATTTAATTTTTATTCATTTCATTTTTCAGGATACATGTACAGCATTCATATCACAGCACACAAGTAATAATAAAGGTGATATACAAAAATGTTGCAAACTGCTTACTGACTAAAATTACCAAAAAGTAATTCTAAAATTTAGTGGGCCTGACGTTTCGATCCTAGCAGGACCTTTCTCAAAGGCAGAGTGACAAGGACAAAACAGATACATGTACACGAAGGCAGGGGGGGAGAGTGAATAGGACACGGATGAGAAACAGAGGACAAAGAGTGAAGCTGGTAGGGAGAGATCAAAGGGAAGGGCAAGGGGTAGGGATTAGTGAGAGGAGGGGGAAAGATCAAAGAGAAGGGCAAGGAGTGGGGTAGGGATTAGTGACAATAGGGGGAAAAGATCAAAGAGAGAAGTGTGAAAGACTGAACACAAAAGAAGGATTATCAGAAAGCTGCATGGTGTTAGTCATTACCCTCCTGGATGTTGAGACCATGTGGTTGAATAGTCCGAAGACGCTTCATCCACATTTTCTCACGGCTAAGACGGACAGCATTACTACGGTGACCAAGTGATTCTATGCCCAGTACACTCATATCTGATATCGAATGATCAGGGAGATTGAAGTGATACCCAACAGGGGTGTCCATTTTACCGGTTTTGATGGTAGACCTATGGCCATAGATTCGTTTTTTGAGGGTGTTTTTTGTCTCGCCAACATACTGAATATTACAAACTCTACAAGAGATGAGGTATATGATGTTTGAGGTAGTGCACGTGATAGAGCCATAGGTCGTGTGGGTAGTTCCAGAAGAATGTCCATTGAAAGAGTCTATTTCCTTGACATGTGTCTTGCAAACAATGCATTTCGAGGTACACTTAAATGTACCAAATTTGGTTGGAGGTGAAGAGTCCAAAGGGGGAACCTCTGCTCGGACAATTAAGTCACGCAGGTTACGGGGGCGCCTGAAAGCCAAAACAGGCGAATTAGGAATGGCTTCAGCCAGACGATCTGAAGTGTGGAGAATATGGTGGTTTTCCTTAGTTATCTTCCTGAGAGGAGGAAGAGAAGGGTGGTAGGAAGTAACTAAGGGAACTTTGGGCTTGTCCTTGGGACCTGGAGGCTTTTGTTTTAGTGCCGAACTTCTGGGAATGGAATAGACTTTAGCAATGGAGTTCTTCACTTGGTGAGAACTATAGCCTCTAGCAACCAAGTTACTGGCCAATACACGTGTATGGCGGCGAAAGTCGGACTCATTGGAACATATACGCCTCAATCTGAGGGCCTGGCTGTAAGCCAAACCAGTCTTACAGTGTCTAGGGTGACAACTGGAGGAATGGAGATATTGATGAGTGTCGGTGGGCTTAGAATACAAGTCAGTAGTTAGTGTATTGAGGTCTTTCCGGACGGTGACGTCCAGAAAGTGGGTCTGTTGAAGAGACTGCTCCCAAGTGAATTTGATGGTCCTATGGAAGGAATTGATGTGGTCAAAGAACGCATTCAAGCTGCTACCGTCCCTAGTCCAAATGAAGAACACGTCATCTATGTATCTCCACCAAATCCAGGGACGGCATGGAGCCTCACTGAGCATGCGTTCCTCAAGGTCACCCATGAAGAGGCAAGCAAAGGAAGGAGCCATGCGCGTGCCCATGGCAGTGCCATGCACTTGAAGCAGTTTGCAACATTTTTGTATATCACCTTAAGTCATTCCTTATGTTGCTGTATCCCCTCGTGGTGATCCTCCTTGCTGACCTGTCTACGTGTGTATGTAAGTCTGTCCGTCCGTTGGTATGTAAGTCTACGTTCTGTGTTTGTCTCTTGTTTTTTCCTCTTACTAACATGAATAACCCTACCTGTTTCTTTCAACTTAGGAAACTGCAAGAAAAGGCTCTTCGGTACACTTTCCATCAAGACAACTACAACTTTTTCTCAGTCTCTCGCCTGATCCCTACTGGCTTACAGATATCTCACACCCCCCAAATTGGAAAACTCTCCCCCAACCTACAGAAAAAATGGAATCAAATTCTTTATAGTGCTTCCATTCAGCTCATCAAGGTCCTCTCTGAGCAATGTGAAATCACCCTTCAGGCTGTCCACCAGGACATTGCTAATCTGGACTCAAAACTACGCGCCAGCTGTTCTGAAAGCCAGTACAAGGATCTCAGTGATGAGATTGAGAAAGGTCTCTCTAACCTCAATTCTGTTCTCACCGACAGGAGAAACAAGAAGATTGGTGGCCTTGTTGCCAAACAACGCAGACACAACCGCTTCAGACGCAGTCCCCAGTCTACACCTTTACCCCCCACTAACACTGTTGTCAACCTTTCCTCTTCTTCTCTAACTGACGCAGAGCATACGTTACTTTCCAAGGGCTTGAACTTTTGTCCTACTCCCCCCAAAGTTGACCAAGTAATGCTCAGTCAAGATCTCACTGAGTATTACCGCAGACTTCGTCTGACTGAGTTCTTCTTTGATTCTGGCTCCAGTAAAGAAGAACCTTTCCGTGTAAAAAGCACCTGGGTCCCCCCCAAGAACCGTGTTCCAGCCCTTGAAACGTATGTGCAAGCAGTCAGTTCTCAAGTTTCCAACTCTTCTCATCTTACCCGTAAGCCCCACGACAATCTCCCTAGGGAAGAACGTCTTGCTCTCAACACTCTACGTTCCCGCTGTGACATCATTATCAAGCCAGCAGATAAAGGGTCAGCCGTAGTTATCATGGATCGCCAAAAATATATTGATGAAGCCAATCGCCAACTCAACAATCCCCAGCACTATAAATGTCTGGACTCTAACCCCACTGGCAAATTTTCAGAGCAAATTCAGGAAGTTTTGGATGACATGCGATCACGTGATCATTTGAGTAAAAAAGCTCACAGATTTCTATCACCTATCAATTGTAGAACTGCCAGATTCTACCTTCTCCCGAAAATTCACAAGGCCAACAACCCAGGTAGACCCATCATCTCTGGCAATGGTTCACCTACGGAACACATATCTCTTTTCATTGACTCTTTTCTCAAACCCCTGGTTCCCCAAATCCCCTCATACGTCCATGACACTCCCGACTTTCTGCGAAAGTTGGAAAGTGTCAAGGATCAAATCCCTGCCACTGCCATAATTGGTACTATTGACGTCTCCTCTCTATACACTAACATCCCCCAGGAAGAAGGCATTCAAGCTTGCTCCTCGGCCCTGGCCAAGGGAAAACAGTCTTCTCCACCCATCTCCGACATAACCACCCTCATGAGGTTAGTGCTGGCCAAGAATAATTTCTCCTTTCTTGGCAAGCACTATCTTCAAGTGCATGGCACTGCCATGGGCACGCGCATGGCTCCTTCCTTTGCTTGCCTCTTCATGGGTGACCTTGAGGAACGCATGCTCAGTGAGGCTCCATGCCGTCCCTGGATTTGGTGGAGATACATAGATGACGTGTTCTTCATTTGGACTAGGGACGGTAGCAGCTTGAATGCGTTCTTTGACCACATCAATTCCTTCCATAGGACCATCAAATTCACTTGGGAGCAGTCTCTTCAACAGACCCACTTTCTGGACGTCACCG
Organism: Luidia sarsii; assembly: GCA_949987565.1. Classification (NCBI taxonomy): domain Eukaryota; kingdom Metazoa; phylum Echinodermata; class Asteroidea; order Paxillosida; family Luidiidae; genus Luidia; species Luidia sarsii. The sequence goes on along the minus strand of OX465103.1, from coordinate 20,114,238 downwards.
TCCGGAAAGACCTCAATACACTAACTACTGACTTGTATTCTAAGCCCACCGACACTCATCAATATCTCCATTCCTCCAGTTGTCACCCTAGACACTGTAAGACTGGTATAGCTTACAGCCAGGCCCTCAGATTGAGGCGTATATGTTCCAATGAGTCCGACTTTCGCCGCCATACACGTGTATTGGCCAGTAACTTGGTTGCTAGAGGCTTTAGTTCTCGCCAAGTGAAGAACTCCATTGCTAAAGTCTATTCCATTCCCAGAAGTTCGGCACTAAAACAAAAGCCTCCAGGTCCCAAGGACAAGCCCAAAGTTCCCTTAGTTACTTCCTACCACCCTTCTCTTCCTCCTCTCAGGAAGATAACTAAGGAAAACCACCATATTCTCCACACTTCAGATCGTCTGGCTGAAGCCATTCCTAATTCGCCTGTTTTGGCTTTCAGGCGCCCCCGTAACCTGCGTGACTTAATTGTCCGAGCAGAGGTTCCCCCTTTGGACTCTTCACCTCCAACCAAATTTGGTACATTTAAGTGTACCTCGAAATGCATTGTTTGCAAGACACATGTCAAGGAAATAGACTCTTTCAATGGACATTCTTCTGGAACTACCCACACGACCTATGGCTCTATCACGTGCACTACCTCAAACATCATATACCTCATCTCTTGTAGAGTTTGTAATATTCAGTATGTTGGCGAGACAAAAAACACCCTCAAAAAACGAATCTATGGCCATAGGTCTACCATCAAAACCGGTAAAATGGACACCCCTGTTGGGTATCACTTCAATCTCCCTGATCATTCGATATCAGATATGAGTGTACTGGGCATAGAATCACTTGGTCACCGTAGTAATGCTGTCCGTCTTAGCCGTGAGAAAATGTGGATGAAGCGTCTTCGGACTATTCAACCACATGGTCTCAACATCCAGGAGGGTAATGACTAACACCATGCAGCTTTCTGATAATCCTTCTTTTGTGTTCAGTCTTTCACACTTCTCTCTTTGATCTTTTCCCCCTATTGTCACTAATCCCTACCCCACTCCTTGCCCTTCTCTTTGATCTTTCCCCCTCCTCTCACTAATCCCTACCCCTTGCCCTTCCCTTTGATCTCTCCCTACCAGCTTCACTCTTTGTCCTCTGTTTCTCATCCGTGTCCTATTCACTCTCCCCCCCTGCCTTCGTGTACATGTATCTGTTTTGTCCTTGTCACTCTGCCTTTGAGAAAGGTCCTGCTAGGATCGAAACGTCAGGCCCACTAAATTTTAGAAGTAATAATAAAGTTGAAAATAGAAATAAATCAATCAATAAAAAAAAATTAAAAAAAAAATAAAAAAAAACACACAAACACAATAACAGACAAACAAACAAACAACAACAGCAACAATATACAGAAACAACATCCAATTAACTCCCGCAGGATTGCCCAAAAGAAACTAGTTTCTGTCAGGGGGCTCTCCAAACTAATTGGATGACAGAAAACAAAAAATATAAAATATATACATGAACCGGTATATGGAAAAAGAACTAAGTAAATTACAAATATGCCAAATATACCAATTACCAAAATAAATAATAAATATTTAAAAAGATTTCATTAATGCATATATGCTTTATGTATACTATATACCGGTAGTGGCCTTCATAATATGGTCTTAATGGAGAATGATCACACAAGTCAAATGGCACTACGTACAGCTACAGTGGCTTTAATGGCATTACTGAGGATACTCTGCTTTACTCTGTAAATGTTAGGAGGGGAAAGGCCCGGTACAAATCACAGGTAATTAACAGAGTGGTAACATCCCGCGTATGTTGAAGCGGTTATGTTTGGTTTGAAAACTGTCAAAACTTGCTTCAAAGAAGTGTACAGTACTCATTGAGTAGTACAGCATTGGAGTTAAAATGTACTTAGGGTTTTACAAGACTTGAAATTTTACATTGCCATGTGTTTGTTTGACAATGTGGCTAGGATTTTTAATATTAGTCCTCAACTATATAATTGATTCAACACTGTTTTTGTTTTGTTCTCGGGGGGGGGGGGGGGAATGCCATAATAATAACAGTAAACTTGTGCATGTACAAAGACTTCGGAACAACATGGCCGACAATTTTGCTTTGAAATATTTTAACAGTGCAGATTTTTTTGGCAGAACGCAGGCCACTTTCAAAATAATGTACATACCATTGATGTTATACATTTCAGCCTCAGTGTGCATGTGATTGTAGCAAAAAGGGAAATGAAGGGTTCGCCGCGAAAGGACTGACGGGACCGTAGGGCATCAATCTCTCAGCAGTCCACCATAGGTAGCCACCGGCTTGGTGATTGAGAGGGCGGGCCAACGTCGGTCCAATAGTGGTTTGCCACTGGTCATGAAATGACAGCCACGGCCACTCGGATGCCACCGGTGGACCGACAGCTTGCCGACAGACATTTTTTCGGCGGTCCACCGTCCCACAGTCGGCGGCCACGCATGGCCCAAGGAAGGTGCCGCTGGTGGACTGCCACTGGACCAATCGCCTATTGCTAACTGAGTCTGACCATACGATTGTCATTAATGGATACCACTCTACACTCTACAGGTACAGTCGCGAAACAGGACTGCAAGTCTGCAACCCTCTGACGAAGGGCATACTCATCAATTTTGACAACGTCATTGATACCAAGATGGACAATAAGAAATGCCGGTGGAGGGGAGACTTTATTCAACTCGATCCGGAGGTCTATAAGGTTGACAATGCCCACCCCACCTTTACCCTCCCAGATAATTTTTACCAGTAGTGGAGGTTTACACTCCGCGTGGCGAATATTCGGGTCACCGACTATCCACACTATATCTGAATATCAGTATAAAAGCATAAACCAAAAGAAAATCACTTGCAATGGCAATGTATTGTTTAAAGAGGCCAGGATTTGACCTACCAATGTGCATCATGTTGCAAACTGGCGAAGGGTGTATGTAGGATAAATAAGCCTAAGAACCCCAGTGCCCTATGCTCTGAATGATAGCCTTGTCAACCCCCATGTGGGATGCAGAAGAAGCTGTCCCATTGCAAGTTTTTTCCAGTCCCCAAAAATCGAGAACCTTCCGCAGAACCACAATGAACTGATGCCAAGTAAGTGGACTGTCATCAAAGTGGCAGAAAAATAGACCTGAAACATGAGGGTGAATGGTTGAAAACTGTACTCAAGCTGAAACTGGAGACAGTGATTTGTCACTAGACTGCACCAAGCGAATGCTTTGGGGGAGTCCCCTGATTATTATTACAATTGCAAAAATGAATTCAAGCCGAAATTGATGAGCTACCAATAGTAGACTTTAAAAAATGCACATCCTGGAAGTGTTGCTTGGAGGAATCTGCAAACTTGCTAACCCGCATAAATAAAAAAAATACACTTAGAAAAACCACCCTAAACAACACGGCCTCAAAATTGAAAGAGTGTCACGTGACCTTACAGTGGTAAAGATAGTGGTATCCGAGAATCTTTTCCATGGCAAAGTCGACAAGCTCCCTCGATTAATTTGGAAACTACAAACTCCTTGGTGGGGTCCACCCAGCCATATTTATTGTGTATAAAATCCACACCTAAAAAACATACGCAGCACTTGACGAAGGTGATCAGCTCCTCAGGGAAAGCCAAGCTACAAATTGCCATATTATATATATATCTCTTTAACTGCATTTCGCTTGACAATGACTGCCTGCGAAATTGATTAAAAGCTCTCATGCCAGAAATATACATTTTCTGTGAATTAGCAGAAATGGATGCCAAATACCGAAAGTAATTGCTCAACCTTTTCTTCTACCAAGCTGGAGGGAAAGGAGGAAGTGGGGTCATAACTTGAACTGCCTGTGAGGCTGCACAATGAAAACGGTTCATCTGAAATCGTGACAAATCATCTGCGATATGATAAAACTGAGCTAAGACATGTAAGACACGGACTGCTTTAACAGAAATATTAAAATGTAGGCACTGCAGCACTAAAGGACAAACCAACTGCATGATGCGCTCACAGCACGAAGATTAATAATTATTAATGATCTGAAATACTGCTGTGTCATGAATCCATAATATATAAATATATAAAAATAACCTTGCCAGCAAAAGGGGAGCCCAACGCAGTAAAGAGATATAGTGGAAAAAATATAAACAAGGCAACGGAGGGGCAGAGATGCAAAACCTCAGCCAGCCAACGGCCCTGAAACCCTTTACTTTGAAAATACTGTATAGTGCCATAACCAATACTAGCAGCCTCATCTGTAAACAGGGAACCATTCCGCTTAGGAAAAACAGATCTTCCATTGAAATTTGTTAGGAAATTGAGCCAAGCCAGCAGATCAAGTGACAGTCTAGCCCCTTTACAAATACAAAACTGATAGTAAAGCTTGAACAACCCTGACTCCAATGCTATCAAGCAACTTAAAAAAGACTCCCTAGGCGGGATGGCCCTGCATACAAAATTTAAGAACCCCACATGTGATTGCACCATCTGCAAAGAACAGAAATCATACCCTCCACAGTGTTGATGTCAAGCCCTAAAAAGTTAACACTTGAGCTGGACCAACCATCTTCGGAGTTGCTTAAACATATATGAAGAGATTATCCGCACTGCTTCTTTACAGTTTCCTGGGCTCAGCTGGTGCGCATAAGATGAGCAATTTCCTCTTTGACAGGAGGCCAACCCAGTGTGCTCATGGGGAGAAATGCAGATTGCCACATGTCAAATGTCTCAATCTTCCAGCGTTGACCACCGGCTTCTTTAATTCTAAATTACCCCCTTCCACAGACACCGCAATCTGGCAATGCTCCTGTGATCTGCCAATGAACATATGACCAATGACCTATACAAGAGGGAAAAATCAATATTAGCCACTTTCAAATTGTTCTCGCAAATCGCTTGGGGAACGAGTAAGCCAGGTGAAGAGGCAGCACTGCTCGCAAGGACTGGACAGTTTGACGAGGTAGGACTAGGTGGAAAAGCTAAATCAACGGTACATGTACCTTTAGAAACACTAATTAGAGTACTAGCACTACTATTTAAACTAGGATTGACACTAACTACATAAAAATACGGCAGTAAACAACAATGACAATGGCAAACCCGCACTAGTGTGCAGCGGGGTAGGGGTAGTTGTGGCGATTGAATAAAACGGCCAACATCGGGCCTCAACTCATCCCAGCCACCAAAGTGGCACCAGCGGTGGAACCTACACATGCAGGCCTGACTGGCACTCCTTCTGTAGGATTCACCTGGCTCCAAGCCAGTGTTCAAAGCAGACAGAGGGCTAGCAGAAACATTGGACAACAGTCCCAGAAGCTGTACCAACTTCACGGGTTGAATAGCTAAGTGCCGCAGCTTTGGGCATGTCGACATACAATGTATAGTAGTGGAAGTACAACTTGAACCCGCCGTGGAGGACAGTGGAGGCGCCGCAGGAAAGGTGTGATTCATCACAGCATAGGTCGTTGAACCATCACCATCACCAGAAGCAGGGGAAGCAGCAACTAAACACTCAGCCGGGCTAGCTGCTGATATACCCTCTGTAAGGGGGAATGCCACACAGGCCATGCACCCCATCACCTTCTTGGCCCCTTGGCGCTGGTTGCATAGACCACCAGCAACAGTCAGCCTGCAGTTGGCCGGTCATCGACAAGCCCGGTGTAGACCTGACCGATTCATCACAGCAATGAACGAACAGAACAATTTAGGATATTGAAGATCCACAAAAATAGAGTGGCCGTATACTTTACTGTCGAACGCATACCCCAGCATCCTGATGCAACAGCCTGATTGGTCAAAAGTTTTCCCCAACACACAAACATTTTTTTTCTTCAAAAAACAGATGGAGTTCAGAAATGAAATTCACACAGAATTTTCGTCTAGATACCAGCAACAAAATATATTTTTTGTCAGAACGTTGAGAGGGTAGTTTCGGAGAAATCACGACTGTATGACAATTACAATGCGTGCATCGCATGCAGCTACATGTAGCTTCATGCATGCCCTGAGTTTGCCATTCTGTCATCAATTCAGTCACAATTAACAATTTTACGTGCTTCACCATAGAGTTGTGTGATAAAAACACGGCCAGTTTGTCATCTATACCCAAAATGCTTTGCGAACATCGAACAGGATTGTTAAGCTTGTTCAATCCTTTCAATTATAACTCAAGGTATTAATCAATATTTTCACAAAGTCATACATAAATTTAAACCCCAAAAATATTAAAAACATAATGTATTTTTAAAATTAATTTATATACCGGTATTTTAAAATAAAGAAATCAAACTGATTCATGCAGTCTTCACCGAGAATAAGTAAACATTCACGCAGGGACTGAAATGAAAACAATTCGGAAATTCTTGACGCTGTCGATTCACGTGTTGCCACCACTGGTCGATGTGGAATATACACAATGTAGAGAAGGAACAGCATGTTCTTTCAATATCCTTTCTCGGCTTCGAGCCGGTGAGTTTGGCCTGCAAGTCCTCCCCCAATCCTCCTCGGTGAAGCATGGAGGTAAAGTGTACATGGTGTACATCCTTTCAATTTCTATTGAATATTGGCAGCCAATTTTGAGAAATTTCTCCTTACCGGTATTGGGAATTGCATGTAAAGTGTTTTCCAGCTTTTTCCCACTGGCATTTTTACAGCCAAAATCCTGGCAGTACACCATCGTTTAGCTCGCGAGTGTACACACACTGCACGCAGTAGGGGGTACATCCGGGCACCGTGTACTTAGAGTCATACGGCTGTTATCTGTCGTCACGTCACATCCCCAGTGATGGCTTCTCAAGTACACAGGGACTTGTCATCGACCGCTGCAGCTTCCATGGCTTGTTCGACTTCGAGTGTTGCTGAGTCGTTTGCGTCCTTCCCACCGACATATCTGTCAGAGTCTCAGAGCCAGCCCGTGACCACCAGTGTCCCAGCTACAGCATCAGCCCCACAAGCCGGAGATCCTCGACCTAACCAGTGCCCAAACTTAGGGATGCCCACGTCTTTGGAACCTTGTTTGCCTTGTTTGTCAGTTTGGGGTCAGTGTAATCCTGGGCCTCAAGTTTTTCGAAATGCTCGCAATTCGAGTTGCTTGGCCTCGGCTGCGAAAATCCCTTCTGTCGTGTGGGAAAAGCTTTCACGACGAGATGGAGCGCTTGTTGTCGGCAGCCATGGCACACAATTCCCATAAGACATATGCAGTAGTTTGGAGGACGTTTTGTCAGGTTCGCCAACAGCCTCCGACACAGATAGTGCCTGCGTCGGTTGAGGAGATCCGACAGTTCATAGCATGGCTGTCCTTTGTCCATTGTAATGGAAGTATCAGGTGTAGGTTATTACCACAAAATGTTGGGGATGGTGGACCCAACCGATGATTTCTTGGTCACAAAACTTATCGAAGGTGCTCGCCGGCTTCGCCCCATGAGGGATGGTCGGTTGCCTATTTCCCTGCCAGTTCTGGCGCGTATTGTTTGTTCTTTGTCTGACGTTTGTTCATCGCAGTTTGAGGCAGTTATGTTTAAAGCCATATTTTAAGTCATTTTTTGGGCTAATGCATTTTTCTGCCATTTTAACGGCTGTCCACTAACCCAATATCAATTCAATGCTGTTCACAGTTAATAAGTATGCCTTCCGGCAACGAGTGGCGGTCATGCTGTGCGATTGCGCAACGTTTTTCCCGGATGCTCAGTTAATATGGTCTGACATACTTCCACGTGTGTTTTACTTCGGCGCCCATTCCCAGACGGTGTTGGAGCTGATTCGTATTGCTTTGTTCTAAGCTGAAAAGAGTCTTTGTTTAAAATGTGGACAATAGTCGTGCCAGGATTCAGAGGGTCCATGTCGCATAGTCAAACCAACGGAGCTCCGATTTCAGAGGCCCCGATGCGACGTGGTTAAGACATATCCTCCACCGGCATTGCTGATATTGCATATTGGTACCAATGATTTAGTCACAGTTAATGAGTATGCCTTTCGGCAACGAGTGGCAGTCATGCTGCGTGATTGCGCAATGTGGTTCCCGGATGCTCAGTTAGTATGGTCGGACATACTTCCACGTATGTTTTACTTTGGCGCCCATTCCCAGTCGGCGTTGGAGCGAAAGCGGCGTACGATCAACAGGTGGGCAAAATCCCAATGTGCGGCAGTGTTGAGGGCATCTTGCTTACATCACCCGCAGTTTGTGTGTCTCAATTCCCCCTTTACATGTATGATGGGGTTCACTTAACCCATTAGCAACTGCTGCATATTGTATATTGGTCCTTTAATACTGGAGTAAACAAGAAAACACACCTTGAAAACCACACTCTACAGAAAACAATTGTACACTGCTTTTTCTGTTCATATTCTTGTGTTACAAGTTTGATTTATTTTGTAGTCTAAGAAATGCTCTTTCTCATACATATTTAATAAATGCTATGTGTTGCACCCGCGCGGCTGTTGAGTAGACAGCCAACCCGGGGCACATTAATATATGAGCCAGTTCACTCAAGACTCTGTAAAGAGAATGAGGGTTGCAACACTTAGTTATACAGGCAAACTATACATATGGCTTTATTGGTACTGTGTAGGCCATGGCTCAAAGAATAGTGAACCAAGGAGGTATTAGGCAGGCTGGAGGAACAGCTCTCGAAAGTTCTTTATGCCAGCTTAGAAGCCGCCTCGTAAAACCAGTGGGTGGCCGCAGTGTGATACGCCCCAGCTGTTCTCTTGTTCGCGCAAAAAAAATCCAAAGTCGGGGATTCTGCGCATGCGCGTGTACACAAGCACGCTGTACACATGCAGTTTTTATAGCCCCACGCTGTACACTGTACACGTAGTAAGATCCGAATGTTCAGAAGCTTCGACGGAAACGCGTGGGCTGTTTTACACCATTGAGTTCGGCGTTCTCTTCATTTCTCGAGCGAATCTTTCTCTGATCTTACTTAATTCACAATGGATCTTGACGAAGAGGTGACCTTCTGGGGAGATATTGAGGACCTTGAGCTTCTACCTGACGATTTGGAAATCGGAGTTGATGGTAAGATTTAAGGTCCAAGTTTATACTCGGACGGCAATAAATAGAGTCTTGCTCTATACTCGGCTTGTACTACGATCATTTGTAATTGTAGTTGTACTGGAACCTTTGCTTAGTTTTACTTTTATTTATTGTGATAAGTTTTCCCAAGATCATGATTTTTTTGACGTGAGCCGACTACACTGTAAAATTTACATGGAGAAAATTAAAAAGACCCTTTTCCTTCCTCCATGATGGTATAAAACATGCACTTGGCCAATCCTAAAATACTTACTGAACGTGAAAACCTCAGCTCCCGCAAACCAGATTTTTTTCGGCAAGAAGCCGCGCTAGGTTTTGACAGGAAATGACCATTTTCCACAAATGATTGATCTATTGTGGGTTTAGAATTATTTTCCACCATATACGTTGTGTGTATTGAAATAAAATAATTGTTTTCAAATTCCTGCTACTACGAACTTTCTTGTGCATGAATCATGAATGTCTGCATTTTTTTCCCTTCCAACTGAGTAATGATAGATTCTTATTCCTCCATGGATTAACTGATGTAGCCATATTTGTAATAATAATAGTTACTGTTGATTGATGATTTGTTTGGTATTATTACTTTTTATAGATGTTGTCCCAGCAGCAGATAACGATGCTACAACATCTGATGCTACAACATCTAATGCTACAACATCTGATGCTACAACAAGTTCAAAATCACTACCTGGGTCATCAAAACAAAGCAAACCAAGAAGACATATGCAAGGTATGCTATCACATTTCTGTCTTTAACATGAAGTATTTTGTTAATGAATGTCCAAAGACCGTAAGATTTCAACATGAGGTTTCTATCATCACCAATAATTAGGGCTCGACCTTAGCACTAGCCCGGCGGTCATTGTCTAGTAAAAACAGCTGTGGGCCCACTTTGCTAGCCCGGCGTACTAGTAAAAAGTAGACAGCGGTGTGGTGCCAAAAACAACCTATGCGGGCGGAGATGAGAAAGTAGAAACTAATAATTTGTTTTACTTGACCTAATAACCTTGTGTTAAATTCAATATTAATTTTACAGGGCTAGTAAAACTTGCTGCGGGCTAGCAAAAAACTCAATTTACTAGCCCGGTGGGCTAGTAAAAAAAACCTTAAGCGCGAGGCTTGAGTTCATCTACAAACTGTGGACATCAATGTGTTCTGATCTTCCCAATGTTGTATTGAGCCATTAAATGTGATGTTTTATAACCCAACTTATGATTTATTTTACTCTTGAATTCCTACAGTGCATAACGAGCCTGCTGTGAGCCTTGACGATCTTCTTCCCGAGGCAGTAAGCATGCTGCAGAGATCGATGTGCAGCAACAGCTCGATGGTCATGTCAACGCCAGTAGGAGAGGATATGTCTGCCATCAGTCAGAAACTACAGCTGTGTGATGATGACACCCTCCAGCACATCTCAACATACCTCCTACGTGAAATATGGAAGGTAGTGGATAGTGGCAAGAACTTGCCAGTTGGCACACCAGCAAACACAGAGATGTGGAAAAACTTCCATAGTTTAAGGTTAAGCGACAGTTTATGGGGTGAATGGAGCAAGTTTCTCACAGAACAAGTAGACATAGATATTAGTGAATTTATGAAGAATATTGTTTTGCAGGAGACATTGAAGGAGCTTCTTGAGATTGTTGTACAAAGGAGGAACATTGTCCCAACAGATAAGGAATCAAGGAAACAAGAACAGGAATACACAACTCATGACCAAGAAGTGTTACGATACATTGCAGGGTTCATCCCATACGCCCTCATGAAGAAATACAGAAAACTGTCGTCAGACGCAGCAAAACAGTATGTTGTATTCCTAGAAAAATTGAAGGTCAAAGAAGACCATACAGATGAAGACTCCTTTTTGGAATACACCAACGAGTGGACCAGACTCCAAAATCGTGGTGGCTTATTTATTGTCAACGACACCTGCTTCAGATTGTTTCAGGCAATGGAAGTAGAAACACGGAAACACCTGTCTGACAACTTCCTTGTGGAAGGTCGTTCCAAGTCCATCAAGGAGGTATTATACAAGAAACTCATTTCAAATGTGTATGTAAATAACATGTGGGATGCCCTTCATGGAGATGAATTGGCAAATAGTGAAGGACTGCTCCGAACATTTGTCAATTACTGGATTGAGATCAGACTCCGTGCTGTTTTGAAACTTTATCTTGAGAAGAAGAAACAATGCGATAGATCTAGCAGAGGAGAAAAAGGACTTCGAAAAGAACTAAGCAAGAAGTGAATGGTAAATGCAGGATTCAGTTTACATTGCTCATATCAGAAAGTTTCTTTACTGAGCCATTTCACTTATTCATGTCATTCATACAGTATTTATACATTTCATAAATATTAAATATTTATTCAAATCAGATGCTTGGTTTGTTCGAATCAGATATTGTCATAATTTGTATTGCGAATTATTACAATTTCCACTGTACAGGATTCTTTTTTTGTTTTTATGTGCAAATATCTTGTTGAATACATATGTAGACTTGACATGCCAAAGTGAAAAGAAATGCCGAGTTACAGTCAAACCCAATTTCAGATTTTAGAATGACATGCTGTTCATACTGAAACTTGTAAGACCTTATTTTGAAATGGTGATAAAAGATTGATACATACATGTCCATATGATTGCAACAAAATTGCATTATTTCAGTGACATTTGTGTATTACATGTCCCTAAGACATATTTGGTGGATTATAGCAAGTCAGTAGACATTTGACAAGAGGAAATGTTGAATTACTCTGACAGTTGAATGAAGATTAATGTACAGCTCAAACAATTTAATTACTAAAGATTGCTGTTTTTTAAATGAACAAAATAATGTGCCCTTAGACTTGTGCCATGTGCAACTCCAGTGGTTGTAACCTTGATGTAAGCTAAATACTTACATACACATGTTGATGATTGAAGAATGCTATATGTGTACATGATTAAAGTATTTATTAAAGAGCTCATCCTCGAATAAACGTTTGTTAGTTTATTGCACTTCCTGATGTCATTTCCTTCCTCGATCTTATTTCATCTTACATTAAATAATGAGCTTGATATCATCTACTCCCACTTCCAAAATTTCCAATTGTTATTAACAAAACATACCAATTGTGCGTGTGAATATATTGCTTGTATTTCGGAAAACATATCAAAGATACAGCCAATGATACAAGGGGAAGGAGAGAGGACAAAATGGAAAAGAACAATTTTCGGTAGCAGCTACCACAAAGATGCCTCGGGTGCACTGAATCATCATCAACTTCGACTTGAAGACCAAAGGCAGCATTTATAGTTGCACTGATCTTGAACTTCAAGTAGGAGTGCTGTGTGTCAGATTCTTGTTGACCTTTTCCACCACACAGCCGGCAGAATCTTTGAAGAAGGTCAACATGGATGTCTGTATAAGAAAAAAGTAAAACAAAACAGAACAAAAAGTTTAGACTTAAATGTATAATTATATCACATAGTGTCTTCAAAATACACTCCACATCACAGTTGTCCCGATGTTCCCCAAATCTGGCAAACTGTTCAGCGTCTGCAACTGTCCTTCCAAACACTCGAATGGACCAAGTGGGGCCTCACATTTTAATCTTAACAGGACCTCCAACTTTTCTCAAAGGCAGTTTCTGCCTTGAGAAAGGTCCTTTGACATTTGCTTTTGGTAATTTTACTCAGAAAGCATTTTGCAACATGTTTTCATATTACTGCATTGAGTTTTGTATGAAATACATGTATGGCAAACCTTACAAATTAGATATACAATCAATTAATGATCAATAACATTACTGAATGAATGATCAATAACATTACTGAATGACCACTTTTTTTACCGAGTCTGTCCCAAGGTTAATTGAAATAATAAAAACAATTGTGAATGAATTAGCAGCATGTTCGTACAAAACATCCTACAATCATGTTATGTACATTATACACAAAAAATGGTAAATTTCAGATTTATTCATGCAATCCAAATGATTAGAATATGAATTAGGACATTGAAGACAAAAATCAATCTGACTTGTTTTGCATATGTGATGTAGTTGTTATAAATATTATTAAATTTTAACATCACTAACGCAGGTAGTATTCTTTCATTGATCAACTGATTTTGATCTGAAAACATATCATTACTAGTCTTTAGTCTATACCTCATATTAGTGAATTAAGATTTATAATTATATAGGCCTAAACATGATATATTATTGATATAAACGATCTTCAAGTTTCAACTCAAGACAATAAAGAGCTAAAAATTTATAATATTTTTTTATATTTATATCAGGGCAGGCACACTTCAATCAAAGAAAACCATGAATGGTATGACTATGAGTCATTGACCACAGTATTTTCATACAGCACACCAGAAATTAATATCGATGTCGCGCACTCCATCCAACCAAAGAGCCAAAGAGCTTCCGATCCTAATCGAATCCTCAACACCATGCCGTACGCAATGCAATGTAGCGCTCCCTTTCCATGCAATTATCAAAGTATGGGCACTCCCGGGAACTCTTTAAACCGGGCGCATTGTCAAGGAAAACTCACGCTCTTTCCAATGATATATTTCGTTAACGCAGGGTCGAATCGGAACATGGAGTAATAAACCTGTGAAAATAATTAATAATCAAAATCATACATACAAAAAGACATCATAACTCACCCATTTTTCGACGGATTTTCACGAAAGAAGTAGCGATGGATTCAGTAAATTTAGGCAAACACGATGGCACAGAGCACGCACGGAATATGGCTTCCTCCTGACACTGCGCATGGGCATTATGAATTGCCTCCGTGTGTCTGTTCAAATTTCGTTTCTCCACTTAGCTAACTGAGCGGCTTCGAACATCACATTGTAAAGGGAGGGACGGCTGTCGCCACAGGCAAGATCTTCGCGATAAGCGGCGAGCGGTACTTCGAAGTTCTGGTGGTCCGACTGCTAGTTACGTAACGCGGGCGATAAGAAAATTGAAGCTGTTCCTCCAGCTCGCCTAATACCTCCTTGAGTGAACCAGGGCCACACACAGTGTACAGTGTACATCCTGTCCTGTTGGTGTGGCTCCTCATTTCCCATGCGGGTCATTCCATTTGTCCTATGGGTAAATCTGGTAAGTTATCCATAATCTACTCTATACAACTGTAGGAACATTCCAACATAAAACAAAAGGAACAAAAGAAAATTAGGGGGGGGGGCAATTGCCATCTCCCTACACTCGACACTTCAAAATTTGATGTTGTCCCAACATACAAGTATTAAAATCAAAACAAAATTTGGTTCACAAGTGGCTATAATCGGCATGGTACAGTTCAGTCCGCTCCAAAGGCGTGTCGCGCTCCTTCATCCCTGATAGATGTCTTCTATCGAGATGGCCCGTTGGAGACTGGGTGAGGCTGAAGGATAGCTACTTCTTCAGGGTCTCGGTGTCCTCCTTGTCTAGATCACAGATCATCATGGGCTTTGGTCTGAACTGTTGTCCGGTAGGACAGCTGGATGCCGAACGTAGAGTGCAGCAGCGTGATCCTCGTTGACTGGGTCTCTCTCCTCGGAGTACACGAGTAGATTGGCCAGCTACAATGCTCCTGGGATGGACCAAGTCCTGCGTACACTGTACAGTGGTTTTCTCTCCTGCTGGCTCGTCTTCGCAATTCATGCCTGTAGGGGTCTGCTGATGCCATCACTGGTAGTCATATGGGCTACAAGCAGCTGGTGTCTAGGAACGCTGAGCAAATGCTCCCGGTGGTGCTTGTGCCCATCCTTGGGCATGATACGGTGCCAAGGGCTGTCCATACGGGTTTGGCCAAACAGGAGGGTAGTAGTTCAAAGGAACAGGTACCGTCTGTTGCCATCCCATCTGGGCGAATGGGGGCGAGGCACTAGCCTGCTGAAGAATGTTCACTCTCGGGTCCCTGCAGCTGACATCTGGTACTCCCAAGGTACTGTACTGGAACATCTGCGGTGGACGTCTCTGCCTAGTTGGTCGTTCACTGAAGGTGGGAGCTGGTTCAGGCGCAGATGTTTGGTTGTTTGTTCCCTGAACCCCTGGGCGTGAAATGTGACCATCATCTGCCGCCGGTGCTGATGGGTCAGTCATCAGAGAATCTGCGTTAGTGTCTGATGCTGTCCCAGCATCCTGCTGAACTTCGTTGTCTGTCTGTGGATGTTCTTCCTGAGCGGCGGTTGGGCCCATGTCAAAGGGTTCTGCCTCTGGATCAAGTTCAGTGGACTTGGGTCTTTGGGATGGATTGGACATGAAGACCAGTGACTCCTCATCATCTGAGCTTACATCATTATTTTCTGCTTGATGGGGGCTTCTTCCCTGTCTGCTATGTGACCTGGGGCTGGATCTTCGCTGTCGCTGGGGCTGAGGAACATGGTGTTGAGGTTGGTCTGGCTGTAGGCTGTCACATGGGAGAAGGAGATTCCAGTATAGGACACGCCGACGTCCACTGCCTCGTTCTGGCTTCACCTCGTACACTGGGGAATTGTCACCTTTTCTCAGAATGACAACATACACCTCCTCTTCCCAGTAAGACCGTAGTTTACTTGGGCCCTCGTGCCTGCCCACGTTCTTCACCAGCACACAATCTCCCTGGTGAAGTACTCAGCTGTGCACCTTCTGGTCATGATACTTCTTTCCACGTTCCGCTGACTTGGCTGCATGCTGGTAGGCAATGGCATAAGCTTCCTCCATCTGTTCCTTCCACTCCTTGACGAATCTGTTCTGGTCGGTTGTGGTGGGACCCGTCTCTGGTTGCAGTCCAAACATCACATCAATGGGTAACCGGGGAGATCGCCCATATAACAGGAAGAAAGGTGAATACCCAGTGGCCTCGCTTCTGGTACAGTTGTACGCATGCACAACTTTGTTGACAGAGTCTTTCCAGTTGACCTTCTCGGCATCAGAGAGGGTTCTTAGCATACCAAGTAGTGTCCGGTTGAATTGTTCGCACTGTCCGTTCCCAGCTGGATGGTAGGGCGTGGTCCTGGACTTGGCAATACCCGAGTGGTGGTGCAGTCTGGCAAACAGTTGGTTTTCAAACTCTCTCCCTTGGTAGTGATGTAGACGATGAGGAAACCCAAACCTCAGTATAAAATCATTAAAGATCTGCTGCAGTCTTTCCTGACGGGTTGGGTAAGCCTGTGCAAAGCGGGTGAAGTGGTCAACCACCACTAGGATATATGCGTATCCGCCTTTGCACTTCTCCAGGTGGACATAGTCAATTGAGACCAACTCAAATGGGGCAGTAGTAACTATGGTCCCAAGTGGTTCTCTGGTGTGGCGATTAGGTTTCCGCTGCTTGAGACATGAGCATACCCTTGTGCAATAGTGTTCAATGTCCCTTTGCATGTGGGGCCAGTAGAACCTGTCTCTCGCAAGACACACCACTCAGTCTGCTCCCAGGTGACCTATTTCTTCGTGTAGTTCCTGGTAGACTCTCTGCCGGAGCTGGGACGGGAGGATCAGCTGGGAACGACGGCCATTCTGCCGATACAGCACACCATTCACCAAGTTCAAGATGTTCCACTCATGCATGAGAGATGTGGTTGCTGGCAGTTCTCCTAATCTCTCATGCTTAGTAGGGCAATGACCCTTCGTCAGATACTGCAGCACTCTCGCAATGCTAGGGTCCTCCTGCTGAGCCCTCAGCAAGTCGGACGTTGTGAAAGATGTGGTGTTCTGCACCATACCCACGTATGATGGTGGTGTAGTTGAGACTGCTGAAGCCCACGTGGTCCTACCTGTGTTCTGGGACATCACAGCCACGGCAGTTGTGTCCAGTTCTCCTGGAGACACTTCTTCGGTGCACTCAGTGATATACTTCTCGATGCAGACAGGTATTCGGGAGAGGGCATCTGCGTCTGCATTATTCCTACCCGGTCGATATTTAATCGTGAAGTGGAAGTCGGCCAATTCCGCAACCCACCTCTGGCCGGTGGCGTTGAGCCGTGCAGAAGACAGAACGTAAGTCAGAGGATTATTATCTGTATAAACCGTAAACGATGGGGCATAATACAGATAGTCTCTGTCACTGCCCACTTCAATGCTAAGAACTCAAGCTTCCCCGAATGCAAATTATAGTTCTTCTCGGCTGGGCTGAGGGTACAGGAACCATATGCGATGACCCGCATCTTCCCATCAAGTCTCTGGTAGAGTACAGCGCCAAGACCTTCATTCGATGCATCGGTGTGAACCACGAATGGCTTTTTATGGTCAGGGAAGGCCATCACCGGGGGAGCAACCAGCACATCAAGTAGCTTCTCAAGAACATCTTGGTGGTGGTCTGTCCAATGGATGGTCTACTTCGATGACTTCTGTCCCATCTTGTTCTTCGCTGGTGTCTTATGTTTGGACTTAGAGTGGGGTCGGTCGTCAGAGGGTTTTTCTGCTAGCAGATCATATAAGGGTTTTGCTCTCTTGGAGAAATCCTGGATGTAGCTAAGTAGTACCCGAGCAACCCAAGTAGTTTCCGCAGTTCACCAACAGTGGTTGGCTTCTTCTCGCTGAGGGTTTTCACAGCTGCGACGTCACCTGGGTCCATCCGATGTCCCACTGCAGACACTAGCCTGCCTAAGTATCGGACCTCCTTCCTGAGGAGCTCACACTTTTCCTGGAGACGTCTCAACACTGTCCTCAGGTTCTGAAGGTGCTTCTGGAAGGTGTCACTGAAAACGAGTACATCATCGAGGTAGGTCATGGCAATGTCACCGTTGAGTCCTTCCAGGCAAGCCTCCATGAACCTCTGGAACGCTGCGGGTGCATTTGTGAGGCCAAAGGGAATCCTCACCCATTCATATAGTCCCCATGGCGTGACAAATGCGGTGAGGTGACGACTCTCCTCTTCCACAAACCCCTGGTGGTAGGCTTTCCCTTGGTCTAGGGTGGAAAACCAAGAATTCCCACCAAGGCCGTCGAGGACATCTTTGATACGGGTATTGGCTGTCGGTCCGGCACCGTCTTCTGGTTTAACTCCCTGTAATCCACGCAGAGTCGGAGGGTGCCATCCTTCTTTCGGACACATACAATGGGTCATTAGTAGGGTAAGTTGGATTTAGTGATCCACCCACGTGTGATTAGGTCAGATAGGTCTTCTGGACAGGGGTCTCGTCGCTCAATTTGATGGTCATCCTCAGGCCTTCGGCATGCCCCATGTCTTCCCCATCTTTGGCAAATGCTGCCAACTCCTCTCTCAGTAGTGCCTCTACTGCTGTGCGCTGAGGTGGGGTCAGGTGGCTCAAGTCAACTGGGGGTATCCAGCTGTTTCCGGCAGGAACAGATGACTTCACCGTGTTGACCATGGTATTCTGCTGAGGAGCTGGAGTCCACTTGTCCAGGGAGGACGGACAGATAGGAGTGACTGATCTGACCTGGTAGAGTTGACCCAAAGTAGTATGGCGCTTGAGGACGATGGTGCGGCTAGTGGGGTTTGCAATCCAGATTGTGATTGGGCATGACTGCCCTCGAGTCAAAGTGACAACGGACTCCCTGACCCGTAAGTCCTCCTGCCAATGGGATCTGACATCAGGCTCGAATAGGACTGTGATGGGATGATCGATTGGACCCGCATGGACACGGCAGCGAATGCCCACGTCACTCTTGGATGGGATGACTACATCTTGTCTGCCGGAGACCACACTGCACAGATCATCTGAGATGCTGGCCTGGACCAGCTGGACCAACTTGTTCACCTGATCGTGGTCTAGCCCCCGCACTGCTCCACCCAGGATGCTGTGGATCGATTCCCCTTCTGCTGAGCCTTTAACAATCTCTTTGATCACATTGTACCCTATGATGGGTTGCTGCAGGCTACCTGGTGTGACTAGAGCTGGGAAGGTTACTTTCATGGGACGTGATTGGGGTGCCCGAAGTTCCAGTTCAATTTCAATCCAACCGTTGAATGGGATGGATGTCCCATTTGCTGCTTGGAGGTCTAGCCCACTGCCACCGGTCAGGAGCTCAGAAACTGGACGAAGCTTGGTTTCTGGCATAAACTTCTCAACCCAGATGGAGCTCAGGATGGACACCTGTGCGTCGGTGTCCCACAGAACGGTTGCAGGTACGTTGTTGAGAAGGCAGTCGACAGTACACCTCCGTCCCACAAGGCTGGTTATCTTTGTCTTCTGCTTTGGTGTGATGTGACAAATGAAGACTTTAGATTGTCCGACCATTGTTGGGTGACAGAGTTTGGCTGGTTGGGACCTTGTTCCGCTGGTTACTCCCTGTCCCGTGGAAGCAACCGTTCCCCGTTTCCCTGGCGGACATCCTTCTTGTTGCGGCAACCAATTGCAAAGTGGTCTGATGACCCACACTTGAAGCAATGGTCGCAAGTGTCTCCACGTTCTTCCTGTTGACACCTGCGACAACCTCACCGTCTCGCAGGCTGCCCTCTTCTCTGGGGTGACATCTGAAGAGATTCCTGCAGTGCTGTCACTTGGCTCTTCAGTTTTGACAGCTCGTTAATCCCGGCCTTCAGCTCGGCGATCTCGGTCAAGAGAAGCCCCTGTTTCGGAGTTGGTGTCTCTTTCGGGCTTTCCTGCACCTCGGTTATGGCTGCTGCTCTAGTGTGGTTCAACTTCTGTCGCTGTTCGGCCTCAATACTGGAAAATATGTTCATCTTTTCGAACAGGACTTCATCTGTGGTCTCAGAATCGTCCAGGTAGGGGCGGAGCTCGTTCTTGATGGACTCACTACGCAGGCCCGTTAGCAGTGTGTGACGGAACATCTCACGGACCAGCTGTGGCTCGTAGCACAATTTGGACTCCACCTCTTGACTGGCAAAGAGCACCTTCCCCTACATATGTGACCTCTCAAAATTGACCTTTGACCTCTCAAATTGAATTAAAGTGTGATTTTATGGTGGAAGAACAAGAAAACAGAGCATTTTGGGTTCAACTAGGTGTTTTTCCTAAGTTTGTCTGTTTTCTTGAGGCCTTGACACTCTTTATGATAAATAATGAAAATAAATTACTATTTCTATCTTTTAGATGACCTTTTAGATGACCTGTAAGATGACCTTTTTACCTTGGAAACAAAGTGAAATAGATTTTTAAAAAAATTCACAATAAATCCTTCTGTTACCAATAATTACGTGCATGAAACACTGTAAAATTGATACAAATCATTGGCGTCTATTGACTGCAATTGACCTTTGACCTTTGAAAATCATTGAAATGCATGTATTTTGAAGATTATCCAAAATTTTGGGGGAAAAAATGCTTTGTACAAATCTATTTGCATATGAGTGCCAGTCAAAGTTGTTTTTCGCCGTAAAGCGTAAACGTAAACGTTACAGGCCGTTTGCAGTTGAGCCCCTTGGATGTTCTTTTTCGGGATGTGAAGCCATCTATCAACTGGTGGACAATTGCTGTCTTGAAAGCCTTCAGTGACCACCGACGCTTCTGCTTTCTGTGAGGTCTTGATGATAGCTCCCATAGAATATACACATTTACTAGTGCCTGGTTCAAAAAACCCCAGAAAAGGTATTTCCACCACCGCCTCCCACAACGACCCACTTTATAGTAAGCCCGGAATTGGTCGGTGTGATCAACTCCACCCATACTGGCATTGTACATGGTTATGACTGATGGGATAGTGATAAGTTCATCCTGCTGAAATTTGGTTCGCGGCCTCACAAGTCACAACATTTAGCCCATCATTCTTTGTTGCAATCGTATAGACATTTCTTTTGTCTTTCCAGTTAGTGACAATGACTGGTGTATGCATCTTCTGCCACTTGACGCTTTCGTATTTCTTCAGAGGCACATTTTGTAATTGCCTGGGAATGCCTACCCTATCTTTTCGCAATGTACCACAGAAGTAGGTGTCGGCCTCATGAAAATCTTCGACAAGATGGAGTGATGAGAAAAAGTTATCTGCATAAAGGTGATAGAACCGCAAAAGGTAGTGCTGCATCAGGTCCATCACGACTGTGTATGCAAGACCCAGATGACGAATGAGGTCTGTGTTGGCCCCACGACCTGTATATATACGGAAAGACAAGCAGAAGCCACTGACCGAGTCGCAGAGAAACCACAACTTGATGCCCCAATTTGTAGGTTTTATAGGCATATATACTGTTTCCATAACAGCCTTCCGTTATATTTGATCATTGCCTCGTCGATGGATAGACATTTACCTGGAATGAACATTTGACGAAATGTTTTTTCCAACTAGTCAACAAAGTTCCGCACTTTGTTGATGCGATCGTTAGGATCGATAGGATCATCTGGATTGCTACAGTGGAAAAACTGTGACAATTTCTCGTACCTGTTTCTACTCATGCAGGAAGATATGTAACTGTCATTCATCGCTGGATCGCTGCTCCAGTAGTCGTTGTACTCTGGTGATTGTTTCAACCCCATTAGGATGTTGATACCTACAAACTACAAAGGCTCTCATTTCAGCAGCATTTGTTGGCTTCCAGTATTTGTCAGAAGTTGCATATTCATCATTAGAGTTTGCTATGACTGGTGGCCTTTTGCACACAGCGTTGATGTTTGTGTTGTGTGCCAATATATCAAACAAATCATCACCAACAAGGCATATCAAATAATCTAACTCTGGAGCATGGTATGGCAGGTTACATTTGGGTCCCGGACGTTCTGTGTAAGGATGAATAATGGGAGGAGAAAGGGTGTTAGTACATCCGACTGGAGGGGTTCTGTCACCACCATCTGTGCGACTTCTTGCACCACGACCTGTTGCACCACGACCTGTTGCCCCACGACCTGTTGCCCCACGACCTCTTGCACCTCGACCTCTTGCCCCACGACCTCTGGCTCCACAACCTCTATCCACAGCAGGATCGTCATCAGCAGGATCGTCATCAGCAGGATCGTCATCAGCAGGATCGTCATCAGCGGGATCGTCATCAGCGGGATCGTCATCAGCAGGATCGTCATCAGCGGGATCGTCATCAGCGGGATCGTCATCAGCAGGATTGTCATCAGCGGGATCGTCATCAGCGGGATCGTCATCAGCGGGATCGTCATCAGCGGGATCGTCATCAGCGGGATCGTCATCAGCGGGATCGTCATCAGCGGGATCGTCATCAGCGGGATCGTCATCAGCGGGATCGTCATCGGCGGGATCGTCATCGGCGGGATCGTCATCGGCGGGATCGTCATCAGCGGGATCGTCATCAGCGGGATCGTATCAGCGGGATCGTCATCAGCGGGATCGTCATCAGCGGGATCGTCATCAGCGGGATCGTCATCAGCGGGATCGTCATCAGCGGGATCGTCATCAGCGGGATCGTCATCAGCAAGATCGTCATCAGCGGGATCGTCATCAGCGGGATCGTCATCAGCAAGATCGTCATCAGCGGGATCGTCATCAGCGGGATCGTCATCAGCGGGATCGTCATCAGCGGGATCGTCATCAGCGGGATCGTCATCAGCGGGATCGTCATCAGCGGGATCGTCATCAGCGGGATCGTCATCAGCGGGATCGTCATCAGCGGGATCGTCATCAGCGGGATCGTCATCAGCGGGATCGTCATCAGCGGGATCGTCATCAGCGGGATCGTCATCAGCGGGATCGTCATCAGCGGGATCGTCATCAGCGGGATCGTCATCAGCGGGATCGTCATCAGCGGGATCGTTATCAGCGGGATAGTTATCAGCGGGATCGTCATCAGCGGGTTCGTCATCAGCGGGATCGTCATCAGCGGGATCGTCATCAGCGGGATCGTCATCAGCGGGATCGTCATCAGCGGGATCGTCATCAGCAGGATCGTATCAGCAAGATCGTCATCAGCGGGATCGTCATCAGCGGGATCGTCATCAGCAGGATCGTCATCAGCGGGATCGTCATCAGCAGGATCGTCATCAGCAGGATCGTCATCAGCAGGATCGTCATCAGCAGGATCGTCATCAGCGGGATCGTCATCAGCAGGGTGATCACTCAACTACTCGCCATCATCATCATCATCATCAATGTCTTCGTCGCTACTTGAATTTAGCTGTAGAAAATGTAAACAAGCATTTGGATATTTTTACAGAAAAAATTATAAAATTTACTTGGCCTCAAGAGGGTTTGTAAACTGTCTTCACCATCACTAGTATACTGAATGTCAAATGTTATGTTTAGCAAACATACCAGCTTTGCCCTATGCATTGTATGTGTAACATGCCAGAAACATGTCACGTCATGTTACTCATTAGGCCTTCATTAGGTATGAGAAGACACAATACAGCTAGTATTAGCATTTAGATACCATTTCCTCACTTGTGTTTTCAAAACATTGCTGAGACCAAACAAGTTATTGTACTTGTTCTAATCCTTCAAACAACAATCTTACACAATGTTCCCATTTATAACATAGCTAAAACCATACAGTTTTAGGTTGTCCTTCATCAGGTACGTAATCAGAACAGAGAAAGGCTCAAAATAAATCATGAACCGAAGATATTGAAGAAATGCACAGTTCGAACCACAGAGCAGTGCACAGTATATCGTTGAGTTTTTATCAATTTTTGGGGTGTATTTTTGACGCTAAGTATTCCATAAAATCGTCTGGAATGTGTCTATATAAATACCTGGTAAACTTCGATGTCACTTGCACCACCTTGATCAAAGCTGTCATCGTCACTTTCGTGGTTATCCAGCTCGTACAACACTTGTTGAAGCGTATATCGTGAACTTCGTGAAGACGCCATTTTTGTTTCGCCGTGCGTGTGTCATTTTCGATGGCGCACGCGCATCGCGCATCGCGATTTCACTTTCTAACCTTTGACCAGAGGTTGAGTCATTTTTTTCAATAGCAACCATAGGTTCATTGTTTTGCATAAGAAAGAAGAAGCCATCAGCTCTCTGTCGATATCTGACACGAGAGGTCGCTGTTCACAATTTAGTTATGCCAATGCATTGCATCTCACCACGCAATCTCGGGCGGTCTCGGGCGGTACAGTGACTAATGGGTTAACCAGGGTTGGAAATAATATATTTGAGGCTAATTTGCGCGACTGTATCCAGTCCCATCTTGTTCCAGTCTGTTTAATTCCTTAGTTTACGCTTGGGGCTTTCTACGGTTCATTCGTCAGTTACCTTGTGTGAGCCGTTTTGGGGTTGCTGGCTGTATTTCTCCTTGGTGGGCACGTGGTCGCGGGTGGCAAGCCATTAACCCATTTACGGGCTTAGAAATTAATTATCATACATGTTTTTGTTTCACAACGTACTCACTTTCATAGCGCTGGAAAGCGTCTTAAGCCTATGATCTGTGTACTACAGTGTGTACATCTGTGGGAACACAACTTTGCAAACAATTTTGTGTAAGGAATTTGATTGTTGAATTTGAATATAGCTGGGTCTGGTGTGGCCAACATGTCCGGGTCTTGTGTGCTCATGTTAACGGGTCTGGTGTGCCCGCACCCGTCAGGCCCCACGTGCCCATAATGGTCAAACTAGGTCTGGTGTGCATGCACCCATTGGGCCCCACGTGCCCATAATGGTCAAGTTGGGTCTGGTGTGCATGCACCCGTCAGGCCCCACGTGCCCATAATGGTCAAGTAGGGTCTGGTGTGCATGCACCCATTGGGCCCCACGTGCCCATAATGGTCAAGTAGGGTCTGGTGTGCATGCACCCATTGGGCCCCACGTGCCCATAATGGTCAAGTAGGGTCTGGTGTGCATGCACCCATTGGGCCCCACGTGCCCATAATGGTCAAGTAGGGTCTGGTGTGCATGCACCCATTGGGCCCCACGTGCCCATAATGGTCAAGTAGGGTCTGGTGTGCAAGCACCTATTGGGCCCCACGTGCCCATAATGGTCAAGTTGGGTCTGGTGTGCATGCACCCGTCAGGCCCCACGTGCCCATAATGGTCAAGTAGGGTCTGGTGTGCATGCACCCATTGGGCCCCACGTGCCCATAATGGTCAAGTAGGGTCTGGTGTGCATGCACCCATTGGGCCCCACGTGCCCATAATGGTCAAGTAGGGTCTGGTGTGCATGCACCCGTCAGGCCCCACGTGCCCATAATGGTCAAGTAGGGTCTGGTGTGCATGCACCCATTGGGCCCCACGTGCCCATAATGGTCAAGTTGGGTCTGGTGTGCATGCACCCATTGGGCCCCACGTGCCCATAATGGTCAAGTTGGGTCTGGTTTGCATGCACCCGTCAGGCCCCACGTGCCCATAATGGTCAAGTTGGGTCTGGTGTGCATGCACCCATTGGGCCCCACGTGCCCATAATGGTCAAGTAGGGTCTGGTGTGCATGCACCCATTGGGCCCCACGTGCCCATAATGGTCAAGTTGGGTCTGGTGTGCATGCACCCATTGGGCCCCACGTGCCCATAATGGTCAAGTAGGGTCTGCTGTGCATGCACCCATTGGGCCCCACGTGCCCATAATGGTCAAGTTGGGTCTGGTGTGCATGCACCCATTGGGCCCCACGTGCCCATAATGGTCAAGTTGGGTCTGGTGTGCATGCACCCATTGGGCCCCACGTGGCCATAATGGTCAAGTAGGGTCTGGTGTGCATGCACCCATTGGGCCCCACGTGCCCATAATGGTCAAGTAGGGTCTGGTGTGCAAGCACCTATTGGGCCCCATGTGCCCATAATGGTCAAGTTGGGTCTGGCGTGCATGCACCCATTGGGCCCCACGTGCCCATAATGGTCAAGTTGGGTCTGGCGTGCATGCACCCATTGGGCCCCACGTGGCCATAATGGTCAAGTAGGGTCTGGTGTGCATGCACCCATTGGGCCCCACGTGCCCATAATGGTCAAGTTGGGTCTGGCGTGCATGCACCCATTGGGCCCCACGTGCCCATAATGGTCAAGTTGGGTCTGGTGTGCATGCACCCATTGGGCCCCACGTGCCCACAATGGTCAAGTAGGGTCTGGTGTGCAAGCACCTTTTGGGCCCCACGTGCCCATAATGGTCAAGTTGGGTCTGGTGTGCATGCACTCATTGGGCCCCACGTGTCCATAATGGTCAGGTGTGCCCGCATATTTGTATTGTGTATTATTTCTTTATTCATAAATTTAATTAAGTGGCTGTTTTGCCCAGTAGGTATCGGTATACAAAAAATAAAGATTTTAAACAACTTGGTGTCATCCAAGGCTGTGGCAGTGATCCAAAATCAAAAACCTGTCTTGTATCACTTTTATTGGAGTCTGTATACATGCTGTGTTCATGCTTTGTGTGATGCTTTGAGTTCAATTGAGAGTACATTGACTCACTGGCTGTGAATCCAACTACGGTATGTAGATGACTATGGTATCAGTTTATCCAACTGTTGTATAATTCTCCATTTTATACAGCGCTGCAATAACATTTAAAGATACATTAGTTACAGATTTTTCTCAATTCTTTAATTATCACAAATAGGCCTATACAGTATTTCGACTATTTTAATTTTTCATATAGAAGGTGTGAGCAATACTTCAATATATTTGTTATAAATCTCCATGTGTTTACGGTATCTCTAGTACTCACCTACAAGTACTTGTACTGCCTCTGCCTTTTGAATTTCCGGGAATCCCGATATCAATTTCAACAGTCTTCTCTCCAATAGCTTGTTGCATGCTGGTGGCAGCCTGGTCAGTATTATGAGACACATGTAGTTTGTCTACAGTGGAAAATAAATTATAAAAAAAAAAATCATATTTAAAGATACATGTATCATAGCCATGTAGTGAGTAGATGATTATTTTAACTTTATAAATTTACACAAAAGTAACTGTTACATGTACATTCAGAGAGAAGTTGTACATGAATGTTACAATCACGTTTACACACGATTACACACAATTTACAATCACAATTACAGTTCAAAGTATTATTAGCTTTTCTGCCGCGAAGCGGAAAAGCTATTTTTTTTTTTAAGATTTTTTTTTGTCTTGTGCCGAAATCCCATACACTTTGTACAGGGGTTTTGTGGAAGGTAAATTTGCCGTTGAACAAACATGGCAAATGCATAGAACCCTTGCTGAAGTTGTGTACAGTTGTCTTGAAAACTTCATGACGTCACCACGTGTCACGTGACAGCGCTTTAAAGGGGCAAATTTCAAACTCCAATAACATAAATTTTGTAGTATATCCAAGTTGGGAAAAGGTGTATCCAAAAATTGCCCTCATTTGATCTTGACATCATCTGAGGTGCTTAATGAGGTCATCAATGAGGTCATGAACTTTTCAGGGATGGGGATGTACATGTAGTTTGGAAACACTCTCCAGGGCCAAAATGCCATGATGCAATCGTGACTTTAAAGCACATATTAGCCAATTGGTCAATCTTCTCGAAATTTACTAGTGGGCAGTTAGCTATTGTGCTAGACATTCAAAATCTCAGGTTTGGAACTAGGTGATATACAAAAATGTTGCAAACTGCTTACTGACTAAAATTACCAAAATGTAAATCTTAAAATTTAGTGGGCCTGACGTTTCGATCCTAGCAGGACCTTTCTCAAAGGCAGAGTGACAAGGACAAAACAGAATGTGAGATACATGTACACGAAGGAAGGGGGGGAGAGTGAATAGGACACAGATGAGAAACAAAGGACAAACAGTGAAGCTGGTAGGGAGAGATCAAAGGGAAGGTCAAGGAGTGGGGTAGGGATTAGTGAGAAGAGGGGGAAAGATCAAAGAGAAGGGCAAGGAGTAGGGTAGGGATTAGTGACAAGAGGGGGAAAGATCAAAGAGAGTGTGAAGGACTGAACACAAAAGAAGGATTATCAGAAAGCTGCATGGTGTTAGTCATTACCCTCTTGGATGTTGAGACCATGTGGTTGAATAGTCCGAAGACGCTTCATCCACATTTTCTCACGGCTAAGACGGACAGCATTACTACGGTGACCAAGTGATTCTATGCCCAGTACACTCATATCTGATATCGAATGATCAGGGAGATTGAAGTGTTACCCAACAGGGGTGTCCATTTTACCGGTTTTGATAGTAGACCTATGGCCATAGATCCGTTTTTTGAGGGTGTTTTTGTCTCGCCAACATACTGAATATTACAAACTCTACAAGAGATGAGGTATATGATGTTTGAGGTAGTGCACGTGTACATGTATCACGTGTCAACTGTTATGCTTTTTGCAGCTAGAGAGTCGGTACAAGAATCTTTAGGGTTCAGTTCGTTTGAACTTGTGTTTGGTCACTCAGTCAGGGGACCATTAAAATTGTTAAAGGAAAAATGGCTAAATGAGGAAGAGGAAAGTAATCTAAGCCTACTTGACTATGTGTCCACTTTCAAGACAAGACTGAGTCAAGCATGTGAAATTGCTAAGAGCAACCTGAAGAGAGCCCAATCACAAATGAAAACCTGGTATGATAAGCATGCCAGGGAAAGGAGTTTCAAACCGGGGGATCAAGTCCTGGTTCTTCTCCCAATTCCCGGGCAGCCTCTTCAGGCAAGATACTAGGGGAGAAAAGAGTGGAGAAACTCCAGGAAACTCCAGGAAGGCGTAAATGTAAGCGTGTGTGTCACATCAACATGATAAAGGAAAATCATGACAGAGACGGAAAGCCAGTGACAATCATAGAATCAGTTGAACCCTGTGAGGACGAGAAAGATAAACACGATGGTTTAAATGAGACCGGAAACTTTGAACCTTGCATCAAATTGCAAAATTCTGATGCGCTCAAGCACTTAAGCCGCGTCCGCAATGGACTTAAAATGGGTAAACTAACTGAGCAAATGGGTAAATTGACCATTTTAAGTCCAGTGCGGACAGCCCAGGAAGTTTTCCTCCCAGGTAACTTACCCGACTCCAGTGGGTAGTTTAACCGACCAACTTCTGCCAGGTTAAATTGACCAGGTCAGTTTAACTGAGTCGATAAGTCCAATCCGGACACAACGTATCGGTAAACGACTCGGTAAAAAACCACATCCGGCGCCCTGTACGTTACGTTACTGTATGCAAGACTCGTGCGGGCGCAGGGTTACAACGTGTTTGTTTACCTAGAGCACATGCACATGTACATGAGTCGGTTAGTTTTACCGATCGTCTTGGCTAGTTTACCCGAGCCGAAAAGTCCAAGTGCGGACGCCGGGAAGATTTACCCATTGGAATGTTACCCACGGGCTCGGTAAAAAAAAAGTCCAGTGCGGACACGGCTTTAGACAGAAAGATTGGACATTTGTCCAAAGAAGAGCAGGGTCAGCTAACAGACCTTATTCAAGAATTTCCGCAAATGTTCAAAGATGTCCCTGGCCGAACTGATCTCGTTTGTCATGATGTAGATGTAGGTGAAGCTGCACCAATAAAACAACATCCATATCGTATGAAACCCATTAAGTTGGAACAGCTTCGCCAGGAGGTGGTATATACATGTATGTTGGAAAATGACATAATTGAACCAAGCAAAAGTGAGTGGAGTTCACCATGTACATATTAATAGTGCCTTAACCTGTTAAACATTCCGTTTTTGTACAGACTACAGAAAGGTGAACAGTTTGACTAAAACTGACTCGTACCCCATTCCTAGAATTGATGACTGCATTGACCAAATTGGCCATGCTAAGTATGTGAGTAAATTGGATATGTTAAAAGGTTACTGGCAAATACCACTCACTAAACAGATATCAGCCTTAGCCACACCAGATGGTCTGTACCAATATAAAGTTATGCCGTTTGGAATGAAAAATGCACCAGCTACCTTTCAACGAGTGGTTAATGACCTGATTTCAGGCTTAGAGGGGTGTAAAGCATATATTGATGATGTCGTTATTTTTAGTGACACTTGGGAAGAACACCTACAACGCATCCGTGCATTTTTCGCCAAAACCAGCGAAGGCAAAACTAACCATAAATTTGGTAAAAAGTGAGTTTGGAAAAGCCCAAGTGGTGTTTCTCGGTCATGTGGTTGGGCAAGGTAAAATACAACCAGTATCTGCTATTTAAAGCAGAAGCTATAAGTAACTTCCCTGTTCCAAAGAACAAGAAGGAAGTGATGAGATTTCTGGGAATGGCAGGATATTATCGGAGATTCTGCAGAAACTTCTCTTATGTGGTTTCAGCACTTACTGACCTACTAGGTAAAAAGGCAAGCTTTGAATGGTCTGATAAATGCCAAGCTGCATTTTAAAGAATTAAGTCAGTATTAATGACAAACCCAGTGCTGGTGGCACCCAATCTAAAAGCAAGATTTAAGTTGACCGTAGATGCAAGTGATGTGGGAGCCGGAGCAGTGTTGCTCCAGGAGGACACTGATGGAATTGACCATCCAATATGCTATTTCTCAAAGAAATTCAATAAGCACAAGAGGAATTATTCCACTGTTGAGAAGGAAACTCTTGCCTTACTACTGGCTATACAGCATTTTGAAGTGTACTTAAATCCTTCTACTTATCCCATACTGGTGTACACAGATCACAACCCACATACTGTACCTTCATCCACAAGATGAAGAACAAGAACCAAAGGTTGTTGAGATGGAGTCTGTTCTTACAAGAGTATAATTTGATTATCGAGCACATTCGAGGTAAAGATAATATCTTTGCTGATGCTTTATCAAGAGCTTGCTAAAAAAGGCAACCATGGTGGATCTTTCCGACCAAATTGTATAAAAAAGTTGTCTTTGCACTCCAACTTTTCTTTAAGAGGGGGAGTGTTATGGGGAATGATGAATTAAAGATTAATTAGCGCACAATGAGGTTTCCCCATTTGCCTGTACATTTTGGTCTGATTCAGTGCCAATGCTTTGTACAGTGGCCTTGCAAGTATGCCAATGCTTTGGTCAGTGGCCTTGCAAGAGCAGCATCTTTTACTTTCATATAAGACCAGAGTCTTTTGCAACTTCTACTTACATAAAACTTCTTACATAAAACTTTCTTAACTATACCTTTGTTTTATTCCTTATGTACAGTAAATGGGATTGTTTTATGTAAGTCGCAAACACTTATTTTAAGTCTTTGTTTTAAGTCTTACGTAAAATTTATGTAATGGGAGACTACATGTAGCTGGCTATATAAAGTCCAGTGCAGACAAATCTCAGTAGTTTCATACGAGACCCGAGTGAGGAAGGACTGACAGAAGAAAGCTAAATGATCCCTGCAAGACAGCCACGGCTTCCTCTACAATCCGCCTAGTAGCAAGATGCTACAGAGCCTTTTCTTGACGAAAGAACTGTCGGCTGAAGCTGAAGCAAGCAAGCCATAGTGAAACCAACATGGTTCACTAACCAAGCCATCACTACCAGATGGGGCACAACCGATCAGCTACAGATCCAGACATCCAGGAGATCCACTTCCAAGTCCAGTCTCAAGACTAGAGCGGACGCCGTAGCAACTCCCCTTCAAATGGACAATCTCCGCCCAACGCCAGACTTCCCTTCACCATGTGGTTGAATAGTCCAAAGATGCTTCATCCACATTTTCTCACACTCACAGCTAAGCCGGACAGCATCACTAGGATGACCAAGGGATTCTATGCCCAGTACACTCATATCTGATATCGAATGATCAGGGAAATTGAAGTGATACCCAACAGGGGTGTCCATTTCACCGGTTTTAAATGAGACTTAAGGCTTTGCATGGTGGGTGAATCAATTTAGAAAGGTTTGCGGTGAACACCATGTATCAGGTCTCTTAAAGGAAGAGGTATGGTTCTGAAAAGAACCTGAGGGTAACTCGACGTTTCGACCAGTATGCTCTGGCCGTCATCAGGAGAATGTCTTGGGATCAATGGTGGAACTCCTTATGTACCAGTGGTCGCTGAGGCGGGAAGGCGGGAAAGATAATCCTCTGGGGAGGATTATCCTAAGGGGGGCTTTTCCAAGCATCCGACATTTGCGTAGGTTGCTATGGTCTATGGGACTGCGCCTACATAGACAACATGCTCCAGCCCATGAACTGGTTGCTGCTTTGAGAAATGAGCTGAGAGGCAGTGGTAGGTTACCGGTACTTGGTTATCGACTGATGTGGCACAGACTCAACTATCACTATGGTCTCCGAGTGTTTCAGAACATCACAAGATAACTTCTTGGCATACTCGATCCCGAAGGAGTTCGGATGAGATCACGTGGGCGACTTTTGAGGAGGCAATAATTTTGTAGTGGGCCAAATCATATTTGGCATATTTGGATTCGCAATACATGGCGCCATCGATGACTTCTCCCGCAAGGTCATGTGGCTCTACGTCAGTCCGAGCAACAACAACCCACAATACAAAGCTGGATTCTTTTTGAAGCAGGTAAAAAGTGCAAGGGGCGTGCCAACAATACTTAGGTGTGATCGAGGGACTGAAAACAGCACTGTCCGATTACTGCAGATAGCGCTTTGAACGGGTCATGACGATTAATTATCAGGATTACAAAGTTTCATGTACGGCCGATTTACAAGCAACCAACGAATAGAGTGTTTCTGGGCTCAAGTAAGACGTATGCTGGTACATTTCTGGATCAACTTTTTCAGAGACATGAGGGACAGAGGCATCTTTGACAATGCGAATGTAATACACATCAAAAGTTTTGCTTTACCTCACTACTGCAAAACGAACTAAACCAAGCGGTCTATTTATGGAACAACAATTCTATTCGGCGTCAGCACTTCCATAATGAGTGTCCATCAGGTAAACCAAACTAGTAACACACCCAAAATATTTGGGACGATCGATCGACTGAAACCTTTGTTGCTTAATTTAGATGAACTAAACATAGCTGAAGCTCAGTACATTAAAGTGAGAAGTTTGCATAGCTTATCATAGAAATAGTAGGACAGAACATTGACGGTTTTGAAATGCCCAGTACCGCTGATGAAGCGCTGGCGTTGCATACTTGAATTTTGGAGATCATCGATATGATTTAAAAATTTGTAAAGTTTAACAGCAAGGAAACACAACAATGTGGAACTGTTTTTAAAACTTTAAGGCCGAAACAGAGTTTGCCCTTTTTAGTTTCATTTAATTATTATTTATGTTAATTTCATGTTAATTTTATGTGGAGACAGTTTGCAAGTTTGAAGCCAGAAAAAGGCTTGCTTTTAAAATTTCCATCTTCTGTGAGTCATTTATTAAGTGGTGTCTACATGTTGTGCTTTTATTGACTTATTTAGGTAAGCGTACAATATAAATACTTTAATCATGGAAAAGTTTGAACGGAGCTCTATGAGTGCCACACCACTTATACCGTATCCTGGTAAGACGTCTTTCTATTATAACGTATCTCGGTAAGACGTCTTTAAGAGATATGGTATCACGGAAAGACGTCTTTCCAAGATATGAGAAAAGGGAAAGACGTCTTTCAGAGATACGGTATCACGGAAAGACGTCTTTCTGAGATATGAGATCAGGGAAAGACGTCTTTCAGAGATACGGTATCACGGAAAGACGTCTTTCCAAGATATGAGATCAGGGAAAGACGTCTTTCAGAGATACGGTATCACGGAAAGACGTCTTTCTGAGATATGAGATCAGGGAAAGACGTCTTTCAGAGATACGGTATCACGGAAAGACGTCTTTCCAAGATATGAGATCAGGGAAAGACGTCTTTCAGAGATACGGTATCACGGAAAGACGTCTTTACGAGATATGGTATCAGGGAAAGACGTCTTTCAGAGATACGGTATCACAGAAAGACGTCTTTCCGAGATACAAAATCGGGGAAAGACATCTTTCCGAGATACAAAATCGGGGAAAGACATCTTTCCGAGATACGGTATCGGGAAAAGACGTCTTTCTGAGATACGAAATCAGGGAAAGACATCTTACCGAGATGCGGTATCAGGGAAAGACGTCAATCAGAGATACGGTATCAGAGAAAGACGGATTTCCAGGAGAGGGTATTTGGGAAAGACGTCTTCCCAAGATACAGTATCAGGGAAAGACGGATTTCTGAGATACGGTATTGGAGAAAGACGTCTTTCTGTGTGGTACTAACTCGGAACACGTCTGAAATATCATATATATATGAAATATCGTATTCCGTTTTTCTCTGATAAAGTAACTCGGAAACGAGGTCACAAAATCCTCTGTTTAGGGCTTAAATGACGCACTAATGTCTACATGTAGCTCTTTCAGCCTTGAATACTTGGTTACATGATCTGCGCCTTGTAAGCGCAGAATTCTGCATTAAGCAGAGCCAAGAAATTGGGCCCAGGAAGGCAACACTTCTGTTTGGGTAGCAGGAAATAATCGGAGAGATCGATAAGCAGTTTGGTTTCCGATCTCAACATTCTCCTGACATGGCACTTTATTTGGTTGACAGCCTTACTGATTCGTCAAGTAAGAAAATGTCCACTGTTGGTGTCTTCATCGACCTGTCCAAGGCTTTCGACAGCATTGACCACGGTATCCTTTTAACCAAGCTGGACTTCTATGGAATTTGTGGTGTTGCCCTTGAATGGTTTTCCTCTTATCTTAGTGAATGACGAACCAATTCTTCTCTCAGCAATAGCAATTCTCATTTAAATAGTAATACCATCGAACATGGTGTTCCACAAGGCTCTATCCTTGATCCCCTGCTCTTGCTTTTATACATGTACGTTAATGATCTACAGTCTTCTTCTTCGTTGCTAAATTTCATCTTATTTGCTGATGACACTACAATCACATATTCAAATATCGATCCTTCCAACAGCTTTTCAAGGTGTCGTCGTGGATTAGAGCGAAGAAACTGTCCTTAAACCACAATATTCAGACAGCATTTTAAATTCACTAAAACTACATGTACATGTACTGTCTTAACCCGATCGGTTTTTTAAATGTGTGTCTGAACGCTCCGACACCATTTTAACTATAAAACAATTCCGATCGCAAGGGTTCACTTTTCTAAATTCCTTGGAGTCATAATTGATGATAAGCTCTCCTGGTCCAATCATTTTACCAACATCACAAAGATCATTTGTCGCAACACTGAGGTATTGTCCAAACTTTGTACTTTTCTTCCTTCTTCTGTTTTATTCTCACTTAATAATTAACACCCATTTTTTTCCCTACCTGTCCTATTGTAACATTGTATAGGCTCGCACCAGCAACTGCAAGATTCAATCACTATCTGTCATTAAAAAAAGGGCTATTAGTATTTGGACCTCCTCGCATCCCCATGATCACACTTAACCTCTTTTTGCAAGACTTCACACACTAACTGTCTCTGATATTAACAAACTACACACAGCAATCTTCATGTACAAGTTCACTCATAACCTTCCTCCTCGTACCTTTTCTTCATATTTTACCTCAACTTCATGACGTCACCACGTGTCACGTGACAGCACTTTAAAGGTGCAAATTTCAAACCCCAATAAAAGCAAAAATGTAATTCCGTTTGGTTTAAATCTTGCACTGTATCTAAGTTAAGAGAACCAGATGCGGAAAAGCGTTATGTTCTGTTTGCCTACAGACATAAATATATAGTTTTTTTGGCTGTTGTATTATTTTGCTTTGTCCGTTTGATGTTTCCAGTCTTGTCTATTATGTTTAAATGTTGTTCATTTTGTCTTTTTTTTAATTCCCTTTTAAAGCCCCCCAGCTTCTGAGTATCTCCATATTGGTTGTTCTTTTCTTTAATCTTTTTGCTGCTACCATGCGCTCTGTATTGTTTTGCTTCAAAATCTAATTTTGCCTTTGTTATTACAAGGAGCTCTTAAATACCCTTGATTTAAATATAAATTGTTCTTTAATTTGTTAACTTCCTACTGTATTTAACCAATATGGAAATAAATGTCATGTCATCATCATCATCATCAAGCACAAAGAAACTAGAGACTTACATGTATGTCTGTTTGCAAACAGAACATAACGCTTGTCTGCATCAAGTTCTTTTTAAAAAACCAATTGGCAAAACTGCGATTCAATCCACTATTCCACTGCCATTCTACCAAAATGCACACACAAATTCTATGGAACTTAATAATGATATTTGAAAAATCATAATAATTCGAAACAATGTTCAATCGGTGCCAAACTTCAGAGTTTTAATGTCTAGCACAATACCTAACAGCCTACCTAATTTCGAGAAGATTGACCAATGCCTAACGTGTGCTTTAAAATCACGCATTTTGATGACGTCGCAATTGCATCATGTCATTTTGGCCCCGGAGGGCGTTTCTAAACCATAGGCCTATCCTGAATAGATTTAAAAGAAAAAATGAAATCTAGGTGTTGTCTGTATAAGACAGAACAAACGGCTTTTCCTATGCTGAGGGTTTTTGTGTCAAAATCTATATATACACCTATGCTTAAAAGTAAGTATCCCTCGTACTCGCACTCGCTCGTAAGCGCTCGAGCAAACTCGTTAACACTCGCTAGCGCTCGACAAACCAGCGAGCGGTAGCGAGCGGTTTCGAGTGATGTCGAGGATTTGCGAGGGATATCGAGCGGCCTCGTAAACACTCGAAGAGTGGAGGGCGGCTCATCAACAACGAGCGTTTGCGAGGGCTATCCAAGCATATCCACTGACCTCACTCGCATTGTTGAGAGGGCGCCCGTTTGCGAATCCGCTGGGCAGCCCACTGTGTGAGCGCCCGCTCCTCAGTGGGACCGGCGACCGCAAAGGCTTATAAAGAACACCGGCAAGGAGTGCGTGCGTGGACGCCCCCAGTCCAGGTCTTTTGTTAAGGTTTTAGCTTGCACTATAGGGCTGTAAATTGCTTTCCTAGGAGACTTTTTAAGTAGCAATTTTTGGTAGTTTCATGTAGGTCTCGGTCGATATAAAACAAGTTTCCCTATTTCTTTTTAGCCGGCTTCCATGTGTACGTGAAAAAGCTGGATTTGCATCGCAAAATTCGATTCACTTTTTCATGGAAAGCAAGATAAAATTGAAAATGAAAACCATTTTCAATTTTCTGCAAATAACTCTGGCGTCGAATGAATGTTTTTATGGTAAGGATTACTATTTTGCAAGAAGTGCGTGCGTGGAGGTCCCCAGTCCAGGTCTTTTGTTAAGGTTTTAGTTTGCACTAAAGGCCGCGACCCATACATCGACCGTGCATGGATCACTTTGGTAACTCAATTCATGCATTTATTTTCGGTTATTTTCCGTGCGCTAGTAAAAATTTGTGGTTCAGCCCAGACGTCCGGCTCTCGGAATTATTTTCAGTCACCCGTTGAAAAGTTGCCGATAAAATGAATGATATACTTTCCTTTCATTTAAATACACTCAATCCTCCCTTTGAGACCGCATTCATGTCCTATTATATCTTCCAAGGCTTTGCACTGAAGTATCAGTTGTTGGTTATCGACTTTTTCCTGAACTAAATCGTAAACCCAGCAAGACGGCTTTCATCAAAGAAAAAAGGCCCGGTACCGCACCGAAGCGTTCCCTGCTCCAGACCTGCTAATCGTGTCGTATAGTGCCAGGCATTTAGCTGCGTGGTCTTGGGAGTGATTATATATTTCTTTCTTTTGGGATGGGGGTGGACTTATTTCCATGCTGGTTGTTGGCCTTATGCCGTTATGGGTATTTTTTTAAGAATGGAGGAGGGGGCTATGCTGAATGTCTTACTTATGCGTGCTTATTTAAAGGACACGTATAGATAATTCCCTATAGGAATATATGCCTGGCGTTGAATATTTTTGGGGTATGGTATATTTCTTTTTTTCGGATATATTTCGTCAGGATTTCTATTTTGCAAGAAGTGCGTGCGTGGACGTCCCCAGTCCAGGTCTTTTGTTAAGATTTACAGTAGCTTGCACTAAAGGCCGCGACCCATACATCGACCGTGCATGGATCACTTTGGTAACTCAATTCATGCATTTATTTTCGGTTATTTTCCGTGCGCTAGTAAAAATTTGTGGTTCAGCCCAGACGTCCGGCTCTCGGAATTATTTTCAGTCACCCGTTGAAAAGTTGCCGATAAAATGAATGATATACTTTCCTTTCATTTAAATACACTCAATCCTTCCTTTGAGACCGCATTCATGTCCTATTATATCTTCCAAGGCTTTGCACTGAAGTATCAGCAGTTTGCAACATTTTTGTTTATCACCTGAAGTATCAGTTGTTGGTTATCGACTTTTTCCTGAACTAAATCGTAAACCCAGCAAGACGGCTTTCATCAAAGAAAAAAGGCCCCTTATCGCACCGAAGCGTTCCCTGCTCCAGACCTGCTAATCGTGTCGTATAGTGCCAGGCATTTAGCTGCGTGGTCGAGATCTTGGGAGTGATATATTCCTTTCTTTGGGGATGGAGGTGGACTTACTTTCATGCTGGTTGTTGGCCTTGCCTTATGGGTATTATTTTTTTATGAATGGAGGAGGGGGCTAAGCTGACAGTCTTACTTATGAGGGCTTTTTCAAAGGACATGTGTAGATAATTCCCAAGGAATACATGCCTAGCGTTGAATATTTTTGGTAAGGTACATTTCCTTTTTTCGGATTAATTTCGTGAGGATTTTTATTTTGCTTTTTTTAGGGTGTCTGGAAGTAGGAATGTGCCTACATTACAGGGAATTAGTTTTCTCTGTGAATATACATTATTAAGTCTTTTGTTTTCCGAATATAAAGGCCAACTTTAAAAAAATATCAGGATATTACTTGATTTCTAATGCATGTGAAATTATTTAGGCCTATGACTTATAATATTATTATAATATTCTCGGGTTTAATCATTTTCTTTCGGACATCATAATCAGAGGCGTGATGGTCAGGCCGAATGGGCCATGTCCTACACGCACTGTATATGACAACTTCCTATAGGGGCGGTAATCTAAAATGTGGACGACTCGGCCAACATTTGACCCACTGATTTGGGAGTTCTTGCCTATGTACAGTAGGTGGGTGCCAAGGCTTTCCTGTTAGCTGTCGATATTTTGCGGGCGATTATCAACCGCTTGTCATGTCAAAGCGTATAAAAAAACAACGCAGTCAGTTTCCTGATACAGGGTGTATCCGTTAAGCGCACAATAGTACTGGGAACTTGACAAAGCTTCGGCGTAAATTTCCCGGATGTCAAAGTCTGCAGGAGTCAGCTTGGAACACACCATTTTCAAAGAGGTGTACGCACAACTTCCGTTCAAACAATCACATAAATCGAAGGATAAAATGTCACTTTTCAATATCAAAACCTAAACGAACAAAAAATAAAAGATAGATGGCGTACAATATGCCACTAAAAGGTTCCCTTTGTCGGGGTTTTCGGCCGATATTTTTTTTTCCCTCAAAGTGTAGGCCAATAACTCCCCTTCCTACCCTGTATTTTCACAATGGTACGGTCTTCGCAACACGTGCGGCCGCTTCTGCATAGGGAGCCTTGCGGAGCTAGCTCGACTTGGTATTTTTACCGGGCCGTTCGCCCTCGGGAACGGAGTGGAGACCCATAAATTCGTGACCTTTCCGGTTTTTTCTTACTCCGTAACTTGATTGTATTGGATTGAAACTTTCACAAACCAGAGATAAGATATTCAACAAAAATTATGTAAGGTAATAATACTATGTTGGAGATCGAGTTTTGTAAAAATTGTTTCAGTATAATGTTGAGAAATTCCACATGCGAGCTCGTCCGAACAAATTCGACTATGAGTATGAATAATCGCCGTCGACTCATCAGAGGCATTTCATTAAATAATTGTATAAATAACGTGCAAAACATCAGTACCAGTAAATTAACGTTCAGAACGATCACATAAACCCAACGTAAATAATCAAGTCAACAAGTAGGCCTACAATGAAACTACCAACGCAAACGTCACATAAACGTGGGGGCAATGACGGCGCTCCGTTTGAGTTGGTCCGTAGTTGGTCGTGCATCTGTAGTTGGTTCGCTCAATCTTTGTTCACGGCGAGCCCAACTGGCCGGTCGCGGGTCAGTGAATACTCGCAAGCGCTCGCAGGCTGCTTTCGAGCGAGTTCGAGCGAGGGCTTATCGAGCGAGGGTTTACGAGCGCCTGCGAGCGCTGGCGAGTTTATTCGAGTGCGCTCGAGCGTTTACGAGGCCCTCGACAGCGCTCGTATCCCCTCGTATCCCCTCGTACTCGCTCGTTCGTTTATGGGTACTTACTTTTAAGCACTACTGTATAGGCAACACTAATAGGACAACTTAACATACATTTTTACAGCGCCTAAAACTGAAATCACAGTTAGCAAATTCAACCTGCGCTTTGACAGCCGAGTTACGCAATTGCATGAAAATGACACACAGCGAAGAAATCACAGTGGTTTCTCCGACTGCACAATATGTGAGGAAATTCAACAGGCTGCAGCATACGTTCTCTGATGCCAGGCACAAATTTCATGCACAAAGTCTATGGGACAATATTCAAACATTCATAATCAATCAAAACAATAGTCTATCGGTTCCAATCTTTAGATTTTGAGTGTGTGGCTAAATAACTAAATGCCCAACAAGTATCAAGTTCATTGGCCAATGGCCAATGGCTAATACATGTATTTATCAGATTTACAGATTTACATGAAACTTATACTTATACAGTTTGAAGATGGCTATAGTAGAAACCTCTCAATGAAAAATTTCTGCCTAAAATGTTGTATTTTGGGCGAAAGAGTAAAACAAATAGTTTATGTCTCACTGAGATCTAAACTATTTTTTGGAACAGTACAGCGTTGAATGCTGCATTTTCGCGAAACAAATGAAGCGGTTTTCACAATTTTCTTGAGACTCGGTTGGCAGATTGAGCTGAAATTTTCACAGGTGTGCTATTTCATGCATATGTTGGATAAGATAACATATGGATGCTATTCTTTGACCTTGACCAATGTTGTGTAGGGCTTTAAAATCTCGCATTTTGATGCCGTCATACATGTGATTGCATTATGTATTTTTGGCCCCAGAAGGTGTTTCTAAATCAAGTCCCAGATAGATATTAAAGAATTTTTTTTTTAAATCTCGCTCCGTTAGCCGAATATCGTCAATGGAATGTGAACATCTGAAAAGTTCCGGACCTCATTAATATTCACGAGATGATGTCACGATCAAATGATGGCAAATTTGGGATACACCTTTTCCCAACTTAGATTGAAAACAAACAAAAATGCACTTTCGCTTATAATGGGTTTTGAAAATTTGCCCTTTAAAGCGCTGTCACGTGACACATGATGACGTAATATTAGCGTAATTGTGCGCGGAACTAATAGACGTCAGAGACAATGTTTTGGCCAAGTTTTGTTAAGAACTGTCTTTCCATATATTGCAAAAAAACCGGATTAGAATGCTGCCGTGCTTTGTCTATGGGATTTATCAGCTGAAGAAAAGGAAGTGGAAGCAAAAAAAAATCAGAACCAAAAATAGGCCTATGCCTTTTCCGTTGAGACGGAAAAGCCAAAAATCTTGCTCCGTTGGCCAAAATGCTCAATTGAATGTTACATGTTTACAATCTGAAAAGTTCATGACCTCATAAGTATTCATGAGATGAGGTCACGATCAAATGATGTCAATTTTTGGATACACCTTTTCCAAACTTAGATATAGTGCAAAATTGAAACCAAACAAACTTGTATTTTTGCTGGATCTTGATTTTTGCCCAAAACATTGTCACGTGACACATGATGACGTCAAGGGTTTCAGGACAAATTTCAGCAGGGGCTCTATGCATTTGCGACGTTTGATAAAAATCCACGTTGTTTAATGGCCAAAGTACAAAAATTATGTGCTTTGTCTATGGCATTATTCCGAGAAGAAAACAAATCAATAGCTTTTCCGCTTCGCGGCAGAAAAGCTAAAAATATGAAAAAAGAGTAACAGAGAACAAAGATGGAAGCATGTTTTGTCATCATAACTACTGGGGGCTATAACCCAAGACCTAATCTGAGTCAGGGTTACACTCATTCATTCAGATAAAATGCATATTTGCCCACTGTACATGTACATGCAGATGATGGTTTAACTTACCTTCAACTTCTTGCCAATTGTCAGAATCCTCATCACTCGTAGTTTCATCATCACTTGAAATGTCCAAATCCCTTTCTTTTTGCTTAACAAATGAGGAGCTCTTGTGCTTCACTGATAAGTTCACACTAGCTTTATTCATGCTTGTTGTGGATGCTCTTGTGACTCTTCCTGGTAAATCACTGGTACCTCTGTTTGTAATACTGTTTCCAACTATCCTTTCTAAACTTTCATTATTACAAGTAATTTTAATACTTGGACAATACGTTGATGCTTGTGACTCTGTACATTCTTTGATCCTTTCAGTTCTTATATCATCAAGAACTTTAGTGGAGCTCGACTCGCATGTTGCTGCTTCTTCCAGTTCACGTGCCTTTGATCGTTTCTCAGAAGGCTGTCCTGCTTTTAAGGAACAATATCGTTTCATCTTACCTATTCTTTTCAGTAGTAAGAGATTCTTCTCCAAAATATGTATCTGCAAAAGCAGCACAAAAAGGAAGAGGAAAAGAATGACAAAATATTCAATCATTTATCTAAAACTCAATTTAAAAACAAATAAACCTTTTACTTTTAACCACTTCGCACCAAGGTTTTTTTCAGTGCCAATGACCGCCATGCAGGGATTTTTGAACAATGCATCATTTCAAATCTCGCAAAAACAATCGGAACAATATATTTCTGTGAAATAAATCAATAAGGGTATACAAGAAAGTAAAACCTGGCACAATTCGGACGTCATTGTGGCTTTTGTCAAGAGATTATCCATTCGAAAAAGGGCCCATTGTGCGTCGTCAATGGAGCGTAACGGACTTGTGTGTGTTTTTGTGCGTGTGCTGTCAATCCCTGACCGCAGACTCCAGCCTCCACTCCAGGCAGTCAGATCTTTGAGTTGGTCGGCCACAACCGAGCATACAGACTGCAGTAAAGAATGTTGGGGGAATTCCAATGCCTGACCGACGACCGTTGGGCTGTGTGGCATGCAAACACAATGTCCCTCGCGTGCTTTCAGCAGCAGCGCGGTATCCCTCCATCAATCCTCCACAGTATAACTATAAGTCCCACAATTGCACAATTACTGCTGCTAATCTTGCAATTCACATGACAACTTGCGTCACAAAGGGTCTTGTAGCGTTCTCTAAGGCATTAGCTTAGAATCAGCATACAGTACATGTAATCACTGAGAAAGATGCACACCGTTTTGGTGGCTGTACTGCACGAACTGAAGTACGGTGGTCCAGTAAGGACATGCTTTATGAATACTACATCCCTTTCCACCTTGAATAGCGTACAGGGAAGATTAATTTTGTAAATGTAAAGCAGATGATGGATTAAAACATGAGTGATTAAAGCAAAATTGGAAACTAGCTGAAAACAGTTTCAAAGTCCTTTTTTTCCTGTCTCCAAATGTGCCTTATTTCTTTTTTTTAGAATAACAGTTACAGGGGTGCATTTTCTTTTAGCCATTTTGTTGTTGTTGACTTTTCCTTTGTCAAAACCAAACTTCTCTAACATACCAGTGATGGAAATAGCTGGATTCACATCGCAAAATGCGATACATTTTCCACGAAATGCGAGACAATTTAGAAAACGGTTCGCATTTTGTGCGAATCAAAATCCATCGTAAGACCATCATGCGTTGAACGTACCCTTGCACTGTACGTGTGCATGTACATGTACATGTACGTACACTGTACATGTACTGTACATTGATGTTGATAGTGCAAGTGCGGCGGCGGCCAGACTCCCCATCGGCTTTTCATAAGCGGCTATAGTCACTTTCCGTAGATCCGTATACACACAGGTCTTTCGACCGCCAAGCGCCTACCCTGTAAACATCGTCCAAATCTGTCGATTTTACCCTTAAATTGAAGCCTGTATTCTCTTTTTTCTATCCATACCACTTTCAAAATTAATGACGAAGGGAATAATATTGAATTACGCGGAAACAACATTCGGAGACAAACGATGAAAGTAGCGCACAACGTTAGCAATGTTGGCAAGTCTAGGTATGGTTTCCGCCTCTAGGTAACGCCATAGCGACACTACAGGACCAGTAGGGCCGAAACCAGCCTACGCGCTGCAATGTGACATGACACAACACGTCTTTGCACACACTGTATACACACTGTACATGTACATGTACACACACACATGTACTGTACACTGTACATGTATACTGCACAGTGCACGTGCACAGCCGGCCGCAT
Source organism: Luidia sarsii (assembly GCA_949987565.1). Taxonomy (NCBI): domain Eukaryota; kingdom Metazoa; phylum Echinodermata; class Asteroidea; order Paxillosida; family Luidiidae; genus Luidia; species Luidia sarsii. The sequence goes on along the minus strand of OX465103.1, from coordinate 20,070,264 downwards.
GGCTGCACGAGTACGCTGCGCTACTCAAGCCTGATCGGAACTTGCAGAAGTATAGCGAGACGGTACGCTACAAAAAAGTATAATTTATTTTAGTACCGAAACAAAACATGGATTGGGATAATAGTGGGGTTCTTTCTTTATCATTGGAATTGTGTGGGGTTTTTTCTTTAGTTTTCTTTTCTTTTATTTTGTTTTCCATTGAAAAAAAAAAAGTTTTACGGTTTCACCGAGTCGAGGGTTAGGCGATTTTTTCGGTTTTGATTTTTCCCAAACCACCCAAGCCTAGGTGCACCCATCTTTCTACCCTTAAAAACAAAATTGAATTTGAGGCGGCCAATTAAAATAACTATCAAGATTGTTTTTTCAGTAGACAACTTACTAAGGAAGGCGACATGTAAAATAAAGGTTAGGCCTTTTCATTGGCCTAGTTTTGATGCCACAGACCTTGGTGCCCTGTGCAATTTTGATGTGATCTTTGCAGATCGCACGAGGAAAAATCAAAGCGGTCAGAAATTATTCCAACGTTTTTGTTCTAGGAATCAGCAGGTACAGCCTGAAAAGAGACAACTGCATCAAACATGGTGGGACAGCAATGCACCAGCATGCATCCCGTCTGTCAAAGAAAGAAACAATCCATGGTGATGCACTACTTATTGTTGCATTCATTTTTGCTAGTCATTTTTACCATATTGCTAATCAAATTACAATTTGATTAGCATTTTTTGCTAATCAATTATTTCCGCTTATTTCCATCACTGCATACATAATGTGGGGATTCGGTCTTATCCTTGGACACCCCTGGAGCATGCCTTGTGTGTTCACTGCCAGTGCCAGTGTATAGTTGATGCAACTACGCGAGGAAAAATAGGCCTCACCACACATGCACTTTAATTCTAAACACTATACTGGATTTTTTAATTATTATTTGTCCCTGGGTTCAATGCATAATTATTATTTGTTGTATAATCTTTCATATTCTTTTATCCTCTTTGTAATTATTTAACGGTTCTCTTTGTTTGGGAATACACCGAGGCGGCTTAATACCGTATTTCCTTTAAGTTTGTCCCTGGGTGAGAGACCTTCAACAGGTCGTAAAACTGAGAGCGAGGGTTGGGTCCATCCCCCTGCGGGACACACACCACTGTTTGACTTGATCGGAGACGGCAACCTCTCAGCTCTTCCCGATCCCATCTGAAAAGATGCGGAGAGTGTTGTCTGGTGTGTACTATACTTGCATAGGCCGTTAGCGGTATCTGGGTGAGTTGGAGACTGTTTTATAGTTGTATGTTTTGTTGTTTGTGTGTTGTTGTTCTGGTCCATCATGTTTGATGTTCGCCAGGTGCTGTGGGATCGTGCGCGCGTGCACCTACGCTGTGCCCGGTGTGGAGAAGTTTGTTTTGTATAAAACCCAAATTGTTGATTTTGTTATTGTTCTTCTATTTGTCAACAGGGTGTCTTTGTCTTCTTCTGTCATACGTGACATTCTTTATAATAAAGAGATTGGAGAGATCGAGCCTCAAAAGAATGCGTCGAGTGTCTTCTTTAACTTGACGACCAGTCCCCGAATCGGGACTACACAGTCCCATCTGGCGGTTGACGGGAGTCGTCGCCGTACTTTCAGCCGGGCGCCCATAGTCGCCTCGCTACAAATAATGGCGTCGTAGACAGGATTGGCGTCAAGTCGACGGCGGATACGAGTCAAGACACCTCAAAACCTGCATGTCGTGATGTGCTTCACTTCCGAGCTCGGTATTGCAGCTAGCTTATCACCGCAGAATCCAAGTGAACTGAGCCGATCTTCCAGTTCCAAGCAAGACTGACCAAGTCGCCCAGGAAGGAAGGAAGGGACCCACGCTGTGACGGAGGGGTGCTCAGACATCATTGCGGTAGGCTGCATATTTTGGATTTTCACCATGAGCCGAATGTGAACTTCAACATCAAAGGCGGTCTTCACATTTGAAATTTTGAATTTCATTTGAATTTGTATACTGATTTCCCATTGTATAGCCCATGTATAGCGGTACAGGCATGGTACAGTATTATACTTGCTACGTAGCACATGTGTGTGATTAGACGCAGTCACTAATGGACCCTGGAGGTCTAGCTCTCTGCGTGATTTATTGCCCTACGATGGGCATGGACCAAGAGTCCTGGATGGGATGGTATACAATTAAGTAAATTCCAGACCCCACCCTAAGGGTGTGTCTGTGTTTATGTTGGATCTACATTGGATCCCTTTTTTTCCTACTGTTGGGTCGGCTGCAGTGTATTTTAATTGCATGGGTTTTTGTATTATCTGGGCGGTTTGATTGCTATATGGGTCACAAGTTGGTGAGATCGTAATCTTTTGGGGATTTTTGTGTGTGACTATTTCCAGTGACCATGGCTTCACCAGAGTTAATGTCAGATATGTTAGCTAAGTCCCAGCAAGCATTAGCTGAGACATTAGCGGGGGCGCTCCAAAACTTACAGTTGAAGCGTACCCCGACTGTTAAGCTCACCAGGTTTTGTGGGCATCCGGGGAAACCGGGTGACCCCAACCTTACTGACTGGTTGAACGATATTGAGACATATGCACGGCAGCTCGGGTTGTCGGAAAAGGAAAAGGTTGATGTGGCAATTGACCATTTGGGAGGCCCGGCTAGGGAGGAGGTGCTTTGCTGTCCCAAGGGGGAGCGGGACAATATTTCTAAGTTAACTTCCTTGTTGACTCTGAGATTCGGTGCGACAGAGTCCCTCCAGTCACTACATGCCACATTCTATGCCAGGAGGCAGTTGGAGGGCGAATCCCTGACCGAATTCAGCCGGTCTCTAATACGAATCTATGATCGTATTGAATTGGCTGCCGGTTCGAAAGAACAGCCGGCATTGCAGCTCTTAAGGCCATCAACCCTCAGGGAGCAGTTTGTAAATGGGGTTCAAGAGCCATCCACAAAGAGGGAACTCAAGAAATTAAGCCATGACCACGTGGGTGTGCCCTTCTATGCTTTTCGTTCTATCGCACTGGCATTTTTGCGCGATGTAGATTTCGCGGCCCCATCTCCCCATGCAGGGGAGTGGGCAGATTCACACGTCGCCGGTGTAACTTCTGTGCCAGCCGGCTATGTCGAACCGGGCCAGGCCGTGTTGACGGGGTTGGTTGATAGTCAACGCCAATTAACCGAGGCTGTGGGTCGCCTTATCCAACAGCAGGCTGAGACCAATTCTCAGTTGCGGCATCTGACAGAGTTGATAGAAAAGAAGGGATCTCAGGCTCGGGGTGCGCCGCGCTGCAACTTTTGTAAAAGAGTCGGGCACACTATTGACAAGTGTTATCAGAGGATGAATAAGGACAAAAATGCACCGCAGCCTGGTGACAGTCTGACCTCGAACCCCCAGGTGTCTGAAAACAAGAAGTCGGGAAACCAGACTCCTCCGTCGTAGTGGGCATGGCGTCGGGGGGAAATTTGGTGCCCGCTGTTTGCCCGCCTGGCGATTCCGTGGGTTCAATCACCAATAGATGTGATATTGTGGAGAGTGAATCCACAGATATACATGCCAATGCAGTATTGTCCGAAAATGAGCGTCATAAGGTCCTTGCGAATAGTCCTACTTGTCAGATTATGATTTGCGGCGTTCCAGTAAATTGTGTTTTAGACACTGGAGCGGAGACATCCTTGATGTCTTCCGAATTTTATCGCAAGAATTTATTAGAGAGAGTTGGTCAGTTAGGTCAAGTAGGCAAATTCGTTAAGTTAGTTGGAGCTAACAATTTGGAAATCCCAGTTGAGGGATATTTTGAGGCACCTATTCATGTTTTAGGGCAAGACTTCTGTGGTATTTTTATAGTGACCAAAGATGATGTAACCTGTCCGCCTGGTAGCCGGCGTGACAAGTTCCCCATCCTGTTGGGATGTAATATATTGCGCATGGTGGCGCCTAGAGTAAGAGATAGCGTGGATGTTAAGATGAGCCCAGACTGGGATCTAGCTCTCCGTTGGTTTGGATCTGACCACACCCCAATTAATGACTCCCTTGGGTCTAGTGGTGCGTGCGTACGGGAAGTAAAGACTTGCGAGTCTGTCACGATATCCCCTGGAATGGCAGTTAACATTTTTTGTAAAGTGAGTGGACTTTCTTGCTCGGTAGTGGGGCCGATGCTTTTAGAGTCTCATCAATTACCTGGCAGTGGCTGTCAGGAGGATGGGCATGGTGCATACCAATTTATTGACGGCATTCAGCATGTGGCTGATGCTTCCACTCACGTTTTTATTGTTAACACAAGTGCCGACCCAGTACACATTCCTGCCGCTGCTACGGTGGCTGTAGCATGTGAGGTTGCCGTGACAACCGAAATTTTGGTTAATCCCTCAGATGAGGCTATGGAAGTTTCCGTACGTAATATACATGCAGTTATTGGGGGCGTAGATACAACACGTGTCCGATCAGATCCTAATGTGCGAGTTGAGCTCGACCAATCTGAACGTGTAGAAGACGATCATCGATCTAATACACAGAGAGAATTATTTGTGTTTCCGGATGGAACAACCTTTGAGTTGCCTCCTGGTCTTAGCTTGAAAGAATTAGATAAAGCAGAAGCTGTCATGGCCGCGAGATTGATAAGAGAGAACATTGATGCATTTTCTTTAGACCCCTATGATTTAGGGTATTGCACTCTCATACCTCATGAAATTAAACTCACGGACGATTCGGTTGTCAATCTGCCGTACAGACGTATTGTCCCATCCCGTGTGCCAGAAGTTAAGAGTCTTTTGCAGGATTTACTTGATCGCGGTGTGATTCGTAAGTCAATGAGTCCCTATGCGAGCCCAGTGGTTCTAGTACGGAAACGAGACGGGTCTCTACGCTTATGTATAGACTATCGTCGTCTCAATGCTCAGACTCAGAAAGACGCTTTTCCGTTACCGCGTATTGAAGAGACACTTGAGTCGTTAGGTGGTTCAAAGTTGTTCTCATCGCTGGATTTGGCCCATGGTTATTTCCAGCTCGCCATGCACTCCAATTCAGTCTATAAGACTGCTTTCAGAGTCCCGTGGGGGCTGTATGAATTTCTTCGACTTCCACAAGGGTTGTCAAATAGTCCGAGTACTTTTCAGCGTGTAATGGAGTCTATGTTTGGCGATATGAATCTTTCCGAGCTTGTATTGTACCTAGATGATCTCCTTGTCTTCTCAGCTACGTTTGAGGAGCATGTCGTACGACTTGATCGAGTGTTTTCACGTTTGAAGGAGAATGGGCTAAAACTAAAGGGAGCTAAATGTCAGCTATTTCGATCCTCAGTAGCCCATCTTGGTCATATAGTGAGTGGTGAAGGGGTGCGGGTGAACCCAGCCAAGGTGGAACGAGTTAGCAATTGGCCCACACCTTGTAATCTCGAACAGTTGAGATCATTTTTGGGTTTAGCCTCGTATTACCGGCGATACATTAGTGGCTTTGCGAAGATTGCGACTCCCCTTCATGAATTGACCACTAGGGTCCAGAAAAAAGCAGGGAAGTTGGGGGAGTCCTGGGCTTGGTCGGCGGAGGCTGATTTTGCATTTGAAACGTTAAAACGAGCTCTGTGTGAGGCTCCAGTTCTAGCCTACCCCCGTTTCGACAGAGACTTCGTTCTTGAGGTCGACGCGTCTCTAAAGGGGCTCGGGGCATGTTTATCTCAATATGATGATTCTGGCAACCTGCATCCTGTAGCGTATGCCAGCCGATGTTTAAGGGGTTCCGAAAAGAACTACCCTGATTTATCAAGTTTTAAGATTGAGTTACTAGCCCTGAAATGGGCCGTGTCTGAAAAATTCCGTGACTACCTTCTTGGGAAACGTACTGTTGTCTGGACCGACAACAATCCAGTGGCACACCTTCAGACTGCTAAGTTGGGTGCCACTGAACAGCGCTGGGTGGCCCAGTTGTCAATTTTTGATTTGGATATAAGGTATCGCTCAGGTCGCACCAATAAGTGTGCAGATGCGCTAAGCCGCAATCCACCGAGGGAATTAGATGGGGAAGATGCTAAGAGTTTTGCTGATTCAATCGGAGGTATTAGGATGCCCTCGGAACTGCATGCAACAATTACGTCATGTGATACTGCGACGGTAGAAATGAGCTTACCAGGTGTCCAATCGTCTATTTTGCCATCATATTCCCATGAAGAGATAGCTTCTATGCAGAGGGAGGACAAGTTTTTAGGTAGGATCTGGCAGAGGTGGGATCGCCAGTGGGAACTAGGACAAGAATATCCAGAGGATGTGACGACCGATTTAAAAGGTTGGATTAAAGAGTGGCCTAGATTGAGAGAAAGGAGTAGGGTGTTGTATAGGTGTGTGGATGAACCAGGTGTTGGCCCAGTTCTCCAACTTCTAGTCCCAAAGCGTCTTCAAGCTATGATTCTTGAAGCTGCACATGACAAGTGGGGTCACCAGGGTACCGGGAGAACGCTAGCTTTTATCAAAAGGCGTTGTTTCTGGCCTGGCATGTCTGGACACGTTAAAGATCATGTCCATGGCTGTTTCAAATGTACCTTGTCCAAAGCACCCACACCTACAATCCGTCCGCCGATGAGGCACATACTGGCTTTCCGTCCCCTTGAACGATTGGCCATTGACTTTTTAAAGTTAGACCCAGGCCGTGGTAACATACAGGATGTATTAGTAATGACCGATTCATTCACTAAATTTGCTTTAGCGGTGCCCTGTAGGGACCAGACGGCCCCTACTGTTGCTCGGGTCCTCCGTGACCATTGGTTTGCGCACTATGGTGTTCCAGCGCAAATACATTCAGACCAGGGACGGAACTTTGAGAGTCGTCTGGTCCAGGAGTTGTGTAGTCTTTTTGGCATAACAAAGACCCGAACTAGTGCCTATCACCCCCAGGGGAATGGCCAGACCGAGAGGTTCAATCGGACCCTCTGTGGGCTGATTAAGTCTCTTGACAGGAAGAAGCGGGATCAGTGGCCAGAGTTATTACCACATCTGGTATTTATTTACAATGCAACTCCTCATAGTGTCACTGGATACACCCCATATACTTTAATGTTTGGCAGAGAGCCGAGTGTGCCTCTCGATCATTTGCTCAATCGAACTAATAAGACCTGGAACGAGAATTTCGTGACAGAGCAGGCTAAGTTCATTAAGCAGGCACACAAAATAGCTACAGACAGATTAATGCGGGCTGCGGACTCTAACAAAAAACGGTATGATAAGAAGGCGAGGGCCTGTCCACTGGCAGTTGGGAGCCGGGTTTTAATGAAACGACATGCTTTTAGACAGAGACATAAGCTATGCGACAATTACAGAGAGGATCAGTACGTGGTTGTTACTTGTAACACTGACCAAGACTTGTTTGCGGTTAGGCCAGCAGTTGGTGGGGAAAAGAAATGGGTGAATAGAAGATCGCTGATACCAGACCCCAGAGGTGCGCTGTCTGCGGCACCGTGCGATGATCCTTTCGCGAACTTGCCTTTACCATGTGATCAGGGTCCAGATCAATCCTGCTATGCCAGTAGTGAATCCGACTCGGACGATGATTGTGTTGTCATTGTTCAGTCTGCTCCGAAAGCGAGCAATGAAGCTCCAATTTTGCCTGGAGAATCCATGATTGCTTCAGAGAAGGTTACCACAACCCGCGAGTCATTGCCTGTGTCGACAGATGTAGGGGTTCGACGATCCGAGCGCCTCAAAATGAAGCAGTCGGATTGTTGGCCGAAAGGTGTAACATAAGAAGAGATGTGACACTCCCACTTTTGTTGACTGATCGTTTCCCTCGGGTTTTGAACTATAAATTAATCCAACCATAGACCAATTGTGTAAGCATTTCTCTCACCAAGTCAGGAAAAACGAGAACTGTTCCTTGATGAGTATTCTTTCTCATTGCAACCTGCTTCCTAAGATTAAGGCCTGTGAGGGCATCAAATCTGCATATATTTTGCCTTTTTTCGTTAATTCAGAAATTAAACATAAAATTCTGTAGTCCACTTTTACCACTGGGGCATTCTTTGCAACCTCCTCCTTGGTCGAGAGGTTCAGCCATGGTCACTTAGTATTCATTTAATTCTGTGGACGGAAAGACAAGTGAATCATTCCTACCATGGGTGTCATTTGAATCAAGAAGATTATGATAGAGTATTGTGGATGTATTAAACATGTTTTGAATAGATATTTCAAGTAGTATGGTTTATTGATGAGTACCTTTTACTGTTGACTTGATGTGTTTGCTCTACTCGTAGAGACAGGGTGTATATCCCACACTGATGGTCATCGGTCTTTGGGAATTATGTTGTCCATCACGTATAAATTATTTGTCAATATTAAACTTGAATTTGTATTAAGTTTCCTTCCATTGATTAACGGTGCTTGCTCCACTTGTGGAGAGGGTATTCCACACTGCCAGTCAACTGGGGAACTTACTTATTACATTGTATAATATTATTTTTCTAGTTTTAACTGTTTTGAAATCTTGAACTGTTTTCTTCTTTTATAAGGTTTCGTCTGTGTTCCTTTTTTTTTTAAGTTTGTTGAATTTTTGTTCATGATATCGAATGTTTTGAAGTGTGATAAAAAGAAAGAAAAGTAGTCGCATTGTATCTTTAGAATAACCTAATTATTACACCATTCGAGGGCGCATGGTTTAAAAGCAGGGAATTTGTGGGGATTCGGTCTTATCCTTGGACACCCCTGGAGCATGCCTTGTGTGTTCACTGCCAGTGCCAGTGTATAGTTGATGCAACTACGCGAGGAAAAATAGGCCTCACCACACATGCACTTTAATTCTAAACACTGTACTGGATTTTTTAATTATTATTTGTCCCTTGGTTCAATGCATAATTATTATTTGTTGTATAATCTTTCATATTCTTTTATCCTCTTTGTAATTATTTAACGGTTCTCTTTGTTTGGGAATACACCGAGGCGGCTTAATACCGTATTTCCTTTAAGTTTGTCCCTGGGTGAGAGACCTTCAACAGGTCGTAAAACTGAGAGCGAGGGTTGGGTCCATCCCCCTGCGGGACACACACCACTGTTTGACTTGATCGGAGACGGCAACCTCTCAGCTCTTCCCGATCCCATCTGAAAAGATGCGGAGAGTGTTGTCTGGTGTGTACTATACTTGCATAGGCCGTTAGCGGTATCTGGGTGAGTTGGAGACTGTTTTATAGTTGTATGTTTTGTTGTTTGTGTGTTGTTGTTCTGGTCCATCATGTTTGATGTTCGCCAGGTGCTGTGGGATCGTGCGCGCGTGCACCTACGCTGTGCCCGGTGTGGAGAAGTTTGTTTTGTATAAAACCCAAATTGTTGATTTTGTTATTGTTCTTCTATTTGTCAACAGGGTGTCTTTGTCTTCTTCTGTCATACGTGACATTCTTTATAATAAAGAGATTGGAGAGATCGAGCCTCAAAAGAATGCGTCGAGTGTCTTCTTTAACTTGACGACCAGTCCCCGAATCGGGACTACACAGTCCCATCTGGCGGTTGACGGGAGTCGTCGCCGTACTTTCAGCCGGGCGCCCATAGTCGCCTCGCTACAAATAAGAACAAATAAGGTTAATACACTTGTGCAGGTGTTCTCAAAAGGTTAAACATAAGTGTTCAAAATGCAGACTGTGCCTTTCCAACAGTCTTTTAAGTGATATAGTCTTTTAGGTGAGCATGTGGATGGCGGTTTTGAGCAGGGTTCTGACGTGGCATTGGTGCTCGATTGGGAGTGCTGGTCGGATTGGTCGGGTCCTCAATCTCTGATTCCTCAGGATCTTGCTGTGTCAGTGTCTTGGTCTGTATGCGTTTGTATCGGGAGATGTTGTGTGTGACTGTGTGAGTGCCATGCTGAGCTGTTACCATAGATCCTTTCTTGGCAGTCACAGTGTAGGGGTGAGTATGGTAAGGGGTTTGGTGTTTAGCGACTAGTCCATCGCGTCGTAGAAGAACAGTATCTCCGATCTCAATGTTCTTGGGACATGCATGTTCTCTGTTGTCAGCGTATTGTTTCATCGCAGCTTTCTTGCGTTTGTCGCGTGATTTGACAGGTTTGGATTGCGATTTGTGTGGGGTTTCAGGGAGACGTGTGCGAAGCGGCCTGCCAAAGAGAAGCGTTGCAGGTGCAACTCCTGTCGTAGCGTGCGGTGTCGCTCGGAAATTTCGCAGGAACTTGTAGAGAGCTTGTTTCCACAGTGTTCCATCTGCGATCACGGTGCAATACGTCTTTTTGATTGTTTTCATGAACCTCTCCACCTCCCCATTGGCGCGGGGCCAATGTGGGGTGACTTTCCGATGATGGAACCCGAGGTAGTCTGCGAAGGATGAAAACTCGGTGATGTTGAATGGAGGTCCGTTGTCAGAGCGTACTGTCTTTGGAATTCCGAACGTAGCGAAGATACGATCCAGTTTGGGAATGACTGAACGGGCTGAGGTGGAAGTTACAATCTAGATTTCGGGAAAACAACTGTAATCGTCCATGACTACAAAGAGATGTTCTCCTGTCGGGAGATCACAGAAATCGATGCTGACTTCGAGCCATGGGCCATCTGGGAGTGGAGACATTGTGAGTGGTGTTCGAGTGTCATTCGGGGTTGTCAGTTGACACGAGAGGCAGTCGCGGACAGTTTTGTCGACGAGTGAGTCCATGTTGGGAAACCACACTTTCTCCCGAAGTAACTGTTTAGTCTTTGTCATGCCTTGGTGTCCTTCATGGGCAACATCGATGACCGTTTGTGCGAGGGCCTGTGGAATTACAATGCGGTTCCCACGAAGCAGCAGGTCGCGATCAGTTGTTGCCGTTAGATCTCTGCGCACTTCGTGTAGACTCTTGAGGGCTGCGAGAGTCTCTTGGTTGTGGGGTTGTCGCAAAAGCGTGTCCCAGCTTTGGATGACAACCGCGTCAATGGTTGACTGAAGAACCAGGTCATCGCGAGTGGCAGTGCGGATTTTGTCGAGGGTGATTGACTTGGGTACGGCATTCACTGAGATGAAGTGCACGTGTTCCTCCGCGAGGCGTTGTTCGCGGCTGGTAGCTCAAGGATGTCCGTAGGGATGTCGGGACATATAGTCTGCGGGATTCAGCTTTCCAGGCTAATATTCAACGGTGAAGTTGTACTCCTGCAACTTCATTAGCCAGCGTTCGATGCGTGTTGGTGCTTGGCTGTGCTGGCTGTTGAACAATGGGACCAACAGTTTGTGATCCGTGATAATGGTGAAGGTGCTGCCATACACATAGAGGTGGAAGTGAAGTATCGCCCATGTGATAGCGAGAGCTTCGCGTTCCGTCTGGGAATACCGCTGTTCAACGGGTGTCAGTGATCGACTGGCGAGAGCAACGATCGACAGTTCATCCTTGTCGTTGCGTTGGGCAAGGATAACAGCTAGGCCAACAGGACTGGCATCAACAAGCAGTTCGGTTTTCTTGCCAGGGCTGAAGTATGCCATGGTACAACAGCGTACTACTAGTTCGCGAATCTGCGTGAGCTCTTGCTGGTGTTCCGATCCCCATTTCCAGCTGGAGTCTTTCTTGGTTAACTCGCGCAGTGGGGCTGAAATAGTGGCGAGGTCTGGTATAAACCTGCTACAGTACGTTACCAGGCCAAGGAAACTCCTGACCTCGCTAGCATTGGTGGGGTCAGGAACTTGTTGGATCGCTTCAACTTTCTTCTTGTCAGGAGAGATGCCACTGGGACCGAATACATGACCGAAGTATTCAACACTTGGCTGACCGAAACGGCATTTGTCTCTGTTCAGAGTTAGGGTGCATTCGCGAAGACGTTGCAGACAGGCTGCGAGTTGTGTGTCGTGTTCGGCTTGCGTGCGACCAAACACGAGGATGTCATCACTGATGTTTAGCGTACCCTCCAAGCCACGGAGAGCGGAAGAGATTGTGTTTTGGAAGACTTCCGCTGCTGAGCTTACGCCAAAGTTCAAACGCTTGTAACGGAACAAACCTTTGTGCGTTGAAAACACAGTCAGATGACGCGATTCTGGAGCCAGTTCAACTTGGTGGTAGCCCGCGTTGAGGTCCATTTTGCATTTTGCTGAACACGGTGAGGATATCGTCAATAGTGGGCGTGATGTGGCGTTCGCGTTTAAAAGCCGCGTTGACATTTCGCATGTCCACGCACATGCGAATCTCACCTGGACGACTGGGTTTTTCAACGACGTGTATGGGTGAAACCCAGGAAGTTGGCTCATTGCGAACAGGCTCAATAACATCGAGGCGTAGCAGTTTGTCAAGTTCGTTTTCGACTTTCTTGCGGACATGGAACGGGATGCGACAGGGCAATGGGTTGGACAGTCTCGTCCACGTGCAGCTTGCATTGAATGTTCTTTAACTTTCCGATGCCAGTGAAACGGTACGCAAACTGTTCGACAAACTTGTCCATGGGCTTACGGGAGTCGTCAGGGTGAAGGTTGTAGGCCACATGGATGACGTTGAGAGCGGATGCTGTCTGGAAACTGATCAGTGTGTCTCCAGCAGTTCTGGTGACACAAAAGGTGCAGTTTACTTGGGACGCTTTGTAAGCGATGGCAGTGTCAAACGTGCCGACGATCTCCAGAGGTGTTGCACTACCATAGGCAAAGACTTTGGCTGCATTGTCCTTGCACAGTGGCGGTTGTGAGGACAGTTTGTTGTATACAGCCAGGCACATAACATTGACTGACGCACCTGTATCAATGATGGCTGGCAAGGGAAATTTGTCGACTGTTATGGTGATAACCGGATGCTTGGTGGTTGGCGGTGACGATACTCATACTCATCGTCAGATGAGCTCGTAGGACTGACAGTATGATCGACTGCATGCACCTTTGCTCTGGTCTGAGGTTTGGCTGATTTGCCACGACTCAGGCAATGTTTGGCAAAATGATTTAGTTTACCTCATGAGTGGCATGTCACACCTTTGGCTGGGCATTGTTGTTTGTGGGGAAACATACCTCCACAGTTGCGACAGGGTACTCTGCGTCTGGGCTTGAATGAGCGTGAGGCTGTTCTTGAATCACACTCCTTCGCGTGAGGTCTTGGAGTCATACGGTTGGCTGCGTCTCTGCTCGAGCTCTTGGAATGCTGTTCCATGTCTTTGGATTGGCTGTCAGCCAGGTCGTAGGTTCGAGCTGTGGTGAGCAACTTTGAGAGACTGCGCTCCGTTTCCCGAAGAGCATAGCGTCTCAGTTTTGATGAAGTACAACCGTGGATGATTTGTGATTTCACCTCACTGTCCTTGTCATGGAATTCAAATGTTGTCGCGAGTTGTTGCAGGCGAGTTGCAAAGTCCGCGACAGTTTCACTGTGTTGTTGTTTGGCCTCACGAAACACAAAGCATTCGTACTCGATGTTCTTGCTTGGTTCAAAGTATTTTGCAAGAGCAGTTTTCCCGGATTCATATGTACAACCAGTGTCCGAAAGAGTATCGAAAATGTCCATTACTTCAGGGCTAGAGTAATGTAGGAGCAATGCCCGCTTTTGTTGGTCGTCAGTGACTTTGAATGCAACAAAGAACTTCTCCAGCCTTGCTATGTACTTCCTCCACCGTACTCCGGTAGTGGATGGCTCGTGATGAGGTTGGAAGGCCGAGGAAGGACGGTATATTACTATTAGTTGCGGACATGCTGATGATTACAGTTACTGTACGGCGGCGAGGTATATCGCTACTGGTTAACGCGTGTCACACATGTATCCTCCAATAACCGGTTTTCGACGATATAAGGACTTTTCTTCAAACTGAACAATGTGGACGAAAGTATCACACTAAAAGAGGTCTCAGTCACTTTCTCCACACCACAGACTATTAAAATAATCATAGAGAAGGTTGATCAAGCCTGTCACTTCCGTAAGATTACCCGGTTTTGTTGACGTCCGCGGCGCACCGCGCAGTAAGCACCTTCACCTATTTTCGTCGGTGGTGTTTAGTAAGGTGTCCCAGTGCAGCCAAACGCAAAAAACATTCTTAAAATAACTCAAAATGCTGTGTGGCACTGTAAAATTCTTCCCTGTATGTTTTTTTTTGTGTTAATCTTTTTTCTTTTTTTTCGACACTGCTTCTAACACTTTCCTCAAATCATTCATAATTTATGCTTAAAACGTATTGGTCTTGTTGATGTCTTTTTTGTGACGTTAAAAAAAAACTCAACAATCCTCTTTCTCACTGCTTCTTCAGTTAGGACCTTTCCCAATGTCACTCCAGAGACACATTTTCTCCTTCTTGGTACTTTCTCTAGCTGCCCTTTTTAAAAAAAATTTTTTTATAAAAGCCTATTGGGCCATGTTACTTTTTGCCTTTAAATAATAATAAAAAAAAAAAATATATATATATCCTCCAATAACCGGTTTTCGACGATATAAGGACTTTTCTTCAAACTGAACAATGTGGACGAAAGTTTCACACTAAAAGAGGTCCCAGTCACTTTCTCCACACCACAGACTATTAGAATAATCATAGAGAAGGTTGATCAAGCCTAGTCACTTCCGTAAGATTACCCGGTTTTGTTGACGTCCGCGGCGCACCGCGCAGTAAGCATCGTCACCTATTTTCGTCAGTGGTGTTTAGTAAGGTGTCCCAGTGCAGCCAAACGCAAAATAAATTCTTAAAATAACTCAAAATGCTGTGTGGCACTGTAAAATTCTTCCCTGTATGTTTTTTTGTGTTCATCTTTGTTTTTGTTTTTCCACACTGCTTCTAACACTTTCCTCAAATCATTCATAATTTATGCTTAAAACGTATTGGTCTGGTTGATGTCTTCTTTTGTGACGTTTAAAAAAAACTCCACAATCCTCTTTCTTGCTGCTTTTTCAGTTATGACCTTTCCCAATGTCACTCCAGAGACACATTTCCTCCTTCTTGGTACTTTCTCTAGCTGCCCTTTTATTTTTTTCATTTAAAAAAAAAGCCTATTGGGCCATGTTACTTTTTGTCTTTAAATAATAATAAAAAATAAATTTAAAAAAATATATAAGCGAGACGCCCTATAGGAGGCTCCATAGTTTTTACCCTGAACGGACTGCCTCAAGTTGCGTGATATATTTTTTTTCTACGGATGTTGGGGTTTGTTATGGTACACTCAGATTTTTTTTAGGACCAACAATAAAGAAAACTGGAGCTTCGAAGCAACTGCCAATTTTGTACCTAGGAAAATAGACCCCAAAAGAGCAACTTTTTGAATAACACGAGTTTGGCCTACTGGAAAAGCCTTAAATTTCCACATTTTCGGTGACGGACAAGAGCAGGAAACCAACTGTAAGATACGAAGTCTAAGATCGTTATACGGAGTTGTTTTCATAGTGCGATGTGAGTTAGAAGGCTAAGCGTCGAAATCGTGTAGCGTCGAAAACGGGGGTTCCCACGATATATAAGCGAGATGCCCTATAGGAGGCTCCATAGTTTTTACCCTGAACGGACTGCCTCAAGTTGCGTGATATATTTTTTTTCTACGGATGTTGGGGTTTGTTATGGTACATTCAGATTTTTTTTAGGACGAACAATAAAGAAAACTGGAGCTTCGAAGCAACTGCCAAATTTGTACCTAGGTAAATAGACCCCAAAAGAGCTAGTCCGAGTAACTTGGACCCGACAAGTCACCCTTTTTTTATCGAATTTTGAAATTTTGAGTTTCGGGTGACTGTACAGTCACCCGAAACTCAAAATTTCAAAATTCGATAAAAAAGGGTGAATTGTCGGGTCCAAGCATGGTCCAAGTTACTCGGACTACAAAAGAGCAACCTTTTTAATCACACGAGTTTGGCCTACTGGAAAAGGCTTAACTTTCCACATTTTCGGTGACGGGAAAGAGCAGGAAACCAACTGTAAGATACGAAGTCTGAGATCGTTATACAGAGTTGTTTTCATCGTGCGATGTGAGTTAGAAGGCTAAGCGTCGAAAACGTGTAGCGTCGAAAACGGGGGTTCCCACGATACCGCAACGAAACGTTTTGTTTTTTCGCAGTGGCTGTTGTTACGGCAGTCGTCCGTATGGTTCCCTGACTTGATTGTATTTCGTCAGCATTGAAGGCTGGTTGAACCAGTCTATTAGCTGATAGTCTGGTTCCAAGAGCTAAACATCCTGACAAATACTGTGAAGTCAGGGAACCACAAGGACGACTGCCGTAACAACAGCCACTGCGATTTTCGCAACAGTACTGTCCCGATCGCCCCCTTTTCCCACCCTTTTGAAAATCGCCACACACAATCTAAGGACATAGATTTGATCCCAAATGTATACTGAATGTGATCAGATTACTCAAAAAATCGTGGGTAAAATATTTTCCGAAAACGGGCCGAAACTCACCCAAATACTGTCTGAAAATGTCCGGTCAACGTCTCCGCCAGGTTCAGAATATGAACATGGCGCCTCGACCAATCAGCGTTTAGTCTCGTGACGTATATCCCACACGACGGCTATTTGCTGTTTCACAATAACAGTCCCATTGATCTCCTTTATTATGGAGATCAATGAACAGTCCACACACGTGGTGCGCTCACAGGTCATCGCCCTGAGAAGAGCAGACTTGTACTATATGGCCGTTTTCGAAATGAAGGCTTAGGCTCGGGTTTAGGCTTCAGTCATAATATTTATCTTACTTGTTAATACCATCACAGCCATCTAAAAACAATCCTTTGGCCCCAGTTTCTCGGTAAATACTCTGTACCTATCAAGCCAACAAATCTTCGAATTCGGAAACAAACCACAACCTGGATTTTCAGGTTTGTCAGACGGAGACGAAGCCTGAGCCCGAGCCTTCATTTGTACACAGTACATGTGATCTACAGTACAGTACATTGTGCAAGCATAATGCGTGTACACACCATTGATCTCCATAATAAAGACTGGATAGGACAGCGCGTCAAATGTGCGTCTTTGTCAAGAGGGTAAGAAACGAACGTGTCGTTTTGCTGCGCGCACACATTTGAATGGACATTTGACAGAAGTGAACGCATTTTTCCCCTTCAAATAGTCATCTTTTGAAAAAACATAAACATACACGAATAAAATAGGAAAAATCGAAAATAATAAAGGTCAAAGCGTGTGCAGCAGTGAATTTGCCGGAGAGGGACGGAAAAGTGGGCCGTAAGAAAGGAATAACTTTTCACAAGTATGTTGTTGGTTAGCCCAGATGGACTCATTTAGTACTGCATACTGCTTATTAATGACTGAGATTTTAAATTAATGGCATAATTATGACCTGTGTTGTTCAAGCAGTTGTCAAATATTCATTAACATTATAACTGCTGTTATTTGGGTTACCCAAAAGCTGAATCCACCCCTTGAAAAAAAAGAATGATTTGGATATCACTGGTGACTAGCCTTATAAGTTTAACCATGTGCAAAAAAATTACAAGAAATAAATCTGCATTTCTTTTTGTCAATTTGCAATTGTGCAAGCGTTGAATGAATGAAAAAAATTTCCTCCGGCAGTATTTTGTTTTTTATTCCTAAAGTTGCTCAGAAAAGTTAAGATAAACACCAGCAAATCAATGTGTAGCCGTGGCCGATTCAAATGCGGATATAAAAATTATTTCCGGCACCTTAATTACTCGTTCCTACAACTACAAGGTAGACCAAATTCATCCACGGCCAAGCGAGTGAACTCTACCATAGACCAAGATGCTATAACCATGGAGGAATAAGTAGAGAACTCCTTCTCTACTTATTCCTCCATGCTCTAACCAACATACACAACTCTACCCTCCTGAAGCGTTGCGCGCCGCCATTGTTCGACCGCGTATTTTGTGCACGAGCAACGCGCGGTGTCCTATCCAGTCTTTATTATGGAGATCAATGGTACACACACGGAATTGCATGTACCGTACATGTCGATGTACATGTACACTGTACTGTTGTATACATAGAGATTATAAATAAGACTTGAGGGGACAAAAAGGAGCGCTGAAAGGAGCGCTGGAGCATGTTTAGAACCTCGCAGACGCATATGCATACGCGCACGTATGAGACGCCTACAGTAATCCAGCACGTACATGTACATGTATGTACATGTACATTGTACAGTATATGCATGAACATGCACATGAACAGGTGTACATGTACATGTACATGTAAAATTACATGTACTGTAAGTGTAACGTATGACATACAGTGTACCAGGCCTTGAATTTGGATATTTCGAGGGCAATGCTACTTTGGCCATGGATAGAGCATACATGTAATTAGAGAGGGCACCAACACCAGTAGGTAGGGCAGCAAGGCCAAAGGAAATCTGAGGAAAGGGGAAAATCCTTGAACAGTTTTCAGTCCTAAGACAGGTGAATGATATGGGACTGTGGAAGTGCTACCTGATTTTGATGCAGGTGTTGGGGCTTTCAAATAAGTACATGTAAGTGCAAATCAACTTGTTTATATTGCAATTCTAAGCTTGCTTCCTTGGATAGAATGGACCAATGAATGGATGCCGTAAGTCATACAATGTACCTAGCATGAAATAATTAACACAGCAAATTTCAGGTCTGTAACACTAACAAGTTTTTCTACATTTGAACCTATTTAGAGACACCAAGCCCAAAAGTATACTCACAGTCTGAAGTTATGAATAAGCCTGTACTAATATATGAAAACTGCTTTTAAAATCTCAATGCATAGTGTTTTTATTTCTTTTATGAAAAGAGTTGTCATTATTTTTTGTGTCAGGAAAAGTTGCAAAAGCATGAAGTATGGTAATTCATTGTAAATACTGGGCTCTAATAAAAGTAACCTTAGCCACACAGAAATGTTGGTGTATTTTTAATTATAGATTCTCTTTAGTATGTACATGTATATAAGAAGAGAATCATCATCTCATTGTAAGGTTGTCACCAGAGCATAGCGTAGCATGGTGCGATATGCAAAGTAGGGTGCAGTGATGCATGTGCAAGGGTGTGGTTATAAGGCGTGGAATGCTGGAGGTGGGCATTCGTAGTCACCATTAGATAGCTGCTAGCAGTTATATATTTGCGAAAGTGGTGACTTTTAACTTCCCAAGATTAAACAGTTCTAAGAAGAATATTACTATTCTCTTGTACCGTGTGGTATTTCGGGCTGGTAGGACTGAGATGAGATTACAAGTACCCCTTGTACACATGATGTGATTTTGTTTTAACACTTAGAGAAAAAATGGGGGAAAACTTCACCTTCATCAGTAGTAGTTTATAATAACATGTGTATATACATGTACCCGGTACATGTACATGTAATGTACATGTGTACATGTGCAGTACCGTGATGTTTCTACATACTGGTAGTACATTAGCTTCGTACAGTACAGTACAGTACAGTAATGTAATAAGTCCCATAAGCGGACAGCTTGTTCCTACACTTAATACTGTACCAGAATTTCCTATCGTGGATTACTGCATACTGCTCCATGGTGTATACATACTGTACATGTACAGTATACTATACATGTACAGTACTGTACAGTACACATGTGTACATGACTACCGGTACATACATCTACATGTACAGTACATGCATGTACACTGTATCTACAAATGGGGCCAAAGTGAGTTTGTCACAAAGGGAGAAATTGCCATGTCTGGGCTGGGGCTCCATCCTGTTATCCAACCCTGTTAGACAGAATCCAGCGGCGTGTATCTACATGCAATTTGGTGGGTCCTGGTTCAGCCTTTTCCTTCAAACCTCTATCTCACCGTCGCCCTGTGGCCTCACTGGCCCTGTTCTGCAGGTACTACCATGGACGATGCTCCAATGGTATTTCTGCCTTGGTTCCCCATGATCGTCCCTTTGCTCCTTAGTACATTGTACAACGTGCTTCTCTTCACGTACATGTATGCGCCCATATGCAGCTATATTATTGACACTACTTAGGCCGAACTCGGCTCGAGACGTTGTGACCGTACATGTATATGAACTGGACCGGGGAGAGCCGCGTGAGCGCTTTCTATAACGCTTGCGCGTAGTCGCTTGTCGAATAAATCGAACAGCGCCGCTGTGTTCGCACGCCGATCAAAATGACTAACGTAAAAGAATGGGATCGTCCCATCTATATTTTTATTTATAGTCTTATTTATAATCTCTATGGTTGAATACATGTACAGTGCATTATGCTTGCACATGTATTGTAACGGACACTTCAATAATTTAAATATTCCACTGACGCAAAATGTACTGGACTAAACCGTAATCACCACTCATACTGTATTCTTGTATTCTGCTTTTTGTGAGATGGCAAAGAGTTCAATCAGTGAATTAAACATTCAAAAGACAAAACAAGTTGAGTATTTGTGAAAGTGCTCCTTCTGTGGCTATGGTCTCTAAATAAAAAAAAATCAATGACTAGAATGTTACAAGAAACAAAAATGATATGTACTCCCCTCTTAGAATGATCAAAACAATACATTAACAAACTGGGAAATAACAACAAAATGTATATCTGTTGGACAGTTAAACGAATAACGATGACATAATTATTACCACAAATCTGGAGGGTTAAATTTAGGGACTGAAATTTCAATATTATTCTATCTGGACTATAAAGAAAATTATATTAATTTTACTCTATAACAATTATCCTTCAAGAAAATAAAGTGCACTTACATCATTGGGCGCATTGGGGGAAATCAAGGTGGAGCATTTCTGACAATATGTAGCAAGAGCTGTAACTTGAAGTTGAAATAACTGAATTGTAGAGCTGCACCGTTGTCAACGGAACAGCACCCTCATGTGACTACAGGAGGAGAACCTATGACCTCAACAAACTTTTTACATCCTATCCACAACACCCCGGCCCCTTAAATGAACATTCAAACAAATATGATCATTTATTACATTAAGACTATTAAGTATATAACTGCTAACTACACTGAAACTTCTTTAACATATAAACAAACATTATATGGTCAGTGACAGATCATTACGCACTACACTGTAATCAATCATGTACCCTAATTAATACAGACAACCGCAATGAAAACAAGTCATATACAAGTCAATACAACATGTTTCTCACAAATCTTGAACACAACATTACAATATATACCAGCTGGTACATCTGTCTGCTTCTTTCAACAACCTTCAGCAAAATATGTAGTCTACTCAGATGCATGAACATACACATTCACCATGGGAAAATCATTGAATTAAAGAGCGCTCAGGCTAAATGTGATGACATTTCTAGAATGTTCCCTTTTTCTGGTGCTGTAATTATATCCACTGTCCATCTGTCTGATCTGAGTCCAGAAGGCATGTCTTGTACTCTCAGTGCTCCTCACATGCTGTAGGTGATTATGCTCAGGATTCCATCCAAAGAAAATACGAGGCGGCGCTTGGCTCGCACCTCTGAAAATATGCCAATTGGCAAATAGCAAATTGCTGAGTGCATGTGCAGCATGAACATCCACACTGCATCAAACTTCTCCTACGGCCAGACACGCTTTATCCCTCCATCATGGCTCCGCTTGCTCCTCAGTCACCGTCTCCAAAAGACACATCTTGTGGATCGGTCTCACGAGAGTGGTTGCCTTTGTCTTGACCTTGGCTGTATGCACCAGGTTGTCCGCTCCGGGGTAGACCTCCTCCACTCTGCCCATGGACCACTGGTTTCGGAGTAGATTGTCAGCAATGAGTACGACATCTCTAACCTCTACGTTCCTTGCTGGATTGTTACATTTGCATCTCTGCTGCAATGTTGGTAGGTATTCTCTGCTCCACCTGTGCCAAAAGATATCAGCAAGGTATTGGATTTGTCTCCAACGTTTCCGGCTGTACTGGTCATTCCTCTGGAATATGTCTGCTGGCAAGGTGCTGTTTGAACGCAACAAAAGGAGATGCATGGTTCGGCGTCAATGCTTCTGCATCCTTCACACCATCAGAGAGACAGAGACCACGGTGAGTGGCCGACTGTTGATCACTGATTTAACAATACACATCATGGTTGAAAGGCTTTCATCGTGGAGAACTTGTTAATTCATTAGTGTTCAGGAACTTTCTGATTGTTCGTATTTGTCTCTCCCAGAGACCGCCCATGTGGGATGCTGCAGGGGGGTTAAATTTCCGTCTGATCTCTGTCTGCAAGAGATATTCATGGATCTGCTGCTTGTTCCAACGATTGATTCCTTCTCTAAGCTCACGCTCAGCACCTACAAAATTGGTACCATTGTCAGATCGGATACTTCTCGGTTGACCACGCCTTGCGGTGAAGCGCTGCAAGGCATTAAGAAATGAGTCGGTCTTCAGGGAATGTACTTCAATATGAACTGCTCTTATCACAAGGCACGTGAAGATATACACCCGTACCTTTTCACTTGACTTCGGCCTTGTTTAACCATGAATGGTCCGAAGCAGTCTACACCGACGGAAGTGAAAGGGGGTTGATTAGGCGTCACCCGATCTCGAGGTAGATCTGCCATATCTTCTGAGAGATGAATGGTGCTGACTGACGTCTCCACACAAAGCAGTTGTGTAGAGCTTTGCGTACTGCTGTCCGTCCACCTATCACCCAATACTGCTGCCTCATTCTGGACAATTCTGGACAATACTTGGTTCTGATGCATTATGTGTGCCAGCTATTCTATTGGCCACAAATGTGCGATACCGTCCTTCCGTACTCCTGATGTATTGCAACGCAATTGTGCTGTCAGTCAAAAATGTTGACTTAATTGGTTCTTGCACATCGATCGAGCTCTCTCTTTACTGCAACATCGAGTTTGGCAGCGAGTGTCGCAGCAGTGAGCTCAAGACGTGGAATAGTCACTGTTTTCAAAGGTGCCATATGTGACTTAATTGGCCAGTCACAATACCACTATGAAGTTCACCTCTGGCATTATTCGTGACGAGGTAGGAAACTGCTCCATGTGCTTTCTCTGAAGCATCTGCAAAATTATGCAAGTGGTATCTTGTCACATCTCCGAAGTTATGTGGCTTTATGCACCTGTTCACCTAAAAATCTCATCTCTGATAGGTCTGCCAACCATGCTTGCCACGTGCGTCTCTGTTCCTCTGGCAGAGGTTCATCCTATCCCAGCTTCATCCTCGTCAACTCCTGAAGTAGCAGTCTTGCCTTCAGGATAAATGGGTTGGCATATCCGAATGGATCGTAGATCGATGACACGATGCTCAAGAGTCCACGTCTGGACAGTGGCTTATCCTTGGGTGACAACTTGTATCCCAAGCAGTCTCTTTCTACGTCCCAGCTGACGCCCAGGGCTCTATCAACCGGTAGAGCATCTCGGTTCAAGTCAAGCCCCTTCAACTTCTTTGCTCTTTCTTCGATGGGGATAGACTCCAGAACGCTTGGTCTGTTACTCAGCCATTTCGTCAACTTGAATCCGCCTTTCTGTAGCAGATTTCTCAGCTCATCAACTAGTTTCAGAACTTTCCCTTTACTGTGTACTGACACCAGACAGTCATCCACGTAGAATCTGCGTTTGACGATCTTCACAGTTTCAGGGCTGAATTCATCTCGGTTATCTTCAGCTGTCTGGTGTAAGGCAAAATTGCAGTAACTTGGGCTCCATGTCCCTCCGAATAGGTGAACACACACCCTATACACCTTTGGTTGTTGAGTCGCATCACCGGATGGCCACCAGAGAAACCTCAACACATCGCGATCTTCTACTGGCACCCGCACTTGGTGGAACATGGCCTCCACATCTGCCATGAAGGCGACTGGCTCTCATCTCAGCTTATTTGTCAGATCTGGTCCTTGCAGAACTTCGTCGTTAAAGCATGCATCTGCTCTTTTTGCAGCATAATCAAATACGATTCGTATCTTGCCTGGTTTTGTTGGATTGAAAACTGCATGATGAGGGAGGTACCATATGGGCTTGTCTTCAGGCTGGCATTCTGCTTCTTGAACCTCCTCTGCATAGCCTTTCAGAAGTAGGTCATCATCAATGCCATCACTTTACTTCTATCGCAGAGATTCATCCTTGTTGAATTTCCGAGCTAGACTCTGCAATCTTTGTTCAGCCATCCATCTGTTGCTCGGCAGGTTCAGTTGTTGTTGCTTAAATGGTATCGGTAACTGATAATGTCCCTTGTCCTTTTCTGTACCATTCTCCCATATCTTCAAGGCTCTCTTGTCATTCACTGACATTTCATTCCTGTCGTGTAGGTCTTCGAACCCCTCTAGCTTCCAAAACTTCTGAACTTGATCTTCAAGACCCATGTCGTGTTGGACAAAGATCGACGCAATACTGGGGTGCTCGGGTGACTTCAGTTGGCTGACTGGTCCATGTAGTGACCATCCCAAGGTGGTTCTCACAGGATAAGGCCCGTACTTCTCTGTCCCTTGTCTTACTTCAAGTGGCATGAGTGCTGCAGGGACGTCTTGGTCGATTAATAGCCCAACTTCTTTCCCTCTGGCAAAGGGCAAGTTGATGCTCTTTAGATGTGGCATCTGCGCTATCTCTTCTATGTTAGCCAGGTGTATGCTCGAAATGTTGATCGTCTTCTTTGTGTAAATACACGGCATTCCGATGCACTCCGTTGCTGGCCCACTATCAACAGCCAGACTTATCTTCATGGTGTCAATGCTGCCTTCTGTCTTATCTAGTGTTGTCAGATTGATGCGATGTCTCTCTCCTTTGGCTTCCAGCTGGGATGCCAAGTGCTCTGTACAGGAGTTTGTCGATCCGGTATCTAGCAATGCGTGTGTCTTGATGAAGATGCTGCCTCCTGCAGATCTGACTCGTACAGGTACAATGGGCAGGACTGTCTTGCCGGCCCCTGTGACATAACTCGCCTCCAATGAGTCGACATAGCCATTCTGGACTGAGGCATCTTGTGGTGTAGTCTGCTGTAAGACATCTTGTGCTTGCTGCTGTGGTGTCTGCATGACTTGCAGAAATTTGGTATGCTTCTTGTCACAGCCAGGAACGGTGCATGTCCTGTTCAGCCTTCACACGGCAGTCATGTGACCTTTACGCAGACAGTTGAAGCAGTCTTTCCTGTCGAGCGTACTCAAACCTTTCTTGTGGTGACTTTGCTCTGAATCTATGACAGCCAAACAGAGCATATGTTCTCCCTCGCATAGTGCACACTTCCTGGGAGGTGCCCTTTCTGGCATAGACGTCACTGCGAAGGAGCCTTTAGATCTCTGCTGGTCACGGGCATTTCCCCTGGTAGGAACATCATGGTTTCTCTTCCAAGTAGACGAGCCGTATATAGATGGGGTTGTTATCTTCTTCTGCTACGTCATCTATGTAGGCCACTAGATCTTCCATGTTTGGCAAGCGGCTCTCATTTTTCTCCAGACATCTAACCTTGCCGGCCCATCGGTAGCGCATGTAGTTTGGCAGTCGTTCCAGGATGTCTTTCAGGAAGCTCTGGTGTGCCATTTCATTTTCATATCCCATTGACTGCAGGGTCTGGTAGCAAACTTGCAGCTCATGCATCATCTGCAAGTTCCCTGATGGCCTTTCCGTCATGGGGGTTTACTGCCTGGCCTCTGGTGACATTTTTCGTCCAGGCGTCAGCTACCGGTATTTGTTTCCAAATCTTTCCTTCAACAAGGTCTTAGCCCGTTCGTAGCCTAGTGTTGACTCCATTACAGAGCATGCCTGAATCACTCTACGTGCTTTACCTCTGCAGTAGTGCAGAAGTCTTGTCAGCTTGGCAGCGGCACTGACCTTTGTGCTATCAACGTTGACCTCCGGGACCTCCAAAGTTCCCAAAACTTCATGGGATCTCCTTTATAGCACATCAGTTCTGCTCTTGGTAGCTGCAGAGCTTCTATTAGGTCTTGCTGCTGTTGCCTCGTCTGGCGCAGCATTTCACCGATTACATCAGTGCGGGGTGATCTACCTTGCGTCCAGGACGTTTCATGATCCTCGATGAGTACTGGCCATGGCTGGATCATTTTGCTTGACCCACCTTGTGGGAGCGAACTTTTGCCTGGACTGGGCTCGAAGGGGGGTCAGACTGGTCTGTGTCGGGCGAACTTCGCTCTTCTTCTCATCATATTCAGCACACACTCGTTCCTCTGCCTCTGCACGGGACAGCTTAGCCTTGATCTGGAGCTCCATTGTTCTTTGTTGGAGCCTCAGTTCCTGTAGCTCCAGCTCTTGCTGCTCTTTGAGCGCCTCCATTTCTGCTTGTAGTGCAGCCTTCTTCGCCATAACCTCTATTCTGGCTCTCCTGCTTGAAGAGGTGCTTGTTGTATGACTACACTGACTGGCCGAGTCTTCCGGCTTTACATCATCTCCTGGACTTGTTACCGCAGTACTCACCCTGTCGTTTCTCTTTGGACGCTGATATTGAACTTGATGTAACAGACAATAAATATTCCACTGACGCAAAATGTACTGGACTAATCACCACTTTGAATTAAACATTCAAAAGACAAAACAAGTTGAGTATTTGTGAAAGTGCTCCTTCTGTGGCTATGGTCTCTAAATAAAACCAATCAATGCCTAGAATGTTACAAGAAACAAAAAATGATATGCACTCCCCTCTTAGAATGATCAAAACAGTACATTAACAAACTGGGAAATAGCTCTCTTCACAACAACAAAATGTATATCTGCTGCACAGTTAAACGATGACATAATTACATTACCACAAATCTGGAGGGTTAAATTTAGGGACTTAAATTTCACTATTATTCTATCTGGACTATAAAGAAAATTATATTCATTTTACTCTATAACAATTATCCTTCAAGAAAAAAAGTGCACTTACATCATTGGGCGCATTGGGGGAAATCAAGGTGGAGTATTTCTGACAATGTAGCAAGAGCTGTAACTTGAAGTTGAAATAACTGAATTGTAGAGCTGCACCATTGGGTGCAGCACACAAAATCCATCCAAGATGGCTCTGCCGAGCTGATTATCATAAAGTGTCTACCCACAACTTTTTTTTAATAAGGGGTCTTTGGAGGTTAATTAACTGATACATTATAGAACAAGTGAAGCTTAAGACAACCTGGGGGTTCACTCTTCAATTTGGTATGTAATTTGGACAATATCTGGCTTTAAATGTGGCCCTATTTGGCTGTGGAAGTGGAGGGGTTCATCCCAAAATCCTTGCAGAAATTCGGCTTGGATCGACGGCTACACATTTTGGGGGTGTTTTTTTTCTGCGGGTAATTAGCAAAAAATCTAATCGGCTAAGAGCACTAAAATTGAAAAGAATCTGAGAGATGAAGCTCCAAACTACAATTTTAAGTATAGCTACAAGAACTGAGAGACTTTTGGGCATGGGATAATTGGCTTTGAAAGTGGGTGTTTTTGTACAGTGATCAATGGGAGCTCTATTTAGTGTTCTGCACCCCGTTGTCAACTGAACAGCGCCATCATGTGACTACAGGAGGAGAGCCTATGACCTCAACAAACTTTTTACATCCTATCAACAACATAATACTGTACATGTACATGTACATGTACATGTACTGTACGTACATCACATGTCAGTACGTACATTATAATGTACATTTACAGTACAGCGCACGCGCGCATGTGTATACAGCCCAAGTCTGCTCTTCACAGGGCGATGACCTGCGCGCGCACCACGTGTGTGGACTGTTATTGCGAAACAGCAAATAGCCGTCGTGCGGGATATACGTCACGAGACTAAACGCTGATTGGTCGAGGCGCCAGGTCGTTGACAGGACATTTTCAGACAGTATTTGGCTGAGTTTCGGCCCGTTTTTCGGAAAAATATTTTACCCGCGATGTTGTGAGTATCTGATCACATTCAGTATACATTTGGGATCAAATCTATGTCTTTAGATTGTGTGTGGCGATTTTCAAAAGGGTGGAAAAAGGGGGCGATCGGGACAGTAGTGTTTCAAAAATGGTGAAAACACAAACTTCGGTCGATTTTTTACATAGCGGTCCGTAACCCTCAGGTCTCCGACCTTCGAGAGGATGAGGGTTACTAAAGCCCATTTCACACACGACCGAAAAACTAGGGTCCTTGGTTACAGGCGCCAGTTGTCTGTCACCTAGGTCGTTAGCGATCACGAAGCGAGCTTACACACACAACGCTGTCACCAAAACACCAACGTCCCCCGTTTCGGAACTTTACGTGCACTCGGTACGTGTGCAATGATTAGTAGACTTCTGCCAGCGCAGCCCTTACAGTTGAGTTGTTTTCTAGGCCTATTTATTACAGCGGCCTATTTATACTAGCGATGTTTTAAGTTTCGCGGTCAACCAGAGTGTATTTTCCAGAATTCTAGAAAATTTGAGAAGGAATTTTTCATTCATTTCTTGAGATATCGGAAGTTAAAGGCCCTATACAACATTGGGAAGATCGGAAAAAATCGATGTCCACAGATTTCCTTCTAATTTACACAGTTTGTAGATGGTCATGATAGAATCCTCATGTTGAAATATTACGGTCTGGGATGCTGTAGTTTTCGAGAAATCGTTACTCAAACACCGAAATTATTTTTGATCTCAATAAGTCAATAAATCCGTTTTTCGGGCGATTCGTTGAATGCTGCCCTCACACGACCGTTAAAAGATTGTCATTCTTACTTGGTCAACGGCCGCAGTTTGTCCGAAAAAATGTGCTAGTGCACACACACGGGTACGGTACACACACGTGCATTATACATGTACTGTACACACACATGTAGTGCACACTGTGTACAGTTCGTGAAGTGCATCGTTACGCGTATTCATTCTGTTTATATCACGCTTATAACTTATACTCAACTTCTGAAACTTCTTTTGGAAGGTTAATAATCTTTTGACCTTTCAAAATGGAGAAAAGTTCGAAAGGAAATCGTGGAAGGCCGAAGAAGCACATGTCAGAAAGCGCCAAGAAAAGGTCGAAAGCGGAGGCTAATCGGAAGTTCCGTGCATCGCACGATACGACGACACTCTGTCTACTCTTAGTCTTACGCCATCCTTCTTGAAACGCTGGAGGTCCAAGGCAAATGAGCTTGGAGTATCCAATGCAAAGCTGGCCGAAATCATGCTGGATGGCCTAGAAAAGACGACCAGGCCTTCGACTGCTAGCCTCAGCCCCAACCAACCCAGCACAAGTACAGGAATGTGAGTAAATAATATATACTTAAAAAATGTAGATTAAAAATATTTCTAATAATATAGTAATAATTCTACATCATGTATATTCATTTCGGCAAGAGTTGCATACAGAAAAGTGCATGAAACAAGGTACTACGCTAGTACAGTACTAGTAGTAGTACTACTAAAAAGTACTAGTACTAGTAGTACTAGTAGTAGTAGTACTAGTAGTACTACTACTACTCATAGTACTACTACTAGTACTTAGTACTTCAGTAGTACAGTAGGAGTACATTTTTTAATTTGAGTTTATTGAGTAAACATGGAAGAAAAACTTAATAATTTTGTTAATCAAACGTGGTGATTTGACCCTAGCACTTGGCACTTTAGTCAGTTTAGATAGCAGGACCTGCACCGGTGTTGAAGACATATAGTATTAGTAGCTTAGAAAGGTCCTGTTTGGTATATCCAATACTGTAATACTAGTATTAGTAGTAGTACAGTTACTTATAAAGTATATAGTATTACTCAGTATAATTAGTAATATAGTTGCGGTAACAGTAACCCTCTAAGGACTGGACAGCTGAGATGTGAAGAGCACTGGTGTGCAAAACCAGAGGTCTCAGATTCAAGTCCCCGTCAAGACAAAGTTTTCTTTGCCATTTTTCAAAAGTGTGCTAAAGTTCCAAGTCACTTTTCCCTTATTCGTTTGTCTAAAATTATACATGGTTTAAAAAAAATCAACATTCCATTTGATGTAAGTGGATTAAACAGGACAATAATTTGAAATTCACACAGTGAAAATATTATCACTTATTGTGCGCAAAGGGCCCCTGATACAATGCATGTATACAAGTACAGTATTACTTGCCGCAAATTTAATCACACATTCCAACTTTTTTTTTCAGCATTTGATGTCAGGAGTCATTTGAAGCTTCAGTCAAAGCTGGCCAGATGATTGTAAGCAGATTGATTCCCTCCCGGACAAGACTTCATCAGAGTTAGTGCAGTATTGCTACAATCTGAGGTAAATACTGAAACTGGCCACAAAAGCTGGGTTTCCTCAGAGAACACTCTGAAATTCACTCTGATTACTTGAGATGTCGATTCTAAATCAATATACAATGCAGACTAAACAAATCAAATTTGATAATGTCAGGTTATCCCTTTATAAGAGAATAAGAGTATGTTCATTCAAAAAATACATTTCTTGTACAGGTTTCTAACGAGAGGATCATAGTGGATGCTTTGAAAAAAGAGACAATTGAAGAGAGGAGCCAGATGTCCCCCACCTATTAGCATCTCAAAGTGACAATACGTTCAACAAGTATTACGGAGCTTCCAAGCCAGCCTTTTCCAACAAGAACAGCGTGTGAGCGATCTTTGCAGAGCCTATCGATGTTGCACAAGGGATCTTCTATAATGTTGACACCTCATTAGCAGTTGAAACATGACATGATTGGCAAGAGAAGTGACTAGGCCATGAAATAACCAGAAATGCAGATTTATCTCAGATGACTTTCACTTTTGCAGCAGATATGGCAATGATCCAAATGTGTTCATAATTGTGTGTGATAATTGGTTTGGTGTGTGTTTCATTCAGTTGAAGGGGTGAATAAGAATGAAACAAAGTCTCAAGGCAGAAACCACTGCAGTGTGGAGGCACTCAAGTGTGGCCAAGCCAGGGGTACAAAAGGGGAACACTAAGGTAACAGTACCTTCTGCAGACAGACAGGCTTACTAAACCTTGTTATTTTGACAATTAATAATTAAGCATGATTCTGATTGATGACTGCAGCTTTCTCTAATTAGATCATTACTATTAGTGGGTTTTTTTCCAAACAGTTTTCTCTTAAGAGTTTTTTTTTTATTTTTTTTTACTCTGCAATGTACGGATCAATTAGACATCAACTACTGCAAGAAACTTAGTGATGAACAGTAGCTTAAAATAAATTTAGAAATCATTGAGCTGTAATTTATCATGTAACCAAACACTATTTGTGCAATTGTTATTTGATAATGGGTTTAAGTCTTGGGGGTATTGTATTTTTTTAGTTTGAGTTTTCGGTTTTCCTTTTCTGGATTGTTTTCCTAAATTCAAAAAAACAATGTGATATTTTTTATTTTAGCAGGTTCACCTTTGAAGGGAAAATGAAAGTGGCAAAACAGATAGGAAGGGGTAGAGGCCACTGGATATTGATGATCAAAAAATGACTAAGATTGAAAGCTGGTAGTTTTAGTCTTAAAGCAGTTTGCACTTATTTTTCTTATATTTTTGTAAACAGTTTTGTTTTCTGTTGAGAACAATGTTATTGCCCACAAGCAGTGTCATTTGTTGACTCTGGCAGATGCTGCAATTGACATCACGGAAACAAGTATTCCATATTGAACAATCAGTATGCCCTTGCTTTGCCTCAGGTTGTTGATACATGTACTATTAATGGTAATGTACTTACATTATTTTCCCCATCTTATAAAGTCAGGTATATTAAATAAACAGAAAACAGGATTTATGAGAGTGAGTGTTCCATCAACAGTGACGGGCAGTAGACCATAATTTGTACATAAAAGTAAACATACTTGTTATCGCCGCCGATAAGAATTTTCCCTGCATAGGAGATCCGTTCGCCCTTTTGTGCGTATAATTTACATAGGGTTATAGTTCGTCTCCATTCTGTCCAATCAGTAATTAGGGCAGCCCCTCCCATTACATAACCAGCCTTTTCCCGCGGTTGCCTCCCTGGTATTGTTCGGCATTCACGATTTGAGCGTCCCTCACTACACACGTGAATCTAGGACAGTGTCCGTGGCCGCATTCGTACCGTATACCTGTAATAATTGTTAACCCAGTAAACCCCAGCTTGCGACAGTGACTACTCCAGAATACCCCTGTATAAACCTACTGTCAACCCGCTTCATCGTCGCATGCCGTAGTGGCCAGTTTTCCCGCAAACGATTGTAAGTGAATGATTTAATATTGTATAATTTGTAGCTGTATATCGTCCTATATTTGATTTGTATGTCATATAGTATGTACACGGAGATCGGCATACCTGAATGTTTATTTTCCAGAGATCCGGGGCTCAGGTCCCATTCCAGTCAACATTTGTCTTTACTAGTTATTATGTTTACTCATTATATTTTCTCTATTGTTATTTTACAGTTTCACGACTCCACCCAGTGGGGTTACGTGCATTAAAACAGGGAAGACTGTTCCCCCTTCAAACACAATTCCGTTGTGTTTTTTACTCTGTCCGGCTTTGGCGATGACAATACTTGGGTGTAAAGGATTAGGGCCTAACAAAACATTGTAATGTTGCTTGTAAGATTTACCTTTAATTTCATGGACATTTTGTTATGAATTAGGACAATAATTAAATGTTACTGTTCTTAAGCTTTCACGTGTATTATTCCATACTACATGTACGTGTAATTTTATGAAATTTTGAAAATTAAAAATTGTTTTGTTTTCATACAATGAGACATTATCTTTCAATTGTTCACCTTCCCAGCAAAATATAGAGATACAGTAGCTGTAAACGTTGCTGCCACTGCTCACGTAGAAGATTAACCCCCTGTTGCTGAGGAGCCAATAATGATCCCCTACCTCTGCCTCTTCTTCGAACTCTTCCCACCCCCTATTTCGTGTCCTTGCCCTTCCAAGTTCCAGTGCCTGCGTGTTCCCCTCTGCCCCGGCGTAAACTTTGCGGGAGTAGCCGCCAGTCTTCCTCGGCTCATCATTTTACAACCTCTTTACTAAAGTACTTGCACTTTTTTTTTTGAAACCTTTCCAATGGTATGGACATCGATAAATCTAAACGAGACCCATTTGTATCTTTCAATGGAAGCAACTAGGAGCGACACGCTAAGCAATTGTAATTGAATGTTTATTTGTAAAACATTGTCATTTTTATGTCCTGGAACTGGAGCTTGAAATCCAGGGAAATTTGTTGGAAATTGCATTAACTTCAAAAACACAAGCCAGTAGCAGTACTGGCAGGAGGGTACGAAGCTGGCCATGGACGAACATGATTTTCACGGGACACTCACTCCGCAACCGCAACCCATTCCTTTGCGCATGTACAATGTACAGTACATGTACATGTACATGTGCATGTACACACATGTACACTGTACATAATACTTCACATCAATACGTGCTATGCTAGATAGTAGGTACATTTAGATGGGCTACACATAACAGGAAGGGGGGGCAGGAAAGTACCCGACTCTTTCTCTTTAGTCGGTAGCTCTTCATATTCTATCGCTGGAAGCCATTTTCGCGGGCGTGACCGATAGGAAGACGTTCCGACTTTTGTAAACAGACTCGATCATCGCTCTCGATTATGCTATGCAATTGAATTTTCATGTCACTGTCTTGATTATACGTTCCACTAGCTATAATCCACGCGTGAGCCATTAGTTGATTTCGATCCTTTCCGGCTTTTTTTTTGGGGGGGGGCGGGGGTGGAAAAAATAACGTCATTGACACATCACACTTTTGCCGGGGATGATATTGGTGAAGAACGTGGCACTGAAAGCTGTTCGCGAATCGAAGAAGTCGTATCTATTGATCGAGGACCTGAGAATTTTCTATTTCGAAATGTCATAGCCGGAAGCTGCAGTTGGAGTTCGAACAGGACGGATAAATTAATGGGTGTTCTGGTCCTAGCTGGGTTCGAAAAAAAGCCCTCATCTGAACCTGAATAGATTTTGTTTATGCACGCAAGTCAAAATTAACTAACCATGGAAGAACTAACATATAATTATAGGCTAATATGAACTAACGTAGGGTAATATTTTTCAATGGTTGGTTTGGTAATAATAATTTTACCGGCGTCGATGTCATTTCTGAGGCCTTTGGCTCTTTAGATGTAAATGTAACTCGGTGCGCTCAGTTTCAGAGAAGACTGTGCACTTTTTACCAAATTTAGGGAAGTATTTTCTCTAATATAGGTATCAGGGCAGGGAGTTATCGGTTTAGAAGTTGCTAATGAACCTGCATGAGTATCAATAAAATACGAGGATAACGTCATTTATTAATTCCCCTCATCGTCAGATCGGGCTCACTACCGGTAATAGCAAGAACCATTGAACCAAACCCCGGCTGTGTATGGGACATAGACGAGTCAACCATGGAACTTTGAGTCAACTCTTGAAATAGTATAATTCTAACAACAATGTCCATTACATGTGCCTGTACAAGAAAAAGCAAAATGGATAACGCCAAACGTAGCCGTGCTGAGCCTCAAACGACGCACACTTTACCCATGGACCTCTATGCATTGACCATAGGCATTAGCATTACCCTCGCGTCCTTGAGTTTACTTTACATGGACATGTACAGTCTAGTACAGTACAGTACACAGTACAGTACATGTACACACAGCTGTGTCGAATCATACGGTTGAATTTGCTAGCTGGCTGAAAGAAAAAAACCGTTGATGGCAAGCCAGATAACCTATGGCCACTAACAGCTTACATGTGTACCAGATTGAAACTAGCTGAAATACGGTCAAACGGTCCCACTACGCAACGAACATTACGCCCAGTGTCTACTCCAACGAGTTTCCATAATCATTCACGTAACAACCTCTACGGTAACACCATGCACGCAGACGGCCATTCGTACGTGCATAGGTGGTACGGGTCTGTGATGAAGACATAATCAACACAGATCAGTCATCGATAATATTGAGGGCGCTGTTCAAAAATTCAGTGGAATCTTCTCGTTTCTTACAGACCGGTGAGAAAACCGTGACGGTTTTTTGCCTTTTTCTCCTTTCTCAGAAAATCATTTGAGCTAAAACCTCCGCAGGATGGCTTTTTTAGAATGTTTAATGGTTTAACACACGAACTGTTGTAATCTTTTGACCTTTACCAATGTTGTATAGGGCCTTTAAACATTGCAAAATGTTACCCTCAAATTGAAGCCTGTGTTCCCCTTCTTTCTATTCATACCACTATTCATACCACAATAGTAACGAAGGGAATAATATTAAACTACGCGGAAACAACATTCGGAGACAAACGATGAGTAGCGTACACTATTATTTCTTTTGTTATGATCGACCGATTTCCCTTCGCGACGTATAGCGAGGTTGGCAAGTCTGGGTGTGGTTTCCGCCTTTAGGTAAAGCCGTAGTGACACTACAGGAGCAGTAGGGCCGAAACCAGCCTACGCGCGGCACATGTGACATGACACAACACGTCTTTGCACAAACTGTATACTGCACAGTGCACGTGCACAGCGACCTCATGGCTGCATACGAGTTACGACTACGATCACGCTGCGCTATATGGCTCAAGCCTGATCGGAACTCGGTTACGCTACAAAAAAAGTACAATTTATTTTACTACCGAAACCATGATATAGATTGGGATAATAATGGGGTGAACACAGTGCCGGTCAGAAGCATTGTTTTTCACAAGGAGTGGTTGACGGAGATTACCCGTGGTGGTCGGCCCCGTCCGCCCGCCGACCAGCGCAGCTATAACACTGGTTCCAAACGTAAACACGCGCAGTGCGCATGCCCAGTGTCCCTGCCAAAACCAGGGTCCGTGGTTACGAACACTGTTCACGTTTCACACACACGATCACGGCAATTTTGACAAGGGTGCGAAATTTTGTAGGAGGTCTGGACCTCGGAGATCAAAAACCAAGGTCCCTGGCGATTTGTTTCGCAAGGGTCACTTGCACACACCACAGATTTGCGATTTCATGACATGGTTGCGATTTCATCGCCAGGGACCTCGGCGATTTCGTCTAGTGTGCAACGGGCTTAATACTAGTAGTAGTTACTGTATCGTGGGAACCCCCGTTTTCGACGGTACACGTTTTCGACGCTTGGCCCTCACATCGCACGATGAAAACAACTCCGTATAACGATCTCAGACTTCGTATCTTGCGGTTTGTTTCCTGCTCTTTGTCCGTCACCGAAAATTTGGAAAGTTAAGGCTCTTTCAGTAGGCCAAACTCGTGTGATTAAAAAACTTGCCTTTTGGGGGGTCTATTTTCCTAGGTACAAAATTGGCAGTTGCTTCGTAGCTCCAGTTTTCGTTATCGCTGTGGCTATTGTTACGGCCCTTCCACCCATAGATTATAATTATACTTCCACCTACCATACATGCCTATATATACACCTACCGCCTATGGCCGAAATGTACAAATGTATCGTGGGAACCCCCGTTTTCGACGGTACACGTTTTCGACGCTTAGCCTTCTAAAACCCACATCGCACGATGAAAACAACTCCGTATAACGATCTTAGACTTCGTATCTTACAGTTGGTTTCCTGCTCTTGTCCGTCAACGAAAATGTGGAAAGTTAAGGCTTTTCCAGTAGGCCAAACTCGTGTGATTCAAAAAGTTGCTCTTTTGGGGTCTATTTTCCTAGGTACAAAATTGGCAGTTGCTTCGAAGCTCCAGTTTTCTTTATTGTTGGTCCTAAAAAAAATCTGAGTGTACCATAATAAACCCCAACATCCGTAGAAAAAAAATATATCACGAAACTTGAGGCAGTCCGTTCTGGGTAAATACTATGGAGGCTCCTATAGGGCGTCTCGCTTATATAATTTGTTTTATATATATTTTTTTCATTTTTTAAAGACAATAAGTAACATGGCCCAATAGGCTTTTATAAAAAATGAACAAAATAAAAGGGCAGCTAGAGAAAGGACCAAGAAGGAGGAAATGTGTCTCTGGAGTGACATTGGGAAAGGTCATAACTGAAGAAGCAGTGAGAAAGAGGATTTAGGATTTTTTTTTAAACGTCACAAAAGAAGACATCAACCAAACCAATCAGTTTTAAGCATAAATTATGAATGATTTGAGGAAAGTGTTAGAAGCAGTGTCGAAAAAAAAAAAAAGATGAACACAAAAAACATACGGGGATGAATTTCACAGTGCCACACAGCATTTTGAGTTATTTTAAGAATTTATTTTGCGTTTGGCTGCACTGGGACACCTTACTAAACACCACCGACGAAAATAGGAGACGATGCTTACTGCGCGGTGCGCCGCGGACGTCAACAAAACCGGGTAATCTTACGGAAGTGACAGGCTTGATCAACCTTCTCTATGGTTATTCTAATAGTCTGTGGTGTAGAGAAAGTTACTGAGACCTCTGTTAGTGTGATACTTTCGTCCACATTGTTCAGTTTGAAGAAAAGTCCTTATATCGTCGAAAACCGGTTACTGGAGGATACATGTACATTGTACATGTACAATAATTGTAGTAAAAATGGTCCCTCCATAGAAGTCCCACCCCCCCCCATTATATTGGGTTGGACCATAGAGTTATAATTACTCTATGGGTTGGACTGGCTGCCCTCACACCCCTGGAGCAGGAGGTGGATCAGTCCAGTTCCAGGCACCTAGTTGGTAAAACTTTCAGAAATTCCTCACACTTTAATATAACGCTGTGGCTATTGTTACGGCAGCCGTAACGCAACTTCCATTTTCTATAGTTACGGCACTGCAACTGCGCAAGCGCAAGGACATTTCAGATTTTGATGCATGGGTATAAACCCCACATGCACGTACAAGCAGCGCCGCCTCAAGCTCAGTACAGGCACAAGAAACATGGCAAATTCTCTAGCTGTAGGCACACAAATTATTTTGCTTGTCTTGAAGCAATATCCCTGTCATCATCGGAATGGAAAAAGGTGTCTTTTACAATCATGTATATAATTATAAGAAGCTCTCGCACGGTGAGATTGGCAAAAATACGGGTCCCTAACAAAGTCGTCAACGATGTACTGTACATGTACTGACTTCGCGTGCGTGCTGTGGCGGCAGAAAATACGAGAAGTCATTCGATTTTAGGGAGGTTTAAAAGACCATGCACTATACAAATCATAAAACTATTATACCTTTAAATCAACGTTGTAATTTTCTTTAATTAAACAGTGGCAATAAATAATGACGAATGTATCATGCAAGATCAAGCACGACGGCCGGGCGGCAGCGTCGCCAGCTAACATCGCGCTTCCAAAGTCAGTGTACATGTTACGGCCAGCGTGGTTCGATCTGGCGTGTCCTCGCGCTTGCGCAGTTGCAGTGCCGTAACTATATAAAATGGAAGTTGCGTAACGGCTGCCGTAACAATAGCCACTGCGTTAATCGCTATAAACCTTTTCGACGTTCGCAAAGCATCATAGGTATAGATGACAAACTCGCCGTATTTTTATCGCACAACTCTATGGCAAAGCACTCAAGTTCGTGATTTGTTCAATTGTTTTCTCCAAAAAGTAGATGGAGTTCAGAAATGAAACTCACACATAATGTTTTTCTAGATACCAGCAACAAAATATATTTTTGGTTGAAACGTTGAGTTGGTAGTTTCGGAGAAATTAGTGGGGATTCCGTTGGTGACTGGATGGCAACGCGGTGACCGCATACAGCTAGTGGCGCGCTGTGTACGCATGCGCGCAGCTGCATGCGCGCACTGCGTTTGCCATTCAGTCACCAAGGGAATTTTCACTGATTGATTTCTCCAAAACTACCCACTGAACGTTTCAACAAAAAATATATATTGTTGCTGATATCTAGACAAAACTTCTGTGTGTTTCATTTCTGAACTCCATCTATTTTTGGGAGAAAACAATTAAACAAATCACGAACTTGAGTGCTTTGCAATAGAGTTGTGCGATAAAAAATACGGCGAGTTTGTCATCTATACCCATGATGCTTTGCGAACGTCGAAATGGTTTATTAGGTTGTTGCCTTTGTTTGGTAGTTCTTTTGTTGTAGACTCTCCTAATCCCCTTTAAAACCTTGTGCATGCCCTCAACCAGCTCAGTGAGTCTGCTAGTGTGGCTGAGTGGGATGGCTGTGAGGGAGAACCTTGGCGATCTGCGCCCACGATTTGGTCTGTAGTCTTGTTTTGTGATGCAATCGCCCCACGCGACGGGTGATCCCAAAGGGATCTTCCGCAGGGCGACGCTACCGGACGACCTCACCGGTGAAAATTGTCCGAGCGGCTGGAACAAGATCCGTTGGGATGGCAGTATACCGTCCCGATTGACTGCAGCTTGTCTCTCCTAATTAATCTTCATCCCGAAATGACACAAGGGGGAATCAATTCTCAATTAAGACGGCATTATTGTTTTATTATCACCTCACCTGTGAGGTGACCTGGCTAAATTTCAGCAGATATAGGACCTCACACAATCACAATAACATTACAAGATGAGGGGATAAAACTACCACATCAATCACAAAACCAGTACCAGATGAGGGGATGATAAAACTACCTCACATGGGATAAGGGGGGTGACTATAGAGTATAGTTACGCCTGCATTTGAGCAATGAGTTCTTGAGTTGCCACGCGAGGGGCTATATATACACCTCATAGAGCACGAGGATACCCGCTACCTCGATCCCGTCTACATGTTCATGTATGCGAAGGCAATGAGGGTCGCGCACACACTGACACTGTACGCTCTCACCGCGTTCCGGTCAGCATTACGTACAGTGCCCACTGAGTAGCACACCCAGGACAGCTCCTAAATGAGGTGCCGTCTATGCTCCGTCAATGGTGTAACGATCTCAGACGGGCCCCCTGAGTTTAGCCGGGACGTCACTGGCTCACCTCAGCACGTTGCAGCGACGTTCTCAGCTGCTCAGCGTGCTCAGATGAGTCAGTGAACGAAGCACGTGGGGGCGCCCTTCATGTGACTGTTGTTTTATTATTATCCGCTAACGAACACAGTTTTACAAACTATATTTTTGCTTTTAATTGTACAAAGCCAATCGATGCACCCTAATCATTACGGGAGAACGACTGTAGCATTTCTTCCACAATGTAAAACTGCAAGTTCTAGGCCTAGTTACTATAGCCTAGGCTCCGTACTGAGCGTTGTTATTATACTTATAGTTATAGAACTACGGGTCAACGAACGTGCCTGAAAGCGCTGTATTTAGACCGTGGGACAAGTGCCCAAAAGTGCTTGTTGTATGGCTCAACTCACGCGCCTACTTTCTATTTACACAATCCGACAGAAATAAATATAGTATCCCACTTACAGGTTGTTCTTTTTCTCAACTCTTGCACGTTAATGAGCTAGAATGAAAAAACGATGTGTATTTCTTCGTTTATTTCTTACGGAATGTGCCTAAAAATCAACGTAGTCTGGTGCTATTAAAATCCATACAATGACGTCTGGGAACCAGCGACAGCTCTCACGTGACCGACCATTTGTTTACGTGAATTCAGCCGTCGAGTGGAGACTACTAGTAGTACATGTGCGTAAAGTATTGAGAGTTTTCTGCGAACATACGGCTGTGTTGTCTGTTTTCAGGGCCACAAATGTCACTGACGGAGTAGAAGCATTACTAAAGCAATCAAACTAAAGCACGTAATTGTTTGTAGTTCCCATATCACGCGATTTTTTCGGAAAACATACAAGACCGAGATCGTTTTTACCTGCCGCAACTCGTACTATGCACTTCCGTGCTACGTACACATTGAATTGCAGTGTCGTGCATTCTGATCAGCTGGACCGCAGTCCATACTATCGTGCCAGCTAGTTTTAGTTTTAGTATGGCGTGGGGAAGGCACCACTGCACCGTCACTTCTGCCGATTACGGCATTCGTCATCGGAGGTAGGTTGTGTTTGTTATGATATCTTGTGTCACACTCTTAAAAAGATCCATGTTAAACATTTCCCTTTCTGCTGTGCTTTTGCCATTGTTGCAGGGCAATTTTTTTTGCTAGGGCCTGTCCCATTGCTACTAAGTACTATACTAGGCTACTACTAATACTAGTAGGCCCTACTACTAATACTAGTAAGCCTACTAGTAGTAGTACTACTGAGTAGTATAGTAGTACTACTGAGTAGTATACATGTAGTAGTACTACTGAGTAGTATAGTAGTACTACTGAGTAGTACTTAGTAGTACTACTGAGTACTAGTAACTACTACTACTAGTGCTATATACTAGTACTAGTAGTACTATCTTAGAGCATGTAGATTGTAGATTGTAGATTATTTTTTCAGGATGCAATCAAATGTTTCCTTGGATGCACTGGCCTGGGAAAGGATTAATCTTGGTGAGCTTTTAACCTTAATTTTTCGTTTTCCGAAGTAGCAACAGAGGTGCAACTGCAAACGAGTCTTGACGTTCCAACTTCCAGTTCCATCAATCATTCATCATGCAATCATGGACATGGTCCCACTCCCAGCTCCCACACTGCACTGCATTGACAGAAATGACACAATGACAGGACACCGTTTAGCCTAACTTATTATGTTTTTATGACGATACATGTCGGACTATGGAGCTTAGTTTCTACCTCGATGGTCGATCTCGTGTTAGATGGCATTGTCGAAAAACAATAAATGACCTATAACACGTGTTTTCTTTATTTTCATGGTTTTATTTTACTACACCCATCCATATTATCATATTCATAATCATATGGGCATGGAGGAAGGAAAATAGAATAGAACAATTAGATTAGAAGCTATTTGCACGGGACATGGGGTAATTCACTCAGAGCCATGGAGAAGCCAAACAAACAAGAAATACATACAGTCCAATATTATTTTAAAAAAAATTACCTTGATATTTGACTTAATGCCTGCAAAGAGAAACAATGCTCAAGTTTCCATAATTTCAAATATTTACATTATTTTCGAATTATGTGGTTGGAATCCTTTCCTAAACAATTTACCGACAGTTTAATGCTTTGAGCTACATTTACTGGCACAGAAATGTAGCTCAAAGGACCCATGCATTTTGTTTTTGTTATGGAACCACATTGGTCAAATGACAAAATATGTGACATTAGACATGTTAGAAAAGAACTCATTGACATTTTCAGAAATACTTCTTTTGTTTGTTCTAGTTGTGCAGTCAAATGAGGGATGACATCCTACCACCTACTGAAAAATGTTTCCTGTATTCAAAGGGGCAGGGGTATCCACTTCTGACAGGAGACATGCGCTTCCAGCCTTCCACAAAAATGCATCATCTGTCGTTGCTATCAGTGGCAGACAGATCCGCTGATGAGGAAGAGAAGACTTCAGCAACTTGTACGACAGTACGAAGCGAGACTAAGACAGGAGGTTTGCTCCTCAAGGCTGCACATCGGAAGGATGAAGCTTTTCTCCTCAGTGTTAATGGCAAAGATTTAGTAGATTTAGTGGATTCTCGTGGATAGCGATGAAAAAACCTGAAAAGCTGAGGCAGATTTCTCCCACCAACTGGTAGTCTATGTAGAGATTATAAGACCAAACCAAATTTGTTTTTTTAAACAAGAGTTTAATCAATGTGTCAAATCCATTTACATGGTGTTAGATATAACATGATGTTTTTGATTTACATGGCTTATCAAAAATAAAAAGGAAAATGGATTTTGTCTAAAGTGAAGACTTTTTGCAGTAAACAATTTCTGCAACAAGATTGTTCACTGCAGACAGTAAATCACAGATTAATAGGAGTATGCAGTGTTTGACATCAATCTCACCCATTTACTTTTGTATTGAAAAATACTGAAAACTGTATAATATTTGGTATACACATGTATGTATGTAGTATGTATGTATAAAAGGATGACAAGTATTAAAGCCACGTCTCTAAAATATTGAATATTTTGTCTAGATTTTCATTCTCTAATTTCCCCAAATATAAACAGATAGACGCATAAAATGTGCTACCTTTTGAAACTGATAGTCATCTGGCAAATACCGGTACATTACAGGAAACATGAACTCTCAAGCTACCACTTTGCATTCATCAGAATTTACTATAAATGTTACTGGCTGTGAGCCCTGCAATTTTGTTATTGATAGATACATGTACTTGGTATGAAATAACCCACAACAGCTGAAATTGCATTCAATGGAGGGACACGGGAAAAGTGGTGCCGAGCCATACAAGCTTTAAAAGTGTTGTCCAGCAATGTTGATGATTAGTGTCAAGCAAGCTGGGTGCCGGTATATGCCAGGACAAGCTACGGGTAGTCTCCCTTTTCCTGATTTGAAGTTCAGAAAACTCTCAATACTTTACGCACATGTACTACTAGTAGTCTCCACTCGACGGCTGAATTCACGTAAACAAATGGTCGGTCACGTGAGAGCTGTCGCTGGTTCCCAGACGTCATTGTATGGATTTTAATAGCACCAGACTACGTTGATTTTTAGGCACATTCCGTAAGAAATAAACGAAGAAATACACATCGTTTTTTCATTCTAGCTCATTAACGTGCAAGAGTTGAGAAAAAGAACAACCTGTAAGTGGGATACTATATTTATTTCTGTCGGATTGTGTAAATATGCCAGGACAAGCTACGGGTAGTCTCCCTTTTCCAGATTTGAAGTTCAGTTGCCCATACTGCATGGATACACGAAGGGATGTCACAGATCCAAGCCGCGTGCGGTGTTAGCTGTGACTTGTACCTGCACGATGAAAAGTGGAGCCACAGAGAAAATCAAAATGAGGGTTTTTATTTCAATGACAAAAACAAACAGTTGGAACAATCAGCAAGTGATCTTCATTAATTTTTAATCAATTCGGAAATTTTGGGATAATGCTAGAATCATTTGTT
Organism: Luidia sarsii; assembly: GCA_949987565.1. Taxonomy (NCBI): domain Eukaryota; kingdom Metazoa; phylum Echinodermata; class Asteroidea; order Paxillosida; family Luidiidae; genus Luidia; species Luidia sarsii. The sequence continues at coordinate 20,026,821 of OX465103.1, read as the reverse complement.
CCACACTTCCGACTTAAAATTCTGATTTGTGATTTGAAGTTACACCATGTTGAAATAATTCAAAAAAAGTCACGGTGGTTCTTAAAAGAACTGGTGAGTGTGTGATTCTGAAGATTTTTTTTAGTAATGTACTCGATCACCGGTCCTTTTCTGAACCACATCTCTTCTTGAGTTGAGAAAAAGAACAACCTGTAAGTGGGATACTATATTTATTTCTGTCGGATTGTGTAAATATGCCAGGACAAGCTACGGGTAGTCTCCCTTTTCCAGATTTGAAGTTCAGTTGCCCATACTGCATGGATACACGAAGGGATGTCACAGATCCAAGCCGCGTGCGGTGTTAGCTGTGACTTGTACCTGCACGATGAAAAGTGGAGCCACAGAGAAAATCAAAATGAGGGTTTTTATTTCAATGACAAAAACAAACAGTTGGAACAATCAGCAAGTGATCTTCATTAATTTTTAATCTATTCGGAAATTTTGGGATAATGCTAGAATCATTTGTTCCACACTTCCGACTTAAAATTCTGATTTGTGATTTGAAGTTACACCATGTTGAAATAATTCAAAAAAAGTCACGGTGGTTCTGAAAAGAACTGGTGAGTGTGTGATTCTGAAGATTTTTTTTAGTAATGTACTCGATCACCGGTCCTTTTCTGAACCACATCTCTTCTTGAGAGACACTTTGATGTGATGTAGCCGTGGTTGAAACCAATCTTCCTACCATGTCCACATGCAGTTTCAAATCTCACTTTAAATTCGTTGCCATTAAAATTAAGGTTAAAAGCTCACCAAGATTAATCCTTTCCCAGGCCAGTGCTATTAATTTCTTTGTGCATCCAAGGAAACATTTGATTGCATCCTGAAAAAATTATCTACAATCTACAATCTACATGCTCTAAGATAGTACTACTAGTACTAGTACTAGTACTAGTATTATAGCACTAGTAGTAGTAGTTACTATTACTCAGTAGTACTACTAAAGTACTATACTACTCAGTAGTACTACTATACTACTCAGTAGTATAGTTGCGGTAACCGTAACCCTCATCCTCCCGAAGGTCGGAGACCTGAGGGTTACGGGAACGTATGTACAAAATTATAGCGAGGTTTTTGTTTTTACCATTTTGGAAACACCACTGTCCCGATCGCCCCCTTTTTCCACCCTTTTGAAAATCGCCACACACAATCTAAGGACATGCACTTGATCCCAAATGTATACTGAATGTGATCAGATAACTCAAAACATCGTGGGTAAAATACTTTTCCGAAAAACGGGCAGAAACTCACCAAAATACTGTCTGTAAATGTCCCGTCAACGTCTCCGCCAGGTTCGGAATCCGAACCTGGCGCCTCGACCAATCAGCGCTTAGTCTCGTGACGTATATCCCGCACGACGGTTATTTGCTGTTTCGCAATAACAGTCCACACTCGCGGTGCGCGCGCAGGTCATCGTCCTGTGAAGAGCCGACTGGTACTGTATACAACCATGTATATGCGCGCGCACCACGAGTGTGGACTGTTATTGCGAAACAGCAAATAACCGTCGTGCGGGATATACGTCACGAGACTAAGCGCTGATTGGTCGAGGCGCCAGGTTCGGATTCCGAACCTGGCGGAGACGTTGACGGGACATTTACAGACAGTATTTTGGTGAGTTTCTGCCCGTTTTTCGGAAAAGTATTTTACCCACGATGTTTTGAGTTATCTGATCACATTCAGTATACATTTGGGATCAAGTGCATGTCCTTAGATTGTGTGTGGCGATTTTCAAAAGGGTGGAAAAAGGGGGCGATCGGGACAGTGGTGTTTCCAAAATGGTAAAAACAAAAACCTCGCTATAATTTTGTACATACGTTCCCGTAACCCTCAGGTCTCCGACCTTCGGGAGGATGAGGGTTACGGTTACCGCAACTATCAGTAGTACTACTAGTACTATACTACTCAGTAGTACTACTATACTACTCAGTAGTACTACTACTAGTAGTACTACTAGTAGTACTAGTAGGCCTACTAGTATTAGTAGTAGCCTAGTATAGTAGCAATGGGACAGGCCCTAGCAAAAAAAATTGCCCTGCAACAATGGCAAAAGCGCAGCAGAAAGGGAAATGTTTAACATGGATCTTTTTAAGAGTGTGACACAAGATATCATAACAAACACAACCTACCTCCGATGTTGAATGCCGTAATCGGCAGAAGTGACGGTGCAGTGGTGCCTTCCCCACGCCATACTAAAACTAAAAGCTGGCACGATAGTATGGACTGCGGTCCAGCTGATCAGAATGCACGACACTGCAATTCAATGTGTACGTAGCACGGAAGTGCATAGTACGAGTTGCGGCAGGTAAAAACGATCTCGGTCTTGTAAGTTGTATGTTTTCCGAAAACATCGCGTGATATGGGAACTACAACAATTACGTGCTTTAGTTTGATTGCTTTAGTGTTGCTTCTACTCCGTCAGTGACATTTGTGGCCCTGAAAACAGACAACACAGCCGTATGTTCGCAGAAAACTCTCAATACTTTACGCACATGTACTACTAGTACTAACTACTATTAGTCTCCACTCGACGGCTGAATTCACGTAAACAAATGGTCGGTCACGTGAGAGCTGTCGCTGGTTCCCAGACGTCATTGTATGGATTTTAAAAGCACCAGACTACGTTGATTTTTAGGCACATTCCGTAAGAAATAAACGAAGAAATACACATCGTTTTTTCATTCTAGCTCATTAACGTGCAAGAGTTGAGAAAAAGAACAACCTGTAAGTGGGATACTATATTTATTTCTGTGGGATTTTGTAAATAGAAAGTAGGCGCGTGAGTTGAGCCACGCAACAAGCACTTTTGGGCACTTGTCCCACGGTCTATTTGTTTCAACTGACAATCCAAAAATATACATCAGAATAAATATATGTGACACATTAATGCTTCGTTATGATGTTCTCTTTTTTTATTATCGTTTTGTCGAAACCATGCTCCTTTATCATGCAACGGATTCGTTCGAGACGAAGAAATGATTCATTTGACGTTAGCAAATTAGCGACCATCGATGAGCATGTTTCATATTACATTTTATTGTATTTTAATTACTTAATTGAAGTAAATGTTTTTAAAGCGTCAGGATTCTCTATTCGACACTGTCTCCCAGGTTATCTTCCGCTGCATCAGGTTGGAACAGGCCGAGAAATTCAGCATGGCGTTTAGCCATTACCCTGTTTAGGGCCTTGCAAGGTTTCGTGCCTTTATTTACTTTTTCGTTGAGATCTTCAACAATATCCTGGTGGGTTTCATTGTCTTTCAGGCCAAAGTAACTTAATACGAAATCCTTGTACTTGTTGAAGAAGAGTGTCTTGACTGTCTTATTGGCTTTGTTTCTGGCTTGATCTTCGCCCATACCCTCGTCGATGTACTTCTCACGTTTTTACATTCCGCATCTCTTCGGTGGCTTCTTTGGCCTCTGCCAACCAGTATTGATAAGTAACATTATCTTCCAAGTCAGGGACTGACTCGTCTTCTTCAGATGACTCGTCCTCTTCTTCCTCTGGTTCGAGTTCCCCATCACTCTCTTCTGAATCATCGTCTTCAATCGTCAATTCGGTTATATGGCTTTCTGTTTCCGAATTTAGGCTTCGGCGCCTTTTATATTCGGGTTCATAATAATCCACGTAAGAATCGCCAGACCCAAATGCCACAACTTTACGATCGTCAATGTCACACATATCCGCTACATATATGCTACATGTCTTTGAAGGTTATATCGCCGATCGTAGCTTTTGCTACAAGATTGACAAGTAAACGGCTTCATCAAATCAATCTCTATGTGGCAGGACAAGGATGAAATTGGCTAATATATAAACATCTCGAGTTCACTGCTCATGTTTGCTCATTCTTACTCATTCTTACTCATTCTTGCTCATTCTTACTCATTTTTACTAACTCTTACTCATTCTTGCTCATTTTTACTCATTATTTTACTTATTCTACTCATTTCCGCTCGATTCACTGCTCAATTCACCCCTTTGTACGCATTCTTGTCCAAAAACTGAAAAACAAACGGTTCGCGGCACAATTGTCTGGGTCACAAACTCTACCGAGGGCGTAGATAGGTTCGTGCGTTTTTCAAAAATTAGGAAGAATGAGTAAGAATGAGTAAGAATGAGTAACAATGAGCAAGAATGAGTAAGAATGAGTAAGAATTAGTAAAAATGAGTAAGAATGAGTAAAATGAGTAAAAACAAAGGAGTAAAAATGAGCAAAATGAGCAGTTTACTCGAAATTTTTATATATATACCGATTTCATCTTCGTCCTGTCACTTGGAGATTGACCCTAAATGAGTTAACATGAACCCAATCGATTCGCTAAAGCCCTTTCCTTGTCGCTATTGTAGCAAACGCTACAATCGGCGCTATAACCTTCAGAGACATGAAGAATGCGCACATGCTGCATATGAATCGGATATGTGTGACATTGATGATCGTAAAGTTGTGGCATTTGGGTCTGGCGATTCTTACGTGGATTATTATGAACCCGAACATAAAAGGCGCCGAAGCCTAAATTCGGAAACAGAAAGCAATATAACCGAATTGACGATTGAAGACGACGATTCGGAGGAGAGTGTTGAGGAACTCGAACCAGAGGAAGAAAGTGCCGTGTCATCTGAAAAAGACGAGTCGAGCTCTGAGTTGGAAGATAACGTGGAAAATCTCAAAGAAAAGGTGGATAAAGGCATGCGACCTAGTAAGGCCATAGACAGGGTAATGCCTAAACACCATGCAGAATTTATCGGCTTGTTCAACCTTGATGAAGCGGAAGACAACCGGAGAGATAGTGATGATTAAAGAATCCCAAGGCTTTAAAAAAAAACACCACCCCAGATAATACTTCGATAACATTTAAAATTTAATTAAATGTAATTTGGAACATTATCGCCGTTGATCACTCTTTTTGTTAACTATAAAACCATTGTTTGTTTCGAACGATTTTGTTGTATAACGGCGGTAAAGGAAGATAGTGGTTTCGACAAAATGATAATAAAATAATCGAAACACCGAAGCATTGATGCGTCCATGATTTTATTCTAATGTGTGTTTTATTTGAAACACAGAGCGTACCAGTGAGTATACAATTGAGTAAAAATGAGTAAGAAATGAGTAAGAATGAGTAAGAAATGAGTAAGAAATGAGTAAAATGAGCAGTATTTGGGTAAAATGAGTAAAGAATGAGCAAACATGAGCAGTGAACTCGAGATGTTTATATATTAGCCAATTTCATCCTTGTCCTGCCACATAGAGATTGATTTGATGAAGCCGTTTACTTGTCAATCTTGTAGCAAAAGCTACGATCGGCGATATAACCTTCAAAGACATGTAGCATGCATACATGCTGCAGATGAATCAGAAAATGATGATATTGACGATGATCATGAAGATGGGCCATTTCGGTTTGGCGATTCTTACGTAGATTATTACCAACCCGGATTTAAAGAGCGCAGATGCCAAAATTCGGCAACAGAAAGCCACGGTACAGAATTGACGGTTGATGACGATGATTCAGAAGAGAGTGATGGGGAACTCGAACCAGAGGAAGAAGAGGACGAGTCATCTGAAGAAGAGGACGAGTCATCTGAAGAAGACGAGTCAGTCCCTGACTTGGAAGATAATGTTACTTATCAATACTGGTTGGCAGAGGCCAAAGAAGCCACCGAAGGAATGCGGAATGTAAAAACGTGAGAAGTACATCGACGAGGGTATGGGCGAAGATCAAGCCAGAAACAAAGCCAATAGGACAGTCAAGACACTCTTCTTCAACAAGTACAAGGATTTCGTATTAAGTTACTTTGGCCTGAAAGACAATGAAACCCACCAGGATATTGTTGAAGATCTCAACGAAAAAGTAAATAAAGGCACGAAACCTTGCAAGGCCCTAAACAGGGTATTGGCTAAACGCCATGCTGAATTTCTCGGCCTGTTCCAACCTGATGCAGCGGAAGATAACCTGGGAGACAGTGTCGAATAGAGAATCCTGACGCTTTAAAAACATTTACTTCAATTAAGTAATTAAAATACAATAAAATGTAATATGAAACATGCTCATCGATGGTCGCTAATTTGCTAACGTCAAATGAATCATTTCTTCGTCTCGAACGAATCCGTTGCATGATAAAGGAGGATGGTTTCGACAAAACGATAATAAAAAAAGAGAACATCATAACGAAGCATTAATGTGTCACATATATTTATTCTGATGTATATTTTTGGAATGTCAGTTGAAACAAAATCTTTAGAAATGAGCAAATGGCCGTCAATGTTCTAGCGTGGGTATAGCGTCTCCCTCCTCCCAACCCTTGACGGTGGCACCCTCATCGACACCCTTTGCACGACCCGTCAAGTAGAGACTTTCAGGTCCCTCCCCCATTATTACGACCAATAGCACTAATCCGATTAAGACTCGTGGGTCCACCATTGACCTAAAGGGGCTTACGGGTCCTCCCATTATTCGGACCAATAATACTTGTTTGTTCTGTACGATCAAGACTCGTAGGTCCACCATTGACCTAAAGGGACTTACGGGTCCCCTCATTATTCAGACCATTAACATCAAATAAGGTCCCCCCCCAACAAACTTCATCGAAGACCAATCAAATAAGGCGTTCCCCACAAACTCTTCGTCCCACAACCAAACCTATACCCCCATGGCCGGCATCTATGATGCACTTTCGCGGAAGAGTTATGATTTTCAAGGAGAAAATCGCCGAGGAGTTCCCCTCCAACATCTGGAAAAACTTAAGAGCAAGATTGATAATGAGGCCAACTTTCTCCATCGTAATGACTTGAGCATTACCCAAGAAGAGACTTCCCTGCTGTACCATCAACCCAGGAAGAAGCCATGAGGTAGCCTTTTCAGGAAGCCGTCTGCTCGATCTTATTCAGCAGTACGAGGAGGAAACGGCCGGAGGACCGGTATCCCTACAGTGCCACCCCGAGACGCTTCGGCATCGCATCAACCATCTAGCCAGCCGTCTGCTGCGGCAGGGAGGACCTCCGAATTCCTAAACAAGAAGCCCGCAGAAGATACAGGCTCAGCAAAGATCCATTCCATGGCACATGGATATCGACACCTTCCTCTGCATGGCGAAGATGGGCTTGGGATTGTTCGTCTGAAGCGCTCCATCTCAGTATTCAAACCAAACGGCCCTTTTCAGGGCCACCACATTTTTAAAAAAGAGAGAAGTGTTTCAAATGGTCTGCTAACCAGACCTTCGTCTGCCTGACCGTGGCTTTTCTGTGAGTACTCAAGCAAAACAGTCCTTTTAAGGACTACCGGTAATCGTACTATATATTTTTTACATGCATCGTCCATGCATCATTATTCCGATCTTCCCCCTCACATCTCATTCTGTCTTATGTGTGCCGATTTTTTTCCCGTTCAACCGGCCAATTGGGGTCATAGGTCCAACATTTTCCCCGTATAATTGAGGTTGCGCGCTGTCCGATTTGGATTTCTCGATTTCCCCCATCCGGCACACACGCACTTTCCGCGGTCAGGTTTTGTTTTGTTTTTGGGGGAGTCGGCCATTTTGTTTTCTTAGTTTTTTTTCTCAGAATGATTGATTATGCGTTTTGCAATCAGGGTTCATAAGTCCGCCATTGGTTTTTCCGTCCCCACTCACGCTCCCTCCGACTGAGTTTATTGGTCCATCATTTCTCCCCGTATATGATTGACATACACGCTGTCCGGTTTGGATTTCTCAATCCGCCATTTTGTTTTCCCGTCCCACTCACGCGCAAGGGGGTTTGGGGGTCAGCCATTTTGTTTCCTCTCGGACTCATCATTAACACCCTTTGTTCCGTCGAATCGCGCCTCTTAATTCCACCATTATTCTGACCATCAACGCTCTTTGCTCTGGCCGATCGGAACTCGTAGGTCCCCCATTGTCCCGTAGAGACTTCCAGGTCTTCCATTGTCCCGTAGAGATTTCTAGGTCTTCCATTGTCCCGTAGAGACTTCCAGGTCCTCCCATTGTCCCGTAGAGATTTCCACGCTAATACATGCAAATATACCCAAATGAGATTCATTGTTATGCTAATCCGCTCTATTGTATTTGTGCATTATGCATACTATTCTTTTGTTTTGTCCGATCAAGACCCAACGCACTACTATCGTCGCTGACCGCTTTAACAGTCCGTACTTTCCCTTTCCACCAATGATACGGTATACCCAGACCATCATTTTCACTGCGTTGTTGTTTCCAGTTCGTGTTGTAAGATTCACCGAACTCATCGCAGACGCGTTCGTAGTCCCCCGGGTATATAGTGTCAAAGGCGTTCCAGATGTCATCTTGGGGCATAGGCACGCTTAATTCCTTGAGGATTCGGCGGGTTTGATAGTATACGTTGAACCTGAACATGGCTCGCATCATCGGCCTCTGCTCGTTCAGATGATCTTCCACCGAAACACCACACCCCGTGGTAGCGTACCAGACGGCGAAGTTGACTAAATTTTGCCAGAAATTCATGGGATGAGTTTGCCACTTATCGACTACATCTTCGCTCTTTACCTGGGGCAGCTTGTACCGTTCGACAGAAAGAATATCCGGGTATTTCACACTAAAGCTCGACTTTGCGTCGGCCGCCTGGACCTGCACCACAGCCTCTTGCAAATTTAAAGACTTGGTGGAAAACACCCCACCTCGCTCATGCAACGCTTCGGGGTTTGATCTGAATGCCGTCGGGATGGATATTAGTTGTTGCGTGGGCACTGGGGTGGATGGTGGCGTTGTGGTGGATGGTGGCGCTGGGGTGGATGGTGGTGCCGTGGTGGATGTCGAACCTTGGCCTCCACCCCAGGTACCTTGGCCTCCACCCCAGGTCCCATAATACGGTGGTGGACGTCTCCCTGCGTTTCGCCAGTTATTCATAGTCTCAATTGAAGGTACGCATGTATCAATAGATAATCGAGTATGTTTCAAACGCTCTCCAATATTCAATGGGGAGACTTAGTGAGCCTTCAGCAGTACATCGATAACCGCGGTGGAGACCTGCGTGTTGGCCTCCGCTCTATCACCTATACGGTAGGATGGTTTAACGTGCGCCAAGGGGAGAGTATCAAATCGAGTGGTGGTGGTGATTCAGAAGAAATTCCCCCCGGACTGTGTGGCTTCACTGACCTACAAGATATTATCGCCGGTGCAAAAGCCGTCTGGAGGTGAGCCGGGTGAACGGGGTAATCACGCCGACTGTTGGGCAGGGTGGAATAGTCCTTTCAGACGGACTGCTTAGTCTACTCGGATTGGATGACGGGCTGGGAGGTCTGCGGCTGGATGCCGGCACGTATACCGTGACCGGCCGGTTAATTTCACAAACACGAAAGAACTGTACATCCACTTGGAGCGAATCAATAGCACTTCTAACATCGTGGACGGGGCTCCGTCTAGCCTTTTGACTACGGTTGGGCTTGGCCATCACAGATTTGGCGATATTGTTACTGCTAGGGTTAAGCATCCCGAATTCAAACATCTCCGAGATGGGACTGTGGATGAATAATATTAAAGATTACCGTTTTAGATGAATTAGGAAGGCAGATCGACAACCACGACCTCCCAATACACCTAACGCTCGAAATAAAACGAGTATCTACGGGTCCGAAAAAGAACTTGTGACGAAGGAGTATGTTGCCCGAGTCATGGACCATAAGCACGCTCAAAATATTCATGTTCTTGGTAGGTATGTCGTCCTGTACGACGAGAGAGATAAAAAACAATTCTACTTCTCCGTCAGGGCGAGGAAAAACGTCGACCTCGACCAGGGTATTTCGATGGAAATCGTGAATGGGGTCCTCCACATGTCTAAAGGATTCGCCAATGCGCCTATAAGAGCCACTCTCCTACACAAAGGAAGGAAGAATCTACGGATTATGCAACTCGAAAGTCCGCTATCACTCGGATTCACCAAGCCCACCTCCAACCCTGGAACCTCATCCTCTCAGCTAAATCGATGAAAGACGCGAACACCATCTTCTTATCATTCCTTCACCCCCCCCCCCCCCCGCATATTTTCCTAGAAGTTCACGGCATATTTGTCAACGATGGGATGTCCTATTCGGTGCAAAACATCGCGGGAGAAGTTATACATGATGCGTTCATCAGCATTGATACTACACGGTTAAACCACATCTCGATCAGCTGCGAGTCCAATAAACTTAATTTCCGGGTTAATGGAATGTCAATGGATACTTATAATTTCGATATTGATGTTCTCCTAAGGGAAGTCAACATAAATCTCGAGCAGTTGGGAATGCTTTACTTCTACGGAAGAGCGCTGAGCAAGCCGGAGGTAGTCCAGCATTTCATCGACTACCACGTCGAACACTTTACCGACGATGAGGTCTTACTCTAGCCCCCAGTTAAACATATAGTACTAATTATATTGTTTACTCTGTTAACATGAAGCAGCAAGCATCCGCCCCGCTGATATATACACGGCTCGATCCGCCCGCGACCTTAGAGGTGGAGCCGGCGGACGGCTCCAGCTTCCGTCTTTCCGAAATTCGGAATCTTGAGCGCGGTTTAGAGCGCGAGAGAGATGGCAGAGCCAAGCTGTACAAAAAGTACCGCCGATGGGCGCATCTCCCCCGAGGAGTTCCGGCTCGTACTCGACGAGATGAAAAAATACCGCGGAATGAAAGAGGTTATTCGGCGTGAATCCCGCAAGGCCCACGCCGCTCGAGGGGGTGAGGTGGAAAAAAACGAGCTGATGGCCCAGGCTCGGGCTTCCATAATGAAAGAGCTCGCCGCGTCGAAATAAATTGCGGCTGTTTTGCTTTGATTGTACCCTCACCGGATCGTCCACCTCCATATAATATCACGGGATGATTGTTATATATGGTCGCCAGGTGGGTGGACCCGCCAGGGGGGTTGGCGGGTCCGGCCTATTTTTTACCTCGGTTCCGTATCGACATCAACATCGTCCTCACCTACATCCCTCCGAGGTCAATTATTTGTGTACGTGAGATTGTGTTTGGTGTCGACACTGAGCCAATGTAATTTTACCCCAATTCTACGAGCACGAAACTACGTACGTTGTATGTAGGGGGCCGGGTTTTTGCGAGCCCTCTGGGAGCTGAGAAACAGGAAAAAACCGAATAGAGACGATAAAGAAAAACTGTCCCAGAACCGCTATTGTATATACTACTCCTTGCCCTTCCCTTTGATCTCTCCCTACCAACTTCACTCTTTGTCCTTTGTTTCTCATCCGTGTCCTATTCACTGTCTTCCCCCTTCCTTCGTGTACATGTATCTGTGTTGTCCTTGCCACTCTGCCTTTGAGAAAGGTCCTGCTAGGATCGAAACGTCAGGCCCACTAAATTGTATGATTTGCATTCTGGTAATTTTAGTCAGTAAGCAGTTTGCAACATTTTTGTATATCACTTTTTGTTTTAGCGAGATTCGAAAATGATGCATTGTTCAAAAAAACCCGTATGGCAGTCATGGGCGCTGTAAAACCACCCGGTGCGACTTGATTGTAGATTAAGGTCAAAACATTTTTGTATATCACTTGAGGAAAGTATTAGAAGCAGTGTCGAAAGATGAACAAAAAATACATACAGGGAAAAATTTGACAGTGCCACAAAGCATTTTGAGTTATTTTAAGAATTTATTTTACGTTTGGCTGCACTGGGACACCAATTACTAAACACTGCCGTCGAAAATAGGTCACGATGCTTACTGCGCGGTGTGCCGTGGACAACGATAAAACCGGGTAATCTTACGGAAGTGACAGGCTTGATCAACCTTCTCTATGATTATTCTAATAGTCTGGGGTGTGGAAAAAGTGACTGAGACCTCTTTTAGTGTGATACTTTCGTCCACATTGGTCAGCTTGAAGAAAAGTCCTTATATCGTCAAAAACCGGTAACTATGGAGGATACATCATTTCTGAGACCTCAATCCCTAGTCTGGGTAACTTGGTTCTTAATGTCGCCTTTTTTTAATTTTGAGGTCGGGTCAGGCGAAGGGGCGACCCCTCCAAAATTTCAAGAAGGGCAACTTATAAGGTCCAAGTTGCTCGGACTTCTCAAGCCCCAACTCTCACACTATCTTTTGCCTGTTGCAACTTGTTTAAACTTAAAAACCCTTAGTTTTACTTTTACAGTTTTAGTTTTACTGTTTAGCTAGTACTGTAGTGGTACGATTCTTGCTCTAATCTAGTCCCACTTACTGGGGACGCTAGTGCGACTGATCAACAAACAAAATTAATCGTTTCAGAGGAGCTCCTAGCGGCCCAGTAAGTGGGACTAGCTCTAGTCTAGTCCGAGTAACTTGGACCCGACAAGTCACCCTTTTTTATTGCTAGCTGTACCCCTGTACTGTACACAGAATTTTCGGGACTGTGCCCGGACTTTGCATGCTTTGTGCTGTTCAGGAAACAGTCGGGGGCCCTTGCTCTATATTCAGACCAAGGAGGGGGTCTGACCCAGGACGTTCACACACTGCCTGCTGCAATCAGCCATGCATATTTAGTTACCACTACTATTACACTAATACTTAATAATAATACTATTCTATATATGAGTGACCAGGCACGTTGCATGTGGCTGGTCCTTAGCTGATCTGCCAATGTCATGCCTTTAGTATGGCTAGGGAATTTAAACAAATACTATCAAGTACCCTGGTTACGGTGGTTTCTTGTTTTATAGTTATACATTTATATTCTATTAACTCAACAGTGACGCTGCCAAATCTCATTATTCTGTATTTCTTCAATGCAACCATGATACATATCCTAACAAAATATTGTTCAATATATATCTTCTTCCTCTAATCACTGTTCGTTCAAATGTTCTGTCCATTTGTTTTTATTTATTTACAGTTTGCCAAGTACCTTCTAGGGGGAGTACTTCCAGGTGTGCTTCGGCAGTGCCACATAAGGGACTTATGTCAGAAACAAATTTCTGTCTCATGTGTAGGGCACCTGAGGCAGACACTCCACAGCTTCTGATACATGACTGTGTTCACTGCAGAGTTCTATTATTATTATTAGCATTTCCGCCGCTTAAAGCCCCTACACAACAATGGTCGAGGTCAAAGAATAGCATGCATATGGTGTCTGATCCAACATATACATGAAATAGCTGTGAAAATTTCAGCTCAATCCGTCAACCAAGTATCGAGAAAATCGTGAAAAACTGCTTCATTTGTTTCAAGAAAATGCAGCATTCAACGCTGTACTGTAACGAAAATAGTTTAGATCTCGGTGAGACGTAAACGATTTCTTTTACTCTTTTCTCCCACAGTACACTGTACAAGTGTACAACCTTTTAGGCAGAAATATTTTAGTGCGAGACTTCTACTATAACCATCTTCACACTGTTTAAGTTTCATGTAAATCTGTGAACATTTTTAGCTTTTCCATCGCTTCAGCAAAGCAGAAATGCTATTGTTTTTGTTCTGATTTTTTTTAGCTTTTCCGTCACTTCATCTATTGGGGATATGGTAAATCCTGCAGGGCCAAAATGACATGACATAATCATGATGTCATCAAAATGCGAGATTTAAAAACACATACTGTATTAGCCATTGGTCAATTACCTTGAAAGTTGGTGGGCAGTTAGTTATTGACCTACACATTCAAATTCTGAAGTTTGGCTCTGATTGACTATTGTTATGAACGCGACCTTTTTTTAGATTCCTTGAAACTTCGACATTTGGCATGTATCTTGGTTGGGAAAAGGAGTCCAAAATGGCCATCTTGTGATATTGTGACATCATCTTATGAATATTGATAAGGTTGAAGTGGATTTTATTCATTATAAAGTACATTTTGATGTAATCAAAGATTGATCAAAGACTGTGCAGCCATGCCCATTGCCATTTATTATTTTAATTAAAGGCGTTATGTTCTGTTTTGCAAACGGAAATAAATCTCTTGTTTATCTATATATCTCTTATTATCTCTAGACGTACTTGATTATGCTATTGTATAGTGTTATACCTGTGTATAAACCTGTTAAATTTGCACATTTTGATATTACTGTACATGTACTGTACATATACATGTACTTGAAATTCACTGCTTGGATTAATGTGTGGTTCAGGTTTTTGAAACATGGCTTTTGATACATGGCTTATGGTGCCCAACTTAATAATTAATTTGTGGAATTATGTTCTCGGTACCCAGACATTGGAGTTTGGATGGATATAAAAATGATTGCTAGACAATGGTATGGATGCCCACATGGTATTGGCAATAATTATGTGAAAATAAATCTTCCTGGCTGAGGCATCACAAATAAGATAGTAGTGTGTTACTGGGTTTTGTTTCATGTTCATCTAGGCATATTACTGCCACTTAACGGAACTTCTGTTTATTTCCATAAGCTTACTCGTCCCTAGATCGATTTTTTTACAAGAAATACAGTCGAGTCGTCATCGTTATCCACCCGCCACGCCCATGTGGGACTGCTTTCCGGTAGGCCTATCTAATTTAATATCAGCTCGGAAAACCGTTCACTGTATAGAAGACATTGCAGTGGAACATAAAGGGCATAATAAAGTAATACATTCTATAAGTTGTTTTTGTTGATTTTTTGTCCAAACGCTTGTGTCATATTATAAACCACGACGCAAAGGAATATTGTTTTTATAGCGCCCTCAATTGGTCATAAAAACACATTCGTCAGCTGGACACTTTTGCCCGCTGGACTGTTGATACCGTGACTAGTAGTAGTACGTGCTTACGTGTCCGTGTGTGTAGCCCGGATATATGAGCCCGGCGGACATCTGAGTCCGCCACACCGGCATAGTCGTCTGCATTGCTGCCATCAGAAACGAAAATCACAAAAATCTCAGCTTCGGTTTGAAAAATTCAGACCAAAAACATTCCATTTTGGTCTATGAATCCCCAGTATTACTTCAACAGTTAAAAAAATCGATGGATGGCGAACATAAAATGTGATAATTTAGGATTGAAAACTAAAAATGACGGAGAGAAAATGAGAGCAAACTATTGCATAGAGTGCGCCCTCTGTACGGTTTGTGTTTCGGCACGGACCCATTGGTATAGGCATCAAGCTGTTTCTGAACTTTCAATGGGAAGGCGCCAGTAGTCGTCCTATTTGATTGGTTGGGCTCTTCTCCGGCTAGGATGTCAAGTGGAAGATTGATCTCTCTACCCAGCATCAGAAAATTGAGTGTATATTTAGTAGTGCATGTTCACTCGCCCCATAGGCCATCATGACATAAGGTAAATGCACGTCCTAGTCTGTCTGGTTTTCCTTGACGTACATTGCGATCATGGCTTGTAGGGTCCTGTTGAATCGTTCAACAAGACCATCAGACTGGGTGTGGTAAGGTGATGTCCTTATTGAGCTGCTCATTTGCTCATTGAGCTGCTCATTTGCTCATTGAGCTGCTCATTTGCTTATTGAGCTGCTCATTTGCTTATTGAGCTGCTCATTTGCCCATTGAGCTGCTCATTTGCTCATTGAACTGCTCATTTGCTCATTGAGCTGCTCATTTGCACATTGAGCTGCTCATTTGCTCATTGAGCTGCTCATTTGCTTATTGAGCTGCTCATTTGCTCATTGAGCTGCTCATTTGCTCATTGAGCTGCTTATTTGCTCATTGAACTGCTCATTTGCTCATTGAGCTGCTCATTTGCTCATTGAGCTGCTCATTTGCTTATTGAGCTGCTCATTTGCTTATTGAGCTGCTCATTTGCTCATTGAGCTGCTCATTTGCTCATTGAGCTGCTCATTTGCACATTGAGCTGCTTATTTGCTCATTGAGCTGCTCATTTGCTCATTGAGCTGCCCATTTGCTCATTGAGCTGCTCATTAGCTCATTGAGCTGCCCATTTGCACATTGAGCTGCTCATTTGCTCATTGAGCTGCTCATTTGCTCATTGAGCTGCTCATTTGCTCATTGAGCTGCTCATTTGCTCATTGAGCTGCTCATTTGCACATTGAGCTGCTCATTTGCTTATTGAGCTGCTCATTTGCTCATTGCACTGCTCATTTGCTCATTGAGCTGCTCATTTGCACATTGAGCTGCTCATTTGCTCATTGAGCTGCTCATTTGCACATTGAGCTGCTCATTTGCTCATTGAGCTGCTCATTTGCTTATTGAACTGCTCATTTGCTCATTGAGCTGCTCATTTGCACATTGAGCTGCTCATTTGCTCATTGAACTGCTCATTTGCTCATTGAGCTGCTCATTTGCTCATTGAGCTGCTCATTTGCTCACTGAGCTGCTTATTTGCTCACTGAGCTGCTTATTTGCTCATTGAGCTGCTCATTGAGCTGCTCATTTGCTCATTGAGCTGCTCATTTGCTTATTGAACTGCTCATTTGCTCATTGAACTGCTCATTTGCACATTGAGCTGCTCATTTGCTTATTGAGCTGCTCATTTGCTCATTGAGCTGCTTATTTGCTCATTGAGCTGCTTATTTGCTCATTGAGCTGCTCATTTGCTCATTGAACTGCTCATTTGCTCATTGAGCTGCTTATTTGCTCATTGAGCTGCTCATTTGCTCATTGAACTGCTCATTTGCTCATTGAGCTGCTCATTTGCTCATTGAACTGCTCATTTGCACATTGAGCTGCTCATTTGCTCATTGAGCTGCTCATTTGCTTATTGAGCTGCTCATTTGCTCATTAAACTGCTCATTTGCTCATTGAGCTGCTCATTTGCTCATTGAACTGCTCATTTGCACATTGAGCTGCTCATTTGCTTATTGAGCTGCTCATTTGCTTATTGAGCTGCTCATTTGCTCATTGAGCTGCTCATTTGCTCTTTGAGCTGCTCATTTGCTCATTGAGCTGCTCATTTGCTCATTGAACTGCTCATTTGCTCATTGAACTGCTCATTTGCTCATTTAGCTGCTTATTTGCTCATTGAACTGCTCATTTGCTCATTGAGCTGCTCATTTGCTCATTGAGCTGCTCATTTGCTCATTGAGCTGCTCATTTGCTCACTGAGCTGCTTATTTGCTCATTGAGCTGCTTATTTGCTCATTGAGCTGCTCATTGAGCTGCTCATTTGCTCATTGAGCTGCTCATTTGCTTATTGAACTGCTCATTTGCTCATTGAACTGCTCATTTGCACATTGAGCTGCTCATTTGCTTATTGAGCTGCTCATTTGCTCATTGAGCTGCTTATTTGCTCATTGAGCTGCTTATTTGCTCATTGAGCTGCTCATTTGCTCATTGAACTGCTCATTTGCTCATTGAGCTGCTTATTTGCTCATTGAGCTGCTCATTTGCTCATTGAACTGCTCATTTGCTCATTGAGCTGCTCATTTGCTCATTGAACTGCTCATTTGCACATTGAGCTGCTCATTTGCTCATTGAGCTGCTCATTTGCTTATTGAGCTGCTCATTTGCTCATTAAACTGCTCATTTGCTCATTGAGCTGCTCATTTGCTCATTGAACTGCTCATTTGCACATTGAGCTGCTCATTTGCTTATTGAGCTGCTCATTTGCTTATTGAGCTGCTCATTTGCTCATTGAGCTGCTCATTTGCTCTTTGAGCTGCTCATTTGCTCATTGAGCTGCTCATTTGCTCTTTGAGCTGCTCATTTGCTCATTGAACTGCTCATTTGCACATTGAGCTGCTTATTTGCTCATTGAGCTGCTCATTTGCTCATTGAGCTGCTCATTTGCTCATTGAGCTGCTCATTTGCTCTTTGAGATGCTCATTTGCTCATTGAGCTGCCCATTTGCTCATTGAGCTGCTCATTAGCTCATTGAGCTGCTCATTTGCACATTGAGCTGCTCATTTGCTCATTGAGCTGCTCATTTGCTCATTGAGCTGCTCATTTGCTTATTGAGCTGCTCATTTGCACATTGAGCTGCTCATTTGCTTATTGAGCTGCTCATTTGCTCATTGAGCTGCTCATTTGCTCATTTAGCTGCTCATTTGCTTATTTAGCTGCTCATTTGCTCATTGAGCTGCTCATTTGCTTATTGAGCTGCTCATTTGCACATTGAGCTGCTCATTTGCACATTGAGCTGCTCATTTGCTCATTGAGCTGCTCATTTGCTCATTGAGCTGCTTATTTGCTCATTGAACCGCTCATTTGCTCATTGAGCCGCTCATTTGCTCATTGAGCTGCTCATTTGCTTATTGAGCTGCTCATTTGCTTATTGAGCTGCTCATTTGCCCATTGAGCTGCTCATTTGCTCATTGAGCTGCTCATTTGCTCATTGAACTGCTCATTTGCTCATTGAACTGCTCATTTGCTCATTTAGCTGCTTATTTGCTCATTGAACTGCTCATTTGCTCATTGAGCTGCTCATTTGCACATTGAGCTGCTCATTTGCTCATTGAGCTGCTCATTTGCTTATTGAGCTGCTCATTTGCTCGTTGAGCTGCTCATTTGCTCATTGAGCTGCTTATTTGCTCATTGAACTGCTCATTTGCTCATTGAGCTGCTCATTTGCTCATTGAGCTGCTCATTTGCTTATTGAGCTGCTCATTTGCTTATTGAGCTGCTCATTTGCTCATTGAGCTGCTCATTTGCTCATTGAGCTGCTCATTTGCACATTGAGCTGCTTATTTGCTCATTGAGCTGCTCATTTGCTCATTGAGCTGCTCATTTGCTCATTGAGCTGCTCATTTGCTCTTTGAGATGCTCATTTGCTCATTGAGCTGCCCATTTGCTCATTGAGCTGCTCATTAGCTCATTTAGCTGCCCATTTGCACATTGAGCTGCTCATTTGCTCATTGAGCTGCTCATTTGCTCATTGAGCTGCTCATTTGCTCATTGAGCTGCTCATTTGCTCATTGAGCTGCTCATTTGCACATTGAGCTGCTCATTTGCTTATTGAGCTGCTCATTTGCTCATTGCACTGCTCATTTGCTCATTGAGCTGCTCATTTGCACATTGAGCTGCTCATTTGCTCATTGAGCTGCTCATTTGCACATTGAGCTGCTCATTTGCTCATTGAGCTGCTTATTTGCTCATTGAGCTGCTCATTTGCTCATTGAGCTGCTCATTTGCTCATTGAGCTGCTCATTAGCTCATTGAGCTGCTTATTTGCTCATTGCACTGCTCATTTATTTGCTCATTGAGCTGGTCATTTGCACATTGAGCTGCTCATTTGCTCATTGAGCTGCTCATTAGCTCATTGAGCTGCTCATTTGCTCATTGAGCTGCTCATTTGCTTACCTGCTTATTTTGCTCATGGAACTGCCCATTTTGTTCAAATTAGCAGAGAAATCAGAACGTTTATACACATGTATATTGGACGATTTCAAAACTTGTATTGCCATTTTGCGATCAACCCTCAATGAGTCAACATGAACACTATTTCTGCGATCAAGCCCTTTGCTTGTCACCATTGCAGCAAAAGCTACGGTCGTCGATACAATCTTCGAAGACATGTAGAAAACGCACATGCTTTCGGCCTAGTGATTCTAACGGAGATTATCAACCCGGATTCAAAAGATCTGAATTGGAAGATAATGCCGCTTATCAAGACTTCTTGGAAGTGGCCAAAGAAGCCACCGAAGAGATGCGAAATGAAAAAACACAAGAAGTACACACATGTACGTCGACTATAGTCAGCGGCGTAGCCAGGATTTTTTTCATGGGGGGGGCGATGGGGGGGGGGGCTGCCAATTTTCGTGGGGGGCGGACTGTAGTTTGGGCGGTTTTTTGGTTTTTCAAGGTTTTTTCAGTTTTGCCTTGTAGGCGGTTTTCGGTTTTGTTTAATCACTTTTTTTTTTCTTTTTTTTCACATGAGTTTAAAATGCAAATAATTAAGGCATTTGTCGACCAAATCTTTATTGAAAAACGCAGTGGCTATTGTTAAGGCAGCCGTAACTCAATTTCCATTTTCTATAGTACGGTACTGCAACTGCACAAGCGCGAGGACATTGTTGCATGGGGTATAAATCCCACATGCACAGGCAGCGTCGTCTCAAGCTCTGTACAGGCAAGAAACATGGGGAATTCTCTGGCTGTAGGCACATAATATGCTTAATTGTCTTGAAGCAATATCCCTGTAATTATCGGAATGGGGAACTGAAGCGTCTTTTACAATCATGTATTATAAGAAACTCTCACACGGTGAGATCGGCCCAAAAATGGGTCCCTAACAAACTACGATGTCGACTTCGCGTGCGTGCGTGCATGTGGCGGCAGAAAATTCGAGAAAGTCGGAGGTTTAAAAGACCACTATACAAATTATAAAACTATTATATTATAAATCAACGTTGTAATTTCATTAATCCAACACATAATGACGATTGTATTATGCAAATGCAACAAATCAAGATCAAGCACGCTGGCCGGACGGCAGTGCCAGCTAGCTTCACTGCAATAGTCCAATCGGCTATCATTGCATCGCATCGCGCTTCCAAAGTCAGTGTACATGTTACGGCCGGCGGGCCGGAAGCACTAGCTTCGTGGTTCGATCTGGCACGTGTCCTCGCGCTTGCGCAGTTGCAGTGCCGTAACTATAGAAAATGGAAACTGCGTTACGGCTGCCGTAACAATAGCCACTGCGTATCAAAAAACGCCTTGTGGGATTGTACTCGTCCTCGTAATTTGTGCACGCTGCGAGACCACCGTCCAGTGTGTGTACACTCAGTACATCCGCAATGATTAGCAGACTTCCACCAGTCTTTACACACTTATTGCAGGCATAGTTTATAGAGCTCCGTATGATAACAAGTTACCAACGATGTTTCGCGTTTCGCGGTCAACCGAAGTACGCGCTCCGACCAGTCCAACAAATCAATGCCGAACATATATATTTGTCTACTGGGTATAAACTTAAGATCACTCGACAGTACTTGTAAAGGTTTCTTAAAACTTGGGCTTGTGGAAACAAATGTAGACTTCTTGTCTTCTGGAGCGGTTTGAGAGGCGTTATTGCACGACGCAAATCGTTCAACTTGACCTCAAAGCCGCACGTTATGAAACCTTGGGACAAAATGGACGCGCAGTGCACCCGACGACTGAGAAAAATTTCAATAATTCATTTTATGTAAAAAATATTGCTTTCTTGTTTTTCAGTTCCTCAAAAGAAATATTTTCTAGAAATCCAGGAATTTTTTGAATTTGTCTGATATTTTTTGAGATATCGGAAGTTTAAAATTGCATACTTTGCAAAATCGTTCCGTGCGGCCGCTGTAGGGCTCCCCCCCCATGAACACCTGGTAGTCTTCAAGGAACTTTCCGTTTCGTCTGAACCTGGCTGACAGCTGACTCCATCTTTTCACTGCCAGATAACGGTTGTTAGGCAGGGTTGCAGCATCTGACTTCAGAGGGAGTGGCATCTGGTAGTGGCCATCAGAGGTTTTCTTGATTCTCGTTTCCATGATATGAAGAAACTTCTCATCTTCAACGGAGTATGGCTTTTTTCGTTGATTCTCCACGAAGTCTGATGCCAAAATTTTGAGAACATTCTCTGGGTTCAGCACTTCCTTCACCTTTGTGCCATAGACAAAGTGTCCGCTGCTCTGTGATGAGGTGGCAACAACTTTGTTGCATACTGCAGGGTGTGCATCCTTACACACATTGCCGATTACTCCCCAGCCTAGTAGGGACCTCAGGCCATACGGATCACCTTCACCACCGGCGATGATTTCTCTTGGTCTGATCACCCTAGGGCAATTGCTTCCCATAAGAAGAGAGATCTGCAACGTTGGGTCGTACGGCATGAGCTTGTCTGCTAGACACTTCAAATGGGGCCACTGGCTCACAACTGCTGGCTTTGGAATCTGCGACTTCTTGGCAGGAATGCTGTCTCTCTCAAAGCAGACTGGAAGTAGAACTGCGTGCTCTCTTCTGACATCAAATACTTCTAGCCCCGAGATGCGGCTGCTGCTGATGCGGACGTTTTGCTCTTGCATAGTGCTCAGCAATAGCTGTCTTCGGTCCTCGTACACCCAACTTCTCAGACAGTGTTTTGGAGATAAAACAACTGTTGGATTGCTCGTCCAGGATAGCATACTCAAGAAACTCTCTCGACGGATCACTCTGACTCCGGACTATCACTGGAATGATCATCGACTGAGTACCTTCTCCTTCTTGGTCAGGCTGGTCGCATACTTGTATGCAGTAGGACGTTCCTTCCTCGGCCTTGGTCTGCACGACGATGACTTGTTTGGGTGGACTCGGTGTCGGCTCTCTGGGATCGGGTGGTCTATTCGTTGTGGACTGCGGGTGACTCGACGCAGTTTCGCCTGGCTGCGTCTTCGGAGGGTTGCGATGGAGACAAGTTAGATGGGCACCACCACAGGTCCGACTTCCTGTCTCCGCACTCCCGTACTTGGTGAGTAGAAGCGCTTGCACAACCCATGCAATGTCGCTTCTTGAAGAAGAAATCCTTTCGGTCATTGAAAGGCTTACGCATGAAGAGCTGGCATTCATCTAGGTGGTGGTTCTTCCTGCAGAACAAGCATGAACTTTCATTACTTGAGTACTGCACTCTGCTTGCTGGTCCATCCTTCTGGTTGGTCGCTCTGGACTTGTCATCTCGACTGGTTGTCGTAGCGAGGGAACTACTGCTCTGACCTTTGCCATGCTTCACCGGAGTACTGCTCGTACTGGGACGTTTATCCTGGCCTCGGTTGATGCACTGCAGCTCGGGGATGTTCGCTCTGTCGGCAGCTACCTTCAGGAACTTCACAAACTCTGTGAATGGGGGGTAGGAGCCCTGTCCGTGGATCTGCCTCCAGAAGTCGATCTTGTCTCGCCACTTGGTCTCCAGATTGAACGGCAGGTTCTCGATCAGATGAGCGTTCTCACTGGCGTAGTCGAGCACTCCCAGGCTTTGTGTGGTTGCTCGTGCTGCGCTGACTTTCTCCAGAAAATCAGAGAAATCTCTCAGGCCCGCTGGATCTCTCGGCGATAACCTCGGCCACTGTCGCAGCTTACTGGTGAAGGCGGTGCTGACCACATTGCTCTTGCCATACCTCTCGATCAATACCCTTCTGGCTTGGAAGTACGCCTCTTCGGTGCCGATGAGCATGTAGTGCTCCACCAACTGCTTCGGCTTGCCTGTCACATACTGGTTGAGGTAGTTCAGCTTGGTGTCTGGGTCAGGGGGTTGGCTATCAATCAGGGAATTGAAGGAGTTTAGCCACAGGGGATACTGCAGTGGGTCGCCGCTGAACAGGGGGACGGCTATCTTCGGTAGCTGACTGGACGCAACTATAGGCATTGGTTTACAGCATGCTGCTGTCTACTGGACTCAGTCCGTTGCGAGATGCACTTCTCAAGCACTGACGACATCGTCATCCATCCGTCACTCTGGTGATGAGACGCGGCAGCACTTGCTGGTTCATCATGTCTGCCTGGCTCTGCTGATGCAGCCAAGTAAGGTGACACTTGGTCAGTGGATAGGTCTACGCCTCTGGTGTCAGGTGAACATGAAGAAGAGGGGTTCTCACCTTGCGACTGTGAGTTGAGAAACATCTGCATATGCTCACTTTTGTTGGCCGTGATGTCTGTTGACTCTGTGATGCTATAGTATACAGAAGTGTTGTCATCTGACACTTCTTTCACCTGCATGACTGCTCTTGTCTCGGCCAGTTGCTTCTCTAGCTGCAGTTGTTCCAGCTTTTGATCTCTCTCGATCTTCATCGCTTCAACCTTGATGGTTTCCTGCAGCTCCTCCAGCTTCAGGTGTTTCTCTCTCTCTGCAAACTCGAGCTTCACCTTCAGCGATGCCTCTTGCTGGGCTAGTTCCAGCCTTTTCTGCCTTGCAGAGCTGCTCATCGAAGTAACGGAACTGCCATGACTGCGATGACTCTGGGTTGAGGACTTTCGTCTCGACGAAGAAGACTTTGATCTCGACGAAGACATGTCTGATTACTCTGTTCACATCAGACTCTCTATTTCTCTTTCTGATGTACTCATACGAGATGCTACGACTGTCCTTTGACTGTCCTTTGATTGTTATTATGGCTGCCTCAGGGTGCACTTGTACCCAGAGGAGTTTCAAACTAAACTACAACTCCAGACATCCGGAGGAGTAGTCAACACCCTCAGAACCTTCCATAAGATGTTCATTCACAACCAATGTACCACAGAATGAAGTACGAGGAGTCACTTGACTTGGTGGTAACGTGATTGAGATAACAATCTGTAATTTAATAATAAAGAACAGAAAAAATACTAAGAAAACTTGTACACTTGTACACTGAAACTCTGCTGAAACAATGCAACTTCATGCACTCACACTCGTGTACTGTGCATGTACCTACATGTATCACATTCCAACAAATCTTCATAAATGTATGCTAAGAAATCACTGGAAAAATCACCTAAGTTTCAATTAAACAATAAAGAAATATAAAGGAAAGTTATCTCACCAAAATGGGGTCTCTTAGGATCTTTAACAGGGTGGAACTTCAAGGAGAAAAACTGGACAATTCTTGGCTTGTGCACTGCGCACTATACTATGTTGACAATATGGCTGCTTGTCTCTACATTCCTGTGGTCACCAAG
Source organism: Luidia sarsii (assembly GCA_949987565.1). Classification (NCBI taxonomy): domain Eukaryota; kingdom Metazoa; phylum Echinodermata; class Asteroidea; order Paxillosida; family Luidiidae; genus Luidia; species Luidia sarsii. The sequence continues at coordinate 20,002,356 of OX465103.1, read as the reverse complement.
TTGTTTACATAAGCTACTCTCAAGCTACTTGCACACAAGTCTATGGGAAGAAGTAGTGCTGCCTAAAACAATGAATATGCAAAGTACTATGCAGTAGGCTTGACAGAAAAATAACTATGGGAAATCCTAGGAATTTATATACAGATGAAAGGACTGATCAGATAAACTAAACTAATTATCAGATTGAGGAATACAATTATTAGGCATGTTGCTATTTTAAGAATATACAAAAAAGGGTCATCCTAAAGTTGACTAACTATAAGTTATATCATGGTTATATAAATGTACACAGTACTCTCACTGCACAGCCTGCTGCAGTGACACCATCAAATTACCCTCAAATTGAAGCCTGTATAATTATTCCTCCATACCACTTTCAAAATGAATTACGAAGGAATAATATCAAATTATTACGCGGAAACAAAGATATGGAACTATAACTTAGAAACGATGAAAGTACATTCAAACCGGTACCGATTGAAAGCTAATTGCATCGTGCATCCAGATAATGGCCGAGGTTGAAAAGTGTAGCGCATTTTATTTAATAATAAAAATATGACCGTTTTCCCTTCGCGATGTTAGAGAGCTTGTCAAGTCTAGGTCTGGTTTCCACATCTAGGTAAAGCCATAGCGACACCAAAGTATCAGTGGGGCCGAAACCAGACTACGCGCAGCATTGCAACAAGACATAACACGTCCTGGCCTTGCGCACAATGTGCACATGTACAGTATGTAGGCCTACTGTACACTGTACATGTACATGTACCTGTACATTGTACAGTACATGTACAGCGGCCGCATGGCTGCATACACGTACACGTACGTACGTACGTACGTATACGCTGCGCTACTCAAGCCTCTCTGCATGATCAGCGCTCAGCAGCTACAAGTTATTTTACTACCGAAAAAACAAGAATCAGTGGGGTATAAAAAATGGCGTTCTCTCTTTATCTTTGGAATTGTGCGGTTTTGTTTTTCTTTTCTTTTTCATTGAAAAAAAAAATCAAATCCCAGTGGGGGGGCGACGATCATGGGGGGGGGGGCGTACGCCCCCAAGCCCCCCCCCCCCCGTAGCTACGCCGCTGACTATGGTATGGACGAAGATCAAGCCAGAGACAAAGCCAATAGGAAGACCCTCTGGGCAGTCAAGAGAATATTCTTCAACAACTACAAGGATTTCTTATCAAGCAATCTGTATCTGGAAGACAATGTAACCCACCAAGATATTGTGGAAGATCTCAAAGAAAAATTAAATACAGGCATGGAACTTAACAAGGCCCTGGACAGGGTAATAGCTAAACACCATGCAGAATTTCTCGGTTTGTTACAACATGATGAGGCGGAAGACAACCGGAGACAGTCATGATTAGAAAATGATATTGGCTTGAATAAAACATCACAATGTTTATTGTAATCAAGTAACCAAAAATATATAACATGAACAATCCGTTGATCACTCTTTTACTTACTATCAATTCATTGTTTCGAACGATTCCGTTGTAAGTGGAAAAGCTATTGTTATTATCCGCTTCGCGGCGGAAAAGCTAATCAGAACAACAATAGCTTTTCCGCTTCGTGGCGGAAAAGCTAAAAACAAATCAGAACAACAATAGCTTTTCCGCTTTGCTGAAGCGTGCGGAAAAGCTAAAAAAAAATCAGAACAAAAACAATAGCTTTTCCGCTTTGCTGAAGCGACAGAAAAGCAAAACAAATCAGAACAACAATAGCTTTTCCGCTTCTCGGCGGAAAAGCTAAAAATCTTATCAAAAACAATAGAAAAGCTATTGTTTTTGATACGATTTTTAGCTTTTTTGCCGTGAAGCGGAAAAGCTAAAAAAAAATCAGAACACTGGTCAATTGGCCAATCCTACCGATTGTATACGTTAGGCACCAAACGTTAGACCATTTTACTTTTCCATTCATTTAGCACTTGCCCAATCCGAAAATATAATTCATGCATATTCAAATTCAGACCACTTTCGTCCGCCACCAGCCCCCCCCCTCCCCCGGCCCATCATCGTTTTGCTTCCACCACGCCCCCTGTCTACGTTTTCAAAGGGCCATCTGGTCACACAGCTGGCTGAGGGTCTCCTGGGTAGCCTTCAGCTGTGCTGCCTGCTTGTCCAACTGACTCTGCAGGCTGGAACCGGCGTCGTCAGCCTTGACTTGGGCCATGCGGGCTTCTGTGGTAGGGGCGATGGGGGGGGGGACTCCCAGGACATCACCTTATTTCTAAGGTCGGCAAACTCCATGGTGGGGTTCTCCTGCATGTAGCGCCTGACCTCCCTCCGCAAGGACGGGTCGGCCAGGCCTGCCGAGAACCTCTCGTTCAGGATTACATCCTTGTCATGGAGCAGTGGGCTGTCCTCATGAGAGGCCACTTCTAGCTTTAACAGCAGTTGCAGCAGGTTCAGGGAGTACTCCTGGATCGACTCGCCTCCTCTCTGTCGCCGGCCATAGAAGTCCTGCCAGCGAGTGGACGGGGTTTCATAGCATGCGTAGGTCTTGAGGATGTGCCCGATGATCCTCTCCGCAGAGCTCCTCTGAGCAGGGGGGGGGCAGAGCTGAATCTCTGCCCGTGCGCTGCCAGTGAGATGGTCGAGCACCAGCTGTGCTCCTTCGTCATCTGACATGTCTTGGGTCAGTCGACGCATGTCCTCTGCCCACTCCCGTACCTCTGGATCTCGTTCGCCGGAATGCCTGCCACCCACTTTCGTGCCTCGGTCACGGGGCACGACGATCAACTTCGGCTTGCAGGAATTTCCCTTCTCGGGGTTGATTCCTTCCAGCTTGGCAGCTAGTGGATCATGACTTGCTCCTGTACAGCCTCCATCCTCTTAGCTTGTGGCACTGCCAACCCTTTTTTATCGGATAACCACCTCGTCCTGTTCACGACGCTTGTGACAGGGTCTTTGATCCTTTTCTAGTGGATTTATTTTCCAGTAAACGTGAACAAAAAAGAAGGGTTGGCGCATAAGGAGCATTAGAGATGGGGAAATACTGTACAGGGCTGGAAACTGTCATGGCTAGAGGATACCTGTGGCACATGCACTCACTCTGGCAGCTGGAGGTGGACTGGTCTGGCCTAATCCGTGTTCACTGACCACAGTGAGGTTCCCAAGACCCTCTGCAGGTTTTTTTCTGCTAGTAAACAAACCAGGCCTTAAGACTTATGCTAAGGGGAAATACACACTATACATCACAAAATGTGACTGGTACAAGCGTATTGACACTGACAGAGTTAAGCAAGTTCTTTCTTTAGACTCACTCAATCTCATAGCCAAAACATTAATTTTTTCCGAATTTCAATTTCTGTGATTTAGTCTGGAGTAACTCATGCTAGTCGAATTTACACCGTTTAGGGGGGATTATTCTTCACTTTTACCCGGAGTAATGAATTCCATTCTTACAACACTAGGAACAGTTAGATGGGTAACATTGCTCTTCTACGAGCAAGAACAGAATCTGGCAGAAAACAATCAAATTATGAAGAAGCTCATGCATGGAATACCATACCGGGGGATTTAAAGAACCCCATCCCAAATAATGTCGAGTGTTTGTTAATTTGTTAAAGGGCTGTGAGTACAGTAGTAATGAGAGTACAATTTTTGTGTGTAATGTGGAAAGTTCTTTCTAACAGTCCTTGTGTTCTGGGCTTTTATTAATGGGCTTTTTTTTATGGCGGCATGATGTTATCATATTATCAGATAATGAAGTCATCATAACGTCATTGTTTGAGTTCTTTCTTTGTGTGAGGGTCTTTGCTTGGTGTAACTTTGATACAAGATTACCAAATGCCTAAAAATTGCCTTCAAATATGCGCACAAAGTCAATGGGGGAATTTTAATATAAAAACACAAATAAATTACTCAATGACGTCATCATTAAGTCACTGTGTTAGGAGCATTTGTTCTTCATTTGTATGAGTATAATTTAGATTCGAAGTAGCAAATGGACTAAGGACGTTGTGGGAAAAAACGTGCACAAGTGAATGGGCTCTTTCAAAGAAAAAGAAAAAAGAAGAAACTAGACCTTCTATGTCTGTTTGCACAACAGAGCATAGGCTTTTCGGCATAGATACATGATTCAATCAAATCTTGCGTTTAAGTGGCCACAGGTGCTGTGGAAGAGCACGTTTCAAACAATAAACCTTGCACAAGGTCAGCATTTGCTTTCTGCATTGGATTGTGTATGCAGTCCTGGGGGCATTAGTAGTTACAGTATGTAGCGCTGACACAGTCCAAAGATGTGGCCATTGCTAATGGACCAGCCTGTAGTGAGCATAACATAGTGCGAGTCATCTACACAAACTGAAACTTGAAACTGAAATGGTAAACATTTGAACATTTAAATTTTCAACATCGCAGGCACTGGAATACTAATGATAGGAAAAGCATGATACCATTGTCAAGATAAATCTGTCTTCTTTAACGTGATGAACGAATTGCACTCGTAGCTCAAGATTGTGATTTTCCTCAGAATGCATTTTTGAAAATTTTCAACTTGCCGCTAGAGGGCCCTCGAGCAATAGATGACGTCGAGTATTCGTGTTTTGGAGACACGTAATCAACCCTGACCTTACATCATTGAAAATAAGTTCATAATTATTTGTTCAAATTTAAATACCAGGGCACTTACTGTTTTGATCGGATGCAAAGGTCAAATGATATCAAGCTAAATAAACAAAATGTAGTCCTTGGAATGTCCTCTCACATGCAGTAACAACAGCAAGAAAAGTGAGCCTACTGTTGGTTAAAACAATTTAAATACTTGTAGAAGAAGAAGCCAAAAGTGTAACATATAGGGACAGTACTCTGTATCCGCAGGCCAATGTAATCAAGACAATAAAACATCATGGAATAATTGATCCATGTGTTGGCCTACATCACATTGCATGGAGGTCAGCCTGTAACAAGTTTACTTGGTTTTACACATCCACAACCAGTGAGTAGAGTTAGCAGAAAAGATACACACAATTTGGATTTTCAAAATACCAGAAATCCAGAACCCTTGTAAAAAGGTGAGTAATTCATGAAAATTGGGCACGCCAAAATATCAGTCATGTCATACGAACGATTGAATTTTCGGTAGAATACAGGGTTCCACAAAAAGTATATGCACATGGACTGAATGTGTAGTGACCGATTTAAGTGGGTAATGCAATCATAACAAAATGGATCTTCCATTCATTTTTTTTTACATGATCAATTCAGTCAACATAATAGCAAACAAATCATCAATCTGGAGAATACCGTTAATGTCAGCAATGCAATCCAAGTACTGGTACAGTACATGTAAATATAGAGTATACATCTTACACGGGGATGAAGAGTGACCAATCAGAGGTTATTTGTTTATAGCTATTGGGGTGGATGCCAGGATGGTCATGGTAAAGCTTGGTAGGTGGCCAGATGTGGCGGGGCTTCCTGCAGCATATCGATCCTAATATTTGCATAACCATAACCATTCTGAATTTGAAGTGACGCTGGTGTTACCATGTGCCGGGCCATCAAAATCAGGGCACCACTATTATTCAAGTTTTACACAAAGACTCTTTTCAGCTTCAAAAAGCAATATGAAGTATGACAAACAAAAGACCTGTTTTTACGGAAGTCGGCAGCAATTGTGCTATTGTTAGACTTTTACTGTGAGGATTAGAGGATAGCACGCTACCACAGGAGGCAACGTGTTGGCATGTCCAACAGCCCAACGGTTGTCAGACAGCCAGTGGAATCGCACTCACTATCTTCACTAAAAACTGTATGCTTGGTTGGGGCTGACAACTTCAAAGATTCAACTGCTTGGAGTGGAGGCTAGTCTGCGATCAAAGGCTGTCAGCACGGGGCTACTTGGACACACTTATTTGTAAATTGCTGGCAGTCACGCTACGTTCCATTGGCAATGCACAATAGACCCTTCTTTCAGGCGGATAATCCTTGACAAAAACCACATCAATGTCTGAATTATGCAAGATTTGACTTATACTTGCACAAATACATGTAGTATACTCTTATTGATTAATTTCACGGATATATTTTGTTTCCTATTGTTTGGTGAGTTTTTAAAATTACACATTAGGTGCGTTCCCACTTGCACAAAGCGGTTCAATTCACTTTTCGATTTTTTAATCGTGTTTCAAAGATCCATTTTTGTGAGTGTGGACACTAAAATCTCTCTAATACTTGCGAACTGTGATCCAAAGTGCAGTTCTTCTTGCGATTTCTCTGCAACAGCACAAGTATTTGCCAGGCTTAGTGTGAATGCTATTGAAAAAAGAAAATCGAAGTTACATCCCACAAATCAGTGCGAGCAGATTTATCTCCACATGGCTGTTTTCAATCCGTACATTGTATGTGCAAACCAAGCAAGTGCTGCAAGGTGCAGAAAAAGCCTCCAGATCATATTCCAAGCACATTTAACAAGCGATTTATTTATTACGATTCACTTTTCACTAATCTTGCCACGTGTGAAAGTGTGCTTTTGTGTGAAATTTCCTATTGGAAATGAACCTATTGATCAAAACCACCCATGTTGTGGTCTTGAACGCTGGAGATGGGCAAGGCATGGAGTGGTTAACTACTGTACACTGATGTTAGTCTAATCACTCCCCGCAATATTGACACGCAAGGTTTGAAGGAACACTATACAGATTTAAATGTCAAACAAATCTGTTTTAATACTTGATTTACTTTACGTGATTTCCTTTGTCTGACTGAAATATGGAAGGAAAATGAACAAGACTATGATCATAGATAAATGACATAAAATCTGATGAGAATAGAAGAGCATAGGCTTTCTTGAATGTTACTAATATACAAGTAAATTAAAAGAAAAAGAGATCGAGTTGGAATATTAATGGGATGCTTTATTTGACTTGCTTGTACAAATTAAAGTCTATGGAAGAGCTGGAGTGGCAATTTTTTGGTTAGATTTCTTTTAAAGCAGAACAATATGCCAATTATTTGTGAAGATAAAAAGGATGATAATTGTTGTATTCAGATATGAAAGAAACTGCCCAGGCTTGCACACCCCATGAGGTCAGTCCCAAGCCTGGAAAAGGAGGGCAAATACTGCAAATAAGGTAAAACCGTGTGGAAAATGTTTTTAAATAACGATACTGTACACCTACTAAATAAAAACACAAGAAAAAAAATATGGAACTTGTATTGACTACTTTAAAAGTGCAAAGAAAATGTCACTGAATCTGAACAAGAACCTCAAACCTTTTAATGAATCAGCGTAAGTATACAAAGTCAAAGGTCTAAAGAATACAGATTAGTACAACTGTTAATCTAAATTCTTAGCTCAAATCTATTTTAACCATAACATGCAAGAAGATCTGCGTATTGCTACAACATGAATTTAAATTCTAAACAATGTTTAGATCCTAGCAAGGCCTTTCTAAATTTGAGAATAACAAGAAAACAACAAATGGGGGATAGTGATTAGGAAACAGACAAATGACAAAGAGGAAAAGTGGTAGGGGAAGAAAAAGGGTCTGACAGGCAATATGGACTATAGGACAATCCTATGTTTTCTTAGTTACTTTGAACCACCAACGTCTTCCTCCCTCCAGAAAATAACTAAGGAAAACCATCATATTCGCCACACATCAGATTGTCTAGCTAATGCTATTACAGATACCCCAGTGTCGATACAAATTAAATTCTTAATTATTTTGGTTGAAACTTGGCAAAAAAGGGGGTATTTTGTATTCATTATGAAACAGTAGGGCCTATGGAGAATTGAAATTTGTTTGCTTAATTATTGTTCATCTTTAAATTGAACAAAATTGATGTTTATTTGGTTTTCCTATTCCAACACTGCGTTTACACCGGATCCCGCAAGGTGGATCAGACTGATTCCCCCCCCCCCCCCACCCGCCACGTTTACACTAGATCCTGATCCTGCAGTGATCGCACGTGGAGCAACGGAAGCAGTCTCCAAAATGTTATTCACATAGGTCAGTAATCATGCGCAGTAGAATGTCAGTCTGACCATGATGCCCGAAAACCGACTGGACTCGACAACTATACAAGCGCTACAAACATGTACACATAGAGCAAGGAAATGTACATGTACATGTACAGTACAGTACATGTAACTTTCCCTGGAAAAAAATCCGAGCACTGCCGCATGGCCGCACCGCTTGATGTGGTCTTTGACCTTCTTGTAGTAACGTTTAATGCTGTTCATTTTATTTCTTTAGCAGTCCTTACAAACCCCATTATATTCGTTAGCCTAGACATCCAACTCCTCGTATGTCTACAGCCGTCTGTGTACCGTCTTGTCACCATTATGCAACTGGGATAGTCCAAAGTATATTTTCCAGGCTGCTACTTCGAAGGGGGACGATTGAATTGCCTTTAGAGGCAATATCGTAAACAAAAAGTTTACATACGGCCACAAAACCCGAAAAGTAGGCAGGGCAAAAAAGAAAATCGAAGGAGTATTTTGTAGCGGTTGGGAGAGTCAAAGCAATGCGATCGCGACAGTACCAGTCTCGCTGAATGGGCAGTGTCGACATTACTTAGATTGGTTACCAGCAGTTCACCAACGTTTTTTGCGAGTTACGTGGCCCTGTGCACACATGACGTACTGTACCATGTATAGTACATTGTACAATACATTATACATGTATAGTTTACTTCATGTACAGTACTGTACTGTATGCACATGTTTATTCACGATCAAATACGGACTTATTTTTCGCGTGCTAGGCCAGGCTTGCACCGGATATTGTCCTTGTAAATTGCATGATAAGATCCTGAGTCGAGTTTACACTCAAACGTTGATCCCACACGCGGGATCAGACCCGGATCTGATCCTTCCCGAGAGGTGGATCAGATCCCGGGATCTGATCCTGATTGCGCGAGCGTTTACAAGTTTGCTTTGATTGCCCTTGCGGGATCCGGTGTAAACGCACTGCAAATCGGTGTAAATCCACAGGATTTTATTGCGACTGGGTAAAATTTTTTGCTAATGAAATAAATGGTCGTGACCTGAGTCAAATAGCCAAACAATCCTTAAGTTTAATTGTGGAATTGCGTCTTTTAAATATAATTATCTAACTGACCTGAGAGTATTGAAATTGACTTGTTGAATTGGCATGATAATATTTAAAGTGCATAAACCATGGTATGAAGCTAAATTGGTCTTGTGGAATTAAATATTTAAAATTAACATTGTCCAAAAGGTACGAAACTAATACAATTTAACTATAGGTGATATACAAAAATGTTGCAAACTGCTTACTGACTAAAATTACCAAAATGTAAATCTTAAAATTTAGTGGGCCTGACGTTTCGATCCTAGCAGGACCTTTCCCAAAGGCCTTTGAGAAAGGTCCTGCTAGGATCGAAACGTCAGGCCCACTAAATTTTAAAATTTAACTATAGTGTGAAGCTAAATTGAACTTTTGACCATTTGACAGTTTTTTGGGGTAACTGTTATAATTGCATTGAGATGTTGGATTTTATTTGAGATCTAATTGAGATTAGATTGAGAATAGCCATTTCCCGCGGTTCGTAGTAAAGCGGGAAATAATTGTCTTGGGATTTCAGGCAACGCATTGTGCGTTTAGCCTGATGATTGGGTAGTTCGTAAGGGGTTACGTAATGAGTGAAGGGGGTATATAAGGTGGTGTAAAGAAGAATAGATTCAGTTCTAGCAAGCACCTCACAACGAAACAGTTAAGGTCGCCCGTCTGCCATGGATGTCCAAGCACAAGCCAGATTCATAGAGGATCGAGTAAAACAAGCTGTAGCAGGATCGCAAGTAGCTCTTTTAGACAAATTAGACAACCTGATCTCCTCCAAGTTTTCTACTTTCGAGAATAAGATAAGTGACAGTCAAAGGCAGATTTCAGACCACCAGTTGTCGAAGATAGAGCAGAACATACTGGCCAATGAGTTATCAATTTAAGCGCAAGAGCTGCGAAGATCAATATAAATTTAACGTCAAAGTCGCCAACAAGCTGAAGGATGCTCAGTCAAGCCTGACGAGCACAGGAGACGTTACTCAGGCCGCCAGAGACGTAGCGGAAGGTATTTCCTTGATTGACCACCGTCAAAAACTTATTAAAATGGCCGACTCTTCCGATTTGGGGTGGAGAGTTGTCACCGAATACGAGGCCAACCCACTAGCTTCAGACTCCGAGGATGAAAAGCGGATCAGCAGGGCCGAATCCAAGGCTACTAAGAAGTTGAAGCTAGAGCAGACCAAGAGAGTCAAGAGAACCAGCAGATTTTCATCTTGGCCCACCTCTGTACGAATGGGAGTGGAACCCAGGACCCCGGCTGCCCCTCGACACAGCGGTCTGACAGACGCACAGCCGGCCAGAAAACCAGGCGTCTGTTTCGCCTGCGGCCAACCCGGTCACTGGAAACATGAATGCCCAAAAGGAAGACAGCTGGCGCAAGCCGATAAGATAAGTGTTAAGTTTCCTTCTGTTGTTGATTGTACACATGGGATTGGCCAAACAGCCACTGGCCAGGTGGCGTTGGATGGAAGAAACTCTTTACAGATTGATAGTTGTGTTTCCACAATAGGTCGTTTAAAACTTTCACTAAAGCATTGGGATAATGCCAAAGTTTGTCCATATATCAGGAAAGTTATTGTAGAAGGTTATATTCTTCCGTTTCAAAAGATCCCACAAGCATTTCATTTGAAGAATAATAAATCGGCAGTTGAGAACAGTGTATTTGTTTCAGGGGAAATAGATAAGCTTTTGAAGAAAGGTTGTATTTCAAAATGCAGTCAAAAACCTGCAGGTGTTAATCCGTTAACGGTCGCTTTTAGCAAAAATGGCAAAGCAAGGCTCGTATTGGATTGCAGAAATTTAAATCCAAATTTGACACAATTTAAGTTCAAATACGAGGATGTCTCTACAGCCAAGCAGGTTTTCCAGCAGGGAGATTTCCTGTTAATATTTGATTTAAAATCCGCATATCATCATGTCGAAATTTTTCAGGCTCATAAAACATATCTAGGTTTTTGTTGGAGCCATAAGGATCATACCCATTTTTACCAGTTTAATGTCCTGCCTTTTGGTTTGTCTACCGCACCTTTCATTTTTACTAAGTTGATGAAAACAGTAATTTCTATGTGGAGGTCAAAAGGACACAAAGTCGTCATGTATTTAGATGACGGTATTGCAGGTTGCAAGGTGTATGATGATGCAGTTAACTTAAGTAAAGAAATCCAAAAAACTTTGGCAGATCTCGGGTTTTTGATTGCCCAGGATAAGTGTGTTTGGGAACCTTCACAAAGAGCACAGTGGTTGGGGTTTGAATGGTCTATGACCACTGGTAAATTGCATGCAACTGGTGCCAGAATTGACAGATTAGAAAGAGTCCTTGACGATCTAATTAAAATGATCGAAAGTGAGAATCGTAGACTGTTTTCAGCCAGATTTTTGGGCGGCGCTAAACGTGCTTTGCTACCGCCTAACAGTAACGACGTGTGTACAAGTGTGTGTTTAATAGTTAGAGTATAACTAAGACATTGGATTTATTTGTATTGACTTTTAGATACAGTACACAGTAGACCGCAGTAGACTTTTAGATGTAGTTTAAGAGCTAAACCTCGCTTCCAACACTCACCAAACTTCAAAACACTAAATCAAAGCGACTAATTACATGTAGTTGTTAGTGTAAATATACAATATACATGATTGTAAACATAAGGGGCATTTCCACTACACCAAATAAACGCGATTATTTGGATCGCGATTCAAACTCCACTTTTTTTGTGGACACAATAAACGCGATTATTATTGGGATTTGTACTGCGATTCGGACTCCACTAAGAGCGAGACGTTTTCAAATAATCGCATTAAATTTTATTTGCGACGCGGTACGCGGTGTTTGGGAAGAGTTTCGTTGAGTTTGAGCCTTTTCAAAACTTACCTAGTGAGGGCGCTCGCACAACGCGCGGTTGTTGATTGATCCATCCAATGGACCTTTCCCATGAAATATGCAAATAAGAGCTGGCGCATGCGCTTTAATAAATTGGTGGGCAAACGAGTTCGCGTTGCGTGCAGGTTTGGAAATACGCGCGCAGGAGATGCTGAATAGCCAACGACCGCACGCCAAACTGTTAGTGAGAAGGAACGCGCGCACGCCCGTGGAAAACTATGATTGGTTGGCAGCCCGCTTGCCCACCAATTTAGTTAAGCGCATGCGCTAGGTCTAATTTGCATATTTCATGGGAAAGGTCCATTAGACCGGTAACAGTTGTTTTTCAGTGCTAAAGTTAGCAAATCTGCCGATTAACGAAGCTGTTTATTGACTGAAGATACTCACCGCTGTTTTGGTGAGTTTTGTGGAACCTTATAATTGTATTAGATTGGACATGTTTGTTAGTTTTTGAAGGTTGAAAGACTTTCCATTGAAGTTTCGTGTCAACACTTCAGACACTTCCGTTATTTATTGTGAATATGTTGCGCACACTTTCGATGCACTTAAGGTCAAAGGTCAAGATTGATACATGGAGTAAATCGCTGCTGTACGTTTTCAATTTGCATTATTAGAGGTTGCAACATTTGTGTTTGGATCTAAGACATGCTTTGGAATTATAGACAGTTTATAAAGCTTTAACATGACCGTAGTACTGATTGTTTAAGTAAAATACAGAAGTGATTTCAGACACAAGTATACGTACATGCAAATTTATATTGTTTACTTTACCATTTATGTTTTCAGCACTCATGAACCTGCAGACTTTTCTGAACTTGTAATTTACCTGACTGCTGTGGTTGTACCCGGCCATAGTAGTAAGTCAAACTATGTAATATGTGTTTACTTTATGATATTACACTTTCTGAGACATACTGTATTAATTTTATTCAGATGTCTAAGTCTTGGAGACAATCACTTCTCTGCTAAAGGGTTAAGTTAATACATGTCAACTTAAAACTGTTTAGTTATTTTGTTCATTTCAGAATTGAATGCTGATTTTCATTAAAATCTCCATGTAAGTGGCGGGATAGGCTTTCCGCGCGCGTACCCCGAGTGCGCGCACGTAGCCTGGTATGCGCGTACTTCGAGTCCTATAAACGTTTAAAATCATTACATTAATATTTGAAGGTTACATTATGCCTACACGTACGTAGCCTACGCCTCTGGACGTGTGGTCCCTTTTGGTAAGAAATTAATTATAATCATTATATGATTCCTACATTTTTCCTTCGGACATTGTTTGATAATTGATTCATGACGAATAGTGTTATTTTGTCGATATTTGATATATCACTTTATGCATGTAATCGTTTATCGTAATGACGTTGTGTGCTAGTTTGATAATATACGTACAGTAATTAGAATGATTTAACATCTTAGGTAATTTTGGATATCTGTTTCAGACCCATGTCACGGCAGTTGGGCTGAGACGTCAACGCAATTATATTTACCTGGTCTAGGCGCGAACGGTAGGATATTTTTCTCTGACGATTATTTATTGTATGATCCTTTTCGTCAATTTGACCTTAGTTGTAGATTATTCAATTTATTGCTCATATGGTTAAACTACATGTATAAGAATACGTATGGAATAGGTCCTTTGGCAAATTAGATATTAATATTAGCCTCTTTTATATTTCCTTTCAGTTTTCACGGTCTTGATGCTACAATCAATCATCTAACATCAGTCTGTAAAATTGTTGCGTTCGTCATCATTATTAAGACCAGCCCCTTTAGCGCTTATTGTGCTAAACTCCATACATTAAAATCCGGGTTACAACCTCCATTCTTTTCACCTTGCGCCTTCCAGGAACGCTCCACTGAATCGCACCTTTTTTTAAATCCCAAAATGCACCACTCACACTCTGATTGACAGGAAGTACAGTGCTAGTTTATGTCTCCCTGGGTGGGCCACCCTCAAAGACACACTCACTATTTGACCACAACTGCTAACCACAAACCCCTACTGGTTTTCCTCTGGTCTGTTAACCATGTCCTAATCTTTCTCCCCTTCCTATCTGGTTTTGTCCTTCATTCTGCCTTTCAGAAAGGTCCTGCAGGGATAAAAAATGTCATTTGCATTTGGGTCAATTTAGTATGTAGTAAGCAGTTTGCATAATTATTATTTTGTATATAACTCTTAATTTTAATTTTAATTGAAGACAAGTTGCTTCTCGTGGAAAGGTTTAGGTTGATATTGATAGGGAAATTCAATAGCCACCAAAACAGGAAAAGATTAATGTCTACTCCTGGAGGGAAATATAAATGCCACCTAATACTACTCAAACTAAATATTTCTTAACTGCAGTTGATGTTAAAACCTTATTCAAAACAAAGAATACCAAAGAATACAATTTCCAGAGGGTCTGATGTTGAACCTTGGGGATCTAATGATGATTTAACAAAAACATAACATACTTTGATCAAATGTTCATATTATACCACAAGATACCGTATAATATTATAGTTTATTTTAAGCATAATTCATTCTAAATTCTGTGGAAGAAAGAGACTCTGCATAAACAAATTATGGTAGTAGCAATAGTAGAAAGGGCAAAAATTCCTTTTAGGTTCCTCCTAATTCCTGGGGCATAATCTGACTCAGTAATCAGGTCTGCAGGCACTGACATTTCCAGACAAGTTACCTATGATAAAAACAAAAATAGATGAATATTATCATAAAGGATAGTCAATGAAGATCCCCCTTTGTGAATAAATTTCAAACTTTGATAAAAAATTAATTTAATAAAATACTTAGGAACTGATGGCATTAAAAGTATTGATGTTTCAATCCTAGCAGGACCTTTCTCAAAGGCAAAATTCTGCATTTGAGAAAGGTCCTGCTAGGATCAAAATGACTATTTAAAGGTAGAGTTGTGGTTTTTCAAAAGAACAAAGGAAATTCACACAATCAGTATATCCTCCAATAACCGGTTTTCGACGATATAAGGACTTTTCTTCAAACTGAACAATGTGGACGAAAGTATCACACTAAAAGAGGTCTCAGTCACTTTCTCCACACCACAGACTATTAGAATAATCATAGAGAAGGTTGATCAAGCCTGTCACTTCCGTAAGATTACCCGGTTTTGTTGACGTCCGCACCGCGCAGTAAGCACCGTGACCTATTTTCGTCGGTGGCGTTTAGTAAGGTGTCCCAGTACAGCCAAACGCAAAATAAATTCTTAAAATAACTCAAAATGCTGTGTGGCACTGTACAATTCTTCCCTGTATTTTCTTTTGTGTTCATCTTTTTTCTTTTTTTTCGACACTGCTTCTAACACTTTCCTCAAAAAATTCATAATTTATGCTTAAAACATATTGGTCTGGTTGGTCTTTTTTTGTGACGTTTAAAAAAACTCCACAATCCTCTTTCTCACTGCTTCTTCAGTTATGACCTTTCCCAATGTCACTCCAGAGACACATTTCCTCCTTCTTGGTACTTTCTCTAGCTGCCCTTTTATTTTTTTCATTTTTTATAAAAGCCTATTGGGCCATGTTACTTTTTTGTCTTTAAATAATAATGCAAAAACATATTTTAAAAAATTATATAAGCGAGACGCCCTATAGGAGCCTCCATAGTTTTTACCCAGAACGGACTGCCTCAAGTTGCGTGATATCTTTTTTTTCTACGGATGTTGGGGTTTATTATGGTACACTCGGATTTTTTTTAGGACCAACAATAAAGAAAACTGGAGCTTCGAAGCAACTGCCAATTTTGTACCTAGGAAAATAGACCCCAAAAGAGCAACTTTTTGAATCACACGAGTTTGGCCTACTGGAAAAGCCTTAACTTTCCACATTTTCGGTGACGGACAAGAGCAGGAAACCAACTGTAAGATACGAAGTCTGAGATCATTATACGGAGTTGTTTTCATCGTGTGATGTGAGTTAGAAGGCTAAGCGTCAAAACGTGTACCGTCGAAAACGGGGGTTCCCACGATAATGGTGAGGATTATTTCATGAGCACTTAAAACAAGGTATTGATTGTTCCCGATTGTTTGGCTGTCATGGCTGTCATGGGCACTGAAAACTAGTACTGGATATTTTTTGGTTAAAACATCAGCTATTCAACTCTAAGATAGGACCTGGGTTAATGCAATTAATTAAAATGTTGAATTTGTCATTTCAATCAGGTGCTGAAAAAAAAGTAAACGCACTGAAAAAATCCTGCTATATACAAAGTGTTGCCATAATTGTTTATCATCTTCAAGCTCAATATAGTATGGCAATAAGATGGCTTGGGCCAGACACTCAGTGCTCTACCTACATGGCTTGGATCATACGGGCTCAGTGCTCTACCTAAATGGCTTGGGCCAGACTGGCTCAGTGCTCTACCTAGATGGCGTGGGCCAGACCAGCTCAGTGCTTTACCTAGATGGCTTGGGTCAGACCGGCTCAGTACTCTACCTAGATGGCTTGGGTCATACGGCTCAGTGCTCTACCTAGATGGCTTGGGTCATACCAGCTCAGTGCTCTACCTACATGGCTTTGGTCATACATGCTCAGTGCTCTACCTACATGGCTTGGGTCAGACAGGCTCAGTGCTCTACCTAGATGGCTTGGATCAGACCGGCTCAGTAGTGTACCTAGATGGCTTGGGTCAGACCGGCTCAGTGCTCTACCTAGATGGCTTGGGCCAGACCAGCTCAGTGCTCTACCAAGATGGCTTGGGTCATACTGGTTCAGTGCTCTCCCTACATGGCTTGGGTCAGACCGGCTCAGTGCTCTACCTACATGGCCTGGGTCAGACCGGCTCAGTGCTCTACCTACATGGCTTGGGCCAGACCAGCTCAGTGCTCTACCAAGATGGCTTGGGTCATACCGGTTCAGTGCTCTTCCTACATGGCTTGGGTCAGACTGGCTCAGTGCTCTACCTACATGGCTTGGGTCAGACCGGCTCAGTGCTCTACTAACATGGCTTGGGCCAGACTGGCTCAGTGCTCTACCTATATGGCTTGGGTCAGACCGGCTCAGTGCTCTACCTAGATGGCTTGGGTCATACGGGCTCAGTGCTCTACCTAGATGGCTTGGGTCATACGGGCTCAGTGCTCTACCTAGATGGCTTGGGTCATACGGGCTCAGTGCTCTACCTACATGGCTTGGGTCAGACAGGCTCAGTGCTGTACCTAGATGGATTGGGTCATACGGGCTCAGTGCTCTACCTAGATGCCTTGGGTCAGACTGGCTCAGTGCTCTACCTACATGGCTTGGCCCAGACTGATTCAGTGCTCTACCTAGATGGCTTGGGTCAGACCGGCTCAGTGCTCTACCTACATGGTTTGGGTCATACAGGCTCAGTGCTCTACCTACATGGCTTGGGTCATACGGGCTCAGTACTCTACCTAGATGGCGTGGGCCAGACCAGCTCAGTGCTTTACCTAGATGGCTTGGGTCAGACCGGCTCAGTACTCTACCTAGATGGCTTGGGTCATACGGCTCAGTGCTCTACCTAGATGGCTTGGGTCATACCAGCTCAGTGCTCTACCTACATGGCTTTGGTCATACCGGCTCAGTGCTCTACCTACATGGCTTGGGTCAGACAGGCTCAGTGCTCTACCTAGATGGCTTGGATTAGACCGGCTCAGCGCTCTACCTACATGGTTTGGGTCATACAGGCTCAGTGCTCTACCTACAAGGCTTGGGTCATACGGGCTCAGTACTCTACCTAGATGGCGTGGGCCAGACCAGCTCAGTGCTCTACCTACATGGCTTGGGTCATACGGGCTCAGTACTCTACCTTGATGGCTTGGGCCAGACCAGCTCAGTGCTCTACCTAGATGGCGTGGGCCAGACCAGCTCAGTGCTCTACCTAGATGGCTTGGGTCAGACCGGCTCAATGCTCTACCTACATGGCTTGGGTCATACGGGCTCAGTGCTCTACCTAGATGACTTGGGACAGACCAGCTCAGTGCTCTACCTAGATGGCTTGGGTAATACCTGCTCAGTGCTCTACCTAGATGGCTTGGGTCATACGGGCTCAGTACTCTACCTAGATGGCTTGGGTCAGACCGGCTCAATGCTCTACCTACATGGCTTGGGTCATACGGGCTCAGTGCTCTACCTAGATGGCTTGGATCAGACCGGCTCAGTGCTCTACCTACATGGCTTGGGTAATACGGGCTCAGTGCTCTACCTAGATGGCGTGGGCCAGACCAGCTCAGTGCTCTACCTAGATGGCGTGGGACAGACCAGCTCAGTGCTCTACCTAGATGGCTTGGGTAATACCTGCTCAGTACTCTACCTAGATGGCGTGGGCCAGACCAGCTCAGTGCTCTACCTACATGGCTTGGGTCATACGGGCTCAGTACTCTACCTTGATGGCTTGGGCCAGACCAGCTCAGTGCTCTACCTAGATGGCGTGGGCCAGACCAGCTCAGTGCTCTACCTAGATGGCTTGGGTCAGACAGGCTCAGTGCTCTACCAAGATGGCTTGGGTCATACGGGCTCAGTGCTCTACCTACATGGCTTGGGTCATACAGGCTCAGTGCACTACTTAGATGGCTTCGGTCAGACTGGCTCAGTGCTCTACCTAGATGACTTGGGTCAGACTGGCTCAGTGCTCTACCTAGATGGCTTGGGTCAGACCGGCTCAATGCTCAACTTAGATGGCTTGGGTCAGACTGGCTCAGTGCTCTATCTAGATGGCTTGGGTCAGACCGGCTCAGTGCTCAACCTAGATGGCTTGGGTCAAACCGGCTTAGTGCTCTACCTAGATGGCTTGCCGTGATTGTATACAAATACAACCAACTGTAAATTCCTCCCCCACAGTAGTGTGGGTCGGGTCTACTAGTGAATACTTACCCAAATAACATCTACCTATGCATATTTCCCTAGTATTGTTAGATATCACGCTAAGCTTTTGATCAACTGGAGTGCGCCCTCTATATCCCACAATGCCTAGCGGTGCCGCGCCCGAGATCACCCTTCTTTTTCGGAGCGCTCCAATACAGGAGCTGTGAAGTGGGGAGGTGGGCGGGAGTGTTATTTGGGTAAGTATTCACTAGTAGACCCGACCCACACTACTGTTGGGGAGGAGTCTACTGCGTTCAACTTACCCAAATAACATCTACCTAAGCAGAGTCATCAGATCTAAAGATAAGACCACAAATAAAGGTAAGATATCCGCTAACCTTAGCTGATGGTCCTGGCTGTTTTCAGGGAGCATCTCTCTCGGAAGTAGCCCTCTGGATTGCTGACCTTGCTGTAGTCAGCACTGTCCTGCCAGAGACACCCTCCGACTGCAGAATGTCCCTCAGATAGCATGAGGAGAATGTGGAGGGTGACTTCCAGCATGCTGCCTTGCAGATGTCCGCAATTGGCACGCCTCTGAAGTAGGCCCATGAGGTGGAGATAGCTCTCACATCGTGGGCACGTAGTTTCTGTCGAACGTGGCTGTCTGCGGGTGCCTGCCAGTTTGGATTAGCAAATTTAACGGCTGATACCACCCAGCGTGCTATGGTGTCACGTGTCGCAGGGCTGTGGGGACGAGTCGTTGTTACAAACAATTGTTGATTGTCCCCTCTGAGGTGTTTTGTCCGTGACAAGTACCATTTGAGGGCCCTGACTGGGCACCAGAGTTTGTCCGAGAGGACCCCTGATTGTGACCCGATGCTGGGTACGAAGATGTCTGGTGGGTTAAAAGAGGAGGTTTGGTTCTTGGTCAGGAACCCAACTGCTGGAACGAGTCTCACTCCGCTCGTTTCCCAGCGTATGTGACCCTTTGCAATGGATAATGCTTGAAGCTCACTTCCTCGCCGTGATGTTGCGACTGCTAGAAGGAATGCGAGCTTAACACTCATGTGTAGCAGTGTTGCTTGACTGATGGGTTCGAAGGGAGGTCCGGTAAGCATCTGTAGGACTTGTCCCAAGTCCCATGCTGGTATGAGTTGACGCACAGGCGGTCGCTCAGTGAACATGCCGCGCATCGGGTGTTTCAATGGCTGGTTGTCCGAAACAGAGGAGCCATCAGGAAAACCTTGGTGGATAGCAGAAATGGCTGAGCGGTAATTCTTTACCGTTGCTATGGTGAGACTCGAATTGAAGAGGTAAAGTAGGAAGTCAGCCACTGCTGTTAGAGGTGCTGAGGTTGGATCCAGAGATCGTTCTCTGCACCATGAGTTAAAATGTCGTAGCCTGCTACTGTAGACTTGACGGGTCGAGGCACGTCGTCCTCGTGCGGCCATGGCGGCAGCGTCCTCAGAAAGGCCTGCTGTCTGGAAAGTTCGTTGCAAAGAGGCCAGCAGGTTAGGTGAAGATCCTGTGGCTTCGGGTGTATGATCCCCGACCGCGGCTGTGAGATGATGTCCAGCCTGCGGGGCAGGATCAGAGGGGTCTGAACCAGGAGCCTGATCAGCCTGGGGAACCATGACTGGGTAAGTTGAACGCAGTAGACTGTGTAATTTCCATGCTACACTCAATGAATTTGGTGAAACCACATGTCACTATTCATGGGCAATGGATGGCTGGTAAAAGTAACAACTGGACTTTGTTAAATAATTATCTGATATCAAAGTTTCCTGGGCTGTTATGACTAGACATTAAATGGGTAATGTATCTACACATGCATGTATTGCCTTTGTGAGTCTCACTAAACGTTTTCCAGGGTCCCTTGTAGCTGTAGTCTCAGTGGTTGAGGTGTGATCCGTCGTTGGTGTTTCCGAGGGCGTGGAACTGGATTCACGGTGTTGTTGCTGTGCAGGAACACTCCTTAACATGTGTCAATTCCTGCAAAGGGTACCCGATTCTGTTCGAACCAGATATGAGCGATGTGGCAGTGTGGCCGACACAATTCCATCTTGAGACCAGGTATTGTTCTCTTTGCTCCATAGTTTGACTGACTTGCCGATCTGTAGTGGTGGTAGGTCATATGACCCTGAATGTTTTTTGTGCTGCACCTTTTGTTTGTTCTTCTGTTCCATCTTTCTCTCTCTGAAGGCTTGAGTGTCAAGCTATCAGCCATGGGTGGATTGACTCTGATGAGTCGATTGTACAGCAGTTCAGCTGGAGAGAGTCCGCATTCTAGTGGTGTGCTACGCGGATAGATCTACAATGCTTTGTAGATATCTTGGCCGCTGTGAGTTGCCTTCAATATGATTTTCTTGACAATCTTCACTGCACATTCAACAAGTCCATTGGACTCTGGATAGTCTGGACTGGATGTTGTATGGACGAAATCCCAATCTGCTGAGAAGTTCTTAAACTCAGTGCTTGCAAACTGTGGTCCATTGTCACTAAATACTTCACAAGGCGTTCCTTGTCATGAAAGCACTGACTATATATGCTTTATGACAGTGCTGCTGGTAGTGCTACTCAGTGTACCTTGATGAACTGTGAAAAGTAGTCCACGATGACCATGTAGTTCTTGCCGTGGACCGTGAAGAGATCTGCTCCAACTTTCTCCCAAGTACGATTAGGAGTTGGGTGTGGCTGAAGATTATCTGCCTTGTGTTTCCTCTGATACGTCAGGCAAGAGTTCTAAGAAGGCCATCCCTCGCGGCTTCCGCCATCGGTATATACCCAACTGGGAAGAGGAGTGCGACACACTACAACGAATACTTGAATGCTGAACCCGGCGAAGAGGCAGCTTCAAAAGCATCAGATCTGACAGAATGCCTCGACAAAAAGCGTAGAGAGCGATGGGAGGAAACTGTCCAAGGTATCAACTTAACCCACTCTAGCAGAATGGCTTGGAAGACCTTCAATCACCTCACAGGCAGAACCTCCAGACCAACACAATGCCCTGTATCAGCCAATTCAATTTCTGAACAACTTCTTGCCAAAGGCCGATTCACGAACACTGCAAAAGACCACACCCGTTCCGTCAAGCAGGAAACCACAAACCTCTGGCAAGCCCCAGGAGCAGATGGCCACATGTCAACACCCTTCACATCCGAAGAGCTCTCCACCGCCATCGGACAACTGAAGAGTGGGAAAGCCCAGGGGCCAGACAACATCCCACCATAATTCTTGCTTCACTGTGGCCAAAAATGTCAGAACTGGCTCATGGAGTTTTATTCCTCCTGCCTCAACAGACTAGCAATACCCAAGATCTGGCGAAGGGCAACAATCATTGCCCGACCCAAACCCAACAAACCAACGGACAACCCCAATAACTACCGCCCAATCTTACTTATCTGTGTCCCATTCAAGGTCCTGGAGCGACTTCTTTTAGCCCGCCTGGACCCCACTATAGACCCCCAACTACCCGACCAACAAGCAGGATTCCGCCGCGGACGCAGCACCGTCTACCAGATCATAAAGCTGACAAACGACATCGAAGACAGCTTCGAAAAACACCACAAAGCAGGCATTGGTGGATCTCACTGTGGCTTATGACACCGTCTGCCACCAGGGCCTTACCTTGAAGCTCCTCCGGGGTGTTCCAGACCGCCACCTAGTACGATTTATATGTACTATCCTCTCCAACCGCAGCTTCATACTGAAGACATGTGATGGTCAGTCCAGCCGCCCTCGGCGCCTCAAAAATGGAGTCCCCCAAGGATCAGTACTGGCTCCACTGCTCTTCTACTTATACATCAGCGATCTGCCCTCCACAACATCAAGGCAGTTCGGATACGCGGACGACCTGGCCCTCCTACATTGTGTACACTCCGACAGTAACTGGACAACAGTAGAGGAGACCCTAACCTCAGACATGTCACAAATAGCAGGGTACCTTAAAATGTGGAGACTGAAGCTGAGTGTCGCAAAAACATCCTTCACAGCCTTCCATCTCAACACCAAGGAGGCCCACCGCCAACTCACAGTTAACGTCAACGGGTCACCCCTGCCGCACAACCCAACCCCCACATACCTCGGAGTGAAACTGGACAGGCAGCTAACATACAAACAACATCTTCAATCGTTGCATGCCAAAGTCTCCTCCAGGAACAACCTCCTACTCCGACTAGCAGGCTCATCTTGGGGAGCAAGTGCCTCTACCTTAAGAACCGGCGCCCTTGCCCTGGTAAACAGTGCGGCAGAATACGCCTCCCCTGCATGGAGTCGCAGTGCACATGCCAAGAAACTCGACACCACCCTCAACAAGACCATGAGGATTGTCACCGCCTGCTTGAAACCCACCCCAACGGAGTTCCTCCCAGTACTATCTGGCATCGCACCAGGCGCTCTACGCAGGGAAAACCACACACAGACTTGTGAGTAAGGCCTCGCAGGATCCAACACATCTCCTGCACAAACTCGTGGCAGACTCCCAAGACCTTGGTCGCCAGCGTCTACCTTCCCAGCGCCCGTTCTCCCGCCACCCAGCAATTTCTGGGGGACCCCCCTTCAACACACTTTAAGTACGGAAAACCAGCTGGCAGGAGACCCCCGACCCCTCAACTCTCAGTCAACCCAAACACGAGTTTACCACCAGGCGCTGACCTTCCTCGCAAGGACTGGTCAACACTAAACTGGCTACGGACGGGTGTGGGCCGTTTCAATGCCATCATGCACCGCTAGGGCCTGCGGTAATCAGCAGTCTGCCCATGCGGAGCCGAGGAACAGACCGCCCACCACATCATCCACGAGTGCCCCACCTTCCCCCCACCCAATGACCTTGATCTGAATGACCTGAGTCCCGACACAGAGAGCTGGCTGCAGCGACATTGCCTAGCTGCCTCACACGAAAGAAGAAGAAGACATGAGTTGCAAGTCTTCACCATATTTGATACATCTTGGTTAATGTGTGGCCATTACATGACTTCTCTGGCTCATCTCTTGTACTTTTCAATGCCAAGGTGGTCCTCATTTATTTTGGTGAGCATGGTTGTACGTAGTGATGCTGAGATGATGATCTTACTGCCTTTGAACAGCATGCCTTCTGCCTCAGACAGTTCATCACGTACATTCCAGTAGTCTCGTATTTTTGCTGGACACATGCTTTTGTTGTCCAGCCATCCTTCATGAATCACTTTGGTCAGTGTTTGAAGAGTTTCATCATGCAGTGTTTCCTTGATGATTTCTTCTTTTCTGTTTGATGATACAGGCATTGAAGTCAAAATGACATCTACATAAATGCTTTGATGTCATCCTCTTTGGAGCTGTTTGTCTCAGCTTTTGGATCTACTTTCCTGGAGTGTACGACACTTTCAAGTCGTGGCGCTGTACTCTGATAAGCAATCGTTGGACTCCCAGGGGCCAGTCGCTGAGTGACTTTATGAACAATGGTACGAGTGGTTTATGGTCTGTTTCCACTTCTACCTGCTGTCCATAGATGTTCTGATGAAATCGCTCACAGGCATATATGTTATTGCCAGCAGTTCTTTTTCTATCTGGGCATATCTTTCTTCAGCCTTTGTCATGGCTCTAGATGCATATGCCACTGGTGCCACACATCATTGTGCTGCTGTAGAAGGACTGCACCTATTCCTTTTTGTGATGCATCTGCAGACAGCTTGCATGGATTGGCTGGGTTATAGAAGTGTAGGACTCGCTCGGTTGTCAGTGTCACTTTTAGTTGTTGCCAGGCCTTTTCTTGTGCTTCTTGCCTCGTCCACTGGTTTCTCTTATCTAGAAGGCTTCGAAGAGGGGCTGACTTAGAAGACAGATCTGGGATGAACTTTCCCATGTAGTTGATCATCCCCATAAATCTCTGAACATCATTCCGATTTGTTGGTCTTTCCATGTTGAGGATTGCAGTGACTTTCTTAGGATCTGGTTGGACTCCCTGGTCAATGATGACATCACCAATGAAAGTGAGACTGTTTACTCCAAACTCAAACTTGTCTCTGTTGAGTTTGAGATTGTTGCTTCGTGCGATCTCTAGTACTTGTCCGAGTCTCTTATCATGCTCTTCTAGAGTCGATCCGTGTTGACACCTGTTACTTCTGCGAAGAGATCATGGATGATTTTGTGGTAGACCTCAGGTGCACTGCTGATACCGAATGGAAGACGGAGAAAGTGATATCTTCCAAACGGTGTGATAAATGTGCATAGCTTGGAACTGGCTTCATCCAATTGTATTTGCCAGAATCCGCTTGATGCATCTAACTTGCTAAAAATCTTGGCTCCAGCAAAGTGTGCAGTGATTTCGGCACGAGAGGGTAGCTTGTAGTGCGCCCGTGTTATTGCCTTGTTTAGGTCACGTGGATCAAGGCACACTTGCCATTTTTCTTGTCTACAATGCAAAGCGATGACACCCAATCTGTTGGTTCATCAATCTTTGTAATGACGTCTAGAAACTCCATACGGTGTAATTCATCAGTGAATTTGTTTACGTTGTGAACACTGTTGTTTCTATTGGTGTTCCCTTTCGATGTAGAGCTTGAAGCTTTGCATTATTGAGCACACATTTCGAGCATATCTTTCCATGGGCAGGGCATGCGCCATAAGCCTGTGTGTGCCCACACCTCCCACATGGCTTGTTTGAAGGCTGTGGCTTTCCTTGTTTTCCCATTTTCTCTTTGGTTTTCACAGCATCTATTGGCTTTCCCATAGCTGCAAGCTTTTTAGCTTGTACTCTGGTTGTTTCTGCTGCTTCTCTTATTATTTGAAGTAGGGTAGACGTTTGAATCTGGTCATCTTTATCAGACAATCCCGACGCTGTGTTGTACAATGTGTACCGTAGTCCGCTGCTTGAACCTTTTCCAGTTTTCTGCAAGATTTCCACTCAGTTCTAATGGTGGAAGCTGCGATAGATGTGGTAGTTGTGCCATATTGTTTACTCAAGATCCGATGACATCTGTAGTCTGTTCTCTATCAGGTACTTACCCCTTATGTAAGGTAGATAAATGCTTCACAAAGGAGGGGCTGAGCCCGTCCCCCGACAATCAAGATCAGTTGTACAGTACAAGTTCAATGGCTTTCCTCTGTACTTGGGATGGCACCTCGATCATCGATGTAGGGCGATATACGTACGTTGCTGTATAACAGTTTCTTGAGCACCTTTATAGCTGAAATTCTTCCTCACCACGTAGAAATATGCAGCATAATATTCAGTTCCTGAGTCTGTTTGATTTTAAGGGTTGCAGATAGTTCTTTATTGTCGGTACACTACATGTTGTTGATGTCGGCCATGTTGTATAAATCTGTCTGGCCTCCGTCTACAGAGGGCGCTATAACTCCTTTTACCAATTAAATGGTAAAAGCTTTATACTCAGCGACACTATTTGATTAGTATCTTCTACAGTTGATGAGTTATGGGCAGGCCAGTGGAGACACTGTGTCCAGAACTCTTGGGGACCTGGCCAAGCAGGGGAGGCCCAGGAATGTAGAACAGATGGTCATCACTATAAATCTTCCAGAATAGCCACCCTGGGAGGGTGCAGGGGGGTCTCCAACACCTAAAAAGCTTGCTTGAAGCAAACGTGGTCACTTGGTCACAGCCATCCATTGGAGAAAGAGAAGATTTTTCCTTGCAACAGAAATTCAACCCACCACCACCCCCTTTCTCCGGCCTCAGGCGATGGGGGTCGAATGATTGAATTATTTCTTCCAATATAGTGCTCAAATGTGCCAGGAGACTGTGTTGGCTCCAACAGATCTGCTGTGGTGCTCGAAAGTCTCATGAGACTATAGCTTCCTGTTAATTTATGTTAGTGGGTTGTTCTTTTGGACCAATAGGCATTTTTGGGGATACAGACAGCCAGGTAATTAGCTCCTCATATTTATGACGCAAATGAACAAGTTATATCTCTTGGAATTGTTATAATTTGTTATGCAAATATTATACTTGCCATAGCGCTCTCAAGTGTCACGAGGCTATGTTTTCCTGACTGAGTGTTACATCAGTAGGAAGCTATCTTTTGTTATTCAAGATTTATTTTTGTTGCCATTTTTTGGCCATATCCCTTTCATTGTCACTCATTTTATATTGTGTATGCCGCTGTGGCTTAGGGCACTGGGATGCCCATTTTTGGTCGGGCACTGGGATGCCCAAGGGCATATCATTGCCCTGGTGTTTCCGTTTGGTGTTTCAGAGACGTCCTTCAGAGATGTCCGTTCTTTCATGTGAATCCATTTTATGTTATGTATCATTGTCCTTGTTCGTATATATGCCACTGTGGCTTAGGGCACTGGGATGCCCATTCATGGTAGGGCACTGGGATGCCCATTCATGGTAGGGCACTGGGATGCCCATTCATGGTAGGGCACTGGGATGCCCATTCATGGTAGGGCACTGGGATGCCCATTCATGGTAGGGCACTGGGATGCCCATTCCCTGTAGGGCACTGGGATGCCCATTCATGGTAGGGCACTGGGATGCCCATTCATGGTAGGGCACTGGGATGCCCATTCCCTGTAGGGCACTGGGATGCCCATTCCCTGCTGGGCACTGGGATGCCCATTCATGGTAGGGCACTGGGATGCCCATTCCCTGTAGGGCACTGGGATGCCCATTCCCTGTAGGGCACTGGGATGCCCATTCATGGTAGGGCACTGGGATGCCCATTCCCTGTAGGGCACTGGGATGCCCATTCATGGTAGGGCACTGGGATGCCCATTCCCTGTAGGGCACTGGGATGCCCATTCATGGTAGGGCACTGGGATGCCCATTCCCTGTAGGGCACTGGGATGCCCATTCATGGTAGGGCACTGGGATGCCCATTCCCTGTGGGGCACTGGGATGCCCATTCATGGTAGGGCACTGGGATGCACATTACTAACAGACAAATCAATTAACAATTCAACCAACAATTCAACCGGATTTGCCCTATCTGGTATCCGGAATAAATCACTTCTTTTGGCTGTGGCATAAACACAATAAATGGCCTCCCATGTTTTTATTTTGAGTATGAGTATAACATGCATGTATAAGGATTATCAACACACAGTCCACTATTGCAGGTGTGGTTTGATATCCCTGCTGAGGGGACCAAGTGGCTTATGGGGTCATGTTTGGGTCATTAGAATGCTGGTAAGTGAGTTTGTATCGGTCTCATTCGAAGACAGTATATTTGATAAGATCTGTCATGTTTGCCATTAACCCGAGCAGATATAGCCATGTTGAGAGTTGCTCCCAGGAAGGTAGGAGCCTCAAAGGGAGTAAGACAGGATTTCTTGCAGTTCATAATGAACCCGAGGCAAGTAGTAAGGTCGAGGGTTTGTTGCAGTCCCTCTGCAGAGCTGGAATTTGATCTTCCGACCACCAGCCAGTCGTCTATGTACTGATAGCCCTGTGGAGATATGCTGCCATCACCCTGGTTATACCACTATACTGGTGAAAACTCTTGGAGACATTGACAGTCCAAAGAGTAGGGTAGAAAACTCAAAGATTTCGTCATTAAATCCATGACTAGTTGAAGTGTATCCAAGTGAAATCTTCTGGGCCAGATCAACTTGTTCAGTGGTTTCAAGTTGATGATTTGTCATCATTTTCCTGAACAAGAAGTGGATGAGCCTTTGATTTGGACTGACCCTTTGAATGGAACATTTCTGTAGGAGAGAGGGCACTGCTCTCTCCAGTATGTTACACTTCGTTCTGTCGCATGAGACTACTGCAGCACATAGGATGGTGGAGGGCAGAGGGGTTCTTGTAAACTCGAGTTGGTATCTATGTTCAATCGTTGGAAGCACTTTTCTTTCCATGATTTTAGGTAACGTCTTATATTACCCCCTGAAGTTCTTGAAGAGGGGTCTGGTAGTGAAATGGCATAGTCACTGCCACCTGCCCCTGGGATACCGCGGTGTTTTTGTGGACACTGCCCCAGGATTTATTAGCCCATCCATTAACAGAGGCTGGTTGCTGACCAACTCCTTGTTCTGCTGTTGCTGCTGCTTGGTGGCATCACTGCATTTTGCCTGGAAGT
Organism: Luidia sarsii; assembly: GCA_949987565.1. NCBI lineage: Eukaryota > Metazoa > Echinodermata > Asteroidea > Paxillosida > Luidiidae > Luidia > Luidia sarsii. The sequence goes on along the minus strand of OX465103.1, from coordinate 19,973,642 downwards.
CAAACAGGGTCTGCGTATCCCTGGACGAAACAAGTCCCTGAAGACTGTTTAGAAGTTGTCAGGCCTAGTGCTAGCAGCAGACCTGCGTAGGCTCAGCTTCTTTCCAGTTTCAGTCTGCTTTTCCTCAGTCTCCAGTATGTCCAGAAACTGACCATCAAAAATATCTCCTAGTAAGGGAAGATCAATTTCTTCTTTGCTCTCTTGTATTCAACATACACATGTACTGTACATGGCATCCAGGGCATTTGCTTGGTTTCAGGAGGTCGCCAACAGAGAGATTCTTGTGAATTGGTCGAAGGTTGTGCGCAGATCTTCATCGAGACATCTGACGGCTTATGCCATTAAATCAGATGGAACTTATGATTGGTCTTCACAAGCCTGAACTAGATTGGTCTTCACAAGCCTGAACTATATTCAGACAGAAGAAGGAAGGCATTGGTCCAGGTTCCAAACCTTGCTGCTCTGTCTAACTTACACACTGTAGCATGGATGCCATCTGTTTGGGCCTTTGCTTATTAATGAACCCTGACCTGGGGATTGCCCTTGTGGCTACAACTGACAGCATATGTTTGGCCATATCAGAAAGGTGGGGGAGAAACTGATTGAAGTCTGCCTTCGGGAATATAAAGTAAGGCATTGCCTGCTGAGGATGAGGTCTCCATGTCTTAGCTTTCGCTAGAGGTTCCATTCAGTCCGTGCATAATTTGTCAAATGGAAGTTTCGGGAAGGTAGATTTTGCTTCAGTCAGGGCCATGCGATGTTTGGAGGACTGATGCACTGTGACCTCCACCTCCCCTGTGGTCAGAACCTGAAGTACTTTGATCATATCCTACTCCACAAGATGAAGATGAGTCTCATAATAGAGGCCACTCACATCTAGTGATCCCTCTCCAGGGGTACTGCAAAGTGGTACTGCTGATAGTTGGTTGTGAATCACCTTTCTCCTTGCCACCTTGTGCCCCAGGCCTGACTACCTGCAATTGTTCGTCAGCTGGTTTTCTTGACTGCTGCTCTTTGCGAACTGGTGGCAGCGTGACTGTGGTTGAAGAAGGAGAATTATCACCCTATGGCCCCACTAGGGCCATACCTTTATGCAGTAGCTCTGCCATGTGAGACTATCCTTGTTACACCCTGCATACCCAATGGCACTGAGGGAGCATTGTATAGCTTGGCGGCTGCTGCTTACTCAGCATGTTTCTGATTAAAGTGGGACAAAGACGTATCCATCTTACATGAGGAAACCTCTATGGGGTGGTATTAGCGGCGGGTAAGGGCACAGTGCCAGTAACTGTCTTTCCCGCATGTATTGTAATGGGGAGGTGGTAATCTTCCCACAAAAGGTTCGATTTGCTGGGGTTCCTTTGGAAAGCGGAACGAGTGATAAAACATTGAATGAGATCTCATGAGAGCTGAGATCTTTTCCTAGGTTCATTACAGTGAATCAGTAAAAACTGTATACCTCACAAACCAGGCGAGAAAAAATGCGAGTGACAGTCTCTCTACGAAAGCTGTTTCAAATCAAAAGGAAAGGCAAATGTTTTCCTTCAACCAGTTAAAAAAAAAAAAATTGGGGTGGGAAAGAAGGACCATGTCGACATTAAGAGGAATGGTTCTGATAAGAACCCGAGTGATAACTTGACGTTCCTGTCAGTATACTCTGGCCATCATCAGGAGAATGCCTTGGACTCAATGGTGGAGGTGCTTATAAGCTGGTGATCGCTGAGACGAGAAGGATAATCCTCCTGGGAGGGGATAATCCTACAGGGGGATAATCCTGAGTGGGGTAGTGGGTGGGGCGAACAGGTGGGTGTTCACTCACTGGGGTGTCAGAGGGCACTGGGGTGACAGTGGATATAGGTGATCCATTATTATGTTGGCTGGGTGAGGGGCGACTGAGTGATAAGTTATAAGTTATTTTTAAATTATAAGTTATCATGGTAACTTATAATGACAATCTTTAGGACCTTTTGATGTTACTTTCATAACAATGTATACAAATAAACATGTATAATGATGTATACAAATAGCTGTGTTTATGATGATGGGTTCATTGATGTAAAAAGATGTTAAAATATTGTGGTGTCTACTGCGTTCATCTTATCCATATATATGCATATGTATATATGCATATTCCTCTAGCCATTTGAGACAATATGCTAACTGGAGGGTGCCCTCTTTCCCATAATGCATTCAAGATCTCCCATCTTTTCCCTTCGAATTAGACAAGAGTGATCAACTACTTAAAACCTAGTATAGATAAGGTAATGTACAATTGATTTTATGAAGCTACCATTTAGCTTCAATTTGTCCCAGAGGGACAGTAGCTTTACGTTCCTTGTTCACTCGGGTTTCTGGGGCACGGCCAGTAGGCATGCCTCTGCCCCCTTTTTATTTGGGACCAAGTAGTTGCCACATTTCTTTTCGGGACCAACTAGTCCCCATATTGTTTCGGAGACAGAGTAGTCCCCACATTTTGTTTCGGGACATCTTCTTAAAGAGACCTTATACATGGTGTCATGCAAACCCTAGCTGGTGGTCAGAAGATCAAATTCCAGCTCCGCGGAGGGGCTGCAACAAACCCTTATACATTGTGTCCCGCAAACCCTCCTATAATGTTTAAAGATCTGCATTCCACTTTAATAGATCCCTGTGCAGCAGGAGCCAATTGTACAATTGCAGAAGTTGTTTGCTGCTTTATATGAAAAGTCAGGTATGAATACTTGTACCATGAAATTGACTATAGCACTTTTTGGCTTTTCCGTCTAAACGGAAAAGGGATATCTTTTGTTCTGATTTTTTTCTCTTCTTCTTCATCTTCTTCCTCGGCCCTAAATCCCATACACAAAGCACGGGTGCATTCTAATCAGTTGTTTAGCAATATGGAAAGACCGTTCTTAACCAAACTTGGTCAAAACATTGTCCATGAGGTCTATTAGTGCTGCGAACAACGACGCTAATAAATATTACGTCATCATGTGTCACGTGACAGCGCTTTAAAGGGGCAAATGTTCAAACTCCGTTATGAGGAAAAGTGCAATTTTGTTTGGTTTCAATTTTGCACTATATCTAAGTTGGATAATTTGATCGTGAAATCATCTTGTGATTATCAAAAAAATGAGGTCATGAGCTTTTCAGATGTTCACATTCATCTGACGATATTCGGCTAATGGAGCAAGTAGTATATACAATGGGGGTTCTGGACCCCTTTTCTTATATAGTGTCTATTTGGTTGTTTCTAAGCTCCCAGAGGGCTCGCAAAAAACATGTTTTTATATAGTATTTATTCAGTTGTTTTTCAGCTCTCAGAGGGCTCCTTTACATTTCCAAACACTATACCAAAATATTCGCAAGCACTATACCAATATATTCACAAACAACATACCCATATATTCGCAAACAATATACCTATAGGATTCCCAAACACTATACCCATAAATCTGCGAACAATATTTTCCAAAACATATTTGCATTCCCAAACGATATACCAATACATTGCTATATAAGCTAACAGTTTTTGCATTTTTTTCGTCTTGCTCGCAAAAACCAACGTTGTATATATAAGTCGTGCTCGTTGTAGAACCGCAGGCCCGCCCCACCCCCCTGGCGGGCCCAGACCATATAGAACCCAGAGCAGAGCACAGGCTTATCAGCCATAGGTCAATAATTAACCCCCCTTGCGAGTCCACGGAATATAAACATTTCTTATAAGACAAATGTGTAGTATACTTATACAAGATGAAGGGTACTGATAACTGCAAGTGGCTCGTCCACGGAAAGTATAATACCTGCAACCGATCGTGTTTGAAAGAATACTGTTATCTTCATCTTCTACAATTTAGACAAGGTGGTAAATGTTGCACTTGCACACCCTGCGAAGTTTGCGGTCGAGGCCACAGGAATTTCGTTGGGCTTTGCATTAACTGCGGCTACCAGAAGGAAGCCACCAAGCAGTGTATGCGTAGGCTTAGGCAGGCTAGGAAGTCACAGAATGTTTAGTATTTAATATAAAAAAATTCATTCAGATGGTTTTTTAGCCTACCTATACATACCAATAAACCGCGGGTTTTTTAAATTCATGAATAACGTTTAGACACACACGCAACTAAATTTACATTTAGAGACACGTGCAACCTATATATATATAAGTTGATAAATAGTGATTTATATCACTTCATAGATATAAAAAAATTCATTTAGAGGAAAGTGCACCCTATATATAAAGATCAATTCTTTTTATTCAGAAATTATGTGTAACCTATTCACATAATTAGAACTCACTCAAAATGGCAACGCTCAAGGAGCTACGCGCTCAAGCTAGAGCCTATGGGCTTCGCAAAATGGTCGAAGCTCAAGAAATACGACCTCCGGATGGCAATCGCCAAGGTCAGGGCCGCGGAGTCCCAGAAGAGACTCCAACGAGCCATGAAAACAGGTAGATTCTCCGCCATCACAGGAGATGTTCTGAATCCTCAGAAGAAGGACCGCCGCCGCCACGAGCTGGCGATGCTGGACCGAGAGGTTGACCTATCCCTCAGAGCAGGAAAGAAGGTCCCAGCGGTCAAGCGCGCCAGGCTTCGCCGGCAGCTGGCCGAGCGCGAGAAGAAGCCCCACCTCCACGGTCTCACAAGATCGCGGAAAGAGACCCTGGCCAGAGCCATTGCGCGGAGAGGCCCCGAGATTCTCCGTGATCGACCCCTGATATCTGTTAAGGAATACCAAGATGAGATCCTAGACCAGTTTGTCGACGCACCGGAGCAGTCACAATTCCACCAAACGCCGACAGTCATCAGAAACTTCCTCAGGGGCTGGGATATGCATGCGTCTGAAACTCAAGGCGCGGACCCCAAGACCTTCCGCAAGGGGGTGCGCCCTCAGATCAGAGAGAAGCTCGAGGAGGAGATCCGAGCCCTAGGAGGCATAAAATTCCAGCTGGCCCTTAAGATACAGCTTCGAAAGGACAGGCCAGACGGCAGCCAGGAGTACACAGATCCCGTGCTGCGTCACAAGCAGGAAGCTCTCCTGCGGGCGGATGAAATCGATGACGCCCTCAATCAAGCATTCCCGCACATCCTGGAAGTCCTCGAGAAGTGGTCGCAGAGAGGGTCCGGCTGGGTTGTAGATCAGGTGCAGACCCTTTGGCTAGACATCGCGCGCTATCAACCTCTGCGCGGAGGCTCCTGGATCGATCTCCCCGCGAAGGTGAAAAACAAGAAGGCCTGCGTGAACGTTAAAAACAAGGATGACTCTTGCCACGGCTGGTCCCTCAAGGCTGCCCTATTTCCGGCCAAGCACCACTGCGATAGACCTGGAAGCTATCCATCCCATTATGAGGATGGGCTGAACTACGACGGAATCGCAGAACCCGTGCCAGTCTCCCAGAACGCCAAGGTCGAGCGCCAGAACGATCTAGCTATAAACGTCTTTGGCTGGGATACACTACAACCTAATAGACAGCCTCAACCGGCTGAGTATGATCAAAGCAAGCATCGAGAGCGAAAGCACTTCTGTGAGCGCTGTCTGCACGGCTACACCAGGGAGGACCTGCTGGAGGCACACAAGCCCGAATGCCGTGGAATCGGCCAGACGGCTGTGAGGGTGGATATGCCGAAAGAGGGGGAGAACAAGCTCACCTTCCAGAACCACCACAAACAGCTACCAGCCCCCTACATCATCTACGCCGACCCCTACGAGTACATGGACTCCTGGGAGTGCTTCGCAGGGCGCCGCCTCCCCCTGAAGGAGGCCTTCCACAGCAGGCTTTTAGGCAGGATTGGTGGAACAGGGTGTGTATGAAAAAAGGCAGGCCGTGTACATGAACTTTTATTAAAATGTGCATATGTAGAAACCCGTGATCCATTGCCTATTGCATAACGCAGAGATGGTCCATTTAGGGGTGCTGAATAATCGAATATTTGATTGATCATTGTATATTATTTACCGAATTCGTATAATTATTCGATTGCAGAATTTGATTGTATGAATGTGCCAACATTCCAAACGTCAAGTTTGGAATTATAATCATGTACAACATTGTTGAAATAAAATAATTATGATGAAAACAATAATTATGACGAATATTTAACCTGACGTGGAAAGACAGGAGATCCGAGGAGGAACATCGTCCTTGGTGCCCAATATTTTGTGCACAAAATCTTCCGACCAATATGCAGTTGCCGTTTGTCATTCCCGAACCGTCAGAACTAGGATTCTCCCTCTTTTTTTTGCCTTGGAGACGGTTTTTCGGTTTTGATTTTTCAAAAACTGTGAAATTTTAATCCCCTTTGTTTTTACTTTTTCACATGAGTTGAAAATACAAACGTTTTGAGTCCGAAATTTAAGGCATTTGCCGCACACATCTGCTCTAAAAACGGCTTTTGGGATCGTACTCGTCCCCGTGATTTGCGCACGCATACGTACATGTACGTTTACGTTGAGGCTGATGTTTATTGTGGTGCAAGACCGCTGTCCGATCCAGTGTGCACTCAGCACGTGCACAATGATTAGTAGACTTCTACCAGTCCTTACAGTTGTTTCTAAAAATAAACTAATGTTTATTACATTTGTACCAGCGATGTTTCGAGTTTCGCGGTCAACCGAAGTACGCACTCTGCATAAGAAATGTATTTACTAGAATTGTAGAAATTTTTAGAAGGATTTGTCATTTATTTGTTGAGATATCGAAAGTTGTAAAGAATATATTATTTTTGCAAAATCGCTCCGTGCGCGCGGCGCCGCGGTGGATCGAGCCAAAACGGCGGAGAAAAAAGTCAAACTCGCATTTTTCGACCGCCGAGCGCACCCTGTAAACATCGTCCAAATCTGTCGATTTTACTCTTAAATAGAAGCCTGGAATCTCTTCTTTCTATCAATTTAATGACGAAGAGAATAATGTTGAATTACGTGGAAACAACATTCGGAGACAAACGATGAAAGTAGCGCATTTTCGTTATGAACGATTTACCTTCGCGATGTTAGCGAGGTTGGCAAGTCTAGGTGTGGTTTCCGCCTGTAGGTGAAGCTATAGCGATACTACAGGACCAGTAGGGCCGAAACCAGCCTACGCGCTGCAGTGTAACATGACACAACTCAACTTTTCACAGCAGGTATAGTGCTTCCAGTGCGTGCTCTGCTGTGCGTTCGTGAATGGGATCGTGATTTGATCGTGAATGGGATGGAGGATCGTAACAGATTATTTTATCGACTGTCTGCTTGTGCTGGTTCTATGTATACATTACACACACGCTGATATTACTGTAAAGGTATTTTATCACTTTTATCAGTGATACATAATTATTTTTCTCAAGGTATACATCTGCACGGCTTGTGCTTAAAAGTGTAAGGCGTGACGCTAAAATTAGGCCGTGTTTGTTTTTATTTGGCCGTGCTTATCACGGCTGCACGGCTGGCTGCCTAAAAGCTTGTTCCACAGCAAGCTCTCGGACGCGCACATCAGCGACGAAGACTAGGCCCACGCGCAAAAGGTGTAGAGCGCCCTCAGATGCGCGACCCTCGGGGACTACCACGATGCCTACAACCGGGTCGATGTCCTCCTGCTGGCCAAAATCTTCGAAATCTTTAGGAAGACCTGCCAGAGGCAGTACGGGCTAGATCCAGCGCATTATTACACCAGCCCCTGCCTATCGTGGGATGCTCTGCTCAAGAAATCGAAAATTGAACTCGAGCTGCTGACGGACTACGATCAACACCTGTTCATCGAAAAAGGAATGCGAGGAGGCATCTCCATGGTCTCCAAGCGGTTCGCGCGGGCAAATAATTCCGAGGTGGAAGGGTACGACTGAGAAAAGCCAACCACACATATCCAATACCTAGACGCCAACAACCTCTATGGATGGGCGATGAGCCAGCATCTACCAACCGGAGGCTTCCGGTGGGTGGAAGAAGCGGAGCATCTGGGAGCGCGGATCTCCCGGAAGATGGTCCCGATGGGGAAATACTCGAGGTAGACCTCGAATACCCCGAAGAGCTAGAGCATGGTGGTCCAGAAGGAGTGGATGTCGGAGTATTAGCACGACCTACTTGGCGTTGGGGTGGCGCCTACCGAGGTCGAAAAGCTGGTCCCGAACCTCCGCGACAAGAACCGCTATGAGCTTCACTATCGAAATCTCCAACTCTATCTATCGCTGGGTATGAAGCTGAAAAAGATTCACCGCGTTCTCCTGTTCAAACAGAGCCCCTGGATGGAGCCCTACATCCAGATGAATACAGAGTTCCGGAAAAAGGCCGCCAGCAACTTCGAAAAAGATCTGTACAAGTTGATGAACAATTCCGTATTCGGAAAAACAATGGAGAACCTGCAGAAACGGGTAAATGTGAAGCTAGTGCAAGCGAGTGAGGAAGACAGGCTGAGGCGACTCATCGCCAGTCCCTCATTCGCGCGATCTACGATATTCGACGATGATCTGGCGGCCATTCAGATGCATAAGAGCCACCTGACGCTCAATCGTCCCATCTACGTGGGGGCCAGCATCCTCGACCTATCAAAACATCCCATGTACGATTTCTATTAAAATGAAATCAAGAAAACCTATGGCGAACACTGCGACTTACTTTACACAGATACGGACAGCTTGCTAATGCAAATTGAGACACCCGATTTGAAGGCCGACATGGCAAAGCGAGCCGATCTGTATGACACCAGCAATTACCCTCTCGAACACCCATTCCACTCGATGGCCAACAAGAAGGTCCTCGGGAAAATGAAGGACGAGTGCGAGGGGCGTGCCGTCGCTGAATATGTTGGGCTCAGGCCTAAAATGTATTCTATCCTAGAGACCGGAGGGAATAACATCAAGAAAGCCAAGGGTGTGAAAAAGTGTGTGGTCAAGAAACGCATCCGACATGAGCAGTACAAAGAGGCTCTCTTCAAAAAGCGAACCTTCCGCCATGGCATGGACGTCCTCCGGTCAGAGCGCCATCGCATCTACGGGCAGCACCTGAACAAGGTATCGCTCTCGTGCTTTGATTCAAAGCGATGGATCACTGGAAACGGGGTAGACACGCTGGCCTACGGACATTATAGAATCCCTAACGATTGAGGACTCCATCCGGCGGTAGCTGCGTATTGGGAGGTACTATAAGAAGCTCCTCGCGTACAAACCCCCGCGGAGGGCCGTCCAGCAGGTAGTACAACACGGGCTCGCCGGACTTTGTAACCGAACGTCCGAGCCGGTACACCTTTCAAGACCACACAGGGTCAGTAGCACACCGACGGCCGCCCTCGAGCTCGCCGGGCTGGTAGAGATACCGAACGCCCGCATTGGGAGGGAGCTTGACCTCGTCGAGACCCACCGGGCGACCAGGAACCACCGAAGAGGGTTTTTGCGCCACCGTTTTCGCTTTGACGGCATCAAAGGGACGCTTACCAGTCAGTCGTGTCACTTCTCCATTCAAAGCCGAAACAACGGCTGGCAAGCAAGCCACCGACTCCGTCGATCGTTTACCGGAGGTGAGCCACATCTCCTTGGTGTACTGGTGGCCGAACAGCCTCTCCGCCAAGGTCCTGTTGAAGCGCTCTACAATCCCCTGGTCCCTGTGAATATCCACGCGGCCGCGCCTGACCTCAACATTGTGTCCAGCTAACAGCTGATTGACCGCGCCCATGAACTCGCGACCGGGGTCGACCTGGAGCAGCTTGGGCCACCTCAGAGGGCCTCGCCAGTAAATGCGGGACAACGCCTCAGCAACCTCCTTAGCCTCCTTCGTTAGCAGGGGCTCAGCGGCCTTGAACCGGCTGGCAACATCGACTACCGTGAGGGCATACCTGTAGGTCTTACGACCGCGCCGGTCATGCGGTAGGAACAAGAGGTCGGCCTGGTGAACCTCATTTGGTGTGCTAACATCAAATTTTTGCCTAGGAATACGTCGCGGTGCGGGTAGATATATCTGCCAGATGGCCTGTTTTTTCAACCATTCCTTCGCCACGCCTTCCGAGACCCTCGCTGCGGTCGAGAGTTTTCCGATCGCCACGATTCCTTTCCAGTAGCCTCTAGGGCTGTAGTAGAGCTTAGCTAAACGAGCAGCCATCCTTATTATAGAAAGCTCTAAATATATAATTCCAAATCCTTGAAGCAAAAAAAAATCCCGCTACAATGGGGACATAAATATGACATAAACTAGAACAGCGAAGCTGCCATGGCTCGCTGCAGCCTTTTTATTAACTGTAAACAAACTGAACCAGATTGGAATCAAACGCCTTGCTTGAACACATCAATCATGCTAGGGAACCCTCACACAGGCAAATTACACATGAAACTGAAATTAAAAAAAAGTTTATAAATGCATCGGTACCTTGCATACATGTATGCTACATGTACATGTATAGAATTTTAAAGTGTTTAGGATGTTAAGATGTGGAAATACGCTTCCAGCTACATGTACAATCATCATGCATGTTATAATTAACATACATGTACATAAACATACTGCAAGTTACTGCAACCAAACTCATTTCCACCCAATCTCTACCCGAGCCCACATAAACAGTACATGTGCATTCTGGAATATGTACGCGGACGGACGGACATCAGCATTACATAGAATATGTACATGTACAGTATTCTAAAACTTTAACATTTTTATGTTGTCTTTCCTGATAATCAAAGTCTAAACTCTAATTTTAGGTTGCAGAAATTAATGTTATTATATTCCCCAAAAATTAGAAGCACTGAATCGTATGAAGGGTTTCCTATGAATGAAAAAAAAACTTTAACATCTGAATGCGGACGGCCGGACTGACGGACGGACGGACGGACGGAAGGACGAACGGACAGACGGACGGATGGACATCGGCATTACATAGGCTCGCACTGCTTCGCAGCTCGCCAAAAAGGACTCTAGAAAATCCTTTTTTGTTTTATCCTAATATTTTAATTTAAGCAGCTAGGAAAGATACTTTGATATATGTTTTAGTTGGATCTTTAGTGTGGACTCTTAATCCTTCATTTAACACATAGAAAGGAACTTTCATATTGTCATCTATCTTTTTAGCTACTACTTTTGGTGCGTAACATTTAAAATCATCTCATATTTCATTAACAAGAGTTAACACAAATGATGCACCATATGAAGTATTTACAGGTTTAATCTTAGTTATTTTTAATACTTCTAATGGTAGATCTCTCCATTTTACAAAATTAACATTTTTATCAAACATGTTCTTTGATGGAAACGATTCCATTTTTTTAATTTATATTGATTAATTGTTACAGGTTACCTTTATTACTTGCTATATTATATGGATTATATTTCTCTAATCAAAAAATTATTGATTTATCAATCAATTAGTTTCAAATATGAAAAACCTGTATTTTTTTTTATTAACTCAATTTGTAGGTGAACAACCCCATCACAACCATACCTCCGACGATGAAGGCCGTCTCGCGATCCCGTTGCTCACTGCTCGGCGTGTAAAAGTCACTGAGCTGTGGCTCGCGGTCTAAGGATTCTTGCCAAAGACCATGGCGTACCGTTCCATCGCGGTGTCAACCCCTTTGATTTGCTCGGCCGCGTCATGCTCGCGACGGTAATTTTTGCTAATCCAGTCAAGGCGCTTGGAACGTTTTTGATTCCACTCATTTTTAGCGGTCTCGAGCTGCTCTATGACTTTCTCGTGCCTTTGACATTCCTCGTCGGAGTGCTTCCCTAGCTGGGAGAATAGGAAGTTGCTGCCGGTGAAGGCGAGGGCGTTCACAAATGGTGCCACCAACAAGCATCAAGACCGAGGCCATGATGAATATATCACCTACTTATATTACTTCAATATATCCGCCGGGATGATACCCTGTTTGATCAGCATATCCTTAGTCGCCATCGCGAGGCCTATATCCGCAACTATCATGCCGGCGTCAAGGGGGGTGAAGTCTAGCTTGGGAGGCGCTCCTCCAAAGGCCATTTTACCAAGTCGTGCGTATCCTATGGCGAGGCCGGACACGACCGCGCTGTGGTACATTGAGTTCACGAGCATTGTTTCGTCGGTAGTTGCCATTGTTATTCCATATAGAAAGGATCTTTACTACTCTCTTATTCATGTGTCTGCTTCGCAGCTGGCCAGTGCGAAGAAACTGGCGACGATTTACGATGAGTAATAAGCAACGCCGCACCTACAAGATTGGCCAGCCCTATGATCCACAGGTGCATAGATGCGGGTTGTCTTTCAACAGGCGCCTCCACTTTCTGCTGGTGGTGTGGCTCAGGCGGGCCCTCCTCTGCCCGCATGGAATCCTTCGGTCTCTGCAAGTCACGCATCGCCTTCCGCGCAGCAGCGCCCTTGACCCCTGCTGCCACCTTTTATGGATTTTTAGATTTTTGGGTTTTCACCTCCTCCTCCGGAGGGGCAGTAACTCTCAGCTGTTCTTGTTGCTCCGACATCATCATCTATTGAATCAGTACGTGTTACTTCAACACAGCAATGCCGGACCGTAGTGAGAGCTGCGGTGAGAGGTGCTAGATACATTCCGTATACCGATGGTACAGCTCGCAGGAGGCAGTGCTAAGGGCATGTCCAACAAAAGGGTCAGCCTCGAGATCGGTTAACAGCTGAGGCTGGCTTTCGATCGGAATCGGAAGAATCTGACTGACCACCTGGGTGTACAGCTGCAGGGCCACCTGCCCCAATGTTTTTGTCATGACAGCACCTAACCTCATTTCATAACGGGCATAGAGCTTTTCAACCTCGGCCTCCGTCAAAGATTCAATCTTATCAACGGTCAATTCCTTCCCAAGGTACTGTTTGGCCTTACCCCCCGCTGCGAGTGCAATGAGTCTCTCCCGGTGGTCTTGCGCGTGTGGTGCTACCTCTTCCCGCGGTACAGCTGGTGGCGCTGCCTCAGGTGAGGTGGGCTCAGCGAGGATATCGTCAAGCAATTCGTCTACGGTGGCCATCTTGAAATGAGTGATAATATGGTATATAGATCTCTTAGCTCTAATATAATCGCGGGCGAACCAGGCGATCACACCTAACATGGTAATTTGTAAAAATAAAACAGCGCCGACCTCCAAATTCATGATGATGCTTACCAATGCTCTAGCAATGCTCAGTAATGCTATTAGCAATGTTATTAGAAATGCTATTAGCAATGTTCAGTAGGACCCTAATGCTTAGTAATGCTATTAGCAATATTCAGTAATGTTCAGTAATGCTATTAGCAATGTCCAGTAATGCTGTTAGCAATGACTTTGTACGTAGCTGGTTGGTTAGTCTTCAACAGAAGTTTAGCGTGCTTCGTTTTAGCGAGCTGTTGGCGAATTATGGCCCGCTTCTCTGGTGGGACTATATCATTTTCACGAAGACATTCGTCGAAGCTGTCACGATCCTTGCAGTGGAAGAGACCGACCCACTGAGTTTGTTCGCGAAGGTCTCAGAGAACGGAGTTGTATTGCTGCGAGAGGACCCAGACCGACTGCTCAGCATGGCGACCGGAGAAAGCCTCTTCTTCGTTAACGCCTTCCTCACGCTGCAGTCGTCGATTATGTACAAGGTGGGCGTCCCCTCAAATAACTTGTAAAAAGCGCGCAGCCAATCGTGGAGCCACTCACCCGGGTCTACGATATAGACCTCCGCGTCGCTCCACAAGGGCGTCGCTGATAGGAGTGATTGTGCTTGATCGTAGGGCACAGGATCACGATGTGTTGAAAGAGAGATTGATAGGGCCCCTTCTCCAGCAGATCGAGAACGAAAACGGTTTTTCCGCACCCCGTCTGACCGGCGATGATCGCCGAGTGGGGGCTCTAACGAATCGGCCATCTTGAATGTTGAGCTGCGCGTCTATGATGATATAGAGGTATATATTCAAACGACCCGCGGCCTCCACCTTTTTCGCGATCTGAATGGTAACGCCCTCGGAGGCATTCTCGATCCTTCACCCGCTGCCGTGGAGCCTGTTGTCGTCGGACGTTCTTAGATCGAGACACAGAGCGTATTTTGTCGTTAAGAACTTTGCTAGCGTCACGTTGGCGAGCTCTAGATCCTTAGCGACCATCCCCACTTCAGGGTGCCGCTTACCACCTCCCAGGAAGAATTGTTTAGCTTCGTCCCATTGCTGATGGGCGCGCATCCCTAATACTTTTTGTTTCTGTTCAGTAGCACTAACAGACAAACTTTGATTCTATGTTACTTAACTTGAATTTTCCCATTTACTCATGAAGCTGGTTCTAAATTGTCTTAAAGGATTTTGTGCGAAGTGTAAATCCTTTATCTACACACTGTATCGGCCCTTTCCTTTTCATTCTTTTATTCAGTATAAAACTATGAATATATAAAATGAAAACCTATACTAGATCAATATTATATATGTCTATCTTTAGTGGCAGAACGATATTGTTAGCCATCCGTTTAAGGTTTTTTTCTGCATGGTTGAAATCATGAAAAAATCTGATTGAAGAATGAACCGTCGTCATGTTAAAGTGTGAGTCGAAGAACAGTGTTTGGCCATTGAAATGGGAATGCAGAATAATCAGGAACATCATTCGCGTGGATGTAATATAATGATGATTTTCCAGCTTTAACTAATTATGATAATCCTAACAATCAACTCAATCAAAATAGCTGTGATAGCAATACTTAGAATGACTTTGGTTTGTCAAGAGACAATGATAGTTATAACACGGAAGACTGGCATTGTTTTAAGTGAAGGAGACTGCCATGATTTGCAACAATTAGTTTAAGAGCCGCTTGATGAAGCACTTTTAAATTTACAAATAAACATCAATGGCCTTCCTCTTCTCTGAAGTTGGAATGGACTATTTTGGCCAATATTGGGAAGGCATGCTTGATAACCTTCCAGTCAAAAATGTACATTATGTTTGGCTTTTTTACGGTACCACAAACCCCAAGCCCGCCTGCGTCTAGCCTAGCTGTAGACAGTTTTGTTCCACTTATCTTCATGGTGTTCAGCGCACAACAATTAATTTGCGGAACATTCTGTTTGCATCAAAGGTTACAAAGTTGGCCTTACCACAAGTTTGTCCTACATGTAGATTGTCCAAGGTTGGCCTTTAGCTTTACGATAATTATAAACATTTGCAAAATGTAAAAGGTTTGACACTTGGAATTCTAAAACTGAATTGTTCTCTTTATCCAGACTCGTATTCAAACTAAGGCACCGCAAACGTGTTGACTCGCCGGCGAAGGGGCGCTGAAGAAACAATATTGGTGAGTGAGAGAAAACAAGGTTGCGAACGGAAGAAGAACGATTTGAAACATCCAATATTTCTTCAAAGTAATGCTAATTAAATGAACAATGTCATTAATGATTTGTTTGCAGGTAGCTGGCCGCACTTGGTAAGAGCACCACCAACGAGTGTCACTTAGAAGGGTGATGGCTGCCATCTTTTCCAACCCGCTGGCAGAGATGTTCAATTTGCGTGGGAAGAGGGGGAGAGGACTTGTGTGGCCCTTCAACTCGATGGTCTTTTGAAAAGTAAGGTTTTTTCATTTCACGGCAACTGAGTAATACTTATATCACCACATAAATCTGGTCCGGACATAATGTCCAGGTACAACGAAAACTAGAGATTTATGTCTGTTGGCAAACAGAACATAACGCTTTTCCGCATCTGGTTATCTTAAAAAAAAAAAAAAATTATATAAAAAAAATGACACCAACGGGATTCGAACCCGTAACCTCCATTCCTAACCCAAAATGCACGTGCATATTTTGTGCACAAAGTCTAGGGCACTTCATTATATTTTTCCAAAAATCATAATAATTCTGAACAATGTTCGATTGCTTCCAAACTCAGGATTAAGAATCTCTAGCCCAATAGCTAAATGCCCACTGAATTTCGAGACGATTGACCTTTGACAAATATGCGTTTTAAAAACACGCATTTTGATGACGTCACGATTGCGTCATGGCATTTTGGCCCCGGATGGTGTTTTTAAACTACATCCCCAATAGATATAATCGAAAAAATGAAAAAAATCTTGCTCCGTTGGCCAAATATGCTCAATTGAATGTTAAAATCTTAAAAGTTTATGACCTCATTAATATTCATGAGATAACGTCACGATCAAATGAGGGCAATTTTTGGATACACCTTTTCCCAACTTAGATATACTGCAAAATTGAAACCAAACAAAATTGCATTTTTGCTTAAAATGGAGTTTGAAATTTGCCACTTTAAAGCACTGTCACGTGACACGTGGTGACGTCATGACGTTTTCAAGACTACGACGCAAAATTTCAGCAAGGGTTTTATGCATTTACCAAGTTTGAAAAAAATCAAAATTTGTTCAATGGCAAAAATGCCTTCCGAAAAAACCCTGTGCTTTGTCTATGGGATTTTTCCGACAAGAAAAAGAAGAAGAAGAAGAAGAAGAAGAAGAAAAAAAAAAATCAGAACAAGAACAATAGCTTTTCCGCTTCGCGGCGGAAAAGCTAACTAGAAACATACGTCTGTTGTAACAGAACGTGTAGCTTTTCCTTTTGTTTTCCCCGAAGAAAGACCAAGTTGAAAATCTGAAAACCAGTAGCACATGCATGATTACTACAGTACTTCCGGTCTGGACCGGAGGAAAGGGTCACATGACATGAGGAAGGTCATGAAACCTAATTGGTCCCTGAAACTCCTCTCACATGCTATATGCGCTAGCAACAGCACAACAAGGGAGTTAACCATTGATTTAATATCGGTTTTTTTATTACCTCATTAATATTCATGAGATGACCTCATCATCATAATTATTGCAATATTTGGATACATTGTTGCCCAACTTAGATATATGCTAAATATCGATCCTGCGGGATCTAAGATCGTGGCGTGATTGCACATGCCAGGTTGGCCCTTTAAAGGGTGGTCACGTGACAACTCAAGCACAAACAAACGAAAAAAACACAGTTTTACTGTATATTTGTGTAAACCCGTTTTAGCATCGTTTTGATTGAGTTCATGAAGGTGGCAACTCTGTTTCGAACCTGTACCATCCATTCCTACCCCAAAAGGCACACCAACGTATCGTGCACAGTCTATGGGACTAAGAAATGATATTTAACAAATCATAATAATTCAAAACAATTTTTAATCGGTTCCATACTCAGGATTTAAGATGTCTAGCCCAATAGCTAACTGGCCACCAAATTTCGAGAAGATTGACCATTGGCTAATATGTGCTTTAAAATCACGCATTTTGATGACGTCACGATTGCGCCATGACATTTTGTTCCCGGAGGGTGTTTCTAAACTACATCCCCAATAGAAAAAACCCTGTGCTTTGTCTATGGGATTATTCCGACCAGAAAAAGAAGAAGAAGAAGAAGAAGAAGAAGAAGAAGAAGACAAAAAAAAACTAGAGATTTATGTCTGTTGGCAAACAGAACATAATGCTTTTCCGCATCTGGTTCTCTTAAAAAAAAAAAAAAAATTTATGAAAAAAAAATTGACATCAACGGGATTCGAACTCGGAACCTCCATTCCTAACCCAAAACGCACATGCATATTTTGTGCACAAAGTCTATGGGACATCATTATATTTTTCAAAAAATCATATAAAATCTAAACAATGGTCGATTACTTCCAAACTCAGGATTATGAATGTCTAGCACAATATCTACCTGCCCACCAAATTTCGAGACGTTTTAAAAACACGCATTTTGATGACGTCACGATTGCGTCATGGCATTTTGGCCCCGAAGGGTGTTTATAAACTACATCCCCAATAGATATAATCGAAAAAATGAACAAAATCTTGCTCTGTTGGCCAAATATGCTCAATTGAATGTTAAAATGTGAAAAGTTTATGACCTCATTAATATTCATGAGATGATGTCACGATCAAATGAGGGCAATTTTTGGATACACCTTTTCCCAACTTAGATAAGGTGCAAAATTGAAACCCAACGAAATTGCATTTTTGCTTAAAATGGAGTGTGAAATTTGCCCCTTTAAAGTGCTGTCACGTGACACGTGATGACGTCATGATGTTTTCAAGACTACTGTGCACTAGTTCACCAATGGCTCTATGCATTTGCCAAGTTTGAAAAAAATCCAAGTGTATTCAATGG
This sequence comes from Luidia sarsii, assembly GCA_949987565.1. Lineage (NCBI taxonomy): Eukaryota > Metazoa > Echinodermata > Asteroidea > Paxillosida > Luidiidae > Luidia > Luidia sarsii. The sequence continues at coordinate 19,955,622 of OX465103.1, read as the reverse complement.
CAAAAGTGGCAGTCAGGAAATCCCTGTGCTTTGTCTATGGGATTTTTTCCGACCAGAAAAAGAAAAAGAAGAAAAAAAAAAACTAGAAATTTATGTCTGTTGGCAAACAGAACATAACGCTTTTCCGCATCTGGTTCTCTTTAAAAAAAAAAAAAAAAAAATTGATGAAAAAAAAATTGACGTCAACGGGATTCGAACCCGTAACCTCCATTCCTAACACAATACGCACGTGCATATTTCGTGCACAAAGTGTATGGGACCTCATTATATTTTTCAAAAAATCATAATTATTCTGAACAATGATCGATTGCTTCCAAACTCAGGATTATGAATGTCTAGCACAATAGCTACCTGCACACCAAAATTCGAGACGATTGACCTTTGGCAAATATGTGTTTTAAAAACACCCATTTTGATGACGTCACGATTGCGTCATGGCATTTTGGCTCCGGAGGGTGTTTCTAGACTACATCCCTAATAGATATAAACAAAAACAATAAAAAAATCTTGCTCCGTTGGCCAAATATGCTCAATTGAATGTTAAAATCTTAAAAGTTTATGACCTCATTAATATTCATGAGATGACGTCACGATCAAATGAGGGCAATTTTTGGATACACCTTTTCCCAACTTAGATATAGTGCAAAATTGAAACCAAACGAACTTGTACTTTTGCATATAATGGAGTTTGAAATTTGCCCCTTTAAAGCGCTGTCACGTGACACGTGGTGACGTCATGAAGTTTTAAAGACAACTGTGCACAACTTCAGCATGGGCACTATGCATTTGCCAAGTTTGAAAAAAATCAAAGTGTGTTCAATGGCCAAACTGCCGATCATAAATTCCATGTACAAAGTCTATGGGATTTTTCCGATAAGAAAAAGAAGAAGACAAAAAGAAATCTTAACTAGAGATTTATGTCTGTTGGCTAACAGAACATAACGCTTTTCCGCATCTGCCTCTCTTAAAAAAAAAAAAAAAAAAAATTGACATCAGCGGGATTCGAACTCGGAACCTCAATTTCTACCCCAAAACGCACGTGCATATTTCGTGCAGAAAGTGTATGGGACTTCATTATAACATTCAAAAAATCATAATAATTCTGAACAATGGTCGATTGTTTCCAAACTCAGGATTTAGAATGTCTAGCCCAATAGCTAAATGCCTAGCAAATTTCGAGACGATTGACCTTTGGCAAATATGCGTATTAAAAACACGCGTTTTGATGACGTCACGATTGCGTCATGGCATTTGGGCCCCGGAGGGTGTTTATAAACTACATCCCCAATAGATATAATCGAAAAAATTTAAAAAAACCTTGCTCCGTTGGCCAAATATGCTCAATTGAATGTTAAAATCTTAAAAATTTATGGCCTCATTAATATTCATGAGATGACGTCACGATCAAATGAGGGCAATTTTTGGATACACCTTTTCCCAACTTAGATAAAGTGCAAGATTGAAACCAAACGGAATTTTATTTTTGCTTTTATTGGAGTTTGAAATTTGCACCTTTAAAGTGCTGTCACGTGACACGTGGTGACGTCATGAAGTTTTCAAGACCACCGTGCACTAGTTCAGCATTGGCTCTATCCATTTGCCAAGTTTGAAAAAAATTCAAGTGTATTCAATGGTCAAGGTGCGTGTCAGAAAAACCACGTGCTTTGTCTATGGGATTTTTCCGATAAGAAGAAGAAAAAAAAAAAAAATCAGCACAAGAACAATAGCTTTTCCGCTACGCGGCGGAAAAGCTAAAAATCAGAACAAGAACAATAGCTTTTCCGCTACGCGGCGGAAAAGCTAAAAATCAGAACAAGAACAATAGCTTTTCCGTATGGAACGGAAAAGCTAACTAGAGATTTATGTCTGTTGGCTAACAGAACATATCGCTTTTCCGCATCTGGCTCTCTAAAAAAAAAAAAAAAAAAAAAATTGACATCAGCGGGATTCGAACTCGTAACCTCAATTTCTACCCCAAAACGCATGTGCATATTTCGTGCACAAAGTGTATGGGACTTCATTATAACATTCAAAAAATCATAATAATTCTGAACAATGGTCAATTGCTTCGAAACTCAGGATTTTAAATGTCTAGCCCAATAGCTAAATGCCTACCAAATTTCGAGACGATTGACTTTTGGCAAATATGCGTTTTAAAAACACGCATTTTGATGACGTCACGATTGCGTCATGGCATTTTGGCCCCGGAGGATGTTTATAAACTACATCCCAAATAGATATAATCGAAAAAATGAAAAAAATCTTGCTCCGTTGGCCAAATATGCTCAATTGAATGTTAAAATCTTAAAAGTTGATGACCTCATTAATATTCATGAGATGACGTCACGCTCAATTGAGGGCAATTTTCGGATACACCTTTTCCCAATTTAGATATAGTGCAAACTTGGAACAAAACGAAATTGCTTTTTTGCTTTTATTGCAGTTTGAAATTTGCCCCTTTAAAGCGCTGTCACGTGACACGTGGTGACGTCATGAAGTTTTAAAGACAACTGTGCACAACTTCAGCAAGGGCTCTATGCATTTGTCAAGTTTGAACAAAATCCAAGTGTGTTCAATGGCAAAAGTGCCTTCCTCAAAATCCCCGTGCTTTGTCTATGGGATTTTTCCGATAAGAAGACGAAAAAGAAAAAAAATCAGAACAATAACAATAGCTTTCTCGCTTCGCGGCGAAAAAGCTAACTAGAAATTTATGTCTGTTGGCAAACAGAACATAACGCTTTTCCGCATGTGGTTCTCTTAAAAAAAAAAAAAAAAAAATTGATGAAAAAAAATTTGACATCAACGGGATTCGAACCCGTAACCTCCATTCCTAACACAATACACACGTACATATTTTGTGCACAAAGTGTATGGGACCTCATTATATTTTTTTAAAAATCATAATAATTCTGAACAATGGTCGATTGCTTCCAAACTCAGGATTATGAATGTCTAGCACAATAGCTACCTGCACACCAAATTTCGAGACGATTGACCTTTGACAAATATGTGTTTTAAAAACACGCATTTTGATGACGTCACGATTGCGTCATGGCATTTTGGCTCCGGAGGGTGTTTCTAGACTACATCCCTAATAGATATAAACAAAAACAATAAATAAATCTTGCTCCGTTGGCCAAATATGCTCAATTGAATGTTAAAATCTTAAAAGTTTATGACCTCATTAATATTTATGAGATGACGTCACGATCAAATGAGGGCAATTTTTGGATACACCTTTTCCCAACTTAGATATAGTGCAAACTTGGAACAAAACGAAATTGATTTTTTGCTTTTATTGCAATTTGAATTTTGCCTCTTTAAAGCGCTGTCACGTGACACATGGTGACGTCATGAAGTTTTAAAGACAACTGTGCACAACTTCAGCAAGGGTTCTATGCATTTGTCAAGTTTGGAAAAAATCGAAGTTTGTTCAATGGCAAAAGTGCCTTCCGAAAAACCCTGTGCTTTGTCTAAGGGGAAATTTTGACATAAGAAAAAGAAGAAGAAACTAGAGATTTATGTCTGTTGGCTAACAGAACATAACGCTTTTCCGCATCTGCCTCTCTTAAAATTTTTTTTTTTTTTAAATATTGACATCAGCGGGATTCGAACTCGGAACCTCAATTTCTACCCCAAAACGCACGTGTGCATATTTCGTGCACAGTGTATGACACTTCATTATAACATTCAAAAAATCATAATAATTCTGAACAATGGTCAATTGCTTCGAAACTCAGGATTTGGAATGTCTAGCCCAATAGCTAAATGTCCACCAAATTTCGAGACGATTGACCTTTGACAAATGTGCGTTTTAAAAACACGCATTTTGATGACGTCACGATTGCATCATGGCATTTTGGCCCCGGAGGCTGTTTCTAAACTACATCCCCAATAGATATAATCGAAAAAATGAAAAAAATCTTACTCCGTTGGCCAAATATGCTCAATTGAATGTTAAAATCTTAAAAGTTTATGACCTCATTAATATTCATGAGATGACGTCACGATCAAATGAGGGCAATTTTTGGATACACCTCTTCCCAACTTAGATATAGTGCAAACTTGGAACAAAACGAAATTGTTTTTTTGCTTTTATTGCAGTTTGAAATTTGCCCCTTTAAAGCGCTGTCACGTGACACGTGGTGACGTCATGAAGTTTTAAAGACAACTGTGCAATAGTTCAGCATGGGCTCTATGCATTTGACAAGTTTGAAAAAAATCCAAGTGTGTTCAATGGCAAAAGTGCCTTCCTCAAAATCCCCGTGCTTTGTCTATGGGATTTTTCCGATAAGAAGACGAAAAAAAAAAAATCAGAACAAGAACAATAGCTTTTCCGTATGGAACGGAAAAGCTAAAAAAAAAAAATCTTAACAAAAACAATAGCTTTTTCGCTACGCGCGAAAAAGCTAACTAGAAATTTATGTCTGTTGGCAAACAGAACATAACGCTTTTCCGCATCTGGTTCTCTTAAAAAAAAAAAAAAAAAACATTGATGAAAATTTTTTTGACATCAACGGGATTCGAACCCGTAACCTCAATTCCTAACCCAAAACGCACGTGCATATTTTGTGCACAAAGTCTATTGCACTTCATTATATTTTTCAAAAAATCATAATAATTCTGAACAATGATCAATTAATTCAAAACTCAGGATTTAGAATGTCTAGCCCAATAGCTAAATGCCCACCAAATTTCGAGACGATTGACCTTTGGCAAATATGTGTTTTAAAAACACGCACTTTGATGACGTCACGATTGCGTCATGGCATTTTGGCTCCGGAGGGTGTTTCTAGACTACATCCCTAATAGATATAAACAAAAACGATAAAAAAATCTTGCTCCGTTGGCCAAATATGCTCAATTGAATGTTAAAATCTTAAAAGTTTATGACCTCATTAATATTCATGAGATGACGTCACGATCAAATGAGGGCAATTTTTGGATACATCTTTTCCCAACTTAGATATAGTGCAAACTTGGAACAAAACGAAATTAATTTTTTGCTTTTATTGCAATTTGAAATTTGCCCCTTTAAAGCGCTGTCAAGTGACACATGGTGACGTCATGAAGTTTTAAAGACAACTGTGCACAACTTCAGCAAGGGCTATAAGCATTTGTCAAGTTTGAAAAAAATCGAAGTTTGTTCAATGGCAAAAGTGTCCTCCGAAAAAACCCTGTGCTTTGTCTATGGGATTTTTCGGACCAGAAAAAGAAGAAAAAGAAAAATCTTAACAAAAGCAATAGCTTTTCCGCTTCGCGGCGGAAAAGCTAAAAAAAATCAGAACAACAACAATAGCTTTTCCGCTTCGCAGCGGAAAAGCTAAAAAAAATATCAGAACAACAACAATAGCTTTTCCGCTTTGCGGCGGAAAAGCTAATAATTTAGTTGAGAAATGAGAAAAAAACTATTGGATGAAACTATAAGCTTGCTAAAGACTACAACAAGTTTATGGATGGTTGTTGAGATACCTATATACATGTCTTATACAAATTACAATGCCAGTTTTCTTACTTTGAGAAAGGTCTTGCTTATGATCGAAAGTTTGAATCGTCAGGCCCACTAAATTTTAAGATTTGCATTTTCGTCCTTTTAGTCAGTGAGCAGTTTGCCACATTTGTGTATGTTACTCTACTTTTATACTTTTAGTCAGTAAGCAGTTTGCAAAATTTTTTGTATATTACTTTTATGCTTAATACAAACAAATGATATACCAAAATGTTGCAAACTGCTTACTGACTAAAATTACCAAAATGCAAATCTTAAAATTTAGTGGGCCACTGGGCCTGACGTTTCAATCCTAGCAGGACCTTTCTCAAAGGCAGAGTGACAAGGACAAAACAGATACATGTACACGAAGGAAGGGGGAAGAGAGTGAATAGGACACAGATGAGAAACAAAGGACAAAGAGTCAAGCTGGTAGGGTGAGATCAAAGGGAAGGGCAAGGAGTAGGGTAGGATTATCAGAAAGCTGCATGGTGTTAGTCATTACCCTTAGTCATTAGTCATTAGTAATACAAAAACAGTTAGAGGGCCTAACGTTTCGATCCTAGCAGTGCTAGGATCGAAACCTCAGGCCCTCTATCTTTTGAGATTAACTTTTATATTTGAAAAGTTAATGTTAAGATGTCTGTAAGCTGCCAGTGCTAAGGCATATCTTTTTCTGTATACAGAGGCCATCCATAACAACCGAGCCAGCCATGGTGCGACTACGCCGACTAGTAGTGACATTGAAGCGACTGAAGCAGACTGGCTTCAATACGCTAAAGACAGAGACAGAGGACGGCAGAATTCGAAGCGGAAAGGAAAACAGTACACCTACTAACATGAAAGGAGAATAAAAAAACAGAAAATCAGTTGTATTGAAATTTGAATTGCTCTGTCATGCTTCCATTCATTTGTTTGCTGTTTCCAACCTAAAAATGACTAATCCAACATTTTGTCAACAATACAAACCAATAATTTATGTGAACCAGTTTTCTTTTTTAATTTTGGTTAAAAGGGAGCACAACGTTACCAACATAAGACTGGTGCTGCGAAGAGGTGAATGTTGGCCCGATGACTAAATACCAAAGTTGTGCCAACGTTGAAGTATTGTTGGCTGCCAGGAAGGTCTATGATTGGCCCAACGTTATCATAATGTTGGCCCATGGTGAGGAGCCAACGTGCTACCAGCATTGGCCAACATCATGCCAACATTGACATTATGTTGGTCCTTGGTGAATATAATGAGGAGCAAACATGTTACCAACGTTGGCCAACATTGATGAAAGACGTAAATATGACATGATTCTTACCAGTCCGACAGTCTTGTATTTGGTTAAAAAAACCTCTTAAAGACGTCTTTTTTTCTACCAGCATCTTGTAAAATGACGTCAAACATGGCGAGAAAAGACGTAAAAATGACGTCAAGCACTACAAGAAAAGACGTAAAAATGACGACAAACACGACGAGAAAAGACGTAAAAATGACGTCAAACACGGCGAGAAAAGACATAAAAATGACGACAAACACGACGAGAAAAGACGTAAAAATGACGACAAACATGACAAGAAAAGACGTAAAAATTACGACAAACATGACAAGAAAAGACGTAAAATGACAACAAATACGACCAGAAAAGACATAAAAATGACGACAAACACGATCAGAAAAGACGTATAAATTACGTGATATTTACCATTCATTAGTCTTGAATTTGGTCTTTAAAAGGTCATGAAGACGTCTTTTTTCTACCAGTATCTCGTTAAAATGACGTCAAATATGACGAAAAAAGACTTGGAAATGACGTGATTTTTACCAGTTTGAGAGCTTATTTCTCGTCTTAAATACGTCATAACGACGTCTTTTTCCAAAAAATTTCGTAAAAATGACGTAAAAAGATTACGTCTTATTTGACGACTTGTGCTGTTGCAAACTGTCGTCTTAAAGACGTAAGGGTCTGTCGTCTTAAAGACGTAAGGGTCTGTCGTCTTCAAGACGTAAGGGTCTGTCATCTTAAAGACGTAAGGGTCTGTCGTCTTAAAGACGTAACGGTTTGTCGTCTTAAAGACGTAAGGGTCTGTCGTCTTAAAGACGTAAGGGTCTGACGTCATTAAGACGTTTGACATAACGTGTACATGACGTAAAAATATAACGTCTTATTTTACGTCTTGTGCTGTTGCAAACTGTCATCTTAAAGACGTAAGAGTCTGACGTCATTAAGACGTTTCATATAACGAGTAAAAGACGTTAAAATGACGTAAATTTTACCAGTGTCTGCTATCAGGGCTGTGAGTATAGCTGATTTGGGATGCCCTCTACTGTCATTTCGACCTTCTTGATTTTCGGGTTGTAGAAGGATTCGCTGTCTCGTGCGAAGGCGACTGCTGGGTCCTCGAACAGCATCAGGATCCCCTTCATGCTGTGGGCAGGGGTATTCAGGTTGATGTTCCACAGGGCGTCGGATTTGTCCTTCACGATTTTGCAGTGTCGGAGAACGCGCTCGTAGAGGATAGTCATTCGGCTCATATACTGATTGCGAATCGACCTGGCAAGCGCGGGCAGGGTGACCATGTCGTACTCTAGCGAAATGTTTTCTATGTCGTAACTAGCGGCGGCATCGCCGGTGGCCTTGATGACGCGTTCGTGGGAGTTGAAGGTGAGTTCGTACTCGAGCCTGTCTCCTAGCCCCGACTGGTAGAACGACATGTGACTTTCAAAGTCGAGAGGTGTGTAGAAACGATTGCTGTAGGTGGTTGAGATGGCGTCGTCCTCATCCACATCATCATCGCCATCGCCGGCGCCAACGCGCAGCTTCGTCGCGTTCCGTCCCTTCGTAGCATCAATACCCTGATAGTGGGCATTCCCCTTTTCCCACCTCGTCTTCTACAGGTCTAGGTAGCAGTGGTACACGTCGCTGTCGTCGATGGACATCACCTCGTTGCCCGAGATCTTGATGGTGGTTTTTCTTACAATCGCGCGGCCGATGTTCTGATCCATGGTGATGGCTCTGGCGGTAGGAGGCCTCCTCTTGGCGGCTGCCCGAGACTGGCTATCGTAGAAGCCAAATCGCTGTTAATATTATCGTGACCCCGCCCACGACTAGGGCCGTTTTTTCATCCTCATGCTTCGAGGCTGCCTTGTTTGTGAGTTGTACAAGCTCGCTGATGTCGGGCTTGGTTGTGGGTTGTACGGGCCCGTCGGTGTCGGGCGCTGCCCCCGTCGGGAGACTGACCATCGGTTGTACGAGTCCTTTCTCACCGGTGTCGTTCGCATATCCGGAGTGGTCGTCGCTTAAATTGATATTCCTATTCACCCCTAGATGATTCTCAGCAGTAGAAATGATGATCTCATTGTTGTAGCCCACCACCCCTCGCTGGACTTTTAGAACCATATCGCTTGGCGCCATGTATAGGTCAATTCCGAAGGCGAAGTCGACCTTACTGCTGGCGTTTATTAACACATCCTCATAGCGCGCTACCGACGAAGGGAGGTCTACGGGGCTATTGATAGCGCTTTCGATGTTGGCTAGGAACTGCTTCTGCGCATTGAATGCGGTGCCGGTGCCTAGAATGCGCGTCCTCGTCTGCCCTTGAGCCCCTAAGAGCGCCCACACGTAGGTCCTGATGCTCTCGTTCAACCGCACGACACCCGCTTTGGTGAATCCTTCCGACTTGTCGAGGATGAAGGTGGTCCACACGCTCTCCCACGCTCTCGCATCATCAGCCTCTGCTCGTTAAGATGATCTTCGACCGAAACACCACACCCTGTGGTAGCGCACCAGACGGCAAAGTTGACTAAATTTTGCCAGAAATTCATGGGATGAGTTTGCCACTTTTCGACTACATCATCGCTCTTTACCTGGGGCAGCTTGTACCGTTCGACAGAAAGAATATCCGGGTACTTCACACTAAAGCTCGACTTTGCGTCGGCCGCCTGGACCTGCACCACAGCCTCTTGCAAATTTCAAGACTTGATGGAAAACACCCCACCTCGCTCATACAACGCTTCAGGGTTTGATCTGAATGCCGTCAGGATAGATATTGGTTGTTGCGTGGGCACTGGGGTGGATGGTGGCGTTGTGGTGGATGGTGGTGCCGTGGTGGATGTCGAACCTTGGCCTCCACCCCAGGTACCTTGGCCTTCACCCCAGGTCCCATAATACGGTGGTGGGCGTCTCCCTGCGTTTCGCCAGTTATTCATAATTTCAATTGAAGGTGCACACGTATAGTAATAGATAATCCAATATGTTTCAAACGATCTCCAATATTCAAAGGGGGGACGCGGTGAGCCTTCAGCAGTACATCGATAACCGCGGTGGAGACCTGCGTGTTGGCCTCCGCTCTATCACCTATACGGTATAGGATGGTTTAACGTGCGCGAAGTGGAGTGTATCGAATGGGGTGGTGGTTATTTAGAAGAAATCCCTCCCGGGTTGTATGGCTTCATTGATCTACGTGATATCATCGATGATATCACCGGCGCTTGGCTGGAGGTGAGCCGGGTGAATGGGGAAATCACGCTGAATGTTGGGGAGGGTGGAATAGTCCTTTCAGACGGACTGCTTAGTCTACTCGGATTGGATGACGGGCTGGGAGGTCTGCGGCTTGATGCCGGCACGTATAACGGTGACGGGCCGGTTAATTTCACAAACACGAAAGAACTGTACATCCACTTCGAGCAAATCAACAGCACTTCCAACGTTGTGGACGGGGCGCCGTCTAGCCTTTTGGCTACGGTCGGGCTCAGCCGTCACCAATTTGACGATATTGTTACTGATAGGGTTAGCATCCCGAATTCAAGCGTCTCCAAGATGGGGCTTTGGATGAATTAAAGATTACCGTTTTAGATGAATTAGGAAGGCCGGTTGACAACCACAACTGCCCAATACACCTAACGCTCGAAATAAAATGAGTATCTACGGACCTGGAAAAGAAGCTGTCACGAAGGAGTATGTTGACCGAGCTACTAAACATAATCACGCTCAAAATATACATGTTCTTGGCAGATATGTCGTCCTGTACGATGAGAAAAATAAAAAACAATTCTACTTCTCCGTCAGGGCGAAGAAAAACGTCGACCTCGACCGGAACATTTCGATAGATATCAGGAATGGGGTCTTCTACATGTCTAAAGGATTCGCCGATGTGATCATAAGAACCACTCTCCTAGACCAAGGAAGGAAGAATCTACAGATTATGCAACTCGAAAGGCCACTATCAATCACATTCGCCAAGCCCACCCCCAACCATGGAACCTCACCCTCTCAGCTAAATCGATGCAAGACGCAAACACCATCTTCTTATCATTCCTTCAACCCCCGCAGAATTTCCTAGAGGTTTACCTTGTATTTGGCGACGATGGGATGCTCTATTCGGTTTTAGACACCTCCAGAGATGTTATACACAGTCAGTTCATCAGCTTGGATATTACACGGTTAAATAAACCACATCTCAATCAACTCAATCCACATCCAATACACTTAATTTCCGGGTTAATGGAATTTTTAGGGGTACTAATAGACCTCGAACACCATAGACCTCGAACAGTAGGGAAAACTGAGCTTCTACGAAAGAGTGTTCAGTAAGTCTGAGATAGTCCAGCATTTCATCGACTAACACGTCGAGAACTTTACCAACGATAAGGTCTTAATCTAGACCTAGTTAAACATATAGTGCTATCAATAATATTGTTTACTCTGTTAAAATGAAGCAGCAAGCATCCGCCCCTCCGATATATCCACAGCTTGATCCGCCCGCGACCTTAGAGGCGGAGCCGGTGGACGGCTCCAGCTTCCGTCTTTCCGAAACGCGGTCTAGAGCGCGAGAGAGATGACAGAGCTAAGCTGTACAAAAAGTACCACCGAGTCATTAACATAATCGATGGTGTTGATACTGTGCTGGTCGCATCCAGTTTAGGAATGGGTGCGGCGGGAGTAGGCCTGCTCTCTACGATTATAGCGGCGCCTGTTGTTGCTCTGGAAGCGGCTGCTCTTGGCTGCGGTCTTGCCGGTATTGCGGGGAAGTACGTCTTTCGACGGCTTCTGGTGAAAGCAAAGAAACACGATGAGATTCACGTTCTCGCCCTTTCTAAGCTCGACAGCATAAGCGATGTGATCTCGAACGCGCTTCGGGATGGGCGCATCTCCCCCGAGGAGTTCCGGCTCGTGCTCGACAAGATGGAAAAATACCGTCGAATGAAGGAGGTTATTCAAGGTGAATCCCGCAAGGTCTACACCGCTCAAGGGGATGAGGCGTCAAAAAACGAGCTCATGGCCCAGGCTCGGGCTTCCATAATGAAAGAGCTTGCCGCGTCGAAATAAATTGCGGCTGTTTTGCTTTGATTGTACCCTTACCGGATCGTCCACCCCCATATAATATCACGAGATGATGCTACACTCGAAACCCAATATTCAACCAATTCTAAATCAACACCCCTGCATGCCGTTATCGTGTCCGGCCCATTTTTCCCCCTCCAATTCTCCATAGGAGACGCTCCGCATATTTTACGCTCTTATATGGTCTGGGCCCGCCAGGCGAATGGGGCGGGCCTGCAGTTCTACAACGAGCACGACATATATAGCTTATATAGCAATGTATTGGTATATCGTTTGGGAATGCAAATATGTTTTGGAAAATATTGTTCGCAGATTTATGGGTATAGTGTTTGGGAATCCTATAGGTATATTGTTTGCGAATATATGGGTATGTTGTTTGTGAATATATTGGTATAGTGCTTGCGAATATTTTGGTATAGTGTTTGGGAATGTAAAGGAGCCCTCTGAGAGCTGAAAAACAACTGAATAAATACTATATAAAAACATGTTTTTTGCGAGCCCTCTGGGAGCTTAGAAACATCCAAATAGACACTATATAAGAAAAGTGGTCCAGAACCCCCATTGTATATACTACTAAGCAAGATTTTTTATATTTTTTATTTCATATCTATTGGGGATATGATTAAGAAACACCTTCTGGGGCCAGAATAACATGACGCAATCATGACGTCATCAAAATGCGAGATTTTAAAACACATTTGCTATTGCCCAATGTCCATGAAACTTGGAGGGCAGTAAGTTATTTAGCCACACACTCAAAATCTAAAAAGTGGAACCGATCGACTATTGATTAGAATTATTATGAATTTTTGAAAATTGTGCCATAGATTTAGTGCATAAAATGTGCGCCCAGCATCAAAGAACGGACGCTGCAGCCTGGTGAATTTCCTCACATGTTGCAGAATCAGAGAAACCGTCATTTTCATGTGCATGCGTAACTCGGCTGTCAAAGCGCAGGTTTAATTTGCTAATTGTGATTTCAGATTTAGGTGCTATAAAAATGTAAATTTGTCCTATTAGTATTGCCTATATTTTGACACAAAAACCCTCAGCATTGGAAAAGCCGTTTGTTCTGTCTTAAGAAAGTCAACAATTCTAGTATTTTCTTCTTCTTGTCAGACAGACAGACAGCCCAAGATGGACAGATCATCCACATAAAGAAGATGTTAATAACTTAGTATAAAGCATAGAGATGCTTCCGTATATAAGTTTACTCACCTCTTTGAGGTGACTTCTCACTTTCTTTAGCTCCTCAAACAGATTTCTGGTGTTGTTGAGTGCTATAGTTGATTCAGTTTCCAGTTTTTTCAAGTAAAAAGGGTCTTGGTGATGATCCAACAAAGTGCCATGTGTCTTCCAATTATCACTCAAATATGTCATGCTGCTTTCAATGTAGGCCAAATGTTTACACACATTTTTTATTAGGGCTACTGACTCATTGTGGCTGAAAAACAAACAAAAAACAAGTGTTAACATTGCCAACAGAACATCAAAAAACTCAGTACTGAAATGTTTTATTGTTCTACAGTTTCTAGTTTGTCCAGCCCATTTGAGCTAAAAAGTCATAAAGTCTTAATGACTTTAAACCACTTTGCACCGTGACTAACGCATTTGGAATGCCGGTAGTGTAGCTATGCACCAAGTCCTCTGAATCCAGATCCAGACTTCAAAGGAATATCAAGCATGACAAACACATGTTTTAACACAAGTTGCCATATGAATTTCCTTTCCAGATTAGGAACAATGATTACCCTATTGTGGGAATGTTACTGTGGATGACAAAGGTGTAGGGATACCCAATGATCAATCAGACATTAATTAATTCACTCTTTATTTTACATCTGATCAGTTATTTAGTACTTCCCAGCAGTCCCACTTAATCAGTAATTTAGTGATAAGAAATAATACCTGTATGATTGGTCTCTTTGTGTTATCATGTTTATACAAATCTCACATGTTGGCATTCATCCTACACATTAGGATCAATAAAAGATAAAATCTCTTATTCCAAGGAGACACACGGTTTGTTTACGCGCTTCGGGTTTGCAGGTGGTCAGCTGTTTTTTGTTTTGGTCTGTGGATCTGTAAACAAGCTCCAGGGGCACAACCACTTGGCGGGAGGCCCGCGTGCGCACGGAGTTGACATCGGTTCCCGGTCGCAGCCAGGCGCAGAAACAGATTTGCTACGCTTTCAACTCGCCTACTGGTTGCCGGTGGTTTGGCTGCCGTTATGTGCATAGATGTCGCTGCTGCGCTGGAGGGAGGCACTGGGAGTCGTCGTGTAGAGTGGGTGGGAGACCCCCTCCGTTCGGCACCACTGCTAGTGCGAGATCATGGGTTGAGCAGCCCAAGGCTGTGTACACGCGTTACACTAAGACTCCCGGTGTCCCTTCGGATGTGAGGCGTGCTGGGCCATCCACCGCTGTCACTCCTGGGCCATCAGGCCCAAGCGCAGCTAATGTAGCAGAATTGAGGGGAAAGCGCTATAATTTTCGCTCTCCCAACGCAAATTGACATATTCATTTTCCAGCAGTGGCTGCTTAGTGACCCTGATAGGCCAGCGGCTGTTTTACTCAAACAAGGTTTTACTCTGGGTTTTCCACTGGGTTTTCAGGGTCCTAGGGTAAGCAGGGAATCTAGCAGTCTGAAATCTGCATTGGACAATCCAGAGGTAGTTTTAGAAAAGTTGCAGAGCTGTTTTCCTTTCGGCCATTGCCCAATCTGCAATGCTCTCCAATCGGGCTGGTTCCTAAACACCTCCCCGGCTCATTTCGCCTAATCCATAATCTGTCCTTCCCTTCCAGGGATTTACTGAATGATCTCATTCCGTGCCTGATGGTAAGGTGTTGTCCCTTAACCACTTCACGCCGGGGGGGGTTTCAGCGCCGATGACCGCCATACGTTTTTTTTCTTCAAATCTTGCTAAAACAATCGGAACAATATACTTCTGTGAAATAAATTGATAAGGGTATACTATGGGTACAAGAGAGTAAAACCTGGCACAATTGGGACGTCCTTGTGACTTTTGTCAAGAGATTATCCGTTCGAAAAAGGGACCATTGTGCGTCGTCAATGGAGTGTAACGGACTTGTGTGTGTGTGTGTGCGTGTACAGTGCTGTCAATCCGTGACCGCAGACTCCAGCCTCCTCTCCAGGCAGTCAAATCTTCGTACAGATTACGGTAAAGAATTTGGGGGAAATTCCAATGCCAGACCGACGACCGTTGGGTTATGTGGCATGCAAAGACAATGTCCCCCGCGTGCTTTCAGAGGCAGCATGGTATACCTCAATCCTCCACAGTAAAAGTCCCACAATTGCACAATTACTGCTGCTAATCTTGCAATTCATGTGGCAACTTGCCTCAAAAAGGGTCTTTGTACTGATTCGTATTGCTTTGTTCTAAGCTGAAAAGAGTCTTTGTTTAGAATGTGGACAATAGAAGTGCCCGGATTCGGATGGCCCCGTCGCATAGTCAAGCCAACAAAGCTCCGGATTCGGAGGTCCCGGCGCGAAGTGGTGAAGGAAAAAATTAGGTCGGCATTGGAATGGAAAAAGTTATGGTATCTGTGAAAGAAATTAAACCATTGGTTGGGTCGTTAAACTTTGTCGCGCATTTACTCGGCGTCTGGTTTATCCTTAGGCTTACAGAAGCCTCACCATAAGGGACACGTTACAACCGGCGAGAAATGGGATTTGTTGATGTGGTTGGAATTTCTAGATCATATCAATGGCGTGTCGCCTTTCCGATTGTTGGGATGGCAGGATAACAATGTTTTGGAATTGTTCACCGATGCTTCGGCTAGCATTGGTTTTGGTGGGTTTTTTGATGGGCACTGGTTTCATGGGCGTTGGACACCTGAGTTGTTAGCACTGTCACCATCGATAGCATTTTGTGAAATTTACCCTTTAGCGCTAGCAGTTTTTTGCTGGGCCTCTCATCTTGCTAACCATAGGGTGCGTTTTCATACGGATAATAAGGCGGTGGTTGCCATCATTAATAAACAATCGTCAGGCTGTGATAGGATCATGAATTTGGTGCGCATGTTCATTTGCCAGTGTCTAAGGTAGAATATCACGTTTAAGGCTGTTCATATTCCTGGGGTACACAATGATATTGCTGATTCACTCTCGCATTTTCAGGTATGCACGCTTCCGCTCGCTAGCCCCTCAAGCGGACTTGACAATGACGGCAATTGCCGATCTCCTCCGGGCTTGTTAGAAGGTGAGATGAACTGCTTGTTGAACTGCTTCAGCCCCCAATACTCATAAAGCCTATTCGGCGGGTTGGCTGGCTTGTTGTTCCTTTATGGGCTCCCACTTTCACGGGGAGGCCTCTGCCTCGGTAGCGGACGTTAGAGCATTCATTACGTGGCTTTCCCTGCGTCGTTTGTCCCCTGCTACTGTCGCTTCATATGTCTCAGGTCTAGGTTATTTTCATAAGATCCACAGTTGGCCAGATCCCACCCGGGACTATGTAGTATCCAAATTGCTTGCCGGTTGTCGAAGGGATAAGGTTAGTAGCGATCGGCGATGGCAGTTAACCATACCGTTGCTTACCCGTTTTACCAGGGGTGTCTTGACCTGTTTCGCGCAGTTATGTCATGCGCGTTCTTTGGGTTCATGCGTAAAGGCGAATTTGCCACCATTTCAAAATTCTGCACACAAACATCCCTGCTGCTTGATGCTGATGTCCAATTTCAGGATGTAGGCCAACCCAATGCTTCGCTTCTTCTCACTTTTCGTCATACGAAAAATAACCAATCTGGCCGCCCTCAAGTGGTGTGCTTAGTCCACTCAGAGGATGCCCAGGTCTGTCCTGTCCGCGCATTGACGGCATTTGCGCAGGTTCGTCCCAATATCCCAGGTTGTTTTTTCTGCAATTACTCAGTATCAGTTTAACGCTCCCTTCAAGAAGGCGCTATCTTTTTTTGGGCTGGAACAGTCTTCCTTCCGCGCCCATTCTTTCTGCATAGGGGCAGCCTCTTGCGCGGCGGCAAGAGGGCTGCAGCTGGAAGATATAAAAGCAATGGGTCAGTGGCGCTCTGAGGCTGCTCAAAGTTACATTCGCCCCTTAGTGCATTGCCAGTTGCCGGGGGTGTAATTGGAGTTGTTGCTCCTGAGCATTTCTTCTTTCTTTATTTCTTCCCATGCAAAACTAAAATGTACGCAGGGTGGGTTTGGATTATTGGAGACTCGATTGTACGCAGAGCTGTCACGAACCTAGGGTGTAAGCATCATGTGCGATGGTTTGGACGAGGCGGAGCTGGCTACAATGACATCCCGGCTTTCTTGGCCGAGGTCGCTGCGCAAGGGCACCAGCCCGATCTGTTGGTAGTACACATTGGCACATTGGCACCAATACTGACCTCTTCTGTATGCGGCAGCGCATGGCAGTCTTCATGTAGTATTGTATTGAGACATTCCCTAGGTCTAAGCTCATTTGGTCCGACATATTGCCGCGAGCTTGTTTCTTTGGTGCGAAGCAGCCAGAGAAGATGGAAATGAAGAGGCGGGCGGTTAATAAATGGGTTCGGTCCTTCAGTAGGCACATCGGGGCTTCGGTCTTACATCATCCACAATTTAGGTAGTCGGAATTTGCTTTGTTCTGATATGATGGCCTTCACCTATCACCTTCGGGGAATTCCTTGTTCCAGACCAATCCACGCGATTGCATCTGCTCGTGTCAATGAAACAGGCTCACGTTGACGTCACTAATTTGGGATTTCTTTGCAGCCCAGGGTAAGGTGTGCGCGGCCCGGTTAACTTGTGCGGAGGTTGTCCAGTCTTTCCAGTGGGGCACGCGCTGCGCATTTGGCGGTTTTGGGCTGGAGACGATTGGCAGTGTTGGTTTGACTATGTGACAGGGCCTCCGAATCCAGGCACCACTATTGTGGACTCTTTTCAGCTTTAATAGCACAAAGCAATACGAATCAGTACAAAGACCCTTTTTGACGCAAGTTGCCACATGAATTGCAAGATTAGCAGCAGTAGGCCTAATTGTGCAATTGGGTCCAGAGGAACGGAGAGACACACGTGATTGCCACTTGGACACAACTACTTCCGCTGGGTTTTATTGAGTGCAAAATGTATACACTGCTAAACGTCCAATTCCATAATAAAACAGGTTTAACCAGGCTTTGATTGTCTGGTCAACACAATGAATGGTCTCAAAACAACTTATTGCCTGTGACCAGCAGCAGGCTACCTTTGCCAAACTGATGTACATGTCACTTGCATGTGTTTAACATGTGCCTTACAGAGACTAGCACAACTCAAATTAGGCGAGTGCATGTCTTGACACAATTTGTTCTGCGGCCCACCCCACCCCTCAGGCTACAAAGGGCGCCCAAGCAGGGAAATGCCAAGGCCGGGGCAGGCCAAGCCCCATGTGCTCAGGGGAACAAACCGCCAACAAGTTCCCACTTCCAAAGGGGAGTCCTCACCGCTGCACGTATCGCATGACTGTCTAAAAACTGAACAACCATGTCTGAGGCCAGTTCCCCCAACGGATCTCTCCGTACTCCCCCAACGCCTGATCTGCACTGCAGACGGCACACGCTGGTAAGTAACCGGCGAAAACCCCAAATGAGCAACTCTAGCCCAGCTATTCCCCCATGCCCACATCCACATCCGCCGAAGCGTACGAGCCCCACCCCTAACTGAGCAACTCTAGCCCAGCTATTCCCCCTATGCCAACATCCACGTCCGCCGAAGCGTACGAGCCCCACCCCTAACTGAGCAACTCTGGCCCAGCTATTCCCCCCATGCCCACATCCACGTCCGCCGAAGTGTACGAGCCCCACCCCTAACTGAGCAACTCTAGCCCAGCTATCCCCCAATGCCCACATCCACGTCCGCCGAAGCGGACGAGCCCCACCCCTAACTGAGCAACTCTATCCCAGCTATTCCCCCCATGCCCACATCCACGTCCGCCGAAGTGTACGAGCCCCACCCCTAACTGAGCAACTCTGGCCCAGCTATTCCCCCTATGCCAACATCCACGTCCGCCGAAGCGTACGAGCCCCACCCCTAACTGAGCAACTCTATCCCAGCTATTCCCCCCATGCCCACATCCACGTCCGCCGAAGTGTACGAGCCCCACCCCTAACTGAGCAACTCTGGCCCAGCTATTCCCCCCATGCCCACATCCACGTCCGCCGAAGTGTACGAGCCCCACCCCTAACTGAGCAACTCTGGCCCAGCTATTCCCCCCATGCCCACATCCACGTCCGCCGAAGCGGACGAGCCCCAACCCCAACTGAGCCTCGACAGATCCGTACATGTGTACAGTAAACGGATGGTCCCGTGCAGGTTCATAAAACAACCGAGTGTCAGCCGTGAGCCGCGCCCAGTGTCTTGAGGAGGGTGGGTGGGAGTTTTTACACGATGCACACCCAGCGGAGGTGCGCGGCCAAAAGAACAAACACGCGTACTAATGTGCCCTTCGCTTGACTGCATGCTTTACCGGCCCCATTGTTGGACAGCTTTCCGACTATCCAGCGTTCCTGGGGCAAGCGCGTGCTGCATGCGCAACATCGCCCTTTGTTAATACGGGCACTCTCCCTCCCCCGATCCCAAAGTGGGTTTTCGGTCGACAAGCGCCCAAAAACCGAATTGTGGGACCTTTACTGTGGATGATCGAGGGATACCGCACTGCTGCTGAAAGTACGTGGAGGACATTGTGTTGGCATGCCACACAGCCCAATGGTCGTCGGTCAGGCAGTGGAATTCCACCCACATTCTTCACCGCAATCTGTATGCTCAGTTGGGACCGACCAACTCGAAGATTTGACTGCCTGGAGTGGAGGCTGGAGTCTGCGGTCAGGGATCGTCAGTACCATACACTCACACGCACACACCCCCACACACCCACACACACAGACGCAAACATACATATCCATTACGCTACATTGATGACGCACAATGGGCCCTTTTTCAAACAGAAAATCTCTTGACAAAAGCCACAACTACGTCCGAATTGTGCCAGATTTTACTCTCTTGTACCCACAGTATACCCTTATTGATTTATTTCACAGAAATATATTGTTCAAATTGTTTCAGCGAGACTCAAAATTTAGTGGGCCCGACGTTTTGATCCTTGCAGGACCTTTCTCACAGGCAGTTACAAGGACAAAACAGATACATGTACACGAATGAAGAGGGAAGAGTGTGAATAGGACATGGATGAGAAACAAAGGATAAAGAGGAAAGCTGATAGGGTGAGATCAAAGGGAAGGGCAAGGAGTAGGGTTGGGATTAGTGAGAAGAGGGGGAAAGATCAAAGAGAGAAGTGTGGAGGAGTGAACACAAAAGAAGGAATATCAGAAAGCACGCATGGTGTTAGTCATTACCCTCCTGGATGTTGAGACCATGTGGTTGAATAGTCCGAAGACGCTTCATCCACATTTTCTAACAGCTAAGACCAAGGGATTCTATGCCCAGTACACTCATATCTGATATCAAATGATCAGGGAGATTGAAGTGATACCCAACAGGGGTGTCCATTTTACCGGTTTTGACTGTAGACCTATGGCCACAGGTATGTTTTTTGAGGGTGTTTATGGTCTTGCCAACATACTGAACATTACAAACTCTACAAGAGATAAGATATATGATGTTTGAGGTAGTGCATGTGATATAGCAATAGGTCGTTTGGGCAGTTCCAGAAAAATGTCCATTGAAAGAGTCTATTTCCTTGACATGTGTCTTGCAAACAATGCATTTCGAGGTACAGTTAAATGTACCAAAGGGGGAACCTCTGCTCGGAAAATTAAGTCAAGCAGTTTACGGGGGTGCCTGAAAGCCAAAACAGGCGCGTTTGGAATGGCGTCTTCGGACTATTCAACCACATGGTCTCAACATCCAGGAGGGTAATGACTAACACCATGCATGCTTCCTGATAATCCTTCTTTTGTGTTCACTCCTTCACACTTCTCTCTTTGATCTTTCCCACTTCTGCTCACTACTCCCTACTCTACTCCTTGCCTTTCCCTTTGATCTCAACCTACCAGCTTTCCTCTTTGTCCTTTGTTTCTCATCCGTGTCCTATTCACTCTCTTCCCCCTTCCTTCGTGTACATGTATCTGTTTTGTCCTTGTCACTGCCTGTGAGAAAGGTCCTGCAAGGATCAAAACGTCTGGCCCACTAAATTTTGAGATTTGCATTTTGGTAATTTTAATCAGTAAGGAGTTTGCAACATTTTTGTATATCCCTTTTTGTTTTAGCGAGATTTGAAAATGATGCATTGTTCAAAAACCCCCGTATGGCAGTCATGGGCGCTGTAAAACCACCCGGTGCGACTTGATTGTAGATTAAGGTCAAAAGTTACCTCACAAAAAAAAAAATCAAGAGTCCACCTGTTGGGAAAAGATGTGGTGTTTTTTCCTTTCCCTTTCCTTCAAAATTAAAAGACTACAAAAAAGATTACACTAATGTGTCCCTCTGAGCTACAAGTACAATCGCCACCATAATTAGTTTTAGGCAATGGACTGGGAATTAATTTCTGGAGAAAAAAAAATCTACACATGTACATTAGTTGATTGACAGAATGGTTGAGAACAAATACATGTGTAAGATCCAGGTTTACCTCAGTTTATTATTGCTTGGTGTTCTTAAACTTCCTGGCTCCCACTTCTTCTTGTGAATTTCATGCAAAGCATCAAGTATCTTGCAGCGCCATCCATACTTGTCAACACCAATCTGCGCACCCAAAGAACAACAAATAATAAAATTATTGAGGGACAAATGTTCAGCCTTTCATTTTAACAGTACAGTATCCACTTTAGTTAAAAAAACACATTTTTATATGGGCAATATATTTTCAGCGTGTAATAAATCCTAACGTGGATTGAATCTTCCAATACCATGACAGTATTTCATTTCTGATTTCTGAAGTATGAGGGTTAATCTAGAGTACCAGTATCACCCCAAAATATCTGGTAATGTTAATCACTTTGAACTGGGGTCTTTAAGTTAGGAGCAATGGTTGCATAGCACCCGCAGTCGATTTCACGAAATGTTAAAACTCGTCTTAACTCGAGTTAAGAAGAGTAACTCATCCTAACTCAGGACACGTCCTGAGAACGATTTCACCAAAGATAAGAAGGGTTTAACACGTCCTAAATACCTTGACAACATTGCAGAACCCTTCCTAAATTAAGATCGGCTGTGGGTTGTCTTAGCCATTGATTTTTTTATAAATAATCGGCTACGCGTAAGTACGTTGCTAGCTAGATGCAATGGCACTGCTACTGTTCGCTGGCTACGAAGCAAGACGGGCATTGCGAAGAGAACATTTCTTTTGCAACAGACCCTTTGGATAGTTTACTTGACGATGAAATATTCCGTACATTTAGGTTCACGAGGCAAGGGATCATGCAACTTGTAGACAGGGTTGGTGACCACATGAAACACGGGTAATCTAATTACCGCTATACAGTCCTTTATATTGATTGTTCTTAGTATCGACTGTCATTAATAATATTGTGCACACTACCCACAAGCGTTTTGTTTTATGAGCTTGCAGATGACATCTTTTCACTTAAATTGTTTGGAGCCAAAAAGTTGTAACATGCAACTCGCCAATCAGCCATCTTGAATCAGAGAAGTTCCGATGGCTGTTTCATCAATGCAGCAAAACCGATCTCGAATATATATCAAATAGTTGTCGCAACCTGTTGGTTTATTTATTAGCTTTTCCGACGCGTAGCGGAAAAGCTATTGTTCTTGTTCTGATTTTTAGCTTTTCTGTCGCGTAGCGGAAAAGCTATTGTTGTTGTTCTGATTTTTTTTTTTTTTTCTTGTGTCAAAAATCCCATAGACAAAGCACAGGGATTTTGAGGAAGGCACTTTTGCCATTGAACAAACTTTGATTTTTTTCAAACTTGGCAAATGCAAAGAACTCTTGCTGAAGTTGTGCACAGTAGTCTTGAAAACATCATGACGTCATCACGTGTCACGTGACAGCACTTTAAAGGGGCAAATTTCACACTCCATTTTAAGCAAAAATTCAATTTCGTTGGGTTTCAATTTTGCACTATATCTAAGTTGGGAAAAGGTGTATCCAAAAATTGCCCTCATTTGATCGTGACGTCATATCATGAATATTAATGAGGTCATGAACTTTTCAGATTTTAACATTTAATTGAGCATATTTGGCCATCTGAGCAAGATTTTTTCGATTTTTTTGTTTATATCTATTAAGGATGTAGTTAAGAAACACTCTCCGTGGCCAAAATGCCATGACGCAATCGTGACGTCATCAAAATGCGTATTTTGAGAAACACATATTAGCCAATGGTTTACCTTCTCGAAATTTGGTGGGCATTTAGCTATTGGGCTAGACATTCTAAGTCCTGAGTTTTGAACCAATTGACCATTGTTCAGAATTATGATTTTTTGAATTTTTTGAATGTTATAATGAAGTCTCATACACTTTGTGCACGAAATATGCACGTGCGTTTTGGGGTAGAAATAGAGGTTACGGGTTCGAATCCCGCTGATGTCAATTTTTTTTTTTTTTTAAGAGAAGCAGATGCGGAAAAGCATTATGTTCTGTTAGCCAACAGACATAAATCTCTAGTTAGCTTTTCCGCAGCGAAGCGGAAAAGCTATTGTTCTTGTTCTGATTTTTTTTAGCTTTTCCGCCGCGTAGCGGAAAAGCTATTGTTCTTGTTCTGATTTTTTTTTTTCTCTTTCTTGTGTCAAAAATCCCATAGACAAAGCACAGGGATTTCCTGACTGGCACTTTTGCCATTGAACACACTTGGATTTTTTTCAAACTTTGCAAATGCATAGAGCCCATGAAGAGCTATTGCACAATGATTTTGAAAACGTCATGACGTCACCACGTGTCACGTGACAGCGCTTTAAAGCGGCAAATTTCAAACTCCAATAAAAGCAAAAGTACAAGTTCGTTTGGTTTCAATTTTCCAATATATCTAAGTTGGGAAAAGTTGTATCCAAAAATTGCCCTCATTTGATCGTGATGTCATCTCATGAATATTAATGAGGTCATGAACTTTTAAGATTTTAGCATTCAAATGAGCATATTTGGCCAACAGAGCAAGATTGTTTTCATTTTTTTCATTTATATCTATTGGGGATGCAGTTTAGAAACACCCTCTGGGGCCAAAATGCCATGACGCAATCGTGACGTCATCAAAATGCGTGATTTTAAAGGACATATTTGCCAAAATTTGGTGGGCATTAAGCTATTGGGATAGACATTCCAAATCCTGAGTTTAGAAGCAATTGACCATTGTTCAGAATTATTATGAATTTTTGAAAAATTATAATGATGTCCCATACACTTCGTGCACAAAATATGCACGTGCGTTTTGGGTTAGGAATGGAGGTTACGGGTTCGAATCCCGATGATGTTAATTTTTTTTTAAGAGAACCAGATGCGGAAAAGCGTTATGTTCTGTTTGCCAACAGACATAAATCTCTAGTTTTTTTTTGTCTTCTTCTTTTTCTGGTCGGGATAATCCCATAGACTTTGTACAGGGTTTTTCACCACGGCACTTTTGCCATTGAACACACTTGGATTTTTTTTCAAACTTGGCAAATGCATAGAGCCTATGTTGAGGTAGTGCACAGTTGTCTTAAAATTGTCATGACGTCATCATGTGTCACGTGACAGTGCTTTAAAGGGGCAAATTTCAAACTCCATTTTAAGCAAAAATGCAATTTCGTTTGGTTTCAATTTTACACTATATTTAAGTTGGGAAAAGGTGTATCCAAAAATTGCCCTCATTTGATGGTGACGTCATCTCATGAATAATAATGAGGTCATGAACTTTTCAGATTATAACATTCAATTGAGCATATTTGGCCAACGGAGCAAGATTTTTGTAATTTTTTCGTTTATATCTATTGGGGATGTTGTTTAGAAACACCATCCGGGGCCAAAATTTCATGATGCAATCGTGACGTCAGCAAAATGCGTGTTTTTAAAACACATATTTGCCAAAGGTCAATCGTTTCGAAATCTGGTGGGCATTTAGCTATTGGGCTTGACATTCAAAATCCTGAGTTTGGAACCAATCGACCATTGTTCAGAATTATTATGATTTTTTTAATATTATAATGAAGTCCCATACACTTTGTGCACAAAATATGCACGTGCGTTTTGGGGTAAAAATTGAGGTTACGGGTTCGAATCCTGCTGATGTCAATTTTTTTGTTTTTTTGTTTTTGTTTGTTTAAGAGAACCAGATGCGGAAAAGCGTTATGTTCTGTTAGCCAACAGACATAAATCTCTAGTCTTATCTTATCTTTATTATATTCCCAATGCGTCTTGCTTAAGACGCGTTTCATGAAATCCATCTTAGGAACGATCTTAAGGTAGATCGATCATAGAGCTAGGACTCTTCCTAAATCCTAGTATCGATCTTAGGTTAGGAAGAGTTTTGTGAAATCGACTGCAGGATCTCTGGCTCTAGGCACTGCCACAATGTTATTCAGACAGGGTGTGCCCTTCTAAAGATATACCGTAATTTTCAGAAATAAACCCACGGCTTATAGTTATACATTGATTTTGAGTAATACTAATTTTACTTCGGCTTATATCCCAAGCGTCTTATATGCAGAGCCTTGAAAAATAAACATCGACATCCAACATGTATTTATGAGACATATTTTTTGGCCTAGGAAAGAGAAAGATCAATTGTTACCTGAGGTATCTTATTCATGTTCACCATGAATGCATCAAATCGATTTCATTTTTAAAACGACTGATACAAGTCTACTTTGCATAGTCTGGTATTGTCTCATATACATGTACATACTGGTATATCAACTGGATTTTGCCTCCACTAGTGCATTTACATAATGTAATGCTGCAATAGACATGACTTTCTTGGCTTCACTGACGACTCAGTGTTTTACGGGAGCTCACCACATGTGTAAAGTTACATGGTCAGTGTCTGGGTCATTGCAGCCTTGGTATACGATGTTTAAAAACCAGTGATTGTTGAAGTTGAACGTAACACATCGCAGATTGAATGATTTTTAAGATTATTGTTTCACGTCTGAACAAACAATTATACTTGTGCTGTCAAATACAAAACCTCTTATCCATGAAATCTTCTTGAGTAAATTACACATGTACTTGGGAATAATCATTTCTTTTTTACTTTTCTATTCCTAAAAATCCCAAATATCGTGAAATTAAGTCAGAGACTTTGAAATGAAATAGAGTAAATCTTGTTTTAAGTAAATTTAGGATCCAAGAACAAGTCTGTTGACCAATCAGATCCTGGTATTCTGACCAATCAGGGCTCAGTGGTAGTGTGCTCCGATTGGCTCTTTTTGTAGCAAATGGAAGGATGGTTTCAGCTTTTATCCAATCAGCATCTTATACTTTGTTTCTTCTGTTCTTAATGAGAAAATTTGTCTCACTTTGTCACAGTTATTTACGGAGGTCACATCTACAGTATGTGAGCTCCATAATGTTTTCATTAGCTTTTTACATTGTGTGAGTGAGGCCCAGTAGTATTTTCTTTTAGTTTTGAGCTATTGCATCAGTGTTTGGAGTTGGATGTGTGACTGGGATTTTAGTGTGTTTTAATCAGTAGCACTTATCAGCTCAGTTTTATTTGGAGCAATTTTGGGCCTCCAGCTACACAGCACTGTACTGGTAGTCTGTATTGTACTACGTACTAGCAGGCACCAGCTAATTTTACTGTCAGTGAACTGAACCTTGTTTTATCCAGTGGCGGATCTAGATCAGCTGCCTCAGCCAGGCTCATTGACGTTTATTTGGAACTTGAACTGTCTGTGTCATCATTCTGCAAGTTCATCTTTAGCAATAGTTAAAATTGGATAATGCCTCGGCCACAATGGCAGGCCAATCGGCCGGTTCGTCTGTTCATCTAGAGGCATGCTGGAGCAACCTGCGGCTAAGTCCAAGAGGAAGTCACATTATCCAGATCAAGAACAAGGGGTGGCAGCCATAGCAGCTACTACTAATGCTACTACTACTATAGGCCTTCTACTACTGCTACAGCTGGTGTTTCGGGAAATGTAGATAGTAGACCTTCCTGTAGTACGAGAACTAGTAGTACTAGTTGTGTTAATTTTGTTACGGATGAATCCTTTAAATATCTTCTTTAGACATTAATAGCACTTTCAGCCAATTAATCATCATACGCAACAAAAGAAGGTACTTTGCTATTTACTACATCAGAGTTTTATTTTCCTTCATAAAACTCTTATACACATGAATTACAGTGAATCAACCTAACAGTGATAGAATAGCATCCTTTGTTTATACTGTAACTAGAAATACCCCCAAGGCCGGCTTTGGTATTACATAACAACTTAGCTGTGCACAGGGTTTTGAGTCCTTGTCTTGTGAAGGTCTTGTAGTTGCAGTCTGGAGTGTAGACACTTGTAATACTGTTGCTGTCATGGGTTCTGACGATCAGGGAGGTGAAGGGAAGTCTGGCGTTGGGCGGAGATTGTCCATTTGAAGGGGAGTTGCTCCGGCGTCCGCTCTAGTCTTGAGACTGGACTTGGAAGTGGATCTCCTGGATGTCTGGATCTGTAGCTGATCGGTTGTGCCCCATCTGGTAGTGATGGCTTGGTTAGTGAACCATCTTGGTTTCACTATGGCTTGCTTGCTTCAGCTTCAGCTGAAAGTTCTTCTGTCAAGAAGAGGCTCTGTAGCATCTTGCTACTAGGCGGATTGTAGAGGAAGCCGTGGCTGTCTTGCAGGGATCATTCAGCTTTCTTCTGCCAGTCCTTCCTCGCTCTGGTCTCGTATGAAACTACCAAGAGTTGTTCACACTGGACTTTATATAGCCAGCTAGTCTCCCATTACATAAACTTTACGTAAGGCTTAAAGCAAAGACTTAAAATAAGTGTTTGCGGCTTACATAAAACAATCCAACTTACATAAGGAATAAAACAAAGGTATGTAAGAAGTTTTATGTAAGTAGAAGTTGCAAAAGACTCATATGAAAGTAAAAGATGCTGCTCTTGCAAGGCCACTGACCAAAGCATTGGCATACTTGCAAGACCAAAATGTACAGGCAAATGGGGAAACTTCATTGTGCGCTTATTATTCTTTAATTAAACATTCCCCATAACAATGCTAGTAATGGCGTTTCACAAATATTAATATGTGATAATAATATTGAAACCGTTAATGTTCATTTGAGGCCAGTGAGGTTGTCAACAGTAGTACTAATAGTAATACTCATGTTCAACCTACCGGAAGCGTATCAGTTCATTCCCTGCCTAATCAGCCACAACCAATCCCTAGGACAAGTGAGTTTACTCCCTTGTGTTTACATGTTCCATTGTCACTCAAAGAAAGAAATTAGAATGTGGCATTTGTTGATCTGTCTTTGCTGCTGCAAGAAAGTGCATCTGCAATAGGGCAGAGTCATCTTCAGAAGCACTAGAGGGTACAAGAATGGTAGTGCGACCCGCAGCTGGACAACGAAAGAAAATTGACACCATTGATAAATGGTCATCTGCCTTTTACACTTACATGGCCATTTATTCGGTGAAACACCCGCACGTTTTCTGGAATTGCTAAAGTATGCCTTTCACACACTTACATGGCCATTTATTTGGTGAAACACCACGCACGTTTTCCGGAATTGCTAAAGTATGCGGAAACAGTGCGTTTGGCAGCAGCTCATTTCCCAGGACTGGGCTGGCGCCATTATGATGAGCAATTTTGTTTATTGCAAGAAGCAAATCCTTCTCGTAGTTGATACAGAACTGTGGATCACGGTGCCAGCTGCGGCAGTGATGTCACATGCCCCCACCAGTGACCAATTCAGCCAATCATTATTTTAAAAGCCGAAAGGTGAGTTTCTGTTTTGGTTTCAATGGGCCTCAAGGTTGCCATTTCAAGGCATGTAGATTCATGAATAAATGCAGCAAGTGTTTTGCTTTTGGTCACGGTGCCATGTTGTGTAGAAATGGAAATAAGGCAGTAGGGGCAAGCATGACTCAGAAACCTTGGCGGAAAGTGGGTAAAAATTAGGGCTCCAGGGCCTTGGTTCAGCTTCAAATGCTCAGCACAATTGTGGTGCTTCCAACGCCTGTAAATGCTAAATTGCTATAAAGTAAATGGTTATTCAATTATCCCAACCAAAAAGATGCTGTTATTTTGAGAAGTGTTTTACTAAGGGATTTTCGCTTGGTTATGGAGGTCCTCGTAATAGCCGACATGCAGGTTGTCTAGCTTCAGCAGTGCAGATGCCTATTGTTGTTAAGGATAAATTAACTACGGAAAACGAATTAGGGTGCATTGCAGGTCCTTTTGTTAAACGTCCTTTTCCTAAATTACAATGTTCACACATTGGTTTAGTCCCCAAGCAGGTACCTGGTTCTTACAGGTCAATTCACCACTTGTCTTTTCCCAACAGTGACTTGATTAATGATCATATTGACAAGAATAAATGTAAGGTGCATTATGCATCGTTTGATCAAGCAGTCAATTTAGCTATGGGCTCTGGGCAGAATGCTTGGTTGTCAAAGTCAGACATAAAAATCAGCATTTCGGTTGCAACAAGTATCACCCACTGACTATTAATTGTTGGGTTCTATGTTTGATGGCAATTTTTATTTTGACAAGTGTTTACCTATGAGCAGCTCAATGTCATGTGCTTTATTTGATAGGTTGAGTACGTTCTTAGAGTTCATTAGTGACTCATTATTTTATCAGAGAATTCGTTTTGCTAGCTCACAAGAATTTGTTTAGCTAGCTTTACATTATTTTATTCGCGTTCGTCCAGAGGGGCAAGGCCCTTTGTTTTGCCACTTTGATGGGAAGCCATTGTCGCGTTATCAGTTTAACGCGCTAATAAAGGGGCTACACATGTACTCTCATTTTGTGTGCTTCAAGGGTTAAATTATCGGGCCCATTCCTTCTGTATTGGTGCGGCCACTGCAACAATTGCTTTAGGGGTGCCAAAGGTTAACATACAGCAAATGGGTCGCTGGCGTTAGATTCAGTTTTTTCATATATCCAGCCGATGCAGGCTTCAGTCATGCCAGGTGTTTAGAGCTACAATAATAGTTATTTCACTCCCATATTTTATGGGCTGCAGGTCCCATCTGGATCATTGGTGACTCTCTTGTGAAGTGGGCTAAGCAGTCGTGACCTTGCAATTCCAGTCATTTGGAGAGGTCAAGGTGGGGAGTCTATCAATGATTTTTCTCAACTGGCGACTGGTAGCTGGAATAAATGGCGTGCCTCCCTCAATAATCATTGTGCATATTGGAACCAAAAATTTGGTTCCAATTGCTTCCTTCTGTTTGCGACAGCGTATTGTTTTGATTCTGACAGAATGTAAAATGCAGGTCCCTGGGGCAACAATAGTTTGGTCTGACATTTTACCTAGGGTGTTTTAATTGTGAGCGGGGCCACAGGCAGCTACGGAAAGAAAGCGACGCTCAATTAATGTAACAACGGAATGACGGCAACCACGTCTGATTGATCAATAAACCTTTCGACATTCGCAAAGCATCATGGGTATAGATGTCAAACTGACCATATTTTTATCACACAACTCTATGGCAAAGCACCTAAGTTCGTGAATTGTTGGGTTTTTTTCTAAAGAAAACAGATGGAGTGCAGAAATGTCAGAAATGTCAGAACATTGAGAGTGTAGTTTCAGAGGAATCATTAAAGATGACAATTACAATGCGTGCATCGCATGCAGCTAGCTGCATGCACACCCCAGTCACCAAGGCAATCTCCACTGATTTCTGCGAAACTACCAACTCAACGTTCCGACAAAAAATATATTTTGTTCCTGGTATCTTGACGAAATTTCAGTGAGTTTCATTTCTGAACTCCATCTGGTTTTTAAGAGAAAAAAAAATTCCCGATTTTACGTGCTTCACCATTGAGTTGTGATAAAATACGGCAAGTTTGTCAACTATACCCATAATGCTTTGCAAACTTCGAAAAGGTTTCTTAAGCTTGTTCAATCTTTTCAATTTTAACTAAAGTTATTAATGGATCAACATTTTCACAATGTCATACAAAAATCAAACCCCAAAAATATTAAAAACACATGTATTTTTAGAATTAATTTATATTTTCAAAAACAAAGAAATCAAACTGATTTATGCAGTCTCCACCGAGAAGGATCTCACATGCATGTGCATAGGAGAATAAGTAAACATTCACGCAGGGACCGAAACGAAAACAATTTGGAAATTCTTGAAGCTGTCAATTCACGTGTTCACGAATATATAGCATGTATAGAAGGAACTGCAAGTTCTTTCAGTATCCTTTCTGGGCTTTGAGCCGGCGAGTTTGGCCCACAAGTCCTCCTACCAATCTTCCTCAGTGAAGCATGAAGGTGAAGCGATCGCTACAGTACAAATCACATTCACGTCCTTTTGATTTCTATTGAGTATTGGTAGCCAATTTTGAGATTGCGTGGAAAGTGTTTTCCAGCTATTTCCCGCTGGCATTTTTACAGCCAAAAGCCCGACAGTACACCATTATTTAGCTCGCGAGTGTACACAAACTGCACCATGCACGCAGTAGGGGGCACATCCGGGCACCTTATACTTATAGTCGTACAGCAGTTAGCTGTCGTCACGTCACATTCCCGCAATCAGCGGCGGCTTTTTCGAAAAGATGGCTACGTACGGGAATGCAAAATCAACCTACATTTCAATAATTTCTCTCTTTATGAAAATCGTATGTAAGTGACTCATAGGTAATTGTAGGTTGTTTTTAACACCCAATCAGATAAGAAAACTTTATTTCTTGGGTTGCATTCCCCTTTAAACGACGTCACTGACAACTGCCGAGTGATGTTGGGCCTACACAGAATTCTCACAGACCACGTCATGCTGTAGGATTTTTTGAGAACAGTAAAGGCTACTTACGTAGCACTCATTCAATTACTATTTCCTCCAGGCCTTTTTCAAAATTATGGATTTCGCGCTTTCAGTGCATGGTCTTTTTAGAGAAAAGTGATTTTACGGCCTCCATGAATCATGGCCTTGGCAAAAATTTGGTAATGCTTGGTTATTTGTGAGATACAGTTTTCATTGTTTAGATTCGCTTTAATGTTTTTTTATTTTAGTTGTGTGAAATGTCAGTCAACTCAATCCATGACCAACTTGGTCCAAATGGAGTATGGGAAAATGTACGGAGTCGCATTTTGACCCAAAATTTGCTAAGATATATTTAATATTTAATCAATGGGGCAGTAAATGTACATTTCTCCGTAGGGACTGGGTTGGTCACGGGCCGTGTTGGTCACGGTCCGAGTTGACTGGGACTGAGTTGGTCTCGGACCGAGTTGACTGGGTGGTTACGGACCATTGTGTCACCATGGTTGTGGAGGAATAGCTGTAACTAGTAATGGATTTTTTTTATATTCTTTCATGAAGTAAATACAAAGAACTGTTCATGCAAACTGCAACTGCTCACTGACTAAAATGACCTGCAATACATAAATCTAAAAAGTTAAAAGGCCTGACATTTCGATCCTAGGATATAGGATTCAAAAAATCAGGCCCTATAACTTTTGAGATTAATATTCTTTCTACACTTTCCCCTGTCACGTGGTCCCAAGTTCTGTAGACCTATGTACACTAGTACTGTAGCAGGCTACAAACAAAAATACATGGGTCGAAAATAAAAATTATTTACATCACTACATGTACATTGTACATGGCCAGGTGATGTTGTCAGTACGGTATGTGTCAGTGCTGTATGTATAGTCACTTCAGCAAGCAAAATGTTCTCAGTGCAGTACTGCAGTTAAGCATTAGAGTCAGCCAGGTGGATGAGTGTCTTCCTTGCTTACAATTAAAATTTTGACTCAATTAAACTGCAGTAAAGGATATTCATGTACAAAGTACAGTACCGGTACTTAAAATCCCAAATTACTTGTTTGATATAGAAAGCTTGAAAAGGTAAAGAACAGCAGTATATTAGATGCCAATCAAGCAGTTTTGTCCAAAGTGTAAAAAGTCAAAATAGCATTTATCATATTCACTGTCTTAACATTTTGCTGTATTTCATTGATTCAAGGAAAAGTGGCTTGAGCATTCATCACTCCTTGCCAAACTACCTGTACATGTATTAACTTTTTGACATTAAATACATGTATGTTGTTTAACCACTTCGCGCCGGGTTTTTTTTCAGTGCTGATGACCACCATACGGGGTTTTTGAACAATGCATCATTTTCAAACCTCGCTAAAACAATCGGAACAATATATTTCTGTGAAATATATCGATAAGTGTATACTATGGGTACAAGAGAGTAAAACCTGGCACAATTCGGACGTCGTTGTGGCTTTTGTCAAGAGATTATCCGTTCGAAAAAGGGCCTTTTGTGCGTCGTCAATGGACCATAACGGACGTGTGTGTGTGTGTGTGTGCGTGCGTGTACGGCGCTGTCAATCCCTGACCGCAGACTCCAGCCTCCACTCCAGCCTCCACTCCAGGCAATCAAATCTTCGAGATGGTCGCCCACAACCGAGCGTACAGATTACGGTAAAGAATGTGGGGGAATTCCAATGCCAGACCGACGACCGTTGGGCTGTGTGGCATGCAAAGACAATGTCCCCCGCGTGCTTTCAGCTGCAGCCCGGTATCCCTCGATCCTCCACAGTAAAAGTCCCACAATTGCACAATAACTGCTGCTAATCTTGCAATTCATGTGGCAACTTGCGTCAAAAAGGGTCTTTGTACTGATTCGTATTGCTTTGTTCTAAGCTGAAAAGAGTCTTTGTTTAGAATGTGGACAATAGTGGTGCCCGGAATCGGATGGCCCCGTCGCATAGTAAAGCCAATGCAGCTCTGGATTCGGAGGTCCCGGCGTTAAGTGGTTAATGATGTATTTTTTGCATAGGTTTCAGGCTTAACTTAAACCTTTACATGTACATTGCAAGTTTGAAAAGGGCAAGTACAAAGTATTTTTCAATCGCCTAATAATCATTTGAAATCTTATTAACTTACTAAATTTTATCAGAACCTTTAACTGTAAATATTTGGAACATTTTGACTTTCTTGTGAAATGTATGATACATGTACCGTAGATGATGAACCCTGAACAAATCTTTCCTTTCCAATGTTCTTTAATATAAGTATATCACTACTCCCACATGACAGTGAAGATGACATTAACTGAAAGGGAAAAAAATGGATAAAGGGGAAACAAATGTCATGGTTTCACATAGTGTAACAGGAAAGAAAATAGGTTTGGGATTACCGACATGTTTATTACCTGCTCATAAAATTCAAAAATAAGAATGCATACATTTGCAGCACTTGGTGAACCTGTGGTTAGCTAAGCAAATGCTTACCAGTACAATTGAGACATGGCATCAGTAAATTTACCTTTAAAATCCTGGGCACTTGAGCAAGCAGTTGTAGACTTTTTACAAAGTGTTGTAGACTTTATAGATCCTTGCGCAGAGCTTTTTCTGCCCCCCCCCCCCCCCCCCCGTCTGATGGGTCTTCTATACCCTAGGACAACTAGAGGCCGTTTCGCACTATGAAAAATCTCCGTGTTGAACACGGGTCGGACCCGTGTTGAAATGACTGACCTTTTCACACTAAAACATTTCAACACGTGTCAGACCCGTGTAGAGCGCTCGACCCATGTTGAAACCAACCCTGCTCGGGAGGTGGGTTGAGAGCTCTCGACCCGTGTTGAAAATTTCAACACTTGTTGAAAGCCGTAGTGTGAACGTCTCCGGGTTGAGTTCGACCCGTGTTGGGAGACGGCCGAATGCGCATGCGTGGCAGCGCCACACTGTAGATATTGTACTGTGCAACGAACAAACATGCCAGATTTTGTTGTTGCATGCACGGCCGACAGCCGGACGTATATGTACAGTGTATATTTATACGTCCGTGGTTGCATGGGGTATAAACCCCACATGCACAGGCAGCGCTGCCTCGAGTTCAGTACAGGCACGAGAAACATGACAACTTCTCTGGCTGTAGGCACATAATTTCCTTGTCTTGAAACAATATCCCTGTCATTATCGGAATGGAAAAAGGTGTCTTTTACAATCATGTCTATGGGTCATTCCACCAGGTTGGCTCGCGCGTGAAAACTCTGTCCGTCATTATTTCAAGGTGAAAAAAAACAACGTTATACACTATTTCTTCAAAGTGAATTAACTTAAAACATGAAGCAACATCAAACTTATCATATTCCATCCACTTATTTCACACGCGGATGCGTCCGCGTATTTTTATGATGCAAAATGCTATTGTGTCCACAGCACTTTTGGAGGTGAAAATTGTGACATTTTAAGCTGACATTTCTGACAAGGAACATCGGACTGAAAACATTGCAGAAAACTACCACGGGGTTGTTTATTTATTCGAGGGACTTCATCTTCCCCCAAACAACGCGGACATTTCCAAACCAAAGCCTTATTTTGTGATGTACAACGAAGTTAGACTGACCCATTCGACGTAACAGGGGGTGTCCACAAAAATATGTGCACGATACGTCGAAAAAGGAGGCTGTAGTTTTCAGCTTTAAATGCGAAACACGCCAGTATTACTTCTTTTATATCTAGTTATTCATTGTTTGACAATATAACCATATAAAACAGGAAAATACTCCATGCCCACAAAATGTGCCTGGAAAATGAGCGACGCGACGACAGTGGTTGTCCAACGCAATGGTTGTAACGTCGGTGTGTTCGGGACGACATTGCGAACGTTCCACCCCTATATAGTAATGGAACAGCCTACAGAAATATTTGGGGGGGGGGGTGCCTCACAGACCACGTGTGACGCTGCAGTGGCTATTCGTTCGTGATTTTTTTCTGGGGCGAAGTAAAGGTGGAAATGTCCACATGTAACGTCGTTGGCTACGGCAGTCGTCCGTATGGTTCCCTGACTTCACAGTATTTGTCAGGATCTTTAGCTCTCGGAACCAGACTATCAGCTAATAGACTGGTTCAACCAGCCTGCAATGCTGACGAAATACAAACGTTGACAAGGAAAATTCCTCAGAGTGATCGTGAAAAGGTAAGATATTAAGCTAATATATACAGTAATTTTAACTCTACTGTCGATACTTTAAAATGCGTGTGTTTTTGGTATAAAAACATGTCCTTGTTGTCTTTCAAAAAAAACCATCGCTACCGTCATGACCAAAGCCGCGGCGTCCATTGCATCGAAATTAGTCCGAGTAACTTGGACCCAATTGCCCTTGTAAAAATAAATTACAAATGGCGATTGTAAATGTAAGGATCCAAGCTGCGTGGTGGGTTTTGGGTTGGATAATTTTCAAAAAAGTCACGTCGGGGGGCAGATTTGAAAAAAGGGAATTGCCGGTGTTACCCTGCGGGATTGCTTGTAATGTACCCTACCACTATCGGCCCGACCTCATTTTTTTTGGAATCGCCCAATTCATATAATTAATAAAAAGCTTAATTATACAATACATGTAGGAGACAAAATCTGGACATGTTTATTTTTTAAAGGACGTCATTGCAAGCTAATTTTTTTTACAATGATCAACAATGATCCAATTCAATAATTGTTGCTATGACACTTCGACGTAACCAATAATTATGAAGTGGGACGGGCGCTACTGTTTATCATCGATCGTCTCAGTCTGGTTGAAGGTTGTACAACGTAGGTCGTCGGGTCATTTTACAAGTGTCTTGTAGAAGCTAAAATGTATCAAATTGATAGCCATAGATTTATGTGATAATGTATAATGTGAGGAATGTTTTGTACGCTAATTTTGGGGGTAAAAGCAACGACAATCTGTCATTGAAGTTTGCTGTTACAACCCGGAAGTGGACGCAGAGTCTCGGTACAACGCAGTGGCTATTGTGACTTAAGGCACCCCGCATGCACAGGAAGCGCCGCCTCATGCTCAGTATCACTACCACCATGGCGAATTCTCCTGTAATGATAATATCATTACAAATTTTAAATGGTTTTGTGCAACAACAAAATAGACATTTTTCAAAACTTACTGGTTTTCTGATGTATAAATTTGTCAAACATATGTACATGTACATACCTACAGTATTTAATATCAATGGTCAATTTTCTTCAATTGAAATTAACGATTCATTCTGCAGTGGATTGCTTTTACATGTTTTCCAAACTCTGGCTTTCAATTTTAAAAAGATGGAAAACTGGTTGCTATTATTAGATATTCCACTTTCCTTTCAACAGGGTATCTAAATGTATTTTTCTTTGTGGTTTTTTTCTCATTTTTTTTTTATTATTGTATTAGGCCCTGAAGGAAATTGAGGATGACGCCAAGATCCAAGAACCTAACTTAGGATAAGACTGCAGCAAGTCCAAATGTGACAAAGCCTAAAAATCAAACTGGTCAGCAAAACCAAACATTAGCCGATTCCAGTGTTGTAGTCGAGACCCATTAGTTCGAGACCGAGACCAAAACTTTGCAAAAGATCGAGACCGAGATGAGACTGTAATGAAAGGATGACACAGTAAAAGTGAAGAAAATTAATTAATTTGTACGAAACAGTACGATGTGAGTGATTTTACACAGTTTTATTGTTTAACATTTGTCATAAGTCAACTCCAAGGTTAGATCGAAGGAAAAAAGAAAAAAAACCAGTCTCATTCTTGTTAGGAATGTTAGGATATCTATCTATATACATAACAGACTTCCCAAGACCAAAACGGCAAAACAGGTGACTCATGTAAAGTAATTCCCCTTGATGGAAAATTCTTCAACAAAGTCATTGATTGGTATTCCCTTACGTCCCACATGCATACGCAAGATTGCATGTGCTCTCATTATTTTGTGATTTTACGTGTGTATTGCATTCTACACAGTACCAGGACCCATGGTATTGGTTCGGGGAAGTTTGTGGAACCATACATGTAGAATGAGGCCCCGCATGATATGAGTATTGGTTTTGCGTGATGTTTCCAACCTTCCACCCTCTGATGCATGGAGTTTACAGTGTCATTAACTACTCATCAGCCCTGGGCAAAATGCCCTATGTGTAGTTCCTATAAAGTTTTTTATGTTTTCAACAGACCGGGAGCTTAGAAAAAAAAGATAACAAATTAATTTCACATGTTCACATGTAAATAATGGCGGTTTCGAAGCAAGACAATATCCGAGACCGGAAGGGTCCAAGACCGAGACCACAGGGTAACGAGACCGTGACCAGGGGAAAATGGTCTCGAAACCTATAGCACTGGCCGATGTAAAAGCCAAAAGCAAGCCAAAAGCCAAATCTAAAGCCAAAAATTCCCAACCATCAAAGGAAAAAAAAAAGTTGTGCTGATGTAACATGACACGGTGTCCACGTTACGTCTGCACAGGAGTTAATGAGTAAACCATATTTCAATATTGAGTAATTCCAGTTTTAATATTTTCCCAATTTATGATTTTCTGAAGTATATCTGTGCATTCAAAACCAAAGGAATGTTTGTTTCTTTGCTAACTTGAGTTCTATGTGACTTTGTGGAAATAAACATCATGCATGTGAAAATATTGAGAAGAAATGAACTGACATGGTCTTAGTTTTTTCTTTCCTCGGTCGATGATTGTATTCGTAGGTCAATCTAAAGTTTTGTTTTGATTTTTACTTCTTAAATACAATTATTTTATGATAAGTTGTTAAGGAAATTCTATGCCTATGTATTATTTGCATTAAAATGATTTATTGGCTTTGGTGTCCACGTTACGTCTGCACTGTTGGTGGAGCACTGCAGATTCTAGAAGAATTTATTTTTATTTTGTATATCAACGCACCAAAAACATATGAGATTATGAAACTATGACATGTCACACACATAACAAGTGCAAAAGAATTGCTTTTCAACTAATTTGAATTTTTCACTTCCATGTCACACATTGTGACCCAACCTGGTGGAATGACCCATATAAGAAGATCTCGCAGGGTGAGATCGGCAAAAAAAATGGGTCCCTAACAAAGTCGTCAGTGATGTACTGTACTACGATGTCGACTTCGCGTGCGTGCATGTGGCGGCAGAAAATACGAGAAGTCATTTGATTTTACTAAGGAGTAAGGGAGGTTTAAAAGACCACTTTACAAATTATAAAACTATTTACTTATAAATCAACGTTGTTATTTTCTTTAATCAAACAGTGGCAACAAATAAACAATAGCCACTGCGTTGCAGAAAAAAAAGCGAGGTGCTGGCAGCTGCTGGATTCAAGAAGTCAACAATACAGTGCCGTGACGCGCCGCAATACATTATGGGGTTTTTCAGATTGGACCTGGGTTAAAAGTTCAATGCCGTGTGTAGTGTGAAACGATCACTCATTACACGGGTCGAAACATTACACATGTTGAGAAAATGCCTGTGGCGTTGCGTAGTGTGAAACCGCAGCGAGAGTGTTGAATTCAACACGGGTCGGACCCGTGTAAGTTTCAACACGTGTTGAACGTTCATAGTTTGAAAAGGCCTTAGGCTCCCCTTGCACTAGTTTCCCCCTTGGTAACAGTTGTTCACTCCTCTAGCAGTCCACACTTCTGACACACATGAGTGAGCACACACACAGTACACCTACAACTAGGATCCTGTGCAGCATCCCTTGTTCCCGCCTTTACAGTTCCCGCCTTCACCCTTCACTGAGCTAATCCCCTCACCAGGATCCCTCTCCACACTACATAAGCCCCACTCCCAACGGAAAACTTAAAAATTCCACAGTGGGAAGGATGATCGCTCTCCGAATAAAAACATCCATTTAAGGCCAAGTTACCTCGCCGTGGGAAAAACCAAACACAGGAAAACTTGAAAATCCCACAGCGGGATTAAAAACATCTATTTTAATTTTGAGCACAAGTTACCTCGCAGTGGGGAAAAACCGGGAGAGTTTGCATTGGGGAGGATGATCTACAGCTCTAATTTTAAAAAAATGTGATACAAAATAACAAGACATCGGTTTCCATAAAAAGTGTCCAGACTGAACAAAATGCACATCCATGGTGGCTTCACAGATATGCCTCCATTTGTTTCGTTTAAAAAAAAATGGGAAGGATGACAGGGGAGGATCGCCCTCTGAATAAAAGAAAATCAATTTGAGCCCAAGTTACCTCGTGGGGGAAAAAACCCCAGGAGTTTGCAATGGGGACAATGATTGACAGGCCCATTGTTAAAATGTTATACAATGTAAGGTCGACTTCTGTTTGATGACTGAAACCCATACTGGCAGGACATGTTGTACCATGTATAATGCCCACCCCCAACTTTTGATTTCTACCACGGTGAAAAAAGGTGCGCATTATACATGGGATTTTACGGTATCTGCTTTGCAGTTGTTTGCTTCAAGACATTTGACAGCTGTTTCAAAAAAGTTTGGAAGACGCATTGTTTTACAATTGTTGAGCATCAGTATCACCAAATATGGCAAATTTTCAATTTAAATACCTATTTAATTTCTTTTAAGATGAACAGTGACCTCTACAAAATAGTACTAATGTAGTACTAAATTCTGGTTAAACCACGGTAAAAAACTGTGCATTTATGTGCACAATGAATGGGACAGACCAGCACTCTACTCAATGACAATTTTAATAGAACCAATGATTTTGCTAGGTCCAGCTGAGTTTGAATTAATGAGAGACGACTGTACATATACACAAATATTGTTTACACTATTTTTAGTTAAATAGTAAGATTAAAATTTAGTGGGCCTGACGTTTCGATCCTAGCAGGACCTTTATCAAAGGCAGAGTGACAAGGACAAAACAGATACATTTACACGAAGGAAGGGGGGAGAGAGTGAATAGGACACGGTGCCGAACTTGCACTAAAACAAAAGCCACCAGGTCCCAAGGACAAGCCCAAGGTTCCCTTAGTTACTTCCTACCACCCTTCTCTTCCTCCTCTCAGGAAGATAACTAAGGAAAACCACCATATTCTCCACACTTCAGATTGTCTGGCTGATGCCATTCCAAATTAGCCTGTTTATTTTGGCTTTCAGGCGCCCCCGTAACCTGCGTGACTTAATTGTCCGAGCAGAGGTTCCCCCTTTGGACTCTTCACCTCCAACTAAATTTGGTACATTTAAGTGTACCTCGAAATGCATTGTTTGCAAGACACATGTCAAGGAAATAGACTCTTTCAATGGACATTCTTCTGGAACTACCCACACGACCTATGGCTGTATCACGTGCACTACCTCCAACATCATATACCTTATCTCTTGTAGAGTTTGTAATATTCAGTATGTTGGCGAGACCAAAAACACCCTCAAAAAACGGATCTATGGCCATAGGTCTACTATCAAAACCGGTAAAATGGACACCCCTGTTGGGTATCACTTCAATCTCCCTGATCATTCGATATCAGATATGAGTGTACTGGGCATAGAATCACTTTGTCACCGCAGTAATGCTGTCCGTCTTAGCCGTGAGAAAATGTGGATGAAGCGTCTTCGGACTATTCAACCACATGGTCTCAACATCCAGGAGGGTAATGACTAACACCATGCAGCTTTCTGATAATCCTTCTTTTGTGTTCAGTCCTTCACACTTCTCTCTTTGATCTTTCCCCCTCTTCTCACTAATCCCTACCCTACTCCTTGCCCTTCCCTTTGATCTCTCCCTACCAGCTTCACTCTTTGTCCTTTGTTTCTCATCCATGTCCTATTCACTCTCTCCCCCCTTCCTTCGTGTACATGTATCTGTTTTGTCCTTGTAACTGCCTTTGAGAAAGGTCCTGCTAGGATTGAAACGTCAGGCCCACTAAATTTTAAGATTTACATTTTGGTAATTTTAGTCGGTTAACAGTTTGCAACATTTTTGTATATCACCAAATAGTAAGATTATGAAAAAGGAACACGATTTACCAGGCTTTCGTGGAATTCGAGTTTTTTGCTTTTTCAGGGATGGTCCTGAATGATGGTCCTGTATCTATGGCCCCTGTTTCAGAAGTCTTGGATGTCTTCTTGTCGTTCTTTCTGGCTTTATAGGCTCCCCTGGAAGTGGGTGATGATTCTATGTTGAAATAAATACATATAATTCTTGAATCAATTGCTCTGTAAAAATGTATCAAACCATCTATTAGGACGGAGGTTAATGCCGAGGTAACTCGCATAACTCATGATGGCTACTCATGATACAGGTGATGTTGAACCCCCTCGGCCCTCTTCATGTTTTTCATCATAGGCCTACACTGTTACTCCATGGCTATACTAACCAGAAAATAATCTATTCTTACATGGTATGATAACGTACATCAAACTGAAAGACAAGGGTCAAAAGTAATAAAGTTAAAAATCTCTATGGTCACAGACCCATCTCTTCACATCTACTACTAACTATTGTACTAAATATAAATTATTTGGAAAAAAAATCACCTAATATTATCATTAATAAACGCATGATAAGAGGAACAATTTATCACTGCACTGCAGGAAGATTAACTGATTCTTTTGGTATTTCCCCACTATTTGTATTCCATTTCACACATGGCTTACCCTATAATTCTTCGGTCGAAGTTCCTGGGACTGGGACTGGGAGGCATTGAGTAGAACTCCGAGACCTGGATTGCATCGGCACTAACACCGGCACAGTAATAATGCCACTACACAACGCTGCACTGATTGTCGTCACACGCGATCATTTCCATAGTGCATGGAAGGCTCAAACAGTAATGCCGACATCATCAATACTCAATCTCTGCAACCTCATTTGAATCTAATTCTTGTCACGAATTCATCTTTTCCGTACGCCGCCATTTTGGAGCATGTGCGCATGCGTGGAGATCCCAGAACATTTTGCAACGATATCTAGCTGTGGTCGCTAGCGCTAATTGATTGCCCACGGGTGTTTAATGCACTTTATTCCAGCCCAAACTCCTGTTGTTTTTACGACCACGGCAACAACCCCTGAAATCTTTGATTCCCAGTCCATTCGAACTCCTGTACTACTGATCCTTCCTCCATGGCTGGGTCTTGAAACCCAGAGTAGGGGCCTATTTGCCCCATTTGGCTGGTTCTTGTAACCCAGAGTCGGGGCCTAATTGAAAGGGACAGCAGGCAAACCCCTGTGGAAGCCATCCACGGTGACGTCATCAGTGCCCTACCAATTGAGTCAACTCTTGTCAGGGAAGTTGATAAATTGTATATTTGTGTATACAGACAGTCAGTACACATTTTTAGTGAGATTTTTTTTTAAAGCTCCTCCATATACAGTTTATGCATTCAATTCCTGTCTGTTGCCACCAGAAAACTACTTTTATAATCTCTATTCTTGTTTATCAACTTAGAGTTCATCACATTCATATTTTTGTTGTAAAGGAGAAGACTGCTACCATGCTAAAAAATATTACTACTGTACTATGCATGGAATGCATCAGGGAATTACTCCAATGTATCTTAGCGTATATGGCATATCAGGGCATTACTACAGTCATATTTTGGTTGATTGCAACAAGCCTAATATAAAAAATGACATTCCATCTGGGTCGTAAACCCCCCAAAATAATCCTAATCACTTGATGAATTACCTTTACCAAACCCTCTTCCGTTAAACACAGAAGGGAAGAAAAGTTGACTTCATGTTGTTGGAAATGGGGAGCAAGATGGCCAAGACCCAAGCCACATAGAAATAGATCTAATTCATCACTCCGTTCTTCCTGATTATTGCTCATCTTCTTCCCTGAATGTTGAATTTCAGGAGACCTGGAGAATGATAGTAAAAAACAAAACATTATCAACAATGGGAAATGGTATTATATGTAATAGCAATTATAAGCATGAATGAATCTGTACTTACAGTAGCATGGTTTCATTTACATTTTATGATTCATGTACATCAAATTCCATTCCAGTGTTTCCCCAACCGATTACATCAAGATCCAGGAGCTCACTTATTCCTCTAGCGACCACGCCTTCAAGGAATCCCGCAAGCACCAGATCAAGAAATACACCAAGATCACCAAGCCCAAGACCAAGAACACTCCCAGCTTCATCACCACCCAGGCAATGGGATCGTCTATATCCCTGGAGACGGCCCCAACCCTCCAGACCTATGAGTTGCTCGGCACCCTCCAACCCGCTCCATACCAAGGCCCATCTCAGCTCCAAGGCAGCGTTCGCCAGCCACACGGTTGTCAACCTCAGCCAACGCACCCTCACTGCTGATGAGACCAACGTCCTATCGCTGGGTATGAACTTTGCCTTAGTTCCTCAGTCCTCTCCTGTTGAGGACATCATTCAACGGGCAGAACCCACCCTCCCCCGTCTTGACAAGCCCACGGCTGATGAGATCCGGCTGGAGATCCACCAAGTCCTTCAGAAACACAAGCCAGCCAAACCCAAAATCTCCAGACAAGACCGGTCAGCCATCAAGGCTCTGCAACAGGATAAGGCACCATGTCAAAAAGATTTTTATCAGCGCGACGAGACCCACCGCCGCGCAGCACGGCGCGTCCTCCCACGTCCCACCTCCCGGATTAAATCGCGGCGCAGAGCGGCGCCCGGACGGTCCCCTTACTCATTAAAAGATCCCCTCTGTAAAGTCCGCTATTATTATGTTAATGGCCGAATGAATATGGAGAAGTCCCTGGCCTGGCACACACAGGGCCCGCCTCGGGACAACATGCACTATTCCATTATGAATGGGAGGGGTGCTCAATACAGCAGCTGAGTATTTTGGATGTCATTTTTTAGTTGGAAAAATCCAGCTTTTTACAGTGGATTGTGGTCTCAAAGAAACAATACATATTTAAGTTGCTCTCAGTTGAGCACCCCTATAAGCCAAATGACAAGCAGAGTGGAACACCAACCGCGTTCAGGCGTTATTTACATGTAGTACCACCCTTTGTTGTGCGGTGTTGTCTTCCTAGTGGCTTTCTTTCCACATGCACACGAAAGGCAAACTGTCGGAGTTATCAACTTTATATCTGAGTCTCTGTTGAAGGTCCTGCTAGGATCGAAAGTTAGGCCATTCATTACAAATTTCCCCCTTCTTTTCTTTATTAAAGTTTTTAAAAAAAATAAAGAAAAAACTGTATATCTTAAAATTTAGTGGGCCTGACGTTTCGATCCTAGCAGGACCTTTCTCAAAGGCAGAGTGACAAGGACAAAACAGATACATGTACACGGAGGAAGGGGGGAGAGTGAATAGGACACGGATGAGAAACAAAGGACAAAGAGTGAAGCTGGTAGGGAGAGATCAAAGGGAAGGGCAAGCGGTGGGGTAGGGATTAGTGAGAAGAGGG
The DNA here is from genome assembly GCA_949987565.1 of Luidia sarsii. NCBI lineage: Eukaryota > Metazoa > Echinodermata > Asteroidea > Paxillosida > Luidiidae > Luidia > Luidia sarsii. The sequence goes on along the minus strand of OX465103.1, from coordinate 19,910,628 downwards.
GGAAAGATCAAAGAGAAGGGCAAGGAGTAGGGCAGGAATTAGTGAGAAGAGGGGGAAAGATCAAAGAGAGAAGTGTGAAGGACTGAACACAAAAGAAGGATTATCAGAAAGCTGCATGGTGTTTAGTCATTACCCTCCTGGATGTTGAGACCATGTGGTTGAATAGTCCGAAGACGCTTCATCCACATTTTCTCACGGCTAAGACGGACAGCATTACAACGGTGACCAAGTGATTCTATGCCCAGTACACTCATATCTGATATCGAATGATCAGGGAGATTGAAGTGATACCCAACAGGGGTGTCCATTTTACCGGTTTTGATAGTAGACCTATGGCCATAGATCCGTTTTTTGAGGGTGTTTTTGGTCTCGCCAACATACTGAATATTACAAACTCTACAAGAGATGAGGTATATGATGTTTGAGGTAGTGCACGTGATAGAGCCATAGGTCGTGTGGGTAGTTCCAGAAGAATGACCATTGAAAGAGTCTATTTCCTTGACATGTGTCTTGCAAACGATGCATTTCGAGGTACACTTAAATGTACCAAATTTGGTTGGAGGGGAAGAGTCCAAAGGGGGAACCTCTGCTCGGACAATTAAGTCACGCAGGTTACGGGGGTGCCTGAAAGCCAAAACAGGCGAATTAGGAATGGCTTCAGCCAAACGATCTGAAGTGTGGAGAATATGGTGGTTTTCCTTAGTTATCTTCCTGAGAGGAGGAAGAGAAGGGTGGTAGGAAGTAACTAAGGGAACCTTGGGCTTGTCCTTGGGACCTGGTGGCTTTTGTTTTAGTGCCGAACTTCTGGGAATGGAATAGACTTTAGCAATGGAGTTCTTCACTTGGCGAGAACTATAGCCTCTAGCAACCAAGTTACTTGCCAATACATGTGTATGGCGGCGAAAGTCAGACTCATTGGAACATATGCGCCTCAATCTGAGGGCCTGGCTGTAAGCTATACCAGTCTTACAGTGTCTAGGGTGACAACTGGAGGAATGGAGATATTGATGAGTGTCGGTGGGCTTAGAATACAAGTCAGTAGTGAGTGTATTGAGGTCTTTCCGGACGGTGACGTCCAGAAAGTGGGTCTGCTGGAAAGACTGCTCCCATGTGAATTTGATAGTCCTATGGAAGGAATTGATGTGGCCAAAGAAAACATTCAAGCTGCTACCGTCCCTAGTCCAAATGAAGAACACGTCATCTATGTATCTCCACCAAATCCAGGGACGGCAAGGAGCCTCACTGAGCATGCGTTCCTCAAGGTCACCCATGAAGAGGCATGCAAAGGAAGGAGCCATGCGCGTGCCCATGGCAGTGCCATGCACTTGAAGATAGTGCTTGCCAAGAAAGGAGAAATTATTCCTTGCCAGCACTAGCCTCATGAGGGTGGTTATGTCGGAGATGGGTGGAGAAGACTGTTTTCCTTTGGCCAGGGCCGAGGAGCAAGCTTGAATGCCTTCTTCCTGGGGGATGTTAGTGTATAGAGAGGAAACGTCAATAGTACCAATTATGGCAGTGGTAGGAATTTGATCCTTGACACTTTCCAACTTTCGCAGAAAGTCGGGAGTGTCATGGACGTATGAGGGGATTTGGGGAACCAAGGGTTTGAGAAAAGAGTCAATGAAAAGAGATATGTGTTCCGTAGGTGAACCATTGCCAGAGATGATGGGTCTGCTTGGGTTGTTGGCCTTGTGAATTTTCGGGAGAAGGTAGAATCTGGCAGTTCTACAATTGATCGGTGATAGAAATCTGTGAGCTTTTTTACTCAAATGATCACGTGATCGCATGTCATCCAAAACTTCCTGAATTTGCTCTGAAAATTTGCCAGTGGGGTTAGAGTCCAGACATTTATAGTGCTGGGGATTGTTGAGTTGGCGATTGGCTTCATCAATATATTTTTGGCGATCCATGATTACTACGGCTGACCCTTTATCTGCTGGCTTGATAATGATGCCACCGCGGGAACGTAGAGTGTTGAGAGCAAGACGTTCTTCCCTGGGGAGATTGTCGTGGGGCTTACGGGTAAGATGAGAGGAGTTGGAAACTTGAGAACTGACTGCTTGCACATACGTTTCAAGGGCTGGAACACGGTTCTTGGGGGGGGGACCCAGGTGCTTTTTGCTCGGAAAGGTTCTTTTCTACGGGAGCCAGAATCGAAGAAGAACTCAGTCAGACGAAGTCTGCGGTAATACTCAGTGAGATCTTGACTGAGCATTACTTGGTCAACTTTGGGGGGAGTTGGACAAAAGTTCAAGCCCTTGGAAAGTAGCGTATGCTCTACGTCAGTTAGAGAAGAAGAGGAAAGATTGACAACAGTGTTAGTGGGGGGTAAAGGTGTAGACTGGGGACTGCGTCTGAAGCGGTTGTGTCTGCGTTGTTTGGCAACAAGGCCACCAATCTTCCTGTTTCTCCTGTCGGTGAGAACAGAATTGAGGTTAGAGAGACCTTTCTCAATCTCATCACTGAGATCCTTGTACTGGCTTTCAGAACAGCTGGAGCGTAGTTTGGAGTCCAGATTAGCAATGTCCTGGTGGACAGCCTGAAGGATGATTTCACATTGCTCAGAGAGGACCTTGATGAGCTGAATGGAAGCACTATGAAGAATTTGATTCCATTTTTTCTGTAGGTTGGGGGAAAGTTTTCCAATTTGGGGGGTGTGAGATATCTGTAAGCCAGTAGGGATCAGGCGAGAGACTGAGAAAAAGTTGTAGTTGTCTTGATGGAAAGTGTACCGAAGAGCCTTTTCTTGCAGTTTCCTAAGTTGAAAGAAACAGGTTGGGTTATTCATGTTAGTAAGAGCAAAAAACAAGAGACAAACACAGAACGAAGACTTACATACCAACGGACGGACAGACTTACATACACAGACTTACATACAGAAAAAACTGAACGGGAACTGAAAATGGGAAAGAAAATTTTTACTGGCCGGACCGGGAAGGCTCAGAAAATCGCGGTGCGCTACGTCAATCCATTATTTTACATGTAGATTCACGAGTCAGAGTTTTGCCAATCAGAAAAGAAATTGCCCTGAAGCGGTATCAGCCTATTGGTGTTGACATTCCGATTTCCGGAGAGTTTATTTATTTTTTATTTTTCCAGACGCTGCCCCGAAAATGTCTTTCCGAAACACTTCAGCTCCCGTTCATGCGGGATATATAGTGCCGGCCGCCAGCGCGGCCCTTAGCTTAGCACTGCGCGCAAGATTGATGTGTGTGCAGCATGCACACAGTCATTATGGAAGCTTGACCGTACTATACCGTGCGCACTGCCAGCTAAGCATTGCGCATTCTGTGCACAACAGCACGTGCAGGACATGTCAACGAACTTTTCGTTTGTGGGTACAAGTGAATCTTACTGCTAGCGGTACCAATCAACGGGTACCAACAGTAGTTGGGAGTGATTTACGTTGCACGATATATAGATTGCACAATAACACGTGGTTGGGTTGCGTGTGAAAGTAGAATCCTAGAGCTGTCAAAAGTTTGCGCGTTCGATGGTGGGTGCCTTTTAACCAGGCCCCGAAAGGAGAAAGCCAGACAGCAAAAGGAGCACTACTTACTACACGATACAGCACAAAAATGTTGCACTCTTTATTCCTTTTTTTTCAGGTAGGCCTACGAGCGTACGTGATCGTTTTTCAAGTTATTCTCACATTTTTGACGATAAATTTTTGGCACGGCCCACATCACGATTCCTTGACAGCATGGACTATTCCATTAGGCATGAGAGGGGTACCACTGTATATACAATAATAAGCTCCGATAATATTCTCGTTAGGGGTGGACCTAGCTGCTTATAAATCCATCTTTACAAAACATGTACGTAGCCTATTGAGACTTTTTTTCTGGGGATCTATTTTCACATATTTTTGCCGTCAGGCCGACTAGAACATCCCGGCCATACCTGAATGGTACAGTCCATGTTCCGTGTGGAGGCTGGTTTGGACGTCATTTTCTCATTCATTTTTTTCATGCCTCAAACCAACTTTGGGAAAAGCAGTGTCGTCTGTTTTGTCGATCTTGGATTCCAGTAAACGTTTTTCTGGGATATTTTTTTTCCCAATCCAGAGTGAGGAAAACGATGCATTTTACTATAGGTAGGCGATAATGAAATGGTTGTACGGTGTGCCTAACATTTGTTAAACTTTATTAAATAATTAAATATTCGTCGACGTTTATATTCGTGATTCGACCTTCATAAGAAGAGAAAAAAGAAGCAATCATCCTAGAAAAATGTAGTAACGAGGTTGCAGCGACATTTTTAATCAAAGTTAATGGTATATGAATAAAAAAAACCAAGTAGTCCATACGCCATCCTTACAATGAAAAAGTTGGATCGGAGCACATCGTGGATGAAGTGTAAAACGTGGTACAGTTCTGTTCTCGTATTTATTATCTTGTGTTTGCGGTCACCTCCTGTGTGGTTTTATGGTGGCCGCCTGGCCAGATCCACTAGTGTCAGTGTTACCATCGGCGCGCCGCGTCGGGCCGAGTCCAAGAGCAAGTACCCAGAATGCGGTCGTCCATGTAAGATTATGCAAATCCCACACCTTTTGTTATGCAGGAATGCAGCGAATATCAGCGGCCATTACAGGCTAGAATGTGTAAAAGAGATTCGCAAAGACCGCTTCTATCTTCGCGAACGAAAGCTGCTCTCTTCGCGAACGATCTGCGAAGGGTCTTCGCGAGTTGAGTCTGACGAATTTCCGACCACCACCGAACGTAACAAAGTAAACAAAGTTGTTACTTGCGTGCGGACAAAATGGACGCCCATCACACACGATGGCTCAGTCAAATTTCAATATTTTTTTTAAATGGGAAACAAATCTAGTTTCAGTTTAGCCTTACCTCACCAGCAACGTACATGTATCTTTTAGAAATCCAGCAAATTCGAGAACATTTCGTCTCTTCCTTTTTGAGATATCGGAACTTGAAAGTGGCATATTTTTCGCCGACTTCTCTTTTCCTCGCGTGAGCCGGAAAACGGGGGGGGGGGGGGGGGGTGCGTCAAACACGCCATTTTTGATCATCGACTGGGCCCTATTAACATCGTTTAATTTGTTCAATGTTACCATGAAATCGAAGCCTATATTCTCCTCTTTCTGATTTTTCAATTTTGCAACTGAACACCGAAAGAAATAACATCAAATTACGGGAAAATAATGGACGACCGTTATTTGCACTGTTGCCCAGGTTGTCGAGAGTGGAGTCTGAATTTCGCCTCCACGTTGCCATAGCACTAGTACAGGATCGCTCGAGCCCCAACCAGACTACGGGCAGTCCAGCATGACTGTACACAATGCGTCCGTCCGTACCGTACGTACAGTACATGTACATGTACATGTACATGTACATGTACTACATGTACATGTACTACATGTACGTGTACTGTGTACAGCGCTAGCGCGGTGTACACGTGCAGTGCGGTATATGTACAGTACAGTATTGTGTACACACATGTACTGTACATGTACAGTACATGTACATGTACATGTACACGGACCGCAGTCGCGACCGTATGCATTGTATGCACGAGCTACTCAAGCCGTGTGTTTGTAAAGTGACACTCGGTATTCTCTATTCTCTATTCTCTAGGTAAAAAAAACCAAAAAACAGAACTAATATTAACAATTAAAAACGACATCCTTTTTTGGGGGGGATGGGGGTTAGGAAAAATACTTGTACTAGTACTGGCATTTTTTTTTGTATTCTCACCTTGGCCATAAGATGGCATTATTACCGGTAGTTGTTAGTTTTTGCTAATTTGTTACTAAACCTTGAGTTACATATAGTTTCTTATTCCTCCATTTAATTCCTTTATTTACTTATTAAGTAGATTACTGATTAAGCTACATGTAGCTGCTGAATCAATCAATGTTTTCATTATTTATGGCATTGTATGGTCAAATATGTATGTGTGCATGTATAAATGTAAGTAGATATTTACCAGTTGGGCCAACTACTCATCACAGCCATCGTATCACTTAATATGGTGCCTCCCAGATTGACTAAAGTTGACTTAAACAGGTAAGTGAACATATTTTTAAAAATTGTTTCTTTGCATTTACCCCTGAACACTCAAATGCAAATGTAGTACTGTGCAGTTCTATTCTACAAGTTTGTGAATTTATAATTGATATGGTTTTGTTTTGTTATGTCATGTTTGTTCTTCAACTTTCATTTTCAAGTAGTCATGGTAATTAACAATATCCATAAGTATACGTTGGAACCAGAAGTAAATTTTATGAACGTCACCATAGCCTGTTGATGTTTGTTACTTTTTTTCATTCCAAGTTGCCATTACCATGACAAATTCAAACATAATTTACTGTTACTCTCATTGGACTGTTTGCCAATCACTACGTGTTTCTTCCTTTTTCAGTGACATGCTGAATTATTTCTGGCAACTGTTGGAGGACAGGTTTGATATTAATTTTATGTATTCCCTGTTAGAATCTTTGTAAATCATTCTTATTTTCTTAAAGCTTACCTTTCCGTCATTTTCATAACATTTGTTTGTTCTCTACTCACTGAAGTTAGGTGGCTGTTGTCTCGCTGGACTACCTGATGACCTACTATTGTTGGTTCAACACTTGGGAGATTTGGTAAGAATCTCTTCAAAAACGTCGAAGGGCGAGGTAAGATGTATGCCCCAACTAACTGTTAAAAACATCCGAAAGTACCGGTACTAAGTCTGTGCGTCAAATCAATGTCAATTTGCATTTGTGCCCATTTTGTTTTTTATCTTTGCTATTAAAAGTAAGTCAAATTGATTTGTTCCAGATAACACAGTACACCCTACGTCATCAAACCAGTTAGAGTAGTGGTAGTAATTTTGTTTGCCTGCTGGAAAAAATACACACTGAACTGTACGCCGGACGTGATTATCGTACACAAAGTTTGCTGACCTTGTCACTTGTGCGCTACATGTACATGTATTACGACCATAAGATAGTCGAGTTTTTGATGATCAGCACTACTACTCTGCCCACGGCTTTAGACAGGCACCGGACAGTATCATGTCATGCCGTACGTTTGAGCCATTTGTACTGAAGTAGTTTTGTCATTGGTTTATAAATGATGCCAAAAAGACATGACGGCGAGATGGAGTAAAACGTACATATGGATGGAGTAATAATCGATCGTGCAAAAAATAGAATAGAGACATAGTATGTGTTTAAAATCGTTTTCATGCGGATATTATCGAGGCATTTTTTTTAATGCGGATCATCAGTGAGTAGACCCGTGAACATGAACGTGTGCCTGGTGACATTGCCATGATTTAGTTGTAGTCTCAAAATTTGACAAGTGCTTTCATAAGGTATGTCATTATTTAAATACACGCACAAATTATCGCAGTTCAGTTGCATAGGATCTGTATAGCTGAAATAGCTGGGGAAAACGTAGCCTATATATGCGTAGCTTGCCATGTTACTGGCATTTTTTTCAATGGCATTTTCATCGGGATGTGGTTTTGGCAGTAGTGTTGTATAAAGGGCAAGAAGATAGTACAAAGTCATGCACAGTGACTCCACATTTAGGGGAAAGGCCGGTCTACTCTTTTTGAATAGGTACGTTCGACCTCGAAAATGGTTGGGTGGTTGCACGCAAGATTCAGTTTACAAAACACGGCAAACGTAGAAATGGCTACATAATCAATTATTCAATACTGAACTACTGAAATCCCTGGAATCCCTTGAATAAAAACCCTGTTAAGCGGAAAAGTCTTACTGTAAATGAGAAAGGCTGAGTTGTTTCTTATTATACACCCCTTCGTTTAAGAATGGAAGAGGCTCACTGCTGGCCTACTCAATCAGAGCATGACCAGAGCTGCTGGACAGTCGCCCCAGCTGTTATCTTTACCACATGCTGGCAAGGGGCTGTTTAGTAATCTTTGTATAAACAATCTACTCCTGATGGAAAGCACTGGTCCTCTCAGCTGTCCAATACTCGTTCCTGTAGCCAGTGTGGAGGCCAATCGGTTTTCTGCCAGGGGAAATTTTATCAATCGTGCGAATTCAACCATCACTCAACCGATGATCTTTTTGACAACAGACCAAAGAGCTGTTAACTCACTTAAAAGGTCAAGCTGTATGGTGTAGTAGTCCTTTATTTGTCCTGGTTTCTCCCCGAGTGCTTTTCTTTTGTGTTCTGTGCCCTTTTGCAGGAGCCAAGTCAGCATGCACTATTTTAGTTATGTTATTGCATAACAGCATGGGGCTGGCCTTAATAAAAGGTGGCTGCACAATTGCTCCACCTTGCTTTTTAAATCGACTCAGTCGAGGCCACACCACGGCAGCCCCTTCAAGCCACTATCTCCAGCAAGCACACCACCTATCCAGCTGCTCGGTCGCCGTGGTATATCCGTTTGGCAGTAGTGTACAGCCAATAGGTAAGCCACAGTGATCGCTGCAGCACTGGTAAATATTTAGCTTTAAGCGAAAGCCCGCCGCGATCTATTTTCACCTTTATTTTCTTGTAGGCCCGTATAGTAAACCAGCGTACCAAATTAACTCCATTTTCATTTCTTCCTCTCAAAGTAGCCATACTTTCATTTACGCGTTTTCATAAGTTGCACAGCAAAAAATTGGTGACCCTGACGTGATTTCGCGTTAATCCATGAATTCAAAAATTTGCCACTTACTTGTCGCTGATTCATGGGCTTTTTCATTTGACCGCTACCCACAACCCACGTCCAGTACCCTAAATGTAGATTTCATTATTGTCGTGGGGCCAAGATAAGTGACCTGATTTTTAATACCAACCCTTTCAAAATTGCAATCGTACAGCGTTTTTGATTTCACGATAATTAAGTCAGCCGCTGGTATTAACAACCTCACCGAATTTGTCTCCTCTCCGCATTCTGCTAAGGTTTTAAAGAAATCTGATTTGTCAGCAGACGGTTTGCTTGCGGAATTGTCTCGTTTCATTCAACAAATCAAAGCGTTTAGGCAAGCTACTATAGTTTCTGTTGTAACTATCCCGACGCTTTCTTTCGCCAAATCTCAAACAAGCAAAGGTTTATCATCGCCAATTTTATCCGCAGACAAATTGCATTAATAACAATCAGAAGCACATAGATTCGTTGTTAGACGAAGTTAATGTACGGATACGAGCTTTGAATTGTGAAATTTACAAACAGGCATTTCCACGCGCACTCTATCATGGCATACATGTACATCCGTAAGAAAGCCAAGCAAAAGGAAGTCGAAATCAGCACGGTACAATACATTGCCGCGTTACGCAACGATTCCTCTGGCCTGTACGATGGCTTGCACGCCAAATCCCACCTGAAAAAGAGGTGGTTTCGTGTACTGTTGCTATCCTTTGAAGCAGACAATAGGGTATTATTGACGGAACTGAACGCCTGACCATTGACATTTGAAGGCCTAATAAAGCACGATGTCCAAGGAAGAAGAACCCAGTCCACAACAGTTCGCTGTTAGCCTCAAATTGCCACCCTTTTGGCCAAACGACCTGCGTACCGGTATATGGTTTGCTCAAATAGAAGCAAAATGTTCAATGCGTGGCATTACGCAGCAACAAACTAAGTACGCATTCTATGAGGTTTCTTCTCTACAGCCAGAAATAGCCCTCAAAGTACGAGACTTACTTTAACAGTGCCCCGCCAATGACCCGTACAATAAAGTGAAAGAAGAATTAGTCAAGCGCACTTCAGCATCCGAACAAAGACGTCTGCATCAGCTTTTAATAGCGGAAGAATTAGGAGACCGCAAGCCCACACAACTCCTACACCGCATGCGCCAATTGATAGGAGACCGCACGTTGGAAGAAAAAATCTTCAAACAATTGTTCTTGCAAAGGCTTTCCATCAACACGCAACTCATTCTTGCGCCCACCAGCGATACTGTTTCCATCGAGCAATTTGACCACATGTTACAGCTAGGGATAATACGTCCATCGCAAAGCTGTTGGGCGACACCATTGCATATGGTTCCCAAAAAATCCGGTGATTGCCGTCCATGCGGGGATTATCGAGCATTGAATAAAATAACTAATCCTGATCGTTACCCAATCCCCCACATACATGACTTTTCGGCCAACTTAAATGGCAAAACTATTTAGCAAGGGCGTATCATCAGATCCCAATAGAACCCAGCGATATTCATAAAACGGCTATTACAAATCCATTTTGATTATTCAAAATTCTGAAAATGCCTTTTGGTCTTCGCAATGCAGCGCAAACATTCCAACATTTTATTGATAGAGTATTACATGGACTATCATTTGTGTATGTGTACATTGACAATTTACTTGTCGCTAGCAATTCCGAGGAAGAGCATGCGTTACATCTTAACGAACTTTTCGAACGATTAAATCAATATATGGTGTAGTCATTAATCTAAACAAATGTGTTTTTGGTGCTAAAAAAGTCACATATCTTGGCCACTCTGTTGACGCTGGTTGCATTGCCCCACAGCCTGATAAAGTGGAAGCTATTAAAGACTTTCCAGTTCCCAAATCACTTCGCCAATTCAGACAAGACATTTTATCATTAATTGATCAAATGCTTTATTCTCAGAATTCATTCTAGTATTTAGGCAGTAAGTCACGGGTTGACAAGATTCATAATTTGGTTGTGAAAAGTGTGACGCAACAACAAATCACAGCACAATCGAAACACAAATGTACGAGACTATACATGTTATGCACACGCTGGGTTGGCTTCTTTGTAATGCTTGTGGGTGCTTACCACACAAAATGCCATCAGCAATTCTGTGTCAACAAGGGTTCCTGCTCTTTTGCAAACAGCCAATCAGCTGCATTGGTTGCAACTTTATAATGAATATTCATTGTAAGCTGCCAGTGCCGTAGGCAGAGTGCTGAACTGTACATGTATTTCACAGAAGGTCTTTGCACTTGTTTTTCCTGGAAGACAAGTGCATACCTTTCTTGTGTATGATAGTTGGACCTTTTTGTAACAATGTGGAATCGTCACGCTGTGTAACATGGCTCGGTGAAGCTGTCAATCTAGTTGATCCAATTTTTTTTGGCAAATGGGGACAAGAAAAACTGAAGTATCTCTTCCATGCATAACTATCTAGAAGTGGTGCTTGGAGTGTAAGGTAGTATTTTTTAGCAGCTTTCATTATCTGCAGGTATGTGTAGAATTTGAGGAAAGCATGCTGGCTAAATTTACTTTACAACATTTTTGAGAAACACAGTTTTGCCAAAAAGGATCCACAGACCAATGAGCATATGTGTCAGCCAATCACAGTAGAGAATTTTGGCCAATGAGAGAGCTGTAGTGACAAAACCTTTAACCAATAGGACACCTGAATGGGAGGGCTGGCATTAAGCAATGCATGTAAAAAGTTTTCAGTTTGTCACAGCCTTTGTACATGTATGGGTTACAATCAGGCTATGTGTCAACTTTTAAAATATCTAATAAAATTTTAATCATCTGATTGAATTGACAACCTTTTAAGGGAATTAATTCTCTTTTGTGGGAGAGGGTTACCTGTTTGGAAGAGGATTAGGCCAGGTTGGGCAACCTCGCTAGATTTTACACACTGTAGCTTGAGGATTTATTCACCCCCCCCTTTTGAAGGATGTTTAGGCCTAGCCTAGGCAGGATTCTGCTTGATTCGGGACATCACACCAACTGAGGAACTTAGGCTTGGCCTAGTTTCAGTATAGGCGTAGGCCTGCGGACATTTGCTTGAATTTGTGTGGAACCCTCAGCTAACTCTAACGTTGGGCCGCTATTTGCTCGCTGATTATGCCCCGTCAACCCCGGCGATGGCAGCTGCTGCCTTTGACGGTGGAGCCATCCAGCTTGACACGTCCCCAGAGTGCAGCCCCCAGAGCACGACCAAGAACCCGGGGGTCTACCAGGAGTAGGGCTGGAAGACCTACTACTAGTGAGTAGTGGTTCTGCTGCTAGAGCTACTGCTTCTAGTGGCACTACACGTACTACGTCCGCTAGGATGAGGTCGAACACCATGGGCTCCAACGTGACCTTGGAACCGACGGTTGGGGAGGCAAACCAGTTGGGTGAGAGTAGTACTAGTATTAGTAACACTAGTAGTAGTGGTAGTAACAATCCGGATATTATTAATGAAGCTCACATTAGTAATGTTGTAGGTAGTCATGGTTGTAGCGGTACAATTGGTGCCAGCATGGGCCCCTCCACAAGCTCACAGTCTAACAATGCAAGTAATCTTGAGCAAACATCGGCTTTCACTGCTCCCTCGCTGGCAGACGCACTACATGCATCAGCTCGACCTCAGCTGATTCCTAGGGTAGATAATTATGTACCTTTAGGGGGGCATGTCCCTTTAGCGCTTAAAGACAAAATTTGGCAAGGAGCATACATCGATCTTTCCCTCCTGCTGCAAGATAGTGCAGCAGCAGTGCTGGCCAAGTCGAATACTGCTGATTTTGGCCATGGAAGGGGACCATATGGTAGTGCGCCAAGCAGCCACACGTGGCAAAAAGATCGATTCAATTGATAAATGGTCTTCAGCTTTCCATACATTCATGACCATTTACTTAGAGAAACGTACTCATCGCTCTTCCGAGCTGCTCAAATATGCAGAAATAGTGCGCACAGCAGCGCTGCAGTTCCCAGGGTATGGGTGGAGGCGTTATGATGAACAATTTCGCCTCGCCATGGAAACTCACCCTTCCCGGTCGTGGGGGGCGCTTGATACTGAATTGTGGATTACTATTGCAGCTGCACCGGTCATGGCATCATCACAGCCAGGGTCTACGTTTGCATATAATGGGTCTGGTGCTCGGGGCCAAAAGACAGGTTATTGTTTCGGTTTTAACGGCCCACGTGGCTGCCACTTTCGGGCATGAAAGTTTTTGCATAAGTGTAGCAAATGTTCTGGCTTTGGACATGGTGCAGTGATGTGCCGGTCTGGGTCCCAGCTTCGGACCTTCACGCAGCGGGGTGGTGGTCCAACAAGACCAGTTGGTAGGGATGAAAAAGCTGGTAAACCACAAGTAACCAAGGGTCCGCAATCTGGGTCAGCATCCTTTCAAGGCCGAAAACATTTTCGTACCCCCAACACCAATTAAACTAACAGTGTTGGCTTCTTGGCTGATAAATTATCCCAATAGGGAGGATGCTGCTACTAGACATACCGCGATGTCACGTGACACGCGCAAAAGTGGCGAAATGTAAACACCCCGAGGCAGTCCGAGCGTCAGAGTGTCATTTTCAACAATTTATTTTGACAAAACTGATTGAAAAAAAACGATAATAACAAGACAAAGCTACCAAAAACGTGTTTTTCTACTGTTTCACCAAATGTGAAAGTAATAAGTTTTCTAGTTTTTGAGAAAAATGAAGTAAAAATCTGACCCGAGTGCTAAAAACCACTCACGTTTTTATATAATCTTCCGCGGCACAAATCCTGTCAACCGAAAAATAGGCGGAGTGACGTTTATCTGTGGGCCCGTTCTCACGTTGATGAAGTCCAAATTTATCGTGTTTACCCTCAAAAGAAAGCTTATGAGTTGGCCTGTTTTATTAAGACATGTACTACTTAGTCCAAATTACCTTGAACATCAAAATCAACTGTTAATTGTATAATTAGGGTGCACTATATGACAGAAATGCTGTACGCGCCCGATCTGCATATTATTTTCTAGCGCCATGTTTGATGAAGCCATAGGTTATGGTGCCAAAGGTTGGGAACGAGGCTTACTCCATTGAGAGCGCCTTTTAATGGAGAGGTCCCATGAGAATCTGGGGTAGAGGCTGTGTGTAGAGACATATGTCTGGTTCTGACCTCTTACAATGAGTCAATCATATAGCGCACGATAAAAGCGATGCCTCTGGGCCGAAACCAGACTACGCGCAGTGATAGTGCAAACACGCTTTCACGGCACTGTGGCGCGTCGATTCAGCCTCTCTTTGGTCGTGTCCACGAACGTGTGCATACCGTACCTAGCCTACTGAGTGAGCTCTACAACTATTTAATATTTGAAAATATCCATTTCTTAATTGTTTGGGGGGTTTCAAAAGACATTTTTTTCTATTCAGGTTAATTTATTGTTCTTAGTAAAATATATACAACTATTCATATTTAGCCCTTTTATTCATTTTTTTATATAATTCTTTGGTACTTCAAGTACTACTTGTTTTGTGGGAGTGAGTCGCCCTCACTATACACTAAATATCGTCATTATTGAGTAATATTGACCCCTTTCTAAAATTTAGTGTACTTTCTTTACTACTTAATTAGTTTCATTCAACTTTTTGTTTTTCAGGGGCCTTGGCCATTTAATACTTATAATAGGTAGATTTATTTTTTTTCCTTTGATTGGTTTAGATTATTTTTATTTGATAAATAGTGATGGGGTTGGAGTATTTTTGTGATGAGGTAGGGATTAGTGTGAGTGATGTGAAACTTGTGAAGGATGATGAGGCGTATGAGTTGAGCTGTGTAAAGACTTGAGGAACCCTTGGTCATTTGTCTAAAAACTTAGTAGTCAGGAGATGGACAGAAAATAGCCAACTAATCAATTAATTGCAGAGGGGGTAAATTACTTCCTATGCCTATTACAGATTTCTGTGAAGAGTTCCCACACTAGTCACTAGTAACAGACAAGTACCCACTTACCCAGTACTCCAGTACTATTTATTCACAGCATGGGCATATCCTTGGCCCCTTGGGAACACAAGGCCTTGTGTGACTGCTGCCATGCCAACACACAAGAGGTACCTGATACTAGCCAGCTGTTACTAGTTATTGCCTCAGGCAAGGACAGATCACCCTGGCCAGTCTCTGCCTCCATGGTCTAACCACCACATAAAACTTTAACAAACACCAGTGGTTTGGATGTCCTAGGCCTAGGATCAGGAGGGCTGGGTTTTTTAGCTTTTCCGCCGCTTCCAGGGAAGCGGAAAAGCTATATCTTTTGTTAGGCTTTTTCTTAGTCTTCTTCTTCTTCTCCCCCAAAGCCCATAGACAATGCACAGGGGTTTTGTAAGCACGACTTTGGTCATTGAACAGACTTGGATTTTTTTCAAACGTGGCAAATGCATAAAGCCCATGCTGAAATTGATCCTAAACACCTTGATGTCATCATGACGTCATCACGTGTCATGTGACCTTGCTTTGAAGGGGCAAATTTCAAAATCCATTAAAAGCAAAAGTGCAAGTTCGTTTGGTTTCAACTTTGCACTGTATCTAAGTTGGGAAAAGGTGTATCCAAAAATTGCCATCGATTGACCGTGACGTCATCTCATGAATATTTATGAGGTCATGAACTTTTCAGATTTTCACATTGAAATGAGCATATTTGGCCAACGGAGCGAGATTTTTTCCATTTTTTCTTTGATATCTATTGGGGACATGGTTTAGAAACACCTTCCGGAGCCAAAATGTCGTTAGGCAATCATGACGTCATCAAAATGTGTGATTTTAAAACACATATAAGGCATTGGCCGATCATCTCGAAATTTGGTATGTAGTTTGCTATCGTGCTAGACATTCCAAATCTAAAGTTTGGAACCGAAGGACCATTGTTTATATTTTTTATGAATTTTTGAATACCACACTCGAGTCCCATAGGCTTTGTGCACAAAATATGTACATGCGTTTTGGAGTAGGAATGGGGCTATTCTATGACTTGTTACAAACAGAAGCGGAAAAGCTCTATGCTCTGTTTCACAACAGACATATATTTCTCGTTTTGTTTTGTTTTTTTCCTTTTTTTCCCCCCTTTTTTTTTTTAATTGGAGTTCTTTGTTCTTTGATTGATCATTTGTATGTAAACAGCACAGTATAAATTAAAAATTATTGTTTATTATCAACACTCATTCAATGTTAAAAGATTACTGGTTTCCTGCAACTATGTGTTTCTATTGGATACTTTTCATACCACAACTTAACAAAATATTCTCTGCAAGTCAAATAAACAGCACTAATTAGCTTACATTTTCATAAGGCTTAATTAAAAATCTAAACAAACTTCAGTCTTTGAGATAATTCACTTTTACTTAAATTTTTTATTAATTTCATCTATTTTCTCCCCCAATTTTATGAAAAATCTTTAAAAAAGCAATTAAGCCTTATTTGCATATCTAATTAACAGCCAATTAATTGAGGGAAAATATTTTGTTTTGAGGTAATCCAAAAGGAAACATACTTGTATCCCCTGTTCCAAAAATGAGTGTGGTCAGACATTTAGTTTTGGAGATAATGCTCTTTTAAAGTATATATAATGTATGCTAAATGCGTATGCATGCAAAATGCATGCACAAAATGATCTCTGAGATTGATAAAATGGCGTAATTTGCATTTTTCAATAAATAACATAAAAATAAAGGAAGTTTATTTACCTGTTTGGATGACTTATCTTAAAACATTTTTTACTTTTCTATTACTTGTGAAAACATGAACAAGATCAGACATTTACTTTTTGAGATATGCACTTCTGAAATGATGGGTTTATTACATTGAAAATGATGGGTTTATTATATAATTATGGTGTCGATCGATTTACCAGATTTCCACTAGTGTTTATAAACATGATATTCCCCGGGGACCTTAGGTCCCTTTTTGAAGTCTCATAATTCAAATTTGATGCCACCAAATTGCTTAATTCCTTCTGTTCTAGCGAAACTTTTTGCAAGGAATGCTAATATTGCAGTTTTGTTGGCCCCAGAGGCTTAATTAGTTAATTTGGACATCATAAACATTGTAATTTGATTGATGGCTTGTTTATATTGGTTGCTAAGCAACGGACTTGAATTTGAACTGAATCTAAAGAAAAAAAAAAAAATTCTAAATCAGGAACCCCTGGACCGATTTTCTTCAAACAACCTTCAAATAACTCCAAGGACTGTGCTCTTTCTGCTTAGCTACTTTTCAAAGCCAAGGTACAGACATGGCAATTCACTATGGAATGTCTACTGCTACATTACTGGTCGGATTCACAAATGGTTTTTCCCTTGGATACAGAGGTCCACGTATTGGTCGAGATTCACATTGTCTTTTGTCGGCAGAACAACATTTAAGTATTGTAATTGAGAAGCTGATTAAGGAGATACAGTTGGGCCGAATTGCTGGCCCCTTTTCTGAACGGCCATTGCCTAACCTACAGTGTTCACCGATTGGATTGGTGCCAAAACATGAGCCAAATTCATTTCGACTTATCCACCACCTGTCTTTCCCGCATGGGGAATCGATTAATGATTTTATTGACAGAGATCAATGTCAGGTGCATTATGCTTCTTTTGATGAGGCAGTTCGCTTGACAATCGGTGCAGGTTGTGGAGCATGGTTAGCCAAGTCCGATATTAAGTCAGCCTTTCGTCTCCTCCCAGTATCCCCAAATGACTATGAGTTGTTAGGCTTTACATTTCAGGACAAATTCTATTATGATCGATGCTTGCCAATGGGTTGTTCCATATCTTGTGCTTTGTTCGAAAAATTTAGTACATTTCTAGAGTTTATGACGAAGTTTATGGCCAATTCGTCTTCGATTACTCATTACCTCGATGACTTCCTGTTTGTTTCAAATTCTTGTTCGGGTTGTTTGGCATCACTTAACACTTTTAAAGCACTGTGTGCAGAATTAGGTGTGCCACTGGCGCAGGAAAAGACAGAAGGCCCCACCCAAACCATCACTTATCTTGGGTTGGAAATTGATGCCGTGCAGCAACAAATTCGGGTGCCAGTGATTTAAGTGCAGACAATTTGTGCTCAAATTAAGCACACACTATCTAAGTCCAAAATTACTCTGGTAGGGGTACAGTCATTGATAGGCTCACTAAATTTCTTGTGTAGAGCCATAGGCCCAGGGAGAGCATTTATGAGGCGTTTGATGCGCTCACTACTGGGCTCACCAAACCGTACCACAAAGTTCGCATCAGCAAAGGTGCCAGGTTAGACTTGTTAATGTGGCTGCAGTTTTTGTCTCATTTCAATGGCGTGTCTGCATTTCTGAACAATAAGTGGGAAAGTAATGAAGTTTTGGAACTGTTTACGGATGCGGCAGCTAGTAAGCTTGGGCAATTCTCCCGGTTCCAAGTGGAACCGCGGTTCCAAAATGGGAACCGGAACCGTGGTTCCGCTTTTTTTTGGAACCGGGTACCCGCTTTGGACGGTTCCCGCTTCAGAGGAACCGGTTCCAAACTCTGTGGCCAGCGCGGCCCAGCGCACATTTAGCGAACACGCAGTCACGCAATGGCCTGGCCCCAACCATGGATAACTTATACAATGTTGGTTTGTACATGCACAGTGCAATGGGTGCATGACACATGTACATGTACAATTTACTTTGTATGCCTGTAAATTCACAACAATCAAACGCAGGCTGCTACTATGGTACTGCCATGGCAGCAATAAGCAACGCATTGAATGACCTCATTCGATCATGGATAATTCTGTACGCATACATTGTACTACACCCTACACGCACTGTACTTGTGTTGCCGTGTGGCACAAGTCTGAGTAGGGCTCCCAAGCATGTGTGATTTCATCAGTATTTCATCGGCTACCAATGCCCAATCACGCGATTCTTTTACAGACCACATGGTTGTGACGGGTTCACTTGGCTCCCTAGGCAGAGATATATTTATCTCGTCTTGTTACTTGTGTTCTTACATTGTTCTGCACGTACTCGGCTCGGCTAGGACTCGGCTATTGCACGATTGCATTGGACTCGGACCCGGTTCCTTCGCGGGGGGGAGGTACCAGATTTGGAACCGGGTAATGACTCGGGAGGTGTCCCAGCTTTGGAACCGGGTAATTTGCTCGGGAGGTGTCCCAGCTTTGGAACCGGGTATTTGGCTCGGGAGGTGTCCCAGCTTTGGAACCGGGTATTTGGCTCGGGAGGTGTCCCAGCTTTGGAACCGGTCCCAGGATTGGGACCGGTCCCAAGTTTGGAACCGGGTAATTGGCTCGAGAGGTGTCCCAGGAATGGAGTTTCGGTACGGCGTGGTGTGGGGTGGGGTTCGTGTATTGCTATGGCAGCGGATTCGGTACAGCGTTGTGTGGGGTGGGGTTCGTGTATTGCTATGGCAGCGGATTCGGTACGGCGTTGTGTGGGGTGGGGTTCGTGTATTGCATGGGAGCGGATTCGGTACAGCGTTGTGTGGGTTGGGGTTCGTGTATTGCATGGGAGCGGATTCGGTACAGCGTTGTGTGGGGTGGGGTTCGTGTATTGCATGGGAGCGGATTCGGTACAGCGTTGTGTGGGGTGGGGTTTGTGTATTGCATGGGAGCGGATTCGGTACGGCGTTGTGTGGGGTGGGGTCCGTGTATTGCATGGGAGCGGATTCGGTACAGCGTTGTGTGGGGTGGGGTTCGTGTATTGCATGGGAGCGGATTCGGTACGGCGTTGTGTGGGGTGGGGTTCGTGTATTGCATGGGAGCGGATTCGGTACAGCGTTGTGTGGGGTGGGGTTCGTGTATTGCACGGGATTCGGGACAGTGTTGTGTGGGGTGGGGTTCGTGTATTGCATGGGAGCGGATTCGGTACAGCGTTGTGTGGGGTGGGGTTCGTGTATTGCATGGGAGCTGATTCGGTACGGCGTTGTGTGGGGTGGGGTTCGTGTATTGCATGGGAGCGGATTCGGTACAGCGTTGTGTGGGGTGGGGTTCGTGTATTGCTATGGCAGCGGATTCGGTACGGCGTTGTGTGGGGTGGGGTTCGTGTATTGCATGGGAGCGGATTCGGTACAGCGTTGTGTGGGTTGGGGTTCGTGTATTGCATGGGAGCGGATTCGGTACAGCGTTGTGTGGGGTGGGGTTTGTGTATTGCTATGGCAGCGGATTCGGTACGGCGTTGTGTGGGGTGGGGTTCGTGTATTGCATGGGAGCGGATTCGGTACAGCGTTGTGTGGGTTGGGGTTCGTGTATTGCATGGGAGCGAATTCGGTACAGCGTTGTGTGGGGTGGGGTTCGTGTATTGCATGGGAGCGGATTCGGTACAGCGTTGTGTGGGGTGGGGTTTGTGTATTGCATGGGAGCGGATTCGGTACGGCGTTGTGTGGGGTGGGGTTCGTGTATTGCATGGGAGCGGATTCGGTACAGCGTTGTGTGGGGTGGGGTTCGTGTATTGCATGGGAGCGGATTCGGTACGGCGTTGTGTGGGGTGGGGTTCGTGTATTGCATGGTAGCGGATTCGGTACAGCGTTGTGTGGGGTGGGGTTCGTGTATTGCACGGGATTCGGGACAGTGTTGTGTGGGGTGGGGTTCGTGTATTGCATGGGAGCGGATTCGGTACAGCGTTGTGTGGGGTGGGGTTCGTGTATTGCATGGGAGCGGATTCGGTACGGCGTTGTGTGGGGTGGGGTTCGTGTATTGCATGGGAGCGGATTCGGTACAGCGTTGTGTGGGGTGGGGTTCGTGTATTGCACGGGATTCGGGACAGTGTTGGGTTCGAGTTTTGCAAGGGATTCGGGACCACGTGCATCTCGGGGTATTGCGTGGGATTCGGGACCACGTGCGTCTCGGGGTATTGCGTGGGATTCGGGACCACGTGCGTCTCGGGGTATTGCGTGGGATTCGGGACCACGTGCGTCTCGGGGTATTATATGAGATTCGGGACGGCGTGGGGCTATGATGTTGCACGGGATTCGGGACGGCGTGGGGCTATGGTGTTGCACGGGATTCGGGACCGCGTGGGGCTACGGTCTTGCACGGGATTCGGGACCGCGTGGGGCTCGGGATCGCGTACGTGGGGCCCCGGTGTTGCTCGGGATTCTGGACTGCGTGGGGCTCGGGTATTGCTCAGGATTCGGGACCGCGCGGGGCTCGGGTATTGCTCGGGATATGGGACAGTGTTGGGTCCGAGTTTTCATGAGATTTGGGACCGACACGGCTATTTGCGCTAGCTGTTGGCTCTAGCGATTGCGGGTGTTTGAATCGGGGACTGCAGGCGTTGGAATCGAGGACTCGGGAAGTAGCAACGTGGTACATTTTGTCTGTAGCGTACCTGCCGAAGTTATCATGTTACCTGGCCAACTATGCTGGCGCGCGTCCAATAAATAACCAAAAGGTAATGGCTTGACCCTTCCACTTTCTACGGGTGAATTTACTCAAAGGGTTTTATTCCCTGTTCTTAATATGCCATGCAGATTTGCTTTTGAATAGAGGATCGTAAAATCTAAACATGTTTTCAAATCTAAATCTATATCAATCTACGGTTTATTCATCGGTCTACAGAAAAAAAAAATTCCATCGAAATGAAATCAAATCACCCCTTTTTTAAGAATGGGAAGACCCGAGTTTGGGTTTGGATGATTCCATTCGTTTAACAGTTTCGTTATTGAACCGCTTTGTATTTTCCGTTAAAAATATTGGGCAAATGAGCAGCCAAACAATTCAAGCAAATCTTTTAAACATGTCTCATACATGTATCCTATTGATACATAAATGACAATCAGACTGCCAAACCAGCATTCGGTATACTTTATCAATGCATTGAAGCAAAATTAAGTCGCCATAAAAGACGCGCATGTAGTTGAACCTTCCAAGCTCATGGCGGCGTCTGCGAAACCGCGCTCACTGAGGTCTTTTTGTTTTTTATTAAATCTTCTAAAATTTAGTGGGCCTGACGTTTCGATCCTAGCAGGACCTTTCTCAAAGGCAGAGTGACAAGGACAAAACAGATACATGTACACGAAGGCAGGGGGAGAGAGTGAATAGGACACGGATGAGAAACAGAGGACAAAGAGTGAAGCTGGTAGGGAGAGATCAAAGGGAAGGGCAAGGGGTAGGGTAGGGATTAGTGAGAGGAGGGGGAAAGATCAAAGAGAAGGGCAAGGAGTGGGGTAGGGATTAGTGACAATAGGGGGAAAAAGATCAAAGAGAGAAGTGTGAAAGACTGAACACAAAAGAAGGATTATCAGAAAGCTGCATGGTGTTAGTCATTACCCTCCTGGATGTTGAGACCATGTGGTTGAATAGTCCGAAGACACTTCATCCACATTTTCTCACGGCTAAGACGGACAGCATTACTACGGTGACCAAGTGATTCTATGCCCAGTATTAAATCTTATGTTTTTCTTTGTTTTTTAGGAACCGGTTCTATCTCGGAACCGCGGTTCCTAACTGGAACCGGAACCGGTTCCCAAAATCCTGGAACCGCCCAAGCCTAGCAGCTAGCATTGGTTTTGGGGTGTACTTTGGTGGCAAATGGACTCAAGGTAGATGGTCTGAGGGGGTGATTCAGAACCCCCCATCAATTGCCCTGTTGGAATTTTTTCCGTTAGTTGTTGCCATTAAGTGCTGGGGCTCCATATTGGCCAATCGTAAAGTCAGGTTTTATTCAGACAATGCAGCCGTCGTTCAAATTGTAAATAAGCAGTCATCCAGTTGTCCAAAGATTATGCATTTGCTGCGCATATTTGTGCTAGACTGCCTGCGATTTAACATTGTTTTTAAGGCCAAGCATGTGCCTGGTGTACATAATGAGCAAGCCGACGCTTTGTCCCGCTTTCAGATGGAATGGTTTCACAACACAGCCCCACATGCCGAGCGCCGTATGACTCCATTACCAATCCTTCCCGAAGTGTGGTAATAGATGAGATTAGTCGCTTATTGGGAATTTCAATTGCACCAAACACAAAGAAGGCATATACCACAGGCTGGAATGCGTTTTGTCTATTCATGGGGTGGAGACCTGGTACAGCATCCCTGGCAATAACCCTTGATATTCGTGAATTTGTTGCATGGCTGTCCTTGCGACACTTGGCGCCCTCAACCATCGCTTCCTATGTTGCAGGAGTAGCATTTGTTCACAAAATCAATGGTTGGCGTGACCCAACCCAAGATTTCATAGTAACTAAACTCTTAGAGGGCTGCAGGCGAGATCGGCCATCCATTGATGATAGACTGCCTATTACCTTGCCAATTCTGGCAGACCTATTGGCGGCATTACCTCATATCTGCTATTCACAATTTGAAGGTGTGATGTTTAGAGCAGTGTTGCTTTCTGCATTTTTGGTTTTATGAGGGTTGGAGAATTTACGGCAAGATCGCAGTGCTCAATCCAGAACTCCCTTTTGCTGATATCCGATATTGAGTTTTGTCATAAGAACGTTTTGGTTGATTCAGTGGTAATTTCATTTAAACAGGGAAAAACCAACCAAATGGGGCCTACTCTGAGAGTTCGACTTGCCCGTTCTCAAAATGAGATGCTATGTCCAGTGACAGCTTTATGCAATTATATAGCTATTCGCCCACAAGTATCTCAGCCATTATTTTGCCACTTTGATGGCAGCCCCTTGACCACATATCAGTTTAATGCGGTGTTAAAGAAGCTACTCGCATTTTGTGGTCTTGACAGGTTGAGCTATAGGGCTCATTCCTTTTGCATTGGGGCTGCAACTACGGCCTTTGATTTAGGGGTACCTCCGGTAGACATTCAGCGAATGGGTCGTTGGCAATCTGATGCAGTTTTTTCCTACATTAGGAGTGCGCTGCCACCTACCATGCCAGGAGTTTGAGCAAGATAACCCAACCTTAGCTGAGTCTCTTTTTCCTTACTTCACATTGTTCACAGGTCCTGTTTGGATCGTTGGGGATTCCATTGTGCGATGGGCCTCGCGGCCCCTCAATCTGCCTCATCCAGTGCTTTAGAATGGCCGTAGTGGGGCAACAATTAGTCAAGTTAGTTCTTTAGTGGCCAGTATGACAGGACCACTTCCATCAGTAATTGTTGTGCACATTGGTACAAATGACTTGTTATCTGTTGATGCCTTTTGCATACGGCAACGTATGCTTGTACAATTTGAGGACATTAAGGCAATTCATCCGCATGTCCACATAGTTTGGTCCGATATCTTGCCTCGAGTTTTTTACTCAGGCATCAATGGACAGAAAGCGGCGTTCTATCAACAAATGGGCTAGATCCCGTTTGAGTAGGTTGGGGGGTCATGTTATTCACCATCCCCAGTTCCATTGGACTAACATGCACCTAATTAGATACGATGGGGTACACTTATCAAATGCTGGCAATGAGCTATTTTTAGCGAACATACAGTAGTTGCAGGTGTTTCTTGTCTTCTGTAAGTTCCCCCAGAATTGGTACTGTGCTCTGTCTCTCCCCTTGTGCCGCGTTTGGCGCGTGTGGCAGTTTTGGGCGGGAATTTGACAGACATGGTGGGAAATAAATAAACAAATTAGCTCCTATAATGGCCAATAAAGTTATTTTGTCCATTTACAGCTGCTCTGGCATACAATGGAGGCATTAGGACAGTTACTTCAATGTTTTGTGTCAGGCACTCGAATGGCTCCCTGGATGTTCACCATGGGCCATTCCTCCCGTAACTTTAACGGGGGAACATCGGGTGCCTGCAGAGCTAATAGTTAAGCTTCGGTGTTTTTCATTTCAGAGTTCTTAATCGATGTTAACATGACTGTTGGCTTTTACAGGTTTTAGGGTCTAGTGTGCCCAATTGTTATTCAGCATTTAAGTGCAGAGCCAGGGTGGTATAATTGTTGCATTAACGTGTTCTGGGTCACATGTTTAGAGTTGTACAGTGGTGGGCCAGGTGTGGCTTAACCTGGATGGACTGGTGTGCCATGTTAACGGTGGGCCTGGTGCGCCCTGATTACACGTACACATGTATGATGGTCTGGTGAGCCATACTTGCAGCAGGGTCTGGTGTGCCCTGAATGTTTACATGGTCTACTTGGCCATGTGTATGGTGGGCCTGGTGTGCCCTATTTCATGTTTGGGTCTGGTGCGCTTGATGAAATGCAATTTGTTGCCAGTTTGCCCACAAAATTCTGGTATCTGGCAAGATACAGCAAATTTGGAAAATAAAACAAAGCTGTGGCAGAAAGACAAACAAAGCAAAGTGTGTGCTTGGTGATTTATTTCAGTCTGAGAATAAGACATTTTATCATTAATTGATCAAATGCTTTATTCTCAGAATTCATTCTAGTATTTAGGCAGTAAGTCACGGGTTGACAAGATTCAAAATTTGGTTGTGAAAAGTGTGACGCAACAACAAATCACAGCACAATCGAAACACAAATGTACGAGACTATACATGTTATGCACACGCTGGGTTGGCTTCTTTGTAATGCTTGTGGGTGCTTACCACACAAAATGCCATCAGCAATTCTGTGTCAACAAGGGTTCCTGCTCTTTTGCAAACAGCCAATCAGCTGCATTGGTTGCAACTTTATAATGAATATTCATTGTAAGCTGCCAGTGCAGTAGGCAGAGTGCTGAACTGTACATGTATTTCACAGAAGGTCTTTGCACTTGTTTTTCCTGGAAGACAAGTGCATACCTTTCTTGTGTATGATAGTTGGACCTTTTTGTAACAATGTGGAATCGTCACGCTGTGTAACATGGCTCGGTGAAGCTGTCAATCTAGTTGATCCAATTTTTTTTGGCAAATGGGGACAAGAAAAACTGAAGTATCTCTTCCATGCATAACTATCTAGAAGTGGTGCTTGGAGTGTAAGGTAGTATTTTTTAGCAGCTTTCATTATCTGCAGGTATGTGTAGAATTTGAGGAAAGCATGCTGGCTAAATTTACTTTACAACATTTTTGAGAAACACAGTTTTGCCAAAAAGGATCCACAGACCAATGAGCATATGTGTCAGCCAATCACAGTAGAGAATTTTGGCCAATGAGAGAGCTGAAGTGACAAAACCTTTAACCAATAGGACACCTGAATGGGAGGGCTGGCATTAGGCAATGCATGTAAAACGTTTTCAGTTTGTCACAGCCTTTGTACATGTATGGGTTACAATCAGGCTATGTGCCAACTTTAAAAATATCTAATTACCCGCCTCCACCCCGTCTCCACCTTGTAATATGTACTTTATATGAGAAGTGAATTTTGAATCGCCCATGTACATGTACTTGTATCATCACAGTTATTGGTTTGGTTTCCTGGATGTGCACCAAGAGCCATCTTCCTCACTACGGTTCAGTTGGGGAATTGTATCCTGTATAGACTTGGAAGACATTTGCGCTTTTGAAGCAGTTTTGGGCGGGAATTTGACAGACATGGTGGGAAATAAATAAACAAATTAGCTCCTATAATGGCCAATAAAGTTATTTGTCCATTTACAGCTGCTCTGGCATACAATGGAGGCATTAGGACAGTTACTTCAATGTTTTGTGTCAGGCACTCAAATGGCTCCCTGGATGTTCACCATGGGCCATTCCTCCCGTAACTTTAACGGGGGAACATCGGGTGCCTGCAGAGCTAATAGTTAAGCTTCGGTGTTTTTCATTTCAGAGTTCTTAATCGATGTTCACATGACTGTTGGCTTTTACAGGTTTTAGGGTCTAGTGTGCCCAATTGTTATTCAGCATTTAAGTGCAGAGCCAGGGTGGTATAATTATTGCATTAACGTGTTCTGGGTCGCATGTTTAGAGTTGTACAGTGGTGGGCCAGGTGTGGCTTAACCTGGATGGACTGGTGTGCCATGTTAACGGTGGGCCTGGTGCGCCCTGATTACACGTACACATGTATGATGGTCTGGTGAGCCATACTTGCAGCAGGGTCTGGTGTGCCCGGAATGTTTACATGGTCTACTTGGCCATGTGTATGGTGGGCCTGGTGTGCCCTATTTCATGGTTGGGTCTGGTGCGCCCGATGAAATGCAATTTGTTGCCAGTTTGCCCACAAAATTCTGGTATCTGGCAAGATACAGCAAATTTGGAAAATAAAACAAAGCTGTGGCAGAAAGACAAACAAAGCAAAGTGTGTGCTTGGTGATTTATTTCAGTCTGAGAATAATACTGTAATGTTAATTCCTTAAACTTCAGTGTGTTATCCAGTCACTGGCACATTTATTCAACTAGTTGGGTGTTCCTGGGCTGTGCCTAGAAGGAATTCCAGTTCTTTTGTTGGGGTGGGCTAGTTGTGTTGGGCAGTGACTTCTATAGATTCACTGAAGGAATTGCCACACAGTGAGGCATTTCAATCTTGGGAGTGGCTGGAGGCACATCTTGCTGGGCGGCTGCCATTTGAGTTGTTAAGGTTTTTTTTACTGTTCTGTATTAAGTTCAGCAGTCGTCCAGCATTTCCCTTAGCAGTTATTTGTGTAAGTATTATTTAATTATTTCTTTGTAAGCTGAGGCACTTTGCTTGTTGATCTTTCTTTGCCTGGATGCATATTAAATAAAATAATTTGTAACATTTGAATTTAATTTGGTCTATGCTGGTTTTTAGTACGCTGTTACAATACTTAGGATTAGTGAATTTTTACCACCGATTTATCCCATCTTGCGCGCATATTATTCAACCACTAACGATATTGTAATGCAAATTACGCCGTTGAGGGCGTGCTTTTGGTGCAAGGTCACGTGACATGTAGGCCGCGCGTAGTAGTTGGGGGTAGACGCGCGACCAGTTGCGCGAACAGGCAGTCTGCTTTCGGACGGAAGACTGTGCGCACGTCTCTAGCCCTGTGCGAGTTATTGTGCGGGAGGCGCTCACTTGAGGTGGGTGCTCTGCGTTGCGGTTTCCCGTGAGGTCCGCCCTGCGCCGCTTGCTGTGTATTTAAACCTGTGAGTATTCGGTTACTGTGGGGTTTATTTAGAAGCTTGGTTGCGGTGTTGCACCGCAAGGCGTAGGGAGCAACAGGCTCATTGTTTCTGGGGGGGAATCTACTTTGTGATTTCCGGACTGGATTAAGAATAAAGTTTCCTTGGCAACGTTCACTGCTGTTTCCACCCTGTTTGATCCTTGTTGCGTTCAGTTCAGTCTGTGTACCTAGTCGGTAACCGGGGATGTATTTTCCCCAAACGGACGGCCCCTCTCCGAGGTTGTAGCCTACACCGCCTGCGCGTTCTTCCCTCAGCCGCTCGAGGGCGGGGACGTGAGCAGAGGAAACGAAGGTCGCCACAATATCCTAAAGAATAAAAACTGTCAATCAAAAAAGTCAGTAATCAACTTTGATAAAGCAGAACTTGTGGCTTTTGAGAAAAGTAAGTTAGCATTAGCTGAAACCACGTTATTGACCCATCCTTGCTTAAATACCCCGCTGAGTGTCACTACTGATGCATCCAACCTAGAGGTTGGCAGTACATTGCAGCAATTAGTTAACTCAAAGCGATTACAACCTGCTGAAACCAGATATAGTACTGTCGGTAGGTAACTGCTTGCTGTATATTTAAGCATTCGACATTTTCGTCACATGCTCGAGGGTCGAGATTTTTCAGTCTACACTGACCATAAACCTCTCACTCATGCGTTTAATGCCCGTATTGACAAGTATTCGCCTCGTGAAATTCGACATCTCGACTACATCTCCCAATTTACAACTGATTTTCTATATATAATGGGTAAAGTAAATGTGGTCGCTGATGCACTGTCACGTAATGCAATTGACGTATTTACTGTCGAAACTTCCAAAATGATAGATTTAGACCAAATGAACAATCGGGTGACGAATAACTAGAAAAACTTCGAAAATCATCATCGCTTAAAATTATTGATCTACCTGTCCATACTTCTTGACGCCTCTCCACCCAGCGCTCCACATACAGTATTGCTTAAAAGTAAGTACCCATAAACGAGCAAGCGAGTACGTGGGGATACGAGGGGATACGAGCGCTGTCGAGTGCCTCGTAAACGCTCGAGCGCACTCGAACAAACTTGCCAGCACACGCAGACGCTCGTAAGCCCTCATTCGATAAGCCCTCGCTCGAACTCGCTCTATAAGCCCTCGCTCGAACTCGCTCGAAAGCAGCCTGCGAGCGCTTGCGAGTATTCACTGACCCGCGACCGTCCAATTGGGCTCGCCGTGAACAAAGATTGAGCGGACCAACTACAGATGCACGACCAACTACGGACCAACTCAAACAGAGCGCCGTCACTGCCCCCAAGTTTATGTGACGTTTGTGTTGGTTGTTTCATTGTAGGCCTACTTGTTGAATTTATTATTTACGTTGGGTTCATGTGATCGTTCTGAACGTTAATTTACTGTTACTGATGTTTTGCACGTTATTTATACAATTATTGAATGAAATGCCTCTGATGAGTCGATGGCGATTATTTATAGTGGGCTGTTCAGCGACGTCGAATTTGTTCGGACGAGCTCGCATGTGGAATTTCTCAACATTATACTGAAACAATTTTTACAAAACTCGATCTCCAACATAGTATTATTACATAATTTTTGTTGAATATCTTATCTCTCGTTTGTGAAAGTTTCAATCCAATACAATCAAGTTACGGAGTAAGAAAAAACTAGGGCGACCGGCCCGGTAAAAAAACCATGCCGAGCTCCGCAAGGCTCCCTATGCAGAAGAGGCCGCACGTGTTGCGAAGACCGTACCATTGTGAAAATACAGGGTAGGAAGGGGGGGGGGTTAATGGCGTACATTTTGAGGGGTAAAAAAAAATAATCGGCCAAAAACCCCAACAAAGGGAACCTTTTAGTGGCATATTTTACATCTGTCTTGTATTTCTTGTTCGTTTAGGTTTTGATATTGAAAAGTGACATTTTATCCTTCGATTTATGTGATTGTTTGAACGGAAGTCGTGCGTACACCTGTTTGAAAATGGTGTGTTCCAAGCCGACTGCTGCACACTTTGACATCCGGGAAATTTAGGCCGAAGCTTTGTCAAGTTCCCAGTACCATTGTGCGCTTAACGGATACACCCTGTATCAAGGAACTGACTGCGTTGTTTTTTGATACGCTTTGACATGACAAGCGGTTGATAATCGCCCACAAAATATCGACAGCTAACAGGAAAGCCTTGGCACCCACCTACTGTACAATGTACAATGTGCCCGCACCATAGGCAAGAACTCCCAAATCAGTGGGTCAAATGTTGGCCGAGTCGTCCACATTTTAGATTACCGCCCCTATAGGAAGTTGTCCTATACAGTGCTTGTAGGACATGGCCCATTCGGCCTGACCATCACGCCTCTGATTGTGATGTCCGAAAGAAAATAATTAAACCCGAAAATAGTATTAAGTCATAAGCCTAAATAATTTCAAATGCATTAGAAATCAAGTAATATCCTGATATTTTTTAAAAGTTGGCCTTTATATTCGGAAAACAAAAGACTTAATAATGTATATATTCACAGAGAAAACGAATTCCCTGTAGTGTAGGCACATTCCTATTTCCAGACACCCTAAAAAAAGCAACAAAAAAATCCTCACGAAATTAATACGAAAAAAGGAAATGTACCTTACCAAAAATATTCAATGCCAGGCATGTATTCCTAGGGAATTATCTACACATGTCCTTTGAATAAGCCCTCACAAGTTCATAAGTAAGACTTTCAGCTTAGCCCCCTCCTCCATTCATAAAAAAATAATACCGGTACCCATAAGGCAAGGCCAACAACCAGCATGAAAGTAAGGCCACCTCCATCCCCAAAGAAAGAAATATATAATCACTCCCAAGACGACGCAGCTAAATGCCTGGCACTGTACGACATGATTAGCAGGTCTGGAGCAGGGAACGCTTCGGTGCGATACCGGGCCTTTTTTCTTTGATGAAAGCCGTCTTGCTGGATTTACGGTTTAGTTCAGAAAAAAGCAGATAACCAACAACTGATACTTCAGCGCAAAGCCTTAGAAGATATAATAGGACATGAATGCAGTCTCAAAGGGAGAATTGAGTGTATTTAAATGAAAGGAAAGTATATCATTCATTTTATCGGCAACTTTTCAACGGGTCACGGAAAATAATTCCGAGCGCCGGACGTCAGGGCTGAATCACATTTTACTAGCACACGGAAATAACCGAAAATAAGTGCAAGAACTGAGTTACCACAAGTGATCCATGCACGGTCGATGTATGGGTCGCGGCCTATAGTGCAAACTAAAACCTTAACAAAAGACCTGGACTGGGGACCTCCACGCACGCACTTCTTGCAAAATAGAAATCCTTACCAAAAAAACATTCATTCGACGCCAGAGTCATTTGCAGAAAATTGAAAATGGTTTTCATTTTCAAATTTGTCTTGCTTTCCATGAAAAAGTGAATCGAATTTTGAGATGCAAATCGAGCTATTTCACGTAAACATGGAAGCCGGCTAAAAAGAAATAGGGAAACATGTTTTATATCGACCGAGACCTACATGAAACTACCAAAAATTGCTACTTAAAAAGTCTCCCAGGAAAGCAATTTACAGCCTATACTTCAAGCTAAAACCTTAACAAAAGACCTGGACTGGGGACGTCCACGCACGCACTCCTTGCCGGTGTTCTTTATAAGCCTTTGCGGTCGCCGGTCCCACTGAGGAGCGGGCGCTCACAGTGGGCTGCCCAGCGGATTCGCAAACGGGCGCCTTCTCAACATTGCGAGTGAGGTCAGTGGATATGCTTGGATAGCCCTCGCAAACGCTCGTTGTTGATGAGCCGCCCTCTACTCTTCGAGTGTTTACGAGGCCGCTCGATATCCCTCGCTAATCCTCGACATCACTCGAAACCGCTCGCTACCGCTCGAGGTTTTGTCGAGCGCTAGCGAGTGTTAACGAGTTTGCTCGAGTACTTACGAGGGACTGCGAGTACGAGGGATACTTACTTTTACGCATGGGTGTACATCAACAATTTGACTTTCCTTAAAAGATGCCGCGATTCCAACATCATCCTTGAGGGTCTCAACTCTCAAGCTGAACGATCATGTACCGATATGTGATGCCAATCACAGGAGATACTTGGAAAGTCCAGCCTCTGCCTCCTCTGACACCGGATCCGTCAGACTCGCACTTCTCCAGGACCGTCAGATTGCTGACACCAGCAAATATCTGTCAGAGTTGACCTCTTGTCAAGAACATGTGTCGCCGTCAAATAAGAAAATTCAATGCCCTTTCTAGAAAGGCTTCAACCTCTACCCAATGGATCTTCTATATCCTCGGGCCTGAAACCCCACCTGTGTTCGCAATCGGCCTTTATCAAGCAGACAGCCATCATCAACAATAATCAGTATATCCTATCCTTCAAAAAGACAGTAGTGCTTGCTCTCGGAACCAATTTGCCATCACACTCAGATCACCAGCGGAGCACCAGTCAAGCACCAATCAAGCACCAGTCGAGCACCAGTTAAAGTCAGCCGAGCCCTTACGGAACACAAGCCAGCCAAGCCCAACCTCAACCAGCCAAGAATGGAAAGCTCTTCAAGATCTCCATCGGGACAGGTCCATCCACAACTGATGAAGGGAATTCAACGGTAGATGTGGACAGGATGGACTACGACCGGAAAGTACACAGTATTTTTGAGTCCGGGGCTTACCACCCTTTACCTAAAAATCCCACACCTCTCTACACTAGGTCTTCATGACTAAATTTTGCTTATTTACTGCAAAACAAATTTATTGTGGTATCAAATGATAGATTATTTCATACTCAAAAAGGACTCGGACAAACTTTTAGTATTCAACGAGGAACCAATGGTGATAAGAAGAACAGTAATATTGTGGCGCAACAGCGGGCAGGACTGTTGGTAGTTTGTAGTGTAAAACCCCGGCCCTGTAAATAGTGGAGTTGTCCGGTCACGGGATCGCAGGCTGGGTGCCTGAGAGTGGCTAGACGAGGGGATAGGATATAAGTAAGTATGCAGCAAGTGCATGAATGGGGCAGAGCGAGGTTCGGAGAGATTCTGACAAGTGGACCAGAGCGAGATTCGGAGAGTAAAACCTAGCACAATTCGGACGTCATTGTGGCTTTTGTCAAGAGATTATCCATTCGAAAAAGGGCTCATTGTGCGTCATCAACGGAGCATAACGGACTTGTATGTGGGTCATTCCACCAGGTTGGGTCGCGCGTGAAAACTCTGTCCGTCATTATTTCAAGGTGAAAAAAAAACAACGTTATACACTATTTCTTCAAAGTGAATTAACTTAAAACATGAAGTAACATCAAACTTATCATATTCCATCCACTTATTTCACACGCGGATGCGTCCGCGTATTTTTATGATGCAAAATGCTATTGTGTCCACAGCACTTTTGGAGGTGAAAATTGTGACATTTTAAGCTGACATTTCTGACAAGGAACATCGGACTGAAAACATTGCAGAAAACTACCACGGGGTTGTTTATTTATTCGAGGGACTTCATCTTCCCCCAAACAACGCGGAAATTTCCAAGCCAAAGCCTATTTTGTGATGTACAACGAAGTTAGACTGACCCATTCGACGTAACAGGGGGCGTCCACAAAAATATGTGCACGATACGTCGAAAAAGGAGGCTGTAGTTTTCAGCTTTAAATGCGAAACACGCCAGTATTACTTCTATTATATCTAGTTATTCATCGTTTGACAATATAACCATATAAAACAGGAAAATACTCCATGCCTACAAAATGTGCCTCGAAAATGAGCGACGCGACGACAGTGGTTGTCCAACGCAAAGGTTGTAACGTCGGTGCATTCGGGACGACATTGCGAACGTTCCACCCCTATATAATAATGGAACAGCCTACAGAAATATTTGGGGGGGTGCCTCACAGACCACGTGTGACTCTGCAGTGGCTATTCGTTCGTGATTTTTTTCTGGGACGAAGTAAAGGTGGAAATGTCCACATGTAACGTCGTTGGCTACGGCAGTCGTCCGTATGGTTCCGACTTCACAGTATTTGTCAGGATGTTTAGCTCTTGGAACCAGACTATCAGCTAATAGACTGGTTCAACCAGCCTGCAATGCTGACGAAATACAAACGTTGACAAGGAAGATTTCTGAGAGTGATCGTGAAAAGGTAAGATATTAAGCTAATCTATACAGTAATTTTAACTCTACTGTCGAGACTTTAAAATGCGTGTATTTTCGGTATAAAAAATGCCTCTTGTTGTTGTCTTTCAAAAAAACATCGCTACTGTCATGACCAAAGCCACAGCGTCAATTGCATCGAAATTAGTCCGAGTAACTTGGACCCAATCGCCCTTTTAAAAATAAATAACAAATGGCGATTGTAAATGTAAGGATCCAAGATCGCTGCGTGGTGGGTTTTGGGTTGGATAATTTTCAAAAAAGTCATGTCGGGGGCAGATTCGAAAAAAGGGAATTGCCGGTGTTACCCTGCGGGATTGCTTGTAATGTACCCTACTACTGTACTAGTACTACTATCGGCCCAACCTCCTCATTTTTTTTTTGAATCGCCCAATTCATATAATTAATAAAAAAAAAATTATACAATACATGTAGGAGACAAAATCTGGACATTTTTATTTTTTAAAGGACGTCATTGCAAGCTATTTTTTTTTACAATGATCAACAATGATCCAACTCAATAATTGTTGCTATGACACTTCGACGTAAACAATAATTATGAAGTGGGACAGGCGCTCCATGTTTATCATCGATCGTCTCAGTCTGGTTGAAGGTTGTACAACGTAGGTCGTCGGGTCATTTTACAAGTGTCTTGTAGAAACTAAAATGTATCAAATTGATAGCCATAGATTTATGTGATAATGTATAATGTGAGGAATGTTTTGTACGCTAATTTTGGGGGTAAAAGCAACGACAATCTGTCATTGAAGTTCGCCGTAACAACCCGGAAGTGGACGCAGAGTCTCGGTACAATGCAGTTGATATTGTGACTTAAGGCACCCCGCATGCACAGGCAGCGCCGCCTCATGCTCAGTATCACTACCACCATGGCGAATTCTCTGGCTTGTAGGCAATTAATTTGCTTATTTTGAAGCACTATCCCTGTCATTATCTGAATTGAAAAAGGCGACATATACAGCGCATCCCTGTAATGATAATATCATTACTAAATTTTAAATGGTTTTGTGCAACAACAAAATAGACATTTTTCAAAACTTACTGGTTTTCTGATGTATAAATTTGTCAAAGATATGTACATACCTACAGTAATTAATATCAATGGTCAATTTTCTTCAATTGAAATTAATGATTCATTTTCTTGAATTCTGCAGTGGATTGCTTTTACTGTACATGTTTTCCAAACTCTGGCTTTCAATTTTAAAAAGATGTAAAACTGGTTGCTATTATTAGATATTCCACTTTCCTTTCAACAGGGTATCTTATGTATTTTTCTGTGTGTTTTTTTTTAGCTTTTCCGCCGTGTAGCGGAAAAGCTATTGTTGTTGTTCTGATTTTTTTTTTTCTTCTTCTTTTTCTGGTCGGAAAAATCCCATAGACTTTGTACAGGGTTTCTGTAAGAGCCACTTTGGCCATTGAACACACTTGGATTTTTTTGAAACTTTGCAAATGTATAGAGCCCTTGCTGAAGTCGTGCACAGTTGTCTTTAAAACTTCATGACGTCACCACGTGTCACGTGATAGCGTTTTAAAGGGACAAATTTCAAACTCCAATAAAAGCAAAAGTACAAGTTCGTTTGGTTTCAATTTTGCAGTATATCTAAGTTGGGAAAATGTGTATTCCAAAAATTGCCCTCATTTGATCGTGACATCATCTCATGAATATTAATGAGGTCATAAACTTTTAAGATTTTAAAATTCAATTGAGCATATTTGGCCAACAGAGCAAGATATTTTTCATTTTTTCGATTATATCTATTGGGGATGTAGTTTAGAAACACCCTCCGGGGCCAAAATGCCATGACGCAATCGTGACGTCATCAAAATGCGTGTTTTTAAAACGCATATTTGTCGAAGGTCAATCGTCTCGAAATTTGGTGGGCATTTAGCTATCGGGCTAGACATTCTAAATCCTGAGTTTGGAAGTAATTGACCATTGTTCAGAATTATTATGATTTTTTGAAAAATATTATGAAGTCCCATAAACTTTGTGCACAAAATATGCACGTGCGTTTTGGGTTAGGAATGGAGGTTACGGGTTCGAATCCCGTTGATGTCAATTTTTTTTTTCATCATATTTTTTTTTTTTTTAAGAGAACCAGATGCGGAAAAGCGTTATGTTCTGTTTGCCAACAGACATAAATCTCTAGTTTCTCATTTTTTTTTTTATTGTATTAGGCCCTGAAGGAAATTGAGGATGACGCCAAGATCCAAGAACCTCACTTAGGATAAGACTGCAGCAAGTCCAAATGTGACAAAGCCTAAAAATCAAACTGGTCAGCAAAACCAAACATTAGCCGATTCCAGTGTTGTAGTCGAGACCCATTAATTCGAGACCGAGACCAAAACTTTGCAAAAGGTCGAGACCGAGATGAGACTGTAATGAAAGGATGACACAGTAAAAGTGAAGAAAATTAATTAATTTGTACGAAACAGTACGATGTGAGTGATTTTACACAGTTTTATTGTTTAACATTTGTCATAAGTCAACTCCTAGGTTAGATCGAAGGAAAAAAGAAAAAAAAACAGTCTCATTCTTGTTAGGAATGTTAGGATATCTATCTATATACATAACAGAGTTTCCTAAGACCAAAACGGCAAAACAGGTGACTCATTTAAAGTAATTCCCCTTGATGGAAAATTCTTCAACAAAGTCATTGATTGGTATTCCCTTACGTCCCACATGCATACATAAGATTGCATGTGCTCTCATTATTTTGTGATTTTACGTGTGTATTGCATTCTACACAGTACCAGGACCCATGGTATTGGTACGGGGAAGTTTGTGGAACCATACATGTAGAATGAGGCCCCGCATGATTAAGGTTGTTCGATATTTCGATATTTCGATATATCGCGATATCGCTTTCCAGCGATTATCATATCGAGCGCATTTCAGGATATCGCGATATTTTCGATATCGCGATATCGAAAAAAGTATCACGATATCCAAAAAAAATCTAGTTTCCCAACCCCATTATCGCCTGTCTGTAAGCTTGTATAGCGTGGCCATCAGAGAGATCTTGAAGGGCGATAAGCTTTCGTTAGTAAAAACAACGAAAAACCCGAAACTGCAAGAGGAGAGGAGCGCCAGCCAGCCATTTGACTCTTGCATTGCGCGCGGTCTCCACAAAGGCAATGTGTCGGCAACAGACCCACTGCAAGTGCAAGCTCACTTCCGGTGTTGGTACATGTAGCACACTTTTTGTACAGCGAAAAACGTCACTGTTCATAACGCACGTGCGACCTCTGATTTCTCGATCCTTCCATGCTGCTCTGGTACCCGCCACGCAGCTGTACTAAAGGCACGTGTAAGGCAACGCACACCAGCTAAGTACGGCCAGACCATTTGCACATCGTGTACACCAAAGTTCGGTGGAGGTTTTTTTTTTGGTTTTTTTTTTTTTTGGGGGGGGGGGGTCGCGTCGCGATCTATTCCAACTTGAATGATTCCAACTTGGACGTGTATACTAACAATAATTTTGCGGCGTGGATGAGAAAAGGTGAACTGCTGCTTTATTCTCCTTTTTAGCAGTCCCCCCCCCCCCCATTTTTTTTTTCCAGTACGCATCCGTACGACCGAAAGGCACACCAGATTTTGTTCAAGGTGATCGTTATGCCGACGTAAATGTACTGATGGTTTGTCTCCCCTCATGAATATTAATCTGAAGACTCATTGGCTGATCTGGCCAGACATGTATTTGTGACGTCATATGTAAGCATCGAGTTGCTGAAAACCGCCTGGGATATCGTCTTTTTTTAATGTAATAACGTATTCTTAATACATCAACAAAAAATAGTTTCGTTTTGGCGTATACTTTTAAAAGAGTGACCTGGGATAGTTGTTTTCAATTATTTTTTTCGTTGATAAATGGGGAGATTAAGGGGGGTTAAACAATTGGCAACTATGGCTTAAAGTTAGATGCATTTGCTACATATAGGTTTCTGGCAATCATAGTGTGTATTGAATGGAAATCCAGGTCACTACCTTGACTTCCGCTTACGCGATAATATCGAATATCGCGATATATTCCTGACGATATATCGAAACCAAAAATTCCGGATATCGAACAACCTTACGCATGATATGAGTATTGGTTTTGCGTGATGTTTCCAACCTTCCACCCTCTGATGCATGGAGTTTACAGTGTCATTAACTACTCATCAGCCCTGGGCAAAATGCCCTATGTGTAGTTCCCATAAAGGGGTTTTTGTTTTCAACAGACCAGGAGCTTAGAAAAAAAAGATAACAAATTAATTTCACATGTTCACATGTAAATAATGGTGGTCTCGAAGCAAGACAATATCCGAGACCGGAAGGGTCCAAGACCGAGACCACAGGGTAACGAGACCGTGACCAGGGAAAAATGGTCTCGAAACCTACAGCACTGGCCGATGTAAAAGCCAAAAGTAAGCCAAAAGCCAAATCTAAAGCCAAAAATTCCCAACCATCAAAGGAAAAAAAAATGTTGTGCTAATGTAACATGACAAAGTGTCCACGTTACGTCTGCACAGGAGTTAATGAGTAAACCATATTTCAATATTGAGTAATTCCAGTTTTAATATTTTCCCAAACTATGATTTTCTGAAGTATATCTGTGCATTTAAAACCAAAGGAATGTTTGTTTCTTTGCTAACTTGAGTTCTATGTGACTTTGTGGAAATAAACATCATGCAAGTGAAAATATTGAGAAGAAATGAAGTGACATGGTCTTAGTTTTTTCTTTCCTCGGTCGATGATTGTATTCGTAGGTCAATCTAAAGTTTTGTTTTGATTTTTACTTCTTAAATACAATTATTTTATGATTAGTTGTTAAGGAAATTCTATGCCTATGTATTATTTGCATTAAAATGATTTATTTGCTTTGGTGTCCACGTTACGTCTGCACTGTTGGTGGAGCACTGCAGATTCTAGAAGAATTTATTTTTATTTTGTATATCAACGCACCAAAAACATGAGATTATGAAACTATGACATGTCACACACATAAAAAAATTGCTTTTCAACTAATTTGAATTTTTCACTTCCATGTCACACATTGTGACCCAACCTGGTGGAATGACCCATGTGTGTGTGTGTGTGTGTGTGTGTACGTGTATGGTACTGTCGGCCCCTGACCGCAGACTCCAGCCTCCACTCCAGGCAGTCAAATCTTTGAGTTGGTCGGCCACAACTGAGCGTACAGATTGCGGTGAAGAATGTGGGTGGAATTCCATTGCCTGACCGATGACCGTTGGGCTGTGTGGCATGCCAACACAATGTCCCCCGCGTGCATTCAGTGGCAGTGCAGTACCCCTCGATCATCCACACTAAAGGTCCCATAATTGCACAATTACTGCTGCTAATCTTGCAATTCATATTGCAACTTGCGTCAAAAAGGGTCTTTGTACCAATTCGTATTGCTTTGTTCTAAACTGAAAAGAGTCTTTTTAAAATGTGGACAATAGTGGTGCCCGGATTCAGAGGGCCCTGTCGCATAGTCAAGCTAACGGAGCTCCGGATTCGGAGGTCCCGGCGCGAAGTGGTTAAAGGTATACAGAAATAGGATTTGAAAAAAAGCTAAAATCTCTTCTGAAATAATGTTCCTAAATAAAGGATTAAAAAAATAAATAAAAAAAAATTCACCCAAAAATGTTTGTCCTGCTCGAAAAATTTCCCCTTGAGTCTGTGTGACGTCACGTACAGACCAAAAGCAGGCAAGCAAAGAGATCAAAATGCTGAGACAACACAGCGCACTACTGCACATGCCACAGTGTGGTGTTTAAGGCTGATAGACAATACAGACAATGCAGGGTCAGTGCAAAGGTCACGACCTCAAGGCCGACCACACATTCTGTAGGTGAAGTACATGTACTACATGTATGTTTGTCTCCAAAGTGGGAGCAAAATTTTCGAACCAAAATACAGCATTTTTTAAAGAATGTTTGGTCTCAAAAAGGATAGACACATTAGGTTTGATAAAAAACATTTATTTAACCCCATATTATTGTTTTTATTGCTGTATAGTGTATACCTTTAATAGGGGTGGCTGAATTCACCTCACACTCACAGCAATCTCCCTCCACCTGACTGATTCATCACATCCTCCCTCTTCAGCCCAACCCTCTCACTCTCCTCCTCCACTTGCTTCTTCCATGTCCTCTTTGGTTGTACTCTTCTCCTCGTACAATCGACCTCAAACTCAAACGCCCTTCTCAAAAACATGATCATCATCCTTCTTCAACACATGCCATTACCACCATACTCCATTTGTGTTCACCAACTGATCCACAACTTCTTCCAATCTCAGCATCTTCATCAAGTCCTTGGTCTTCTTCCCGTCCATCAGCTTCACAACACACATCGTTCTTGCCATAGCTCTCTCAGTCGTACTGTCGTACTTCTGTCACTACTCAGACTGATTCCGTGTAATCATTTGAAAACACGCAGTAAATGAGTCTGGAATCTAGTATCATCACCTCAGTGGGCAGCGCAAACAGGGGTTCTTGCGTAAATATCAGATTGATTTGAGGCTTATAGGTCCCTATCTTGATGCTAGCCAAAGTTGCTCAGGAGAAGTTGCGCAGGAAAAAGCAAGTTGCGCGCTATAATGTGCCGCACGTCAACTATGACATGAACTAAAACTGCAATAAAATATAAAACTGCAAACAAGCTTTAGTGGCTCTTTAAATGACTTTAAACTAGCAGGCTGCTAAGTAACATGCAGAAATACTAAACACACA
This sequence comes from Luidia sarsii, assembly GCA_949987565.1. Taxonomy (NCBI): domain Eukaryota; kingdom Metazoa; phylum Echinodermata; class Asteroidea; order Paxillosida; family Luidiidae; genus Luidia; species Luidia sarsii. Next base: position 19,870,243 of record OX465103.1, on the reverse strand, counting down.
AAAAAGTATAGTTTAAAACCTAAAAAAATGTCCCATACACAAATTGAATTCTTCAAGACTCACTGTATAAGCTGCCTGGTGTATAAGCCACAGTTAACTTTTTATGGGAAAAATCAATGTATAAGCTGTGGCTTATATTCTGAAAAGATTAGTAGATGTCTAAATGGCAATTACCTATCTGGTTCAAATGAATGATGATAGACTTACCTTGCATCAGTGGATAGACATAGATGATGGGGTTTGTGATGAGGCCTTTCAGAATCTCCAAAGGAATCCGTCATACCTATTAGTTCTGCAAGCTTTGATAAGAAAACAAATTATCCAATATCAACAAGTCTCAGTCAGTAACTTCTCAGACTACAAAAAAAGAAAAAAACTTGTACATGTATATGGGTCGTTTCACCAGGTTGGGACACAGTAGTCAATTCACCAACGTAGCATGTTTGTGTCTTTCTCTCTTCTACCCCGTTGCTCTTTTTGTTTTTAATGCTGTATATCCATTTAGAAGGGAATGTCCCCTCCAAAATGACACCAAATTTAACTACCGGTATCTGGAACATTGATAAAGTTATTAAAAACAAAAAAAATCAGTGGTGTCATGAGCTATTTTTTAGGTGAAATTGTGACATGAAAACTCCGAAATTTCAGCAACTATTTTTCTTAAAATGAGGTGCAACAGACAAATTATAGTTTATGGCAAAGAAACAACAAATGCTGACCGAAATGTCCCGTTGTGTCACTTTTCCGAAAATACGTCGAGTATTTTTAAAAATCAGCTCTGCACTTAGCGCTGCCCGACGTAACTGCAGTGTCATATTCTGGATAAATAGTTGCGTCGATTGAGAGGCGTGTAAATTTTTTCACGATAAATATAATGGGAAATATATCGTTGCACTGTGTCACACTATGCTTTACTCGAAATATCATTCAAGAAAAACCTGTAATTCTACATTAATTTTCATTTTTTATTGGGTCGGAAACCATAAAACCGTGAGTCGTGTAATTCATTTTTTTGTTGCGTCGGCACACATTTCGTCACACAAATCATGACTTACCCCTATGATGATAGTGGAACGGTCCATTTCTACAAACGACCTTCAATGGTGAACCATTCACACAGGGTCACATGCTGTGTAGATTGTTGTGAAGTGAGAGAGATCGTGAAGAACATGTGTTGTAAATGTTGCGTCGGCTTCTAGCTTGTTACATCGTCGTCATTTGTCCGAGCATTTGACACATCTAATGTGTAAGTATTTCAGCATATTTTGGGGATATTTTAATAGACGTTTTCCACCTTAAAGATCGTTATAATTTTGTTGTTTTTGTATGGATTTTTGACATCGAATGATTCGCGCATAAAACGACCACGTGTTTTATCACCGTGTATGTGTTACGTTGATCAGTGATCGTTGCATCGGCGGTGTTTGCCTAGCATTGATGCTTGATTCGTAACTGTTTTTGGGGCCTTTTTCTGCTGGATCGTACGAACATCTTATTAATTTAAAGATTGATGTGACATTAGTGATTTTTTGAGTGTTTATGACATCGGGTGATGTTTATGACATCGGGTGTCAGTGTTGCGTCGCCCGATCAGCGTACGTGACGTGGGTGCAGGCCGGGCCGAGAGGCAGGATTGTTCTGCACTTCCCGTGTAGCTGTAGGTTACCCGCTCCACGTAATTGGCAAACCGAAATTAAATGAGTTGTAATGAAGTGATTGTGGCTTAATTTTCCATCGATTATATGTCTGGAATCGAAGAAAATATTTTTTGAAAAATTCTAAAATTGAAAAATTCAAACGGGGAACATGCACTGTTGGATTTAAAAAAATTTATTTCATCCCATGCAAGTCTAAATTGAGACATCTCTTTCTACTAAAAATTCTAGTGAGGAAACTGACCAAATTACTAACCGTATTTTATATACAAGGCCAACAAATTTATCCTGTATTATGTTTTTCTTCCTTTCAGGATGTGGATGATTTCATCATGGCACCAACTATGATTTGTATCAGACTACGCATTAACCCTAAAACTGAGCCGGGGAGGGGGCGCCTCTCTGTATTTGTTTTTTATAGTGTCTCTGCGATTTTTTTCTGCGTGTTGAGGCTTTATGAAGTTTTCGGCAATCTTCTTGGGCACATTTTGACACCAATTTTATTAAATTTGGTGGTGCCGTTCTCTGTCAATGAACTTTTTTCGGGGCCATGGTATAGCTTGATGGAAATGTTTCCATAGACTTACACTACATAAAAGCATAGCATCTAATGTGCACATGGTATTTCTTTTTAGGATTCTTTGGCATAATTAGCTTATTAATATTGCTGCATGCAATTATTGGTTCTACGTGGCTTATTATCATTGTCAAAATTATGCAAATTTGGGTAATTCAATAAAAACAAAGGAAATTCAATGAAAAACAATGAAAACATTAAAAAAAATGGAGTCATGAATAATTAATGAGCTATAATTAGACAAAACACAATAAATGTTTATTATGTTTATTATGTAATTCACTATCACACTGCAAAATTTCATTCAAATTCATAATTTGGATTCAAATCCATTATTTATCTGAATTTTGTTTGTACTTTTGACTTGAAAGGAGAAGACATAACATGACACGGTGTCAATGTTACGTCCTGCATAATTGTGTAATCAATTTTAAAACATTAAAATTTTCATTTTCTGATCTGTTGTAAGTAAGATTATCATAACTTAATCATTTGCTATGTAACAATGTATTGTTTGTATCCATTCTTGCATGATATTCTGTTGTTTTTCTTGTTTTGTAGAGTAGTTTTTGAAGTTAGTTTGTTTTACCTTAAAAATATGAAGGAAAAACAAAGATTCTCAATGTGAGATACTACAATTTCATTTGTATAGTGTCATTTATTGGCGTAATTGTTGTTGTATGTGGATTCTATGCAGAGAGAGAATATAATGAGAGTGGTAGTAGTAAAAATAAGCTTCATTACAGTTAAGGTTGACACATTTAAAAATTTCATGTGGTGTCAGTGTTACGTCACCACTTTTCTTGACCCAGCTTTCAATGTGGCTTTCTAGTACACTTCTGTTGAATCTACACATTTTGACTGATATGAATTATAAAAATAGAATAATTTTCCAATCCAGAAATGATAATAAAACAATGCTGTGCCAAGTTTGAAAAATTGATCTCCATGTCACACAACTGTGTCCCAACCTGGTGAAATGACCCACATGTTCACATGAGACTGAGGAACTTTGCATTTCCAGCCAAATAGGACACATACACTGTAGGCCTCTGCTCTTGAGCAATAGGTCGAATAGGACACATAGGCCCCACTCTTGGTTACAAGACCCAGCCAAATAGGACACATAGGCCCCACTCTTGGTTACAAGACCCAGCCAAATAGGACACATAGAACCCACTCTTGGTTACAAGACCCAGCCAAATAGGACACATAGGCCCCCACTCTTGGTTACAAGACCCAGCCAAATAGGACACATAGGCCCCCACTCTAGGTTACACGACCCAGCCAAATAGGACACATAGGCCCCACTCTTGGTTACAAGACCCAGCCAAATAGGACACCGCATAGCCCCCACTCTTGGTTACAAGACCCAGCCAAATAGGACACATAGGCCCCCACTGTAGGTTACAAGACCCAGCCAAATAGGACACATAGGCTACACTCTAGGTTACAAGACCCAGCCAAATAGGACACATAGGCCCCCACTCTAGGTTACCATAAAATCCCGGGTATAATGCGCACCCGTGTATAATGCGCACCCCCAACTTTCGCCTTCACCAAGAGGGAAAAAAAAATCCGTGGCATGGATTGCACAGTCCATTGTAAAGTTGTTTCCATCCCACAGTGGGAAGGATGATCACCCTCCGAATAAAAAAGTCCATTATTTCGAGCCTGGCCCAGGCGAAAAAAAAAAATAGAGCATACAGTGGGGAGGATCCTCACCCTCCGAATAAAAAAATCCATTTGAGCCCAAGTTACCTCGCCATGACCGGGGAGAGTTTGCGGTGGGGACGATGACTGAAAGCTCCATTGTTGAAATGTGATACAATGTAAGGTCTGCTTCCCTAAAAAAAAAAATTCTTCCATGGTGGGAAGGGATGATCGCCCTCCCAATGAAAACATCCATTTGAGCCCAAGTTACCTCGCCGTGGGAAAAATCAAACACAGGAAAACTTGAAAATCCCAGTGGGAAGGATGATCGCTCTCCGAATAAAAATATCAATTTGAGCCCAAGTTACCTTGCCGTGGGAAAAATCAAACACGGAAAACTTGAAAATCCCACAGTGGGAAGGATGATAGCTCTCCGAAAAAAAATATCCATTTGAGCCCAAGTTACCTTGCCATGGGAAAAATCAAACACGGAAAACTTGAAAATCCGACAGTGGGAAGGATGATAGCTCTCCGAATAAAAACATCCATTTGAGCCCAAGTTACCTTGCCGTGGGAAAAACCAAACATGGAAAACTTGAAAATTTCACAGTGGGAAGGATGATCGCTCTCCAAATAAAAACATCCATTTGAGCCCAAGTTACCTCGCCGTGGGAAAAACCAAGCACGGAAAACTTGAAAATCTCACAGTGGGAAGGATGATCGCCCTCTGATTAAAAACATCTATTTTACCGGTAATTTTGAGCCCAAGTTACCTTGCAGTGGGGGAAAACCGGGAGAGTTTGCATTGGGGAGGATGATCAACAGCTCCAATTTAAAAAAAAAAATGTGATACAATGTAACAATGCATCGGTTTACATAAAAAGTGTCCAGACTGAACAAAATGCACATCCATGGTGGCTTCACAGATACATGTATGCCTCCATTTGTTTCATTTTAAAAAAAAATGGTAAGGTTGAGCACAGGAGGATCGCCCTCCTAATAAAAGAAAATCAATTTGAGCCCAAGTAACCTACATGTACATGTAGTGGGGAAAATAAACCCCAGGAGAGTTTGCAATGGGGACAATGTCTGACAGCCCCATTGTTAAAATGTTATACAATGTAAGGTCAGCAGGACATCATTGTACCCAGGTATAATAATGTACAACCCCCGTTTGGCTCTTATACAATAACAATGCATCCTGCAATCACGTGCGTAGCTTAACTTGTTACCAGTCTGCGCGTAAATGCAAAGACATGTACGGACATGTTCATTCATACAATTCCGTAAACGAAATGGAGCAACTTCAAGAGGCAGAGACCAAGCAGAGGTCAGGACAAGTCTACTGCTGTCATGAACATCGGCATGACATGTATTCACTCGGCGTTCACAGCCTATATGGATATGCTACGTTGCATGAACCAGACGAATCGATCGAGATTGCTGCCATGCTGCTATGAATGAAAGCCGGTATCAAAACATTGATTCGATCGGAATAATTGCCCTAAATCTTGATGAAATAGATGTAAGAATATGATATTCTTCGTCAGTTCGACTTCAGTTCGACTTCTGACAGCCCCATTGTTAAAATGTTATACAATGTAAGGTCGGCAGGACATCATTGTACCCAGGTATAATAATGTACACCCCCAACTTTTGATTTCTACCGCGGTGAAAAAAAGTGCGCATTATACCCAGGATTTTAAGGTACAAGACCCAGCCAAATACATGTAGGACACATAGGCCCCCACTGTAGGTTACAAGACCCAGCCAAATAGGACACAGAGGCCACACTCTAGGTTACAAGACCCAGCCAAATAGGACACATAGGCTCCCACTCTAGGTTACAAGACCCAGCCAAATAGGACACATAGGCCCCCACTCTAGGTTACAAGACCCAGCCAAATAGGACACATACAGGTAGGCCCCACTCTTGGTTACAAGACCCAGCCAAATAGGACACATAGGCCCCCACTCTAGGTTACAAGACCCAGCCAAATAGGACACACAGGCCCCTACTCTTGGTTACAAGACCCAGCCAAATACGGTAGGGCACAAAGGTCCCTACTCTGGGTTACAAGACCCCCACTTGACCTTACAAGACCCAGCCCCTAATCTGCTTACATGACCTAGCTAAATAGACCACATAGGCCCCTACTCTATAGCACCACTCCAAATTGAGGCAATATGAATGCTCCCATACAATTTAGGAGTTGGCCATTGGCAAAAGAAATATAAATGATTGTGCCAAACAAATTCACATTGTGATGCAAAGCTACAACACACAATCATGCTAAATCCATTGTCTTTGCCCAATATACTAAAAGGCGTCTAAAAATCCTCCCCCACAGTAGTGTGGGTCGGGTCTACTAGAGAATACTTACCCAAATAACATCTACCTATGCATATTTCCCTAGTATTGTTAGATATCACGCTAAGCTTTTGATCAACTGGAGTGCGCCCTCTATATCCCACAATGCCTAGCGGTGCCACGCCTGAGATCACCCTTCTTTTTCGGAGCGCTCCAATACAGGAGCTGTGAAGTGGGGAGGTAGGCGGGAGTGTTATTTGGGTAAGTATTCACTAGTAGACCCGACCCACACTACTGTGGGGGAGGAGTCTACTGCGTTCAACTTACCCAAATAACATCTACCTATGCAGAGTAGCACCGCTATTAGGAGGTGGGAAAGGCGGTAAAGCACAGGGGGCAGGCACCGATAGGTCATAAGATCTAAAGATTAAGACCACAAATAAAGGTAAGATATCCGCTAACCTTAGCTGATGGTCCTGGCTGTTTTCAGGGAGCATCTCTCTCGGAAGTAGCCCTCTGGATTGCTGACCTTGCTGTAGTCAGCACTGTCCTGCCAGAGACACCCTCCGACTGCAGAATGTCCCTCAGATAGCATGAGGAGAATGTGGAGGGTGACTTCCAGCATGCTGCCTTGCAGATGTCCGCAATTGGCACGCCTCTGAAGTAGGCCCATGAGGTGGAGATAGCTCTCACATCGTGGGCACGTAGTTTCTGTCGAACGTGGCTGTCTGCGGGTGCCTGCCAGTTTGGATTAGCAAATTTAACGGCTGATACCACCCAGCGTGCTATGGTGTCACGTGTCGCAGGGCTGTGGGGACGAGTCGTTGTTACAAACAATTGTTGATTGTCCCCTCTGAGGTGTTTTGTCCGTGACAAGTACCATTTGAGGGCCCTGACTGGGCACCAGAGTTTGTCCGAGAGGACCCCTGATTGTGACCCGATGCTGGGTACGAAGATGTCTGGTGGGTTAAAAGAGGAGGTTTGGTTCTTGGTCAGGAACCCAACTGCTGGAACGAGTCTCACTCCGCTCGTTTCCCAGCGTATGTGACCCTTTGCAATGGATAATGCTTGAAGCTCACTTCCTCGCCGTGATGTTGCGACTGCTAGAAGGAATGCGAGCTTAACACTCATGTGTAGCAGTGTTGCTTGACTGATGGGTTCGAAGGGAGGTCCGGTAAGCATCTGTAGGACTTGTCCCAAGTCCCATGCTTGTATGAGTTGACGCACAGGCGGTCGCTCAGTGAACATGCCGCGCATCAGGTGTTTCAATGGCTGGTTGTCCGAAACAGAGGAGCCATCAGGAAAACCTTGGTGGATAGCAGAAATGGCTGAGCGGTAATTCTTTACCGTTGCTACGGTGAGACTCGAATTGAAGAGGTAAAGTAGGAAGTCAGCCACTGCTGTTAGAGGTGCTGAGGTTGGATCCAGAGATCGTTCTCTGCACCACGAGTTAAAATGTCGTAGCCTGCTACTGTAGACTTGACGGGTCGAGGCACGTCGTCCTCGTGCGGCCATGGCGGCAGCGTCCTCAGAAAGGCCTGCTGTCTGGAAAGTTCGTTGCAAAGAGGCCAGCAGGTTAGGTGAAGATCCTGTGGCTTCGGGTGTATGATCCCCGACCGCGGCTGTGAGATGATGTCCAGCCTGCGGGGCAGGATCAGAGGGGTCTGAACCAGGAGCCTGATCAGCCTGGGGAACCATGACTGGCGAGGCCAGAATGGGGCGATGAGGAGGACGTGGCACCGTTCCTGCTCTATCTTCGTTATCACTTTGGGAAGCAGCGATATCGGGGGGAATGCATAGGCGAACATGCTGTTCCATTCTATTAGTAGTGCATCCGTCGCCCACGCTTGTGGGTGCGGATATCTGGTGCAGAACACCGGAAGTCTTGCGTTCTGGGCTGATGCGAACAGGTCGATGTGGGGTCTGTCTGTAAGCATGAAGATCGTCTGTACCACCTCGCGATGAAGGGTCCATTCCGTAGGAATAACCGTCCTCCTCGAGAGGGCATCTGCGAGTACATTCTCGTCGCCGGGGATGTGGACTGCGCATAAGTCTATTTTGTTTCTTATTGCCCACTGGTAGATCTGCCACGTGAGATAGCATAGCTTGGCGGATCGAGTGCCCCCCTGGCGGTTTATGTATGACACCACTGTTGTGTTGTCGGACTTTATTAGCACTTTCCTGCCCTTGATTGAAGTCTTGAAATGACGCAAGGCATTGAATACTGCCTGGAGTTCCAGAATGTTGATGTGAAGCCCCCGGAACTCCTGGGTCCATTCTCCCGATACTTGGAGAGGGGTTAGGGTAGCTCCCCACCCGATGGTGGAGGCATCGGTGGTGATTGTGACTTTGTGTGTCACCTGTTGGAATGTCAGACCGTAGTTTATGTTCTGTCTGTTTTCCCACCATCGTAGGTGTGTATGGATCCCCTGCCCGATTGGTACCATTAGGTTGATGGGATCCCATTTGGGCCAGTAGTATGCCAGCAGATGAAGTTGCAGCGGTCGCATTCGTAACCGGCACCATGGAACAAGATCTACCATGCTTGCCAGTAGACCTAGTAGTCGTAACCACGCTTTCGCTGGTGCTGACTGGCTGGACAGGAAGATATTTACACACTGGAGGAGGTTGATGATGCGTTCCTCCGTTGGTTTTGCTATGCCCCGTCTTAGGTCGAGGATTGCTCCGAGGAAGGTCGGGGTTTGCGACGGTGTAGGATGAGATTTCTCGTGATTGATGATGAATCCTGCACGTGTCGTAAGGTCGTAGGTGCGCCGAATTGCTTCCGCAGTGTCGGCGCTTGACTGCCCAATCACTAACCAGTCGTCGATGTATTGGAAAATCATAATGCTGTCTTTGCGGAGATGGGCTGCCAGTGTCCCGGTTATTCGAGTGAAGACCCTTGGTGACGTGGAGAGTCCGAAGGGAAGGGCCGAGAACTCGTACGTTTGACCCTTGTACCTGAACTGGAGGAATTTTTGATGCCCTTGGTAAATTGGAATGTGGAGGTAGGCGTCTTTTAAATCTAGGGATGCCGCCCACGATGGGATTGGCACTGATCTCATGACGGTTACAAGTGTGTCCATGCGAAACCTGCGAGGAAGAATAAACTTGTTCAGTGGTTTCAAGTTGATGATGGGTCGCCATTGACTGGAGTCCTTTTTGGGGGTTAAAAAGAAGGTCGAAAGGAATCCGTGGAGTCCCTGCCTCGGGTTGACTATTTCTATAGCTTGTTTTTGGAGGAGGGAGGAGATCTCCCTTTCTAGTATCATGCACTTCGCTGGGTCGGTTGGAGTTGGCGTAGTGCGGAGTATCGTGTCGGACGGAGGGATACTCGTGAACTCGAGTTTGTACCCTTGACTTATCGTCGCGAGTACCCATCTGTCCGAGGTGATTTCTTGCCAGAACCCTGCGTAAAGCCTTAGACGGCCCCCGACGGGTCCAAGCGCGGGGGCTAAGCGTGAATCGGAGTAGTCAACGCCGCCACCCTCCAGAATACCGGGGGGCGGAGTGCCCGCCTCTGCGACCCCTTGTACCCCATTGGGCGTTGGGGCGTGGCTGTTGGGTTGGCTGTGGGCGTGCTTCTGCAACAACGGTGCCTGGTGAAGTTCTTGGCACCTGTTGTTTTGAGCCCCTGAATGGCTTGAAGGGCTTGCGAGTCCCGGGACGAAAGGAGGGTCCGGTCCGCGAGGTTTGCTTCGGTAGAGTACGGCCTCCCGTATTGCCGAAGCCCTTGCGCAGAGACAACTTCTTGGTGGTGTCGATTCGCTTTGCTTCGGACTCCATTACTTCTTGGAATTGGCCGTGAAAAAGGTCTGTCCCCAGCAGGGGCAGATCCTGTAGTTTATTTTTCACTCCCTCAAATGGAATATCCATTGCGCTTAGAACATTTGCCCGGCGCGAGGATGTTGCTAGCAAGGAGACTCTTGTGAACTGGTCCAAGGTAGTGCGTAGCCCTTCATCGAGGCACTTAAAGGCTGCCACCATTAAGTCGGCGGGGACTGGTGACTGTTCCTCACATGCACAGACCAAGTATTCAGAAAGTAGAGCTTCAGTACTCTGACCATGTCTCTCTGGACTTAGCGGAGTTGAGTTTCATATGATGACAGGTTGCCTGCATCAAATAATCCCTCCTGGTCAGATGGTACGTCCGGTGGGATCTCGAGAGATGGGGCCATTGATGGTTGTTCCTCATCTTGTCCATTTCCCATTTCAGCATCGGAATGGCCGAATGTAACGGATGGGTGAATGGACAGCTCCGCGGGTGACCCGGGTGTGTGCCACGCACGTCTGGGGGTAGCGGGTACCCTTGTGTCGTTACCCGAACAGGGCGGTGATGTTGCTGGTAGGGTACAGTCCCGTCCCGTATCGTCCCCGGTCAGTTGGGACTGTGGATTGGGGAAGGTGGCCACCGGGGGTGCATGATGCGATTCCGCGATTGGTCCATCCCGTCGTTGCGCTAAGACCGATAGCGCATTGCTGATGTTTTGGAATGCCAGCATGAAGTCCGCAGGGGTGACGCTTTTACCGTCATCCTTGCGGTGTGATCGGTGCGTTTTCTTCTTCTGTGATTCGTCCGAAGAAAACGACGTGTTCCGTTTATGTTTATATCTCTTGCTTGTACGGCCGGTGGTGCTGGCAGGAGATGTACCGGTATCCGCCACCGGGATCCCCGATAGTTGTCCGTACTCGGATTCGAGTTCCTCTGGGGACTGGATTGGGATTGCCCCAGATAAGGGCCCGACCGAGTCCGAAATCTCTGCGCTAGGCATACCGGGGTGCAGCCTCCGTGTGGAGATGGCAGGCGGGGGCCGAAAACCTCGGCGTCGTAATAGCCCCGTGCTGCTATCCTGTGCTCCAGCTCGGCCTTGGGATAAATCTCCCCCGGGCGGGCGTGCAGCGTCCGCCGCTGGCGAACCACGGGTGACTGATTCCGCAGTCTCGGGTATCACCGTGGGTGATTGTGGGTCCGGTGGGGCCCTGCTTTTCGGCGTGGCCTTAGGCCTAAGGCCACCCGCTGTAGAACGTGTCCCAGTCCTCTTGGCTGTGTTCCCTTTGCCAGGGGGCCCTGGCGGGGTCGTGGGGGCAGGGGACGACTTGTCCCTCCGGGATCCCACTTGGGCCATGTCGGGGCGCGGTGGTTGCGGCCGTGGGATGACCACGGGCCGTGGCGATCGCCCGGCAGCACCGAGGGAGCGGTCCGGAGGAGCTGAGCTCAGCGACCGCTGCCTGTTCGGCGCGTCTGGTTAGCCCCCGTTGGGAGAGGAACGGATCCCTTTTCCCGTACGGGGACCTCACTGCGGTCTGCGGTTGAGGTGGCTAACAACCCGGGTAAGAGGGCGGTACGAATGTCCGTCGTTACCTTCGGGATTTATGAAAAGGCCTGCCTATTGTGTTTAACGGCCAAGGAATTTGAGCTTCGGAGGGGGAAGCGAGTGCTCCCCCAGCAAGGCTCGAAGTGCGTACTTGGTACGGTGTTAGGTCCCCGTCTGGAAAACTCCGTTTCGCAAACGGGGGCCTCGATGAGGCGGCTAACGCCCCGGAATGGGAAAGGCGGTGCTCCGACCGACCTCTCCCCCGGGGAAAAAAAACGGGGAAAACGGGCTCTGAGGGGGAGTGAGTTTTCCCACTACGCCGTTCGTTATTTTTATTTTTTATTTTTTTTAAATAATTTTTATTAAATAAATTAGTTAAGACGGGGACTACTTCGACCCCAGGAATAAGGAAGAAACAAAAAGCGGGACCGCTTGCCCGTTGGGCTACCCCCGGAACTGGCGAGCCTGCCTGGCCGTACTGGCAGTCCCGGGGCCCCGTAAGCAGACTGCACGAGTCTAGCTCCACGTACGTACGTACGGCGGTAGGCCTAACGCAGATAACGTTCTATCGGAAATGAACGAAGAATCCCTTACCAGAATTTCGGATCGACGAGCTTGAAGTAAACACTATAAGTATTCTTTTATCAGTTGATCGTATAACACAGAAAAACTCAGCGATGGAGTCGGAAAAACTCGAAGAATTCGAGAGTGTAGAAATACACGTCCACTCTGTCTAACGCTAAGAAAAAGAAGGGTGATCTCGGGCGCGGCACCGCTAGGCATTGTGGGATATAGAGGGCGCACTCCAGTTGATCAAAAGCTTAGCGTGATATCTAACAATACTAGGGAAATATGCATAGGTAGATGTTATTTGGGTAAGTTGAACGCAGTAGACTCCAGAATATCGTGAAGTTGAGTCAGAGACTTTTAATTAGGTATTATTTAGAAATTAACCACATCCTGCCGGGGGGTTTTTCAACACCAATGACCGCCATAGGGGGGTTTTTGAACAATGCATCATTTTCAGATATTCTTATGCGCTAGGCACCATTTACCCTGACAGCCAATCAGAAAACTTCTTACTCGCTATTTAGGCACTGTTTTAGCCAGTCGGCTAATTATAAAACAAATCTAACGCCCTATGTCAAATTTTTGTCTGTAGCGTTTGGCTCTTATACAATAACAATGCATCCTGCAATCACGTGCGTACATGTAGCTTAACTTGTTACCAGTCTGCGCGTAAACGCGAATACATGTACGGACATGTTCATTCATACAATTCCGTAAATGAAATGGAGCAACTTCAAGAGGCAGAGACCAAGCAGAGGTCAGGACAAGTCTACTGCTGTCATGAACATGTATTCACTCGGCGTTCACAGCCTATATGGATATGCTACGTTGCATGAACCAGACGAATCGATCGAGATTGCTGCCATGCTGCTATGAATGAAAGCCGGTATCAAAACATTGATTCGATCGGAATAATTGCCCTAAATCTTGATGAAATAGATGTAAGAATATGATATTCTTCGTCAGTTCGACTTAATCGAAAAACAAACAAAAAACACAATATGAATGTTCCGGCCAGATTTGTACGAGATACAGTGTATATCAAAGATCCAACTTATAATATAGTACGATCCCACTTATCCAACTCTTTTAGAGTGGCTGACTGCTTGTTGCTCACCATCGCTAGCGCAAAACGATCTTTGTTGAAAAATTGCAACCTGTACTAGTTCTATATTTCTGCAACAAGCAGGGATCCTGCCTTTCCTCAACAAAGGCCTTGGTGCCCTACATCCAGCTTTTGAACTTGGTGCCCCCCTCCCAAAAAAAATACATGTGTACATAACGGAGGTCAAATGGCCTTGACATTGAGTGCCAGTGCCAGAAACCCCCCCCCCCACAAAAAAAAAACTTTAAAAATAATTTACTCTGGAGAGGAAATTTCACCCCAAACCAGTTTTATATCTGGTGAGTATATATGTAGATTGTTTGTTCAAAGGTGAACAAATGTTTATAAAAAACAATAAATCTGTATGTTGCGCACCCTGCGAGAGGCACAGCTTCCATATGCCCGATACACGTTATGGGCCGTGCGGGCAAATTGCTGCCGCAGGGTTGCCCTAAGGCGACTGTGCGTCATCACTTCAAAGGACGTACAGCAGCTGCAGGTTTTCCAAAAATAAAAAATACTTCATGCAGCAACCCTAACATATGACTGCTACAGTATGTGAACATGGAAATTCTGCAGCAACCCTATAATTGCTAATGGCCGTAGATTTTGTATAATCAACGGCATTAGTCACCTCTTTGCGATGCTCTATTAATGCATGAAATTGCTTTACCACGGACCTTTGGTTTTAATATCTAACGGGGGGGGGGGGGGGTGGGGTTTGTAAGTTTTTCTCTATGAAGTATAAACGAAATGGTATGAATGCTAACATTTTGTGACCAGCCAGACCACGTATGCTGACTGGCACAAATTTTTTGCACTTAAATATTCCCAGCTTGCATTGCGAACATTGAATTTTGCTTTCTGCAGTGATTTTTTCCCCATTGTTAAAGTTTTACGTGTGAAGGAGTTTTAAAAACAGTTGCCCTGCATTTTGGCAAAGACCTGGCATCCCTAGTTGTTCTGTTGCCCCCTTTGCATTAAACAATCACTTACCATCTGACCCTCACAATGTACAATTACAGATCTTGATAGCTCTGTATTGGTGCATTTGATTGCTCATTTGACCATCTGATTGCGTGAGGCAAGTGCGGTTTGGGCAGCTTTGCTTGGTACATGTACATTGTAAGTTCCCTAACTTTGGTTTGTTTTGATTTGATTTGGTATTTGTGGCTTTTCCGTCTCAACGGAAAAGGAATACTTGGATTCTCCTATTAGTTTTTTTCTTCTTCTTCCTCTTCGGCCAAAAATCCCATAGACAAAGCATCGGTGCATTCTAAGTTGTTTAGCAATATGGAAAGACCGTTCTTAATCAAACTTGACCAAAACATTGTTCCCGAGGTCTTTTAGTGCCACGCACAATGACGCTGATATAACATCATCATGTGGCAGGTGACAGCGTTTTAAAGGGGGTGTATCCTGGTGCTTGCCAGGATCCTGATGATACTGGTATCATTAGCCTTTATGAGGACATGCTCTAAACCCCACACTGTGCCCACTGTGTTATCAGTGAACATTCAAATAAGAAAGTCCCCTGAGGTAATGCTTGGCTTCTGCCAGCCACTGGTCCTAATGGTTCCCACATGTAGGGTTTGGGGCTATCCCATTACATAAGAGAGTGAAGTACTGTACACATGTACATAATGGTTGGAAGTTCCAAGACCTGCAAGTGAGCTCACTGAATGTAGTAAATCAACAGCAATGCAATCTCACATGATATATGAAATTCAACCATGATTCAACACACCGCCTTGATAACATCCATATTTCTGTAGCAGTATTTTTAAGCAATGGATGACTACTCAATGGGTCATGTATAAAAACTAGCAAACGTTAGGAAGTTAAAGCGTCTATGATACTATATATCAGTTATCTCTATTTTGGACTTCTAAAAATGTAGTACAGCATTTGATCTGCGTTGAGTACGGTACCGGTAGATCGGCGATTAACCTTGGATGGGAGATTCGTGCTGAATTCATGAAATGGTTATTGTTGGCCATCCCTGCATTTTTAAGAGTGCATAATGTGTAAGTGCTGTTGAAATTCCTGGGATTATTATTTTTTTATTTACTGCCCTCAAAAATACTGGACATCGTTTCCAATCATTGTTCTTCCCCACCCATTCGGCTCGACAAAAAATTGGTAGGTTTGTTGTAAAATCTTTAATTATAAAAATCTTGGGTCAAAACGTGATTTAATACATGCCCTGTCACTGTTATAACAGTAATCACTAGTGGTCCCACTTATCGGTATATACTTATCGGGCAGATATTTGATTGAATTATTAAGAATAAATGACTTGTGTATAAAATTAAAGTGACTGTATGTATATTTTTTATCCTTTTCAATATTTCAGATTGACCCTTAAACAAAATGTATTGAAATGAAATTGAAACTGAATGATGATTCTCCCCCAAAAACACTAGCACTGAAGGACTTACTGTACGTGAGATTGCACCTGCCACTAGTACTTGTCACAATTGAGAGTCTTTTGTTATAAAGAGGCTACTCCATATATAAGTGAGCCCCAACGTCCACACCTCAGTGCATTTTTGTGACCAGTATAGTTCTACAATGACGACTCAACTATCTTCAGTCTGTACAGCTATAGCATTCCTGTCAGGCTTCAGCAGTTCCAGTCCAGCCAATTTTGTTCTTGAAATTTCCAGAAATTGAATTTAAGAATACTCAACATTACTTTTGTTCCACTCACCTCTACATGCCCTTTATTTAAGGCCACATCCATTGCTGTTCCTTCTGAACATCTTTTGTAGATATCTGCATCAGCATTAAGTAGGCATTCTACAATATTCCTAAATCCTTGATCAGCAGCATAGCACAGTGCCTAACGAAATGAAAATATAGGGAAACAATTAAAAAAATGTGTTTGTATTGAGAGCGCTGTTGAGTGGCTGCCATGTTTTTACCATCCATTGCTGTTTTGCTGTGATATTGTATCTTTGAGTGTTATTAGTTCTGCAAATGTAAATTTTGTCTCGATTTGGTGTTTTATATCAGTTTGTGCGATTTTTAAAATGGACTTGATGCACTGACTGGTGTGGCATTGTTTTGTACACGTCATCCATCACTCGATATCTACCGGTACCTGTTTTGCTGTGTAGCGGTTACACCGAGTGTCATCCACCAAGGTACTGTGTCTCTGGTATTGCGCTTCATGTTTGATTTCATCTTTTGTACGGCGTAATGAAACTCGGGGGATTTTTGTGCCGATTTCATTGCCTAACCTGTGACCAGACGGACGGCTGAGACATCGTTTATATGCAGCATGGTGTATTTCATTTGTTCAAGCAGGCATCCGCTTTACGTTGTGCAGCTCCTGGTGCTGCTTGTTGATGTAAATGTGCAGAGACCGATTCTTCACAGCTGATCAGTCGTCAATTATATAACCTTGTCAATTCACGAACTATTCGCTTGTGTTATACGCATACTGAACTATTGGCATATCGAGGGAGGTATACCTTATGTCCAAACATTGTGACCCTCATGTGTTCTCTAAGAATTGCAAAACCTCAACGAGGATGCCGGAGTGGTAGACACAGACATCTTCTTGACGGCAGAGCACGCCAGAGATTTTCACCCATTTCAGTTATCCACAAGATTCCAGTTCCAGATTCTAATTTCTTCAAGGGAAACAGCTCACCTGAAGACACTGACTGATAAGGGCGTGATGATTTCTAACCTGAGCTGTTCGTATGTCCAGTCTTATTTTGCTCCTGCATTTAAATGGGCTTTTATTAATATTCGGTCAATAAGAAATAAAATCCATGACTTCAGTGACTATATTGTAGACGAAAAGATTCATTTCTGCATTTTAACTGAAACATAGCTTAAAGCCCCTACACAACATTGGTCGAGCTCAAAGAATAGCATCTTTACATTCTCTGATCCAACATATGCATGAAATAACACACCTGTGAAAATTTCAGCTCAATCCGCCAAACGAGTCTCGAGAAAATCATAAAAACTAATTCATTTGTTTCGTGAAAATGTAGCATTCAACGCCGCACTGTATTGAATTTTAGTTTAGATTTCGGTGAGACGTAAACAATTTATTTCTTTTACTCTTTTCTCCCCAAATTAAACATTTTAGGCAGAAATATTTCAGTGCGAGGTTTCTACTATAAACGTCTTTAACCTGAATAATTTTCATGTAAGTATGTGAACATTTCTGTTTTTCAATCTTACATATGTTGTGAAGGGGCTTTAAAGAAAACGACATCTCTTTAGCATACCGGTACATGTACCGGTATGTTACAAATGAATTCGGTCTTATTCTTGTCTTTTTAGAAATTGTATATGGGTCGTTTCACCAGGTTGGGACACAGTAGTCAATTCACCAACGTAGCATGTTTGTGTCTTTCTCTCTTCTACCCCGTTGCTCTTTTTGTTTTTAATGCTGTATATCCATTTAGAAGGGAATGTCCCCTCCAAAATGACACCAAATTTAACTATCTGGAACATTGATAAAGTTATTAAAAAAAATAATAAATCAGTGGTGTCATGAGCTATTTTTTAGGTGAAATTGTGACATGAAAACTCCAAAATTTCAGCAACTATTTTTCTCAAAATGAGGTGCAACAGACAAATTATATTTTATGGCAACAAATAAAATGCTGACCGAAATGTCCCGTTGTGCCACTTTTCCGAAAATACGTCTTTTTACGTATTTTTAAAATTCAGCTCTGCACTTAGCGCTGTCCGCCGTAACTGTTGTGTCAAATTCTGGATAAATAGTTGCGTCGATTGAGAGGGGTGTATATTTTTTCACGATAAATATAATGAAAAATATATCGTTACACTGTGTCACACTATGCTTTACTCGAAATATCATTCAAGAAAAACCTGTAATTTTATATTAATTTTCATTTTTTATTGGGTTGGAAACCATAAAACCGTGAGTGGTGTAATTCAATTTTTTGTTGCGTCGGCACACATTTCGTCACACAAATCATGACTTACCCCTATGATGATAGTGGTACGGTCCATTTCTACAAACGACCTTCTATGGTGAACCATTCACATGGGGTCACATGCTGTCTAGATTGTTGTGAAGTGAAAGAGATCGCGAAGAACATGTGGTGTAAATGTTGCGTCGACTTCTAGCTTCTTACATCATCGTCATTTGTCCGAGCATTTGACACATCTAATGTGTAAGTATTTCAGCATATTTTGGGGGTATTTTAATAGAGGTTTTCCACCTTAAAGACCGTTATAATTTTGTTGTTTTTGTATGGAGTTTTGACATAAAACGACCACGTGTTTTATCACCGTGTATGTAATACGTTGATCAGTGATCGTTACATCGGCGGTGTCTGCCTAGCATTGATGCTTAATTTTTTTTTTTTTTCTGCTGGATCGTACAGACATTTTATTAATTTTATTAATTTTATTAGTTTAGGTAAATGTACAGACATTTTATTAATTTAGGGTGATAGAGCCATAGGTCGTGTGGGTAGTTCCAGAAGAATGTCCATTGAAAGAGTCTATTTCCTTGACATGTGTCTTGCAAACAATGCATTTCGAGGTACACTTAAATGTACCAAATTTGGTTGGAGGTGAAGAGTCCAAAGGGGGAACCTCTGCTCGGACAATTAAGTCACGCAGGTCACGGGGGCGACTGAAAGCCAAAACAGGCGAATTAGGAATGGCTTCAGCCAGACGATCTGAAGTGTGGAGAATATGGTGGTTTTCCTTAGTTATCTTCCTTAGAGGAGGAAGAGAAGGGTGGTAGGAAGTAACTAAGGGAACCTTGGGCTTGTCCTTGGGACCTGGTGGCTTTTGTTTTAGTGCCGAACTTCTGGGAATGGAATAGACTTTAGCAATGGCGTTCTTCACTTGGCGAGAACTATAGCCTCTAGCAACCAAGTTACTGGCCAATACACGTGTATGGCGGCGAAAGTCAGACTCATTGGAACATATACGCCTCAATCTGAGGGCCTGGCTGTAAGCTATACCAGTCTTACAGTGTCTAGGGTGACAACTGGAGGAATGGAGATATTGATGAGTGTAGGTGGGCTTAGAATACAAGTCAGTAGTGAGTGTATTGAGGTCTTTCCGGACGGTGACGTCCAGAAAGTGGGTCTGTTGAAGAGACTGCTCCCAAGTGAATTTGATAGTCCTATGGAAGGAATTGATGTGGTCAAAGAAAGCATTCAAGCTGCTACCGTCCCTAGTCCAAATGAAGAACACGTCATCTATGTATCTCCACCAAATCCAGGGACGGCATGGAGCCTCACTGAGCATGCGTTCCTCAAGGTCACCCATGAAGAGGCATGCAAAGGAAGGGGCCATGCGCGTGCCCATGGCAGTGCCATGCACCTGAAGATAGTGCTTGCCAAGAAAAGAAAAATTATTCTTGGCCAGCACTAACCTCATGAGGGTGGTTATGTCGGAGATGGGTGGAGAAGACTGTTTTCCTTTGGCCAGGGCCGAGGAGCAAGCTTGAATGCCTTCTTCCTGGGCTCTATCACGTGCACTACCTCAAACATCATATACCTCATCTCTTGTAGAGTTTGTAATATTCAGTATGTTGGCGAGACAAAAAACACCCTCAAAAAACGAATCTATGGCCATAGGTCTACCATCAAAACTGGTAAAATGGACACCCCTGTTGGGTATCACTTCAATCTCCCTGATCATTCGATATCAGATATGAGTGTACTGGGCATAGAATCACTTGGTCACCGTAGTAATGCTGTCCGTCTTAGCCGTGAGAAAATGTGGATGAAGCGTCTTCGGACTATTCAACCACATGGTCTCAACATCCAGGAGGGTAATGACTAACACCATGCAGCTTTCTGATAATCCTTCTTTTGTGTTCAGTCTTTCACACTTCTCTCTTTGATCTTTCCCCCTATTGTCACTAATCCCTACCCCACTCCTTGCCCTTCTCTTTGATCTTTCCCCCTCCTCTCACTAATCCCTACCCTACCCCTTGCCCTTCCCTTTGATCTCTCCCTACCAGCTTCACTCTTTGTCCTTTGTTTCTCATCCGTGTCCTATTCACTCTCTCCCCCCTGCCTTCGTGTACATGTATCTGTTTTGTCCTTGTCACTCTGCCTTTGAGAAAGGTCCTGCTAGGATCGAAACGTCAGGCCCACTAAATTTTAGATTTACTTTTTGGTAATTTTAGTCAGTAAGCAGTTTGCAACATTTTTGTATATCACATTATTAGAAAATGTGCAAGGTGTTAATCATTCCACTCCTGGGTGTTGAGGTCATGTGGTTGAATTGTCTGAAGACATTTCATTCCACATTCTTTCCAGGCTCAGAAGTCAGTTACAACCCCTTCTTTATCTTTCTTCCTTATCCCTCCTTTTCCTTCCCCTTCACTTTTTTTCCTTCACTGAAGAACACTAGGTTTGGGAGATCTCCGACAATAGTCCTTTTCAGACGATGCTGAAAAAACTTGCAAGGCTTGAGAGAGATTTTCTGAGATTATTTACTTTGCAATTCCACACTGAACGCTTTTCCAACCTTTCACACAGCACAGTGTAACATTTTGCAGGCCTCCCTTGAGAAGCAAATTCTTACTTCGTGGGTTGGCAGTAGACTAAACATTGCATGGATGTAAAAAGTTGCGGCCACCAGGCTGTTAGTACTAAGGTCAATGGTCAACTATTACTAATCCAGGAAAAATGGCGGACGTAGCAAGTGCATCGGAAGTGACATTGGCAAAGAAAAGAGCCCAAAAAATAATGATGGTGTGGAAAGTGCTACAAAAGGAGTATCGAGTAGAAGAATTTGGAATGAGGAAACATTCCAACTCATCACGGCCATGGAAGATGTCATACAATGTCGTACAATATAAAGTTCCTCCCATTACATGATCAATTGTCAAGGGTCCCATGAGAAATCTTCCGCTAGCAGATTTGTCAGAGGTCTCTGGACCTACGAAAAAATCATTCAAGGGTTCACCAGGGATGCCTGACACTCTCAAGCATGGGTAACCTTTCACATGATGGTATTTTTGTAAATTTTCTCAGGCATGAGACATTTTCACTAGCCTTGTGGGTTTTTTCAGCGTCGTCTGAAAAGGGCTTGTGGCCACATCCTTTTATTATTAACATTGAAGCTGGCAGAGCTTCCAATAAAAAATTGTATGAAGTTAATAAAAAAACTGTTGCAAACTGCTCACTGACTAAAATGACCTGCAATACATAAATCTCAAAAGTAAGAGGGCCTTTCTTAAAGGCAAAGTGACAAGGACATACACAGACAGTCAGGGGAAGGAAAGCCCTGACGCACATGACAGAGGAAGGACAAAAGGGAAGGGAGTGGGATGCAGATGTACACCAGGGGAGGGGAGATTAGGGAAAACAAAAGGATAAAAAGATAGATTAACCTAACAATCTTTGAATAAAATCTTACCGTCCACCCCCTGTTATCTTGTCTGTCAATCTGTGCACCAAATTCAAGTAATTTGTCTACAGCATCTACATTTCCATTCTTTGAAACAAGCATCAAAGGTGTCATGTGACTCCTGTGAAAAGGGGAAAATGTCACATTTATCTTGTAAAAAATAAAAATTGTTATTGAACTATTAAACTCTTCCTCAAGTGCCACCATTTTTGAAAGAGCGCATTCCATAAAAAGTAAAAAAAAAAAAAAAAAAAGCCTAGTAAATATTGAAATATAAAAATACAGCAAATCGGTAAAAACCAGATAAAAATGTAAATACAGGTATACATACAGATGAGATCACATTAAACATTACCAAATGCTTTCCTGAAAAGAAACATTTCTTTGTGGAAATATGTCTTAATTTGGTTTGTATAGTTAGTACATGTACTGTGAAACAATAACAGGGGAATGTAATGAGAATTCAGTGTTTCAAAACCAGGAGTCGTTTTCCAGTCTTGGAATGTTTTATCAGAATGTTTACTTTATCGTAGTGATTGTAGTTTGATTAGTACACGATCTCACATTGGTACATTTGATCTATCTTCAATTAGCTTAACACGCCCCTACAGAAGAATCGACCATTCATTCAAAAATGAACACAGCCTGCTAAAGCCCCAAAACAGCACATCCTGAATCACAGCAAAAGATCAGACAGGTAGGGGCTTAAAATAAAAAGTGCCAGCCAGGTTTTGCGAAATAGTTGACTGTGGCACTAAGATACATTTCTTTTTTGCCAATTTTTCAACTGACAGGGAAAATTTGAACAAATTGAAAATTGGCAAAGAAAACTTTAAAAAGTACTGTACCTTTCAGGAATTAATATTTGCTAATACATACACATGTAAAAACTAATATGTACTGTACCTTTCATGCTGATTTGGATCAGCCCCTTTCTTTAGCAAGATTGTTAAACATGATGTGACACAATCTCTCTTTTGTATGCTGGATGCAGCAGCAAGAAGAGGTGTATACATATCTGTGGCAATAAAAAACAGTACATGTACAGCACAGTTATTATGAGGTTCCTTTACGTACATGTACACAATGTATTTCTTTGGGAGAATATACTGTATTATGTGTGTGCAGTTTGTTTATCAGACAAAATAAAGCAGCAAGACATGTTCATGTAGCATACAGTCAGGCCCTCAGATTGAAATGCATACATATGTTCATATAACTAAGATTTTCTCTGCCATGTATTGGCCAGAAACTTGGTTGCAAGAAGATATAGCTCTCGCCAAGTGGAGAATTCTGCTGCCAAAACCTGTTCCGTCTCCAGAAGTTTGCCACTCAAAGATAAAAACCCTCTGGTCGTCAGGACAATCCTAAGGTTCTCTTAGTAACTTGGTACCATCCATGTCATCCTCTCCTCCATTTTTGTAACTACTATGGGAAACTAGAAACTATCAACTAGTCAATGGGTGATGCCAATAGAGTTTTATGGCAACACCTCAGTTGACAGGTTATCAGCCATTGGTAAATACAACTTGGAGGCACATCTGATGGTCTGACCCCCTTTCAATTCGTGGTGGGCATGGCCAAGGAAGTAATGACTAGGCCTGGGACGAAATGTCGACTAACCGACATTTCGCGACCGCCAAAGACATGCCGAAATTTCGATTTTCGTTTTCACGAAAGTCGACTTGTCGCAGTGGCGACTTGTCGGCAACAAGTCGACCCACCGACAAGTCGACCTCCCACGACATGGCACGAAATTTCGACCAGTCGAACTCCCACAGCACAGCACAAAATTTCGACCAGTCGAAATCCCACGGCACGGCACGAAAATTCAACCAGTCGAACCCGACGGCACAGCACGAAATTTCGTCCCACGGCGTGGCACGGCATGCCCCGAAACACAGTGCAATCGGCCCATCGCGTACAGTACTAACACAGTACTGCCTTCAGTGCAGCAAGGGGGGGTGGGTCGGTCATCGGACTGTTCCATTTTATTTTAGGGGAGCATAATTATGTACGCGCTGTTTGGTCGTCCAATTGGACTACCTTTTCCACGCCAACAGACGAAAAATGTATAATTCATAGGCCTTCCCGGTCTACCATTGGTTCTATTTTGGTGATACATATTCATCAATCAGAATTCGTTTTGGCCACTACCGTCCTCACTGTACTGACCGAGGTCTGGGAACACAAGTGCGATGACCTTTCCCACTTGCGCACCACGTGCCAGCTAACTGCAGGATTTGAGGATTGTACATATAGTATACGTGTGCTGTACTTTTTAGGCATGAACAGATCCAAAGATTGGCGAACCTTTCTGGGCTCGTGTACATGTACATTATACTGATATAGTTTTCACCAGAATGTAATCACCTCGTAATGTGGTTTTTTTTCTGTTGAAAAATAATGTTTCATTTCCTTATTTTAACGCAAACTTTATTTGAAAAAATATAAGATAGAAATGTCCTAATTCCCCCCCCCAAAAAAAAGGCCCTCGACTCCTCACTTTCATTGTCATTAATTTGAGAAAGGTCCTGCTAGCCAAGCCCTGGGATCAAAATACGGGGATCAAATCATTTTTCCTTCCGACAGTTCAGTTTGTTTATTTTATAAACTCATGCCGTGATTATTAGCAGCAAAGTTAATTTTCCCCGTGCGAATTAAGTTGCGGAATAATCCGTTCACCCTTCACAGTAAATCATCAACCCCACCGAAAGCACAACCAGATTGTACTATTTCTTCCAGAGGATAATTAACTGGTTGGTGAAAGGTTGGAGTTGCTGTTTCTCTATAATATTCTGAAATGCCTATAGAGACGAAACAACTCTGTTTACGAGTCCACATTTCTGGGAGGCATTGCACGGAAGCAATATTGTAACACTAACACTTGCACTGTAAAAACTAATGCCATGTCCACCACAGCTTCGTCGGCCCATTCCAAAATTGGAAAGGGGGATTGATAGAGTCAAGTTTTTCAGTCAAAAAAAAAAAGACACAAATTTTATCGAAGTTCTGAAACCATTTCAGAATAAATTGCTTACAAAACATTGAAACAAGAGAATTTCCATGGTGTCTCCGCAAACCTAATTATCCTTACAAAACATCGAAATCCGTGCATGACGCAAAGCTATACATGTAAGTCCTGTAAACCAATGAAATTTAATTCATTCCACAACCACAATCATATTCATTTTTGTCCCCTACAATGCAATTTTTTAACTTCTTTTCTAATCAAAAGTAATGGTTTATCAAAGTTCAATTTGGCTTTTTGCACAATGAATGAATGAAGGATGTTTTTCCTTTCTATTTCACAGTTTGTTGTGTTTACACAGTCTGACTCTTGTACATGCAGTCTTGACAAGTGTCAGCAGCTCAACGTCGTTTATTCTGCTTCCACATCAGTCTGGAAGTAGAAATGGTTTCTGTTGTCTATAGTATGAGTGGGTAGCAATACTGTGATTTGGCCCTGTTCCACAAATGACTCTTCTTCTTGATGTACACAAAGAAATTCATGGATCTTTGTCTTTTCAAAAAATTGCATCCATCAGCATGGATGCTTCTCGTTTGAGTGACAAAATACATGTACCGGTACTTTGCACAGGAAATGTTCCAAATTAATGTTAATGTAAGGGCAAAAGCATCCATTTATGATATATATCAATATTGCAGTACTTATAGAATCAAAACTATATCCTGCAATTGCATTTAGTTTTATCTGTGCTACAAATGTGTAATGTCCGTAACACAATGGTGATGTAATGTCCATTTAACGCCTTTTTTTCAATGAATTATGCACATTTTTAAAAAGTTCTCCAGATATGTTGTGTGATATCACATTTAAACTTTGTGTTTAAATTTAGAAGAAAAACTGGACCAAAACACAAAACACAAAACTTCGAGCGAGATGGATAAATAGGTTTGCGGAGACACCATGTAAATTCTCTTTTGTGAGTAAGTGTGGTTCTGAAAAAAACCGGAGGAACTCGACGTTTCAAACAGTATACTCTGCTCGTCTTCAGGAGAATGCTGGATTCCAACTGGGAGTGGGGCTTTGTAGTGTGGAGAGGGATCCTGGTGAGGGGATGAGCTCAGTGAAGGGTGAAGGCGGGAACTGTAAAGCGGGAACAAGGGATGCTGCACAGGATCCTAGTTGTGTGTGTACTGTGTGTGCTCACTCATGTGTCATAAGTGTGGACTGCTAGGGGAGTGAACAACTGTTACCAAGGGGGAAGACTAGTGGGAGGGGGCCTAGTTGTCCTAGGGTATAGGAGACCCATCAGACTGGGGGGGTTTTGAGGATAGGGCGCCAGATGTCGCTGATGTTGACACCTATGTCTTGGGGGTCAGTGTTGTGTCGGTATATTTCGATGGCTTCCCTGATGCGACGTGGGTACCAATGCTGGATGCTGGTGATGAGCTTGGCTTGGTCCCAGTGGATGGTGTGGTATTCGGTGTAGGAGTGCTTGACAATCGAGGACTTGTCATAATCTCCTTTCCTGCCATGGGCTCGGTGTTCTTTGAGTCTGGTAGGGAGGTCCCTCCCAGTTTCGCCGATGTACACCTTGCCACATTGGCACGGGATCTTGTAAACACCTGGTCTGCAGTGGGGGTCTTAGCGGTCCTTGTGGGAAGTCAGTAGATGTTGTATTTTCAGTGGGGTTGTGTGAAACACCCGAATGCCGTGCTTGAGAAGAATACGTTGGATGTGGTGGGAGGTGGTACCGAAGTAGGGGAGAGTGATGGAACTAGGGGCCCTATTAGGTTGGCTTTGGGTGTAGGTGACCCTTTGGCCGGGGGGAGGTCTAGGGTCTTGTGTGGAGATCCGGGTTGGGTTGTAGCCATTGCACTGCATCACTGTGGTGATGTGGTGGAGTTCTTGGGGCAGGTGCTCGTCGTCGCAGATATTGTAGGCCCTCCTGACGAGGGTTTGGTTGACGGAGGACTTGATCTTGGGGTGGTGGAAGGAAGTGCTGTGCAGGTACCTGTCCGTGTGCGTGGGCTTGCGGTATACACTGCGGGAAAGGGTTCCGTCTTCCTGTCTGAACACCTCAACGTCAAGAAAAGAAATGCTGCCATTACTTTCTTGTTCCATTGTGAATTGGATGTTGCTGTGAAGCCCGTTGAGGTGTTCCAGGAAGAGGCGGAGTTTCTCCCGCCCGTGTTGCCAGATGACGAAGGTATCATCAACATACCGAAGCCACGTTTGGACTGTGGTCCGCTGTGTTGATGGCGAGCTGATCGAATTCCTCCATGAACAGATCTGCCAGAACCGGGGATAAGGGGGATCCCATGGAGGTTCCAGCAGACTGTTCATAGAAGCACTCACGCCAGCGGAAGTATGATGATCTGACACAGGTGAGGAGCAGGTCGTGAAGTTGGTCCAGGGTGAGGTCAGTGCGGTCCTTCAGACTGGGGTCTGCCTGAAGTCGGTCTCTGGCAATGGTAGAGGCATCGGGGGTGGGGACGTTGGTGAAGAGAGAGACGACATCAAAGCTCACCATGATGTCGTCAGGTTGGAGGGTGATGTCTGTCAGGAGGTTGGCAAACTGCTCCGAGTTCTTGACATGGTGAATGGTATTGCCCACCAAGGGCTTCAGGATCTTGGCGAGGTGCCTTGCCGTGTCGTAGGTCAGGCCTCCTCGTGTTGCTACGATGGGGCGCAGTGGGACATCCGTCTTGTGGATTTTAGGTTGACCGAAGAACCTGGGGCACATGGAGTTTGAAGGCCGGAGTTGTCTATACAGGGGCTGGGAGATGTTGCCGGAGCGTTGGAGGGAGAGGAGCTTCTGCTGTAGCCTTCTCTCAAGGGCAGCTGTGGGGTCTTTTGGGAGTTCTCGGTAGCAGCTCGAGTCAAGGATGTCCCGCACCTTGTTGTTGTAACTGGATGTGTCCATGACAACAGTGGCGTTACCCTTGTCTGCTCTAAGGATGTGGATCGACTTATCCTGTCGCAGAGCCTTGATCGCTGACCGGTCTTGTCTGGAGATGTTGGGTTTGGCTGGCTTGTGTTTCTGAAGGACTTGGTGGATCTCCAGCCGGATCTCATCAGCCGTGGGCTTGTCAAGACGGCGGAGGGTGGGTTCTGCCCGTTGAATGATGTCCTCAACAGGTGAGGACTGGGGAACTACTGTAAGGCATAGTTCATACCCAGCGATAGGACGTTGGTCTCATCAGCAGTGAGGGTGCGTTGGCTGAGGTTAACAACCGTGTGGCTGGCAAACGCTGTCTTAGAGCTGAGATGGGCCTTGGTATGGAGCGGGTTGGAGGGTACCGAAAAACTCATAGGTCACTGAGCTAATCCCCTCACCAGGATCCCTCTCCACACTACATAAGCCCCACTCCCTGTTGGAATCCAGCATTCTCCTGAAGACGAGCAGAGTAAACTGTTTGAAACGTCGAGTTCCTCCGGTTCTTTTCAGAACCACAATTTACATGGTGTCTCCGCAAACCTATTTATCCTGATATTCTCACCATGCAAACCTTCAAATCTCATTCGAGCGAGATGGAAATCAAACAATTTGAAATTTTTGATTTTTTAGAAAAGATTTATTTCCTTCCAGTATCCAGTAGGATTATGTAGAAATGGGTCCTCAGCTTTACCATAACATAAAAATGATTACCTGAAAGTTATTTTATGGTGATATTTTCCACTTGCAATATTTGCAATACTTGCAAATACATGCAAAATGCACTGAATTTTAAGGCAATGTCTTTGAAGAAACACCTTTTTTCGACAGCTGAAAACATTTCTTTCTTGAATCAAAGGCATAACAGCAGCAGCATTCAGGATTTTCACTCAGTTAATTTTTCTTAGTATCTTGTTGCTGTGGTCTACCATTTGTCAGTAGTATATCCTGGGAACCCCTGTTTTCGACGGTACGCGTTTTCGACACTTGGCCTTCTAACTCACATCGTATGATGAAAACAACTCTGTATAATGATCTCAGACTTCGTACCTTCCAGTTTGTTTCCTGCTCTTTGTCCGTCACGGAGAATTTGGAAATTTAAGGCTCTTTCAGTAGGCCAAACTCGTGTGATTCAAAAACTTGCTCTTTTGGGGCCTATTTTCCTAGGTACAAAATTGCCAGTTGCTTCAAAGCTCCAGTTTTTTGTATTGTTGGTCCTAAAAAAAAATTGAGTGTACCACAACAAACCCCAACATACGTAGAAAAAATATATATCACGCAATTTGAGGCAGTCCGTTCTGGGTAAAAACTGTGGAGGCTTCTATAGGGCGTCTCGCTTATATAAAAAAAATTATTATAATTTAAAGGCATAAAGTAACATGGCCCAATAGGCTTTAATAAAACATGAAAAAAATAAAAGGGCAGCAAGAGAAAGTACCAAGAAGGAGGAAATGTGTCTCTTGAGTGACATTGGGAAAGGTCATAACTGAAGAAGCAGTGAGAAAGGGATTGTGTAGTTTTTTAAACGTCACAGAAGAAGACATCAACCAGACAAAATAATACGTTTTAAGCGTAAATTATGAATGATTTGAGGAAAGTGTTAGAAGCAGTGTCGAAAAAAACCCACAAAGATGAACACAAAAAAACATACAGGGAAGCATTTTGAGTTATTTTAAGAATTTATTTTGCGTTTGGCTGCACTAGGACACCTTACTAAACACCACCATCGAAAATAGGTGATGATGCTTACTGCGCGGTGCGCCGCGGACGTCAACAAAACCGGGTAATCTTACGTAAGTGACAGGCTTGATCAACCTTCTCTATGATTATTCTAATAGTCTGTGGTGTGTACAAAGTGACAGAGAGCTCTTTTAGTGTGATACTTTCGTCCACATTGGTCAGCTAGAAGAAAAGTCCTTATATCGTTGAAAACCGGTAACTGGAGGATACAGCTATTCAATAACATTTTGCCCTGCTCGACATGATAAACACTGGCTGAATGCTCAGTACTTCGCCTGATGCCTGATGAAAAAAAAAAAATTTCATGCCCGTGTTTCCCACTTTTTAAGTGCAGACGTCTTAACCACTTGACCACCAACCTGGTCGAGGTCATACATGTGGTAAATTGTGGTGAACATTGTATAGCGGCGGGTACCCCGTGTTGCACCACAGATAAAACATGTTTGAGTCAAGGAGAATGTAATTTAATGAGGTTTTGCCGTGCGCGACGTGAAATAAACTCTATACAGCTAATAGGTGTATCGCTACAACTGGTTTACAATGTATATTGATTTTAAGTGATTATTTGACTTATAATATTTCCTTGGTCAAGTCTTCCCTGAATAATTCTCTAATATTTAAGGAAAATCCTATTTTCTTTCAACTTATTTTTCAATCATCTAGAAAACACACAAAACATGGCTTTGTTGTACTTCTGCAGCTGCTCCTAGAGGTCCTTCACTTTAAATTCAAGCAAAATTCACTTTAAATACGGCACCTATACAAGAATGTTACATGTTACATACAGGCTCAAAATAAAGGTGAATTTCCACATTCACCGACTGGAGCTCATGCAGTACAAGTCCAAAGAAGCATTGGATGACTTTGTCAACAGGTGCCGTGAGACAGCCAACCAGTGCAACTTCAGCCAATATGAGTACACTGAGTGAATCATCGAACTATTTATCGTATCGACGACGTCAGAGATGTTCCAGAAGGAATTACTCGACATCGATGACATGCTACAAGATGGTCGAAATACGAAGCCATCAATGCAGGGAAGAAGTGCCTTCAATCCTTAGGGCCTGGAACAATCGTCAATGCAATCAGATCGACGAGCAGATCATGTGGCAACTGTGGACTGTCACAGCCACCAAGAAGCTGTCCAGCCTTCAAGGACACCTGCAAAGCCTGCGGGTCCAAAGGACACTGGGCAAAATACGGCCGGAAAACAAGAGGCAAGAATAAGGACAGCACCAGATCCAAATCTCCATGAGGACGGGGCAGAAGCAAATCCAGAGGCAGATCACACGCAGCAAAGTCGCGATCTCATTACAACATAAAGTAAGACAACAGCGGCAACTTCTCTGTGCATGCGACACAATCCAAAGTAGAAAAATGTGTATGAACCCTATAGATAGTATTGGAAATGAGGCATTTACGACGATTGCAGTCATATGCTGTAAGCTC
Organism: Luidia sarsii; assembly: GCA_949987565.1. Classification (NCBI taxonomy): domain Eukaryota; kingdom Metazoa; phylum Echinodermata; class Asteroidea; order Paxillosida; family Luidiidae; genus Luidia; species Luidia sarsii. The sequence continues at coordinate 19,839,580 of OX465103.1, read as the reverse complement.
GAAGGCACCCATCACCTGCATGTCAAGGTAGACACTGGAGCAGGCAGGAGCACCCTTCCCCTCCGCACTATTTGACAGATGTATGGTGAACGCTTGAAGTCATATTTACAGCAGAGCAATGCCAAACTGACTGCATACAATGGCACTGGAATCAAATGCCTTTGAAGCATCGAGCTCCTATGCCGGTAACAGACAGTAGAATGAAGTAGGAAACAAGTTCTACATCATAGATGTTGCTGGCTCATCCATAGCTGGATTGCAGATGTGCCGTGACCTTGAGATAGTCACCATCCACTCCAGTGAGATTGCCGACCCGAGATACACTCCTGTGTTACTACCCCAGTAGCAGTCAGATGACCATTATCCGGCACACACCAAAATCACATCAGTGCGTGATCTACCCAGACCTATTTGACACCATTGGCAACTTAAAGACTAAGGCAATTCTACATTTTAGCATGTTTAGAGATGACGCCAGTCCAAGTGTCAATGCACCTAGAAAATGGACATATGGAGGGTGCATGTTAAGACAAGCTCAAGACAGAGCTAGAAAAGATGGAACGTTTGCGAGTCATCTGTAAAGTGACTCACCACACAGATTGGTGCAACTCAATAACAACTAGAGATTTATGTCTGTTGGCAAACAGAACATAACGCTTTTCCGCATCTGGTTCTCTTAAAAAAAAATTAAAAAATAAAAAATGGATGAAAAAAATTTCTGACATCAACGGGATTCGAACCCGTAACCTCCATTCCTAACCCAAAACGCATGTGCTTATTTGTGCACAAAGTGTATGGGACAAAAAAATCATAATAATTCTGAACAATGGTCAAATGCTTCCAAACTCAGGATTTAGAATGTCTAGCCCAATAGCTAAATGCCCAGCAAATTTCGAGAAGATTGACCTTTGGTAAATATGTGTTTTAAAAACACGCATTTTGATGATGTCACGATTGCGTCATGGCATTTTGGCCCCGGAGGGTGTTTCTAGACTATATCCCTAATAATTGGCCAAATATGCTCAATTAAATGTTAAAATCTTGAAAGTTTATGACCTCATTAAAATTCATGAGATGACGTCACGATCAAATGATGGCAATTTTTGGATACACCTTTTCCCAACTTAGATATAGTGCAGAATTGAAACCCAAGTAAATTGTACTTTTGCTTTTATTGACGTTTGAAATTTCCCACTTTAAAGCGCTGTCACGTGACATGTGGTGACGTCAAGACGTTTTCAAGACTTTGACGCAAAAATTCAGCAATGGCTCTATGCATTTGTCAAGTTTTAAAAAAATCAAAGTTTGTTCAATGGCAAAAGTGCCCTCCGAAAAAAACCTGTGCTTTGTCTATGGGATTTTGCTACAAGAAAAAGAAGAAGAAGAAAAAAAAAAATCAGAACAACAACAATAGCTTTTTCGCTTCGCGGCGAAAAAGCTAACTAGCGAGAAACAGGATGTATCCCTCAGGGTATGCCTCGACCCCAAATGCCTAAACCAGAGCCTGAAGAGATTTCCACATAAGATCCCAACCTTAGAGAAACTCAACCCGGAGTTTGCTCAAGTGAAATTCTTCTCTAAGATCGATGCCAAGGCTGGATACTGGTCAGTGCATCTTGAAGAAAACTCCCAAGAGCTGACCACTTTCCGTACTCCATTTGGACGGTACTGTTTCCAGAGACTAGCCTTTGGAATGTCCAACAGTCAAGACATCTGTCAACAATGTATGGATGACATTGTTGGGCAGGTACCAGGATGTGCCAGCATAGCAGATGACATCGCAGTTTATAGCAAGACAGAAGAAGAGCACGATACAAACCTCCTGAAGGTGATGGAAACAGCAAAATGAGGTCTCATTTTCAACAGCTCGAAATGTCTGATTAAGACTGATTCCATCAACTTCTGTGTATCGATCTATTCGAGCAGTGGCATTCGTCCAGACCCAAGCAGGATTGAAGACATCCATAATATTCCAACACCCCAAGACAAGGAGGACCTACAGAAATTCCTGGGGATCATCAACTATATTTCCCATATATCCCAAATGTGAAGTTTTTGCTTAATCATTTCATATTAGAAGTAAAAGTCAAGTAACGGTATTTACCTCTCCTGTTGTGAGACTCGGTTGGTAGAGCTGAATTGTTCACAGGTGTGCTATTTCATGCATATGTGGATGGATTCTTCAAGCAGGCTGCCTTCATTATATCCGAAACGGAGAGTAAGTGAGCCCAAGACGTAGATGTACTGTACTGTGGGCTTTAGATTTCAATCCTCGATTATCGGTCTCAGGACTTACATGTACAATGTACATGTGTAATTGCCTGAGGTGGATGGCTAGGAGTGAGATTTGTCGAATGATGCACTAATGGAATAGTTTCAGAGTGGACAGGCAAAGGGAAGGAGAGTGGATTCCCCCTTGTTGATTGATGTATGAAACAACCGTGGAGTTGTCTGTCCGTACTAGGACCAAATGGTTTAGGACCCTGGGTTGGAAAATCTTCAGTGCATTTGTCACAGCAAGAAGTTCCAGGTGGTTGATATGGAGTTGACTCTGTTCTGCTGACCAAGTGCCCACGATGGAATGACCCTCCAGGTGAGCCCCCCAGCCCTGCTTTGAAGCTTCCGTGGTAAGAGAGATGGATGGAGGGGGCGGGGAAATCTGATCCCAGCCACAAGATTTTCTTGGATCAGCCACCACTGAAGTTGGCTGCGGATAAGTTGAGTAACTGGAACTCTCTTGCAGATAGGGTCCCTGCGTGGATGAAAGTAAAATAGGAGATCCAGTTGCAGGGGACGCATGTGGACCCTGCACCAGGGGAATAAGCCTATTAAACTTGCCATCATGCCTAATAGACGAAGCCACATCCTGGCAGGGAGGGTCGAGGTGACCAAAAAGGCTTGAATGCAATCCTGCAGGGCCTTGCATCGGTCCAGGGTTGGAGTAGCAGCTGTGCCCGTGGCCAGATTGAGGACTGCTCCTACCGGTAGGTAGGTTGGTTGCTGGGAAGGAATCAAAGGAGACTTCTCTGTGTTAATGATGAAGCCTAGCTTGAGTGTCAGCTGGATAGTTAGTTGGAGGGCCTCGATAGTGTCCCGAGGTAGTCGTCCAGGTACATGAAGAGACGGACATGTGTCTGACGTAGGAAGGCCGCTGTCACCTTGGTGATTCTTGTAAAGACTCGAGAGGCAGTGGAGAGGCCAAAGGGTTAGCAGCGGAACTGATACGCCAACACTAGGTAGATAATTTGAAGGAACCGTTGGTGACGTTTGTGTACCGGAACATATAGGTATAGGCATCCTTCAAGTCGATCGAGGTTGCCCACCAGCCTAGGGTTAGGGATTGGAGGACTGTTGAAAGACTCTCCATCTGGAGGTGTTTTGGCTTGATGTGGTAGTTGAATGACCGCAAGTTGATGATTGGTCACCATTCTCCGGACTTCTTTGGGGTAAGGAAGAACGTTGAAGTGATAGAGTTGCCCCAGGAGGGAGGACTGTGATAGCGTTCTTCTCTAAGAGGGAAGAAATCTCCTTTTCTAGGGTGGTTCGACGGTTCGGGTCCGAAAGGGATGGGTGTGATCCGTAAAGGAGGGCACGTGGGGGGTGGCTCGTTAATTCTAGCAGGTAACCCAACAAAATGGTCTGAAGAACCCAGCTGTTCGCAGTGATAAGGAACCACTGGAGGCTGGATAGAGAGAGGCGACCTCCTACTGGGCCAGGAAGGGAAGGGACAGGGACTTTGAGGGGGTCAGACGCCCTTGTTAAATTGCGCTCCAAAGGGCTTAGAGGGGCGCAGGAATCTGGGGGGCTGGCCTATACAGAACCGGTATGGGTGCGAAGAAGAGGATTGGCCTGTATCCTTCTTCGATCGATGATAAGCGGCTTGAAAAGAGGTAAACCTCGTTTTCTTCCAGAAGTGGGTGGAGAACCATTTGTGGGAATGTCAGAGGTCTAGATTGTCCTCTGCTTTGATGTGCTTAGCTTCTTGTAGCATGGCTTCACTGAATTTATTATTGAAGAGGTCGTCTCCCCCTAGAGGGAGATCAAGCAAATGGTCTTTAGCGCCCAGGGAAGGAAGAAACAAGTTGTCGAGGATTAGGGACCGACGCAGGAGGGAAGTTGTACCGAAACCCAGTGGAAAATGCAGTGCAGGTGGTGGTGGTGGTGGTGACCCTTCCCTCTGTGATGCGCTTAGCTTCTAATTGTAGCATAGCTTCACTGTATTTATTATTGAAGAGGTCGTCTCCCCCTAGAGGGAGATCCTGCAAATGGTCTTTAGCGCCCAGGGAAGGAAGAAACAAGTTGTCGAGGACTAGGGACCCACGCGAGGGAAGTTGTACCGAAACCCAGTGCAAACTCCCGCAGGCAGAAACCAAGACAGTAGTCAAGGAAGCGGAACATTTCCTGAACATTATAGGGAGTAGTGGGGGGACTGTCCTCAAAGCATCGAGCAAAAGTGTCAGACAGGAGGGAGAAGGGCGTAATCTTATCCCCATGAACTAAGTGGAGTGTCAAGCACCTCAGATTTAGGGTCAAAGAACTGCATTCCTGAGTGAGAGTTCTCGCATCTGAGGTCATTAGCCTCTGAAGAAATAGTAGGGGTTGAAAAGAACTTCTCAGAATCAGGGGGGGGGGGCTAGTGGTAAACAGATTAGAGATGCTATGCTTCAAAGGAGGAATGGACTGTTTATTATGAACCTGATGTAAAAGGTCGTTCATAATATCTGTGCACTCTATCTAAATGAAAGGAGGGCAGTCTAGGCTTAGGCGTACTCACTTCCCCTGCGGTTAGAAGAACGGGATGGTTCAGCCAGAGAAGGATAAGGAAACTGAAGGAGCTTACCCACTTCTGTGAAAGACAAATTAGCCCGTTGGAAGATGAGAGATTTTCCTCATCAGTGGAAGGATGGGAAGAAAAAGATGCCTCTGGATGGAAAACGGTGCCAACTCCCTTGTGAGCGCGAGGACCGAGACCGCTCACGTGGGTCTGGCTCCGGGGATGATCCAACGAACGAGGGCGGGAACGGGAATGAGCGCGGAAATCCCGCCGGCAGTCTCATGTAGAATGAGGGTCAAGAAAGTCCAAGAAGTCGTACAAATGGCGTGGAGAGAAGGGTCCGCGATCTCATGTAAGGCATCGTAAGACCTCGCAGAATGTTGAGGATTTTCCCGTTGAGAATAATAATGGTGGAAAACTGCTGGAGGGGTCGGAAACTCGCGACCCGGATAGCGAGGGTCGTAAGGCAAGTGAGAGCCAAAGGTCAAGTTGAAACGAGGTTGAGACTGCTGAATCATTTGCGCCCATTTGCGTGTGTGTTGCATTCGAATTGCTGCATGTGACATGAACATTGCTTTGACAAAAATTGCTTGACGAAATTGCTAGCAACCAAACAGCCTGCAAATTGCCTAGTGTGACTCAGCTTTACAGCTGCTGAGTGAGTACGATTAATTCTGGAATCATCAAGCATTGACATTAGATGGATTGTCATTTAGTGGCAACAAACCCTAGACCAACAGAGGGAAATGGCACTCTCTCCATGTACACAGACGTACTGGAGGCCATTGCCATCTACTAATTTCCCGTCCAATAGGTCCTCTGGGTCTCCTATACCCTTTGCATCCACCCATCCCTTTGACTCAACTCGTGGTAGTGGACTCCATCTTCCCAGCGTGGTTCACATAGCTTGGCAAAGGTACAGTACATGCTGCTCAAGTGCTCACACACATGTACTGTACATGTACTGTAGCTTGGCAAGCTTATACATGTATGCTTCAGAAATTTCCAGAACAAATATAAGAAGTGAGAACCATCAATCCCGTCTTCTGCTGACAAAAGGCATAGCACACACCGTACAAAAAGCCAGTCATTCAAATTTTCAATAATATAAAATGTGTATGTATGAATTACACTATTCGAAATTGCAAGTGACTGCTTGGACTACAGCAGACCTAACCCATTCTTGCTTTTATTCAATTCTCTTAGAGGTGATCTATGGAAAAGTGCAAGTGAAAATGTTGATTACTTTTTACAATACCTAACCATATTGGAACATTTCAAACCAACACTTTTCAACATAAAAGTTGATCTGGCTATAACTCTGTAAACAGCAGAAAAAAATCTGCTGATGGGTGTGTTCCGCATGCAACATTCAAAATGCTATAATAATAGTTTATCTTTGGCCGAAAATAAACCTCCTTTCCAGTTCAATATTTATCCTTATTTAAAAATGTACTCACATGATGCTTTGCTGAAATGAGCACTAGCTCCTCTTTCCAATAAAAATTCAAGAATCCTGACTTGAGCATAAAATGCAGCATACATTAAGGCTGTCCAGCCAGCACGTAACGATGTATCAACTGGAACTCCTAAAGGTATAAATAAATAAAGATACAGTTTATATAAATGAACTGGTAGACCTTCATGTACAGTGTATGTCTGTGTGAATTTGGACTGGGCTTTTGTGAATTTTTATTTATTTTCAAAAACTATTAAAATACATCATAATTTAAAGAATCATAAAAATACATGTATAGAACATTTGTTGTGAATATCTAGATTTGCTTCTAAAAATTTGAGCTTCAATGGTAACAAAAAATACCTTGTAAACACAACAAAATGTAAAGCTTGAATTTATTACCATTGATTAGAAAATGTTCCACTTGCATTAGGTTTCCTTGACATGCTGCTTTCCGTAAGTCATCCAAAATGACTGGAGATCCATGTTTGTTTCCTTTAGTTCTAAATACAGTGACTGAAGACGGAAAGCTGGTCTTTTCAGGTCCCTTTTGGTAATACTCATGGCTTGAATTTCCAATTACTGGCTTGATTGGAACTTCTTTTTCTTGAATGATGTCTTGTTGAAAGTCAGCAGATTCCTGAAAAAATCATTATAAGCTATATTTTTAAGCAAATGGTGACAAAGGAGCATATTTATACCATACACAATGAACATCACAGATACCACAATGCACAGACATTTACATGAACACAATCGTGATCATACCATTCTATCTGAAATCCCATTTCATTTTTTTTTTCCTGGAGGAATGTTTTATTTAATCAGAAACATCATATTTTTATTACACAAATTACTTAAGAACCTTTTCGCTTACCAGTCCTTAGTCCTAAGTTTCATTTTGACACAGTGATTCAAAGGTGTCCCATTTGCCATTAAATTTAGCAATCCAAGCATTTGTTGATGAAATATACTTTTCTTTAACATAGCATTGTTTTACATCTTCTTTTAACAGTGTAAGGGAAGGTTTGCTATTCATCATCTTCATCTTATAAATATGAAAGCGACATAGTAAAAGGACCAGGTTTAGAGCACTCCATGATTTTTTACACATACCGAATAGAATAGCCATATCGTCTACCCCCGGTAAGTGAAAGTTAACATCCAAAGCCTCTTCAAACCAGTCCTTCACACGGGACCAAAACCTAGACGATATTTCGCACTTGCAAAATATATGATTGAGTGTTTCATTCTCTGCTTTACAGAAGGTACACAGGGCAGTATCTTTTTTACCAATTTTAGCTAGGAAAGAGTTCACACTAATAATTCTGTGAACTAATCTATACTGGAACCACCTTAGCTTGGTATCATTTGTAATGCTAAAAGGAATATTGCACAAAATCATCCCATATGAATTTGTATTAAGCTAACATTCAGTTTGGTTTCCCATTTGGTAATAAAATTGTATGATTTTTTTGGGAAGAGTTTAGACAGTTATAAATACGGTTAAAACCTTTTTTGTCCTGCAGTAAAAGCCTAAAGTTGAATGGAATATAAGGGAAGCAAATACTTGCGCTATTTGTATCTGTCAATGCAGGGCCAAATGACTTTCTTACGGCCTTAATCATCCCTCCGAATTCAAGAAAATGTGTCTTCACATTAAATTTAGCCGTAAAGTTATCCATCTTAAAATGTAGTGGGCCTGACGTTTCGATCCTAGCAGGACCTTTCTCAAAGGCAGAGTGACAAGGACAAAACAGATATACATGTACACGGAGGAGGGGGGGGGGAGTGAATAGGACATGGATGAGAAACAAAGGACAAAGAGTGAAGCTGGTAGGGAGAGATCAAAGGGAAGGGCAAGCTGTGGGGTAGGGATTAGTGAGAGGAGGGGGAAAGATCAAAGAGAAGGGCAAGGAGTAGGGTAGGGATTAGTGACAAGAGGGGGAAAGATCAAAGAGAGAAGTATGAAGGACTGAACACAAAAGAAGGATTATCAGAAAGCTGCATGGTGTTAGTCATTACCCTCCTGGATGTTGAGACCATGTGGTTGCATAGTCCGAAGACGCTTCATCCACATTTTCTCACGGCTAAGATGGACAGCATTACTACGGTGACCAAGTGATTCTATGCCCAGTACACTCATATCAGATATCGAATGATCAGGGAGATTGAAGTGATACCCAACAGGGGTGTCCATTTTACCGGTTTTGATAGTAGACCTATGGCCATAGATCCGTTTTTTAGGGTGTTTTTGGTCTCGCCAACATACTGAATATTACAAACTCTACAACAAGAGATGAGGTATATGATGTTTGAGGTAGTGCACGTGATAGAGCCATAGGTCGTGTGGGTAGTTCCAGAAGAATGACCATTGAAAGAGTCTATTTCCTTGACATGTGTCTTGCAAACAATGCATTTCGAGGTACACTTAAATTTACCAAATTTGGTTGGAGGGGAAGAGTCCAAAGGGGGAACCTCTGCTCGGACAATTAAGTCACGCAGGTTACGGGGGCACCTGAAAGCCAAAACAGGCGAATTAGGAATGGCTTCAGCCAGACGATCTGAAGTGTGGAGAATATGGTGGTTTTTATAAAAAAAAATTATAGTTTTATAATTTGTATAGTGGTCTTTTAAACCTCCCTAAAATCGAATGACTTCTCATATTTTCTGCTCCCACATGAACGCACACGAAGTCGACATCGTAGTACAGTGCATCGCTGCCGACTTTGTTAGGGAACCGTTTTTTGCCGATCTCACCGTGCAAGAGCTTCTTATATACATGATTGACTAAAAGACACCTTTTTCCATTCCGATAATGACAGCGATATTGCTTCAAGACAAGCAAAATATGTGCCTACAGCCAGAGAATTTGCCATGTTTCTTGTGCCTGTACTGAGCTTGAGGCGGCGCTGCCTGTGCATGTGGGGTTTATACCCCATGAAACAAAATCTGACATGTCCTCGCGCTTGCGTAACTATAGAAAATGGAAGTTGCGTTACGGCTGCCGTAACAATAGCCACAGCGTTGGTTGAAAGATTCTTTAGACTACATGTAAGTGAATGAGACCAGACGTATTTCTAGCAGAACCAGTGGTACAGGTATAATCTTATGGAAAGCAGGTATATCCCAGTTGTAACTTGTATAAGTTCTCAGAACTGGCAGTCCTCTTGGTTTGTGCATGGAGGAAGAAGGGGGAGAGGTTTGTGTGAACCAGAGTGTGAACAAAGGATTGCTTGAGGCATGCACATGGGTCAGCCAAGGCCATGGCAGAACCCAGGGCATGACTCATCTGTGGTCAGCCAACCCAAGGGTGATTATGTAATTGTTTACACCAGCCACCTGTTGTACTGCACAGTAGGGCTGTGTGATGCTGTTACAGCCTTACATGTGGGCATGTGTGCCAGTGGGCTGGATATTGATGTTGTGTTTCATTGCTGTGGCAGCGAATGTGTTGACGAATTTAGGAATTAGTCTTTGCAGTTCTAGTTATTTGTCAGCCCTTGCATTTTAGCTGGATTGTTCTACCAGCAATGAACCTGCCAACAAAGTAATAAAGTACTCCTGTTGCCGGTTAAATTGACTGATTTTCTACATTTTTTTACAGGGTCACACTTTTTTTAATGCAACGTCCGTAATGCCGAATCTGGTATCGTGCGTGCGTAACACATGTACCAGTACATGTATCCCACTGCCTCAATCCTCCACAGCTAAGTACATGTAAATGGATCCTTTGTTTATAAACAGTACATGCATGGAGCTATAAGTAGGTAGCTCCACCATACCTGCCTTTGACCGCGTTCACATCTGTTTTTGGAAAAGGCGGATCAAGTTCCCCCTTTTTATCTAACCACAACAAATCCACAAGTCGCATTCCCACTTAAGCTTGATCCACCTTTTCGAACGAAAGTGTCGATTCGGGAAGGTCACTGACTTCAGAAGTGCGCATGCGCTGGCCTCCGAAGTGCGCACTCTGTGGCGGCACTTCATGCTGGGATTGAATTTGCCAGGGTCGAGGGTCAAATGTTGTTTGGTACTGTACGCACATGAGCTTAACAATAAAGATCGAAGAACAAATCAGTATGGGTTCTGGCTTCAACGCCACTCCCCTTATTGTGGCCGATGACCCTCTTGTAATCGTGCTTCACATTCTTAATTTTGTTTAGAATTTCCTTTGTCGAATGCACAAAACCCATTGCAGACATTTTGTTTGCGATATCACCAAATGCAGCATTGTTTCTGACAGTGCCGTCTATTTTGGCCTGTATGTCCCTGCTTTTCCAAATATCGACGAAAATTTCATATTCCACCTCTGACCACACTCTGCCGCGAACATCACTGTCGGCTACTGATTTCTTGATCTGAGTCCGAGTCTTGGAGGTCACCATCTTGAATACTAGAAAGTAGAATGTCCCACGCGTAAGATTAGAATGAACTATCGATGCAATGCCACATGAACAAAAATCACCTGCACGTATAATTGTGTCACATTTGTTATACAAATGAACTACATGCCCGCACGCATTTCTTCATAGTTGATCGCAACGTTTATTCGCGCCACCCGCAGACCAGCCGGATGTTGAAGGGTAAAATACCTATTGAAAGAGTGTGAAAACTGCTATTTATCCCTTTACTTTGGCAAATATGGGTGGAAATTTGGTTGAAATACAATATCTTTAACAATGACATAGAGAAAAAGATGTTTCTGAATTACAAGTAAGTTATGCCATCATTTAGCATGGGTCATTATCTCAGGAAAATCATTGTAACTCTTGGCCTGGTCAATGCTTTTCTCTTTGCATCTTCAATTATCACCTTATTGAAATATTTTACAATAGAAGTGTGTATGATTCAAGTCACATGCATGCATTCAGTTTTGCATCTCATGTACACATGTGTGCATGCACACATGTACATCTCATGTGGGAAGCCCAGTGATGATGCCTTTCACATGTATAAAACAATGCCTTCCAGAACTTTCTTTTTTTAAACTACTTGAGGGTGTAAAAATACATGTACATGTATCGTGGGAACCCCTGTTTTTGAAGGTACACGTTTACGACGCTTAACATAAAAATGATTACCTGAAAGTTATTTTATGGTGACATTTTCCACTTGCAATATTTGCAATACTTGCAAATACATGCAAAATGCACTGAGTTTTAAGGCAATGTCTTTGAAGAAACACCTTTTTTCGACAGCTGAAAACATTTCTTTCTTGAATCACAGGCATAACAGCAGCAGCATTCAGGATTTTCACTCAGTTAATTTTTTTAGTATCTTGTTCCTGTGGTCTACCATTTGTCAGTAGTATATCCTGGGAAGCCCCGTTTTCGACGGTACGCGTTTTCGACACTTGGCCTTCTAACTCACATCGCACGATGAAAACAACTCCGTATAATGATCTCAGACTTTGTATCTTCCGGTTTGTTTCCTGCTCTTTGTCCATCACCGAAAATTTGGAAAATTAAGGCTCTTTCAGTAGGCCAAACTCGTGTGATTCAAAAACTTGCTCTTTTGGGGTCTATTTTCCTGGGTACAAAATTGGCAGTTGCTTCGAAACTCCAGTTTTCTTTATTGGTGGTCCTAAAAAAAATTTGAGTGTTCCATAACAAACCCCAACATATGTAGGAAAAATATATATGGTGATATACAAAAATGTTGCAAACTGCTTACTGACTAAAATTACCAAAATGTAAATCTTAAAATTTAGTGGGCCTGACGTTTCGATCCTAGCAGGACCTTTCTCAAAGGCAGAGAAAGGAGAAGGCCTTTGAGAAAGGTCCTGCTAGGATCGAAACGTCAGGCCCACTAAATTTTAAGAAAAATATATATCACGCAACTTGAGGCAGTCCGTTCTGGGTAAAAACTATGGAGGCTCCTATAGGGCGTCTCGCTTACCGGTATATAATTTAATTTTGTATTATTATTATTATTTAAAGACATAAAGTAACATGGCCTAATAGGCTTTTAAAAAATATTTAAAAAAATAAAGAGCAGCTAGATAAAGTACCAAGAAGGAGTAAATGTGTCTCTTGAGTGACATTGGGAAAGGTCATAACTGTTGCAAGAAGCAGTGAGAAAGAGGATTGTTGATTTGTTTAAACGTCACAGAAGAAGACATTAACCAGATAAAAATACAATCCCACCAAAAGGGCAAAGAAAAAAAAACTGCTTCCATGGCTGAATCACAATTAGCTTGGACCAAGCCGAACAATCACATCCTGCCTCGATGTATCTTCTGATGTGGAAATTAAGCATGAGAAATGCTGCATGTGTCACTCATAGATACCACCCTACCGTAGCTCACCTCAATGGTTTACTTGAAGATCCAAATTTTAAAAAAGGTAAAATAATTATATCTTTCAGTTAAATGAACTTCTTTTCACATTTTAAGAAAATTATTCTCAATTTGAATTATTCATTATGGTGATTAAATTTATTTCCTTATTATTATGAGGACAGCTTTGATGATTTGGAAAAGGATGGGAAAGTGAAGGGAAAGGAGTTGACAGGTGATAACAAGTCAATCCAGCTTCCCCATCTCAAAGTGGCTCAGGGCAAAGGGACAAAATTAATGCAAACCAATAAGTTTTTAGCATAAATTATGAATGTTTTGAGGAAAGTATTAGAAGCAGTGTCAAAAAAAAAACGAAAGATGAACAAAAAAAACATACAGGGAAGAATTTTACAGTGCCACACAGCATTTTGAGTTATTTTAAGAATTTATTTTACGTTTGGCTGCACTTGGACACCTTACTAAACACCGCAGTCGAAAATAGGTCACGATGCTTACTGCGCGGTGTGCTGTGGACATCAACAAAACCGGGCAATATTACGGAAGTGTCAGGCTTGATCAACATTCTACATGATTATTCTAATAATAGTCTGTGGTGTGGAAAAAGTGACTGAGACCTATTTAGTGTGATACTTTCGTCCATATTGGTCAGCTTGAAGAAAAGTCCTTACATGTATATCGTCGAAAACCAGTAACTGGAGGATACAGTACTATACTAGTTATTTATTTTGCTCGTGGTTAGGCTTGGTTCATTTGTTTTTCTACAACAATTAATCCAAGGCAGGTTTCATTTGGTTGGAAATAGAAACTTACGTTTGAACTTGAAGGGTCATTGAGGTCAATAAGGCAAAGCCCTTCTTCATCTGACAAGTCTTCAATGCCTGCTGGCTTGAAGTCTTCGGCATTGCACGTCATTTTCGTGAAATTGTCCTGGGCAGATATTAAAACGAATACAGTTAAGGTACATGTACATGTATGTTAGTTGTTACTATTAGTGTTAAGTTCAATAGTTGGTACTGGGGTATGATATAAGTTATTGGCCGTTGTAGTGCTACTATATTAGTATTACTAATAATATCGTGGGAACCCCCGTCTTCGACGGTACACGTTTTCGACACTTAGCCTTCTAACTCACATCGCACGATGAAAACAACTCCGTATAACGATCTCAGACTTCATATCTTACAGTTGGTTTCCTGCTCTTGTCCGTCACTGAAAAATCTGGTACTTGGTACTTTCTCTAGCTGCCCTTTTATTTTTTCATTTTTTTATAAAAGCCTATTGGGCCATGTTACTTTTTGTCTTTAAATAATAATAAGAAAATATTTTTTAAAATTATATAAGCGAGACGCCCTATAGGAGCCTCCATAGTTTTTACCCAGAACGGACTGCCTCAAGTTGCGTGATATATATTTCGTCTACGGATGTTGGGGTTTGTTATGGTACACTCAGATTTTTTTTAGGACCAACAATAAAAAAAAACTGGAGCTTCGAAGCAACTGCCAATTTTGTACCCAGTAAAATAGACCCCAAAAGAGCAACTTTTTTAATCACACGAGTTTGGCCTACTGGAAAAGCCTTAACTTTCCACATTTTCGGTGACGGACAAGAGCAGGAAACCAACTGTAAGATACGAAGTCTGAGATCGTTATACGGAGTTGTTTTCATCGTGCTATGTGAGTTAGAAGGCTAAGCGTCGAAAACATGTACCGTCGAAAATGGGGGTTCCCACGACTAAGTACTATACTACTTACTAGTAGTACTAGTAGTAGTAGTACTAGTACTACTAGTACTAGTACTACTACTGTAGTATTACTACTATTTATACTAGTAGTACTAGTACTTAGTAGTATTACTTACTAAGTACTACTAGTACTAGTACTTGTAGTAGTACTAGTACTAGTAGTAGTAGTAGTAGAAGTAGTACTAGTAGTACTACTACTAGTAGTAGTAGTTATACTACTTACTAGTAGTAGTAGTACTACTAGTACTACTACTAAGTACTAGTATCGTGGGAACACCCGTTTACGACGGTACGCGTTTTCGACGCTTAACCTTCTAACTCACATCGCACGATGAAAACAACTCCGTATAACGATCTCAGACTTCGTATCTTCCAGTTGGTTTCCTGCTCTTGTCCGTCACCGAAAATGTGGAAAGTTAATGCTTTTCCAGTAGGCCAAACTCGTGTGATTCAAAAAGTTGCTGTTTTGGGGTATATTTTCCTAGGTACAACTAACTAGTATACTAGTACTAGTGTAGTAGTAGTACTAGTAATAGTATCCTCCAATAACTGGTTTTCGACGATATAAGGACCTTTCTTCAAACTGAACAATGTGGACGAAAGTATCACACTAAAAGAGTTCTCAGTCACTTTCTCCACACCACAGACTATTATTAGAATAATCATAGAGAAGGTTGATCAAGCCTGTCACTTCCGTAAGAACTAAGATTACCCGGTTTTGTTGACGTCCGCGGCGCGCGCACCGCGCAGTAAGCATCGTCACCTATTTTCGTCGGTGGTGTTTAGTAAGGTGTCCCAGTGCAGCCAAACGCAAAATAAATTCTGAAAATAACTCAAAATGCTGTGTGGCACTGTAAAATTCTTCCCTTTATGTTTTTATGTGTTCATCTTTGTGGGTTTTTTTTCGACACTGCTTCTAACACTTTCCTCAAATCATTCATAATATATGCTTAAAACGTATTGGTCTGGTTGATGTCTTCTTTTGTGACGTTTAAAAAAACTCCACAATCATCTTTCTCACTGCTTCTTCAGTTATGACCTTTCCCAATGTCACTCCAGAGACACATTTCCTCCTTCTTGGTACTTTCTCTAGCTGCCCTTTTATTTTTTTTATTTTTTATAAAAGCCTATTGCCTGGGCCATGTTACTTTCTGTCTTTAAACAATAATAAAAAATATATATAAAACAAATTATATAAGCGAGACGCCCTATAGGAGGCTCGATAGTTTTAACCCAGAACGGACTGCCTCAAGTTGCGTGATATTTTTTTTCTACGGATGTTGGGGTTTATTATGGTACACTCAGATTTTTTTTAGGACGAACAATAAAGAAAACTGGAGCTTCGAAGCAACTGCCAATTTTGTACCTAGGAAAATAGACCCCAAAATAGCAACTTTTTGAATCAGACGAGTTCGGCCTACTGGAAAAGCCTTAACTTTCCACATTTTTCGTGACGGACAAGAGCAGGAAAACAACTGTAAGATACGAAGTCTGAGATCGTTATACCATGGAGGAATAAGTAGACCCTCCATGGTTATTCTACCTCCATGGTTATACGGAGTTGTTTTCATCGTGCGATGTGAGTTAGAACTAGAAGGCTAAGCGTCGAAAACGTGTACCGTCGAAAACGGGGGTTCCCACGATACTAGAAAATATCTGTCGCGCTAGTGCGACAGATAATCTCAAAACTCGTTTAAGGGGATCTACTATGACTAGCAGCCCAGTAAATGGGAATAACTACTACTAATAATATTAATACTAATAAAAGTATTACTAATTAGTAATGCATGGCCTACATGTGGTCTCTCACTCACTGCAGTCAGCTCAGTAAGCCTGCCGAACACACTGTTGCGTTAAAGATGGTATAGTATGGGCGGCCATTGGGGCAAAAAAGACAACCGTCAAATTATAACCGTCGAACTAAAGGACAACGCCAGAAAGTAAAAGGACAACGCCAGAAAGTAAAAGAACAACGGCCAAACAAAAGACAACGGCAAAATAAAAGACTACGGTAAAAATAAAAGACAACGGTCAAATAAAAGACTACAGCCAAATGAAAGACAACGGCAAAATAATAGACAACGGCAAAATAAAAGACAACGGCAAAATAAAAGACTCTCCCCAAATAAAGACAGAGGGGGCTGTCCACGACGTGGCAAAATCGTTAAAGACAGCGCAGCCAGTGGACGTGTCACGCGTACGGGCCTTTATAGCCGAGTTTTCTCGTCCGGGGTCACGCACGAATTTGCGCCGCGGCTTACACGAGGTTTTGCGAGACTGAATTCGAGACTACGGAAAACACAGGAAAATACCCCGATGTAGCATAGGTGCTGCCAAGATGGCGAGATAAGTGGATAGCTGACATCGTGCTCTCTATTTTCATATCAAATATGTCCACTTTCGTTAATATTTTGGACATGTAACAGCGCGACCAAAAAAAACATACTTTCTGGACCAAAATCCGACGGCCAGTTTTCCGTAGGTGTACATCGAATTCTTAAAAACAGTCGAAATAAACCACATATTTCACGAGAAAGGGGAGATTGAATGCTTCATGTACATGTATAATACAAGGAGGAGCCTTTCCGTTTTCGGCTCAAATCGCCAACTGAAAATTGGCGACTTTCGCGAGATTTCACCGAAGTAGGCCCATTTCTATGGGGAGCCGTTTTAACATTTATTCCTTACGCGTTGATCTTTGCGATATATTTAGAGATATCTTTAATTATTTAGAGATATCTTTAATTATTTAGAGATATCTCTAATTATTTAAAGATATCTTTAAATAATCAGAAATTTCTCTAAAAAACTGAATCGTCGAGTTGCTTGCTCCATTTGATTTAGAGATATCTTTAAATGATTTAGAGATATCTCTAAATGGTTTAGAGATATCTCTAAATGATTTAGAGATATCTTTAAATGATTTAAAGATATCTATAAATCATTTAGAGATATCTCTAAATCATTTAAAGATATCTCTAAATCATTTAGAGATATCTCTAAATACTACATCGTTCGCGTTGCTTCAAATTCATTTAAAGATATCTTAAAATTGATTTAGAGATATCTCCAAATCGATTTAGAGATATCTCTAATTTAATTTGGAGATATCTCTAATTCGATTTAGAAATATCTCTAATTCGATTTAGAGCTATCTCTAATTCAATTTCAAGATATCTCTAAATCGAATTAGAGATATCTCTAAATAGAATTAGAGATATCTCTAAATAGAATTAGAGATATCTCTAAATTTATTTCAAGATATCTCTAATTCGATTTAGAGATATATTTAATTCGCCCTATTAAGAGATATCTCTAAAAGAATTAGAGATATCTCTAATTTATTTAGAGATATCTCTAAATGATTTAGAGATATCGCTAAATGAATTAGAGATATCTCTAAATCATTTAGAGATATCGCTAAATCATTTAGAGATATCTCTAAATCATTTAGAGATATCTCTAAATCGCGTAAAAGATCGTCGCGTAAGGAATAAATGTTAAAACGGCTCCCCATACATTTCCGTACACATGGTCTGCTCGTGTACATGTACATGTACATGTACATGTACATGTACATGTACATGTACATATCATGTACACAATCACAATTACAATACCCGGCCGTGCAGTACATGTATAGTACATGTGTGCTCAAGCAATGACTTATTAATATTCAGCAGGCTAACTTGGCATTGTCCAATCAGGGCGCGCGTTTTTCCATTCAGGTCACAAGGTCACGGATTTTCCTGCTCGAATAATGGCGGCCGATCCCCTACGTTAAAAAGTGGGGGACTCGTTGAGAACTTCAGGTGTACATCGCATTCTTAAAACACCTACGACATCATCTTCACGGGGCTTTGCTAGATCAAGGTACACTCTTTCCCATGATTACCTCAGCTAAGAGGAGACTTTTGTTTTCGTCGAGAAAAATAAGAATTTACGTCGCACTTTTTCAGTCGATTTTTCGGTAAAATAACAACCCTCAAAATACATATTAATCATCCTTTTGGAAAAGAAAAACCTTATTGGAGGCACGCATTAGATCTTCAACTACCTAGAAAAGTTGGATTTGAAAGGATTTGATACGCTGAGGCATAGAAAACGACAATTTTCCGAAGCCTTCTTCAAGGCCGCTTTCGCTGTGCTCACGTGACATTCGATTTGTGTGGACGAGAAATTTGGGGTCAACGCGTGACACGTCCACTGGCTGAGCGCGCCAAAATAAAAGACGACTCGCGACGCGGCCGACGCCATAAAGACGACGCCAAAATAAAAGACGACGCCCGCCATAAAGACAACGCCAAAATAAAAGACTCTCCCCAAATGAAGACAGAGGGCGCTGTGTACTATTGCAACCTTAATTAATATTCATGAGGGTATACTCTCCTTGGACGGGTCATAACCATTGATCTCCATAATAAAGACTGGATAGGACACTGCGTCAAATGCGCGTCCGCGTGTGCGTTTTGTCAAGAGGGTAAGAAACGAACGTGTCGTTTTGCTGCGCGCACACATTTGAATGGACATCTCAAAGAAGTGGAGGCATTTTTTCTCCTTCAAATAGTCATCTTTTGAAAAAACATAAACATACACGAATAAAATAGGAAAATTCGAAAATAATAAAGGTCAAAGCGTGTGCAGCAGTGAATTGGCCGGAGAGGGACGGAAAAGTGAGCCGTAAGAAAGGAATAACTTTTCACAAGTAAGTTGTTGGTTAGCCCAGATGGACTCATTTAGTACTGCATACTGCTTATTGATGACTGAGATTTTAAATTAATGGCATAATTATGACCTGTGTTGTTCAAGCAGGGGTCAAATAATCATTAACATTATAACTGCTGTTATTTGGGTTACCCAAAAGCTGAATCCACCCCTTGAATAAAGGAATGATTTGGATATCACTGGTGACTAGCCTAGCCATGTGCAAAAAAATTACAAGAAATAAATCTGCATTGCTTTTTGTCAATTTGCAATTGTGCAAGCATTGAATGAATGAAAAAATGTTCCTCCAGCAGTATTTTGTTTTTTATTCTTAAAGTTGCTCAGAAAAGTTAAGATAAACACCAGCAAATCAATGTGTAGCCGTGGCCGATTCAAATGCGGATATAAAATTTATTTCCGGCACCTTAATAACTCGTTCCTACAACTACAAGGTAGACAAAATTCATCCACGGCCAAGCGAGTGAACTCTAACCATAGAGCAAGATGCTCTAACCATGGAGGAAGGAAAATAGATTTTCCTTCCTCCATGCTCTAACCAACATACACAACTCTACCCTCCTGAGGCGTTGCGCGCCGCCATTGTTCGACCGCGTATTTTGTGCACGAGCAACGCGCGGTGTCCTATCCAGTCTTTATTATGGAGATCAATGGTCATAACTCATAAGGTCACAAGAGTGGGCCTGCGGTACACACTGCATGCATTGCACATGTGTACCATAGAGCAAGGAAACTGATGTGAACCTATACAATTCGTGGGAACCCCCGTTTTCGACGGTACACGTTTTCGACGCTTAGCCTTCTAATTACTCACATCGCACAATGAAAACAACTCCGTATAACGATCTCAGACTTTGTATCTTCCAGTTGGTTTCCTGCTCTTGTCCGTCACCGAAAATGTGGAAAGTTAAGGCTTTTCCGGTATGCCAAACTCGTGTGATTCAAAAAGTTGCTCTTTCGGGGTCTATTTTCCAAGGTACAAAATTGGCAGTTGCTTCGAAGCTCCAGTTTTCTTTATTGTTGGTCCTAAACAAAATCTGAGTGTACCATAATAGACCCCAACATCCGTAGAAAAAAATATATATCACGCAATTTGAGGCATGCAGTCCGTTCTGGGTAAAAACTATGGAGGCTCCTATAAGGCGTCGACTCGCTTATATATATTTTTTTATTATTTGTTTTATTATTATTTAAAGACACAAAGTAACATGGCCCAATAGGCTTTTATAAAATTTAAAAAAAGGGCAGTTAGAGAACGTATCAAGAAGGAGGAAATGTTTCTCTTGAGTGACATTTGGAAAGGTCATAACTGAAGAAGCAGAGAGAAAGAGGATTGTGGAGTTTTTTTAAACTTCACAGAAGAAGACATCAACCACAGACCAATAAGTTTTAAGCATAAATTATAAATGATTTGAGGAAAGTTTTATAGAAGCAGTGTCGAAAAAAACAAAACAAAGATGAATCAAAAAAACATACAGGGAAGAAGTTTACAGTGCCACACAGCATTTTGAGTTATTTTAAGAATTTATGTTGCGTTTGGCTGCACTGAGACACAATTACTAAACACCAACATCGAAAATAGGTGACGATGCTTACTGCACGGTGCGCCGTGGACCTCAACAAAACCGGGTAAAATTACGAAAGTGACAGGCTTGATCAACCTTCTCTATGATTATTCTAATAGTCTGTGGTGTGGACAAAGTGACTGAGAACTCTTTTAGTGTGATACTTTCGTCCACATTGGTCAGCTTGAAAAAAAGTCCTTATATCGTCGAAAACCGGTAATTGGAGGATACTGTACATTGTACATGTATCGTGGGAACCCCCGTTTTCGACGGTACATGTTTTCGGCGCTTAGCCTTCTAACTCACATCGCACGATGAAAACAACTCCGTATAACGATCTCAGACTTGGTATCTTCCTGCTTGTTTCCTGCTCTTTGTCCGTCACCTAAAATGTGGAAATTAAGGCTCTTCCAGTAGGCCAAACTCGTGTGATTCAAAAAGTTGCTCTTTTGGGGTCTATATATATTCCTAGGTACAAATTTGGCAGTTGCTTCGAAGCTCCAGTTTTCTTTACGATGCTTACTGCGCGGTGCGCCGCGGACGTCAACAAAACCGGGTAATCTTACGGAAGTGACAGGCTTGATCAACCTTCTCTATGATTATTCTAATAGTCTGTGGTGTGGAGAAAGTGACTGGGACCTCTTTTAGTGTGATACTTTCGTCCACATTGTTCAGTTTGAAGAAAAGTCCTTATATCGTCGAAAACCGGTTATTGGAAATTTGGAATTCCATTTCTGCCATGTTACGCGGCGCATATGTTTCGCATTTTATTTTATACCTGGATCTCTCAATCATGCGCCGTTCATGACGGCGCATAGTGGCGTCGTGCCGTCGCATAGCAGTGGCGTCGTGCCGTCGCGTCGTGCCGTCGCCCCTTTTTGCACTGTGTGTATAGGGCCGTTTCGGCGTCGCGTCGCGCGTGCCGTCGCATAGTCGCGTACGTCGTGCCATTGCACAGTTAAGTTGCGTCGTGCCGTCGCATAGTTGAGTCGTGCCGTCGCATCATCGTGCCGTCGCATAGTTGAGTCGTGCCGTCGCATCATCGTGCCGTCGCATCGTCGCATCGTCGTATCGTCGCATCGTCGCATCATCGCATCGTCGCATTTTGATAAAGGCCTGTCTTGAGTTTCGCCAAGTGAGGGCGCACAAGCTTCTGAGTTCATGTTAAAGCATAGGTCTACTCAACTAGGCAGTGTATGTTTTGCCGGCACCGGCTTTCTTCCTGCCCACCGGTTCCTTATACTCTGATTTGTAAAGATTCATGCAAGAATTATGTATAAACATCAAAAGGATCTGGCCAGCCGGCGCATGACATAATGCAATTTGGCCGATCAGAGTATTAAACGGACCGGCATAATTACATGGTAAAGATCGAGGCCTGGGCCATGACTACTTTGATGCCTACATTAAACTATTTCCCCTCCTGAAAATCAGATTGTGAATATGATATACACTGTACAGAGAAAAATTGGACACAGGATGGTAAATAACAACTGTCTGAAAGGTTAAAACTGATCCTCTTCTGGAAAATAAGTTAGTAACGAATATCAAAATACAAGTCAAGCAAACATTATCATCAAAATGCATTAGGTCTATGTGTTATGTGAATTAATACTATAGACAGGGGAGCAGGCCTAAATCTAAATCAGGAAATCGAAGTAGGGTGAAACGTACGTGTTCAATCATTGGAAAATCAACTTGTAGTTTTGTATTAAGTGAACTCTTACTATGGTCATGTAATCTGGGTGACCACTTAAAAAATGGAGTGGCTGTATTATTTATAATTTAATTTTGTGAGTGGTTTATACATGGAGGTAGAAACAGGGGGTAGAAGCTACCGTCCAACTCTTTCGAATTGCAATGTGGTTCGGCAAGCAGGCCTTATTAGATCAGTAGCTGGCACATTTCAAAAGGACACTTTCCTCTTGGCAGCGCAGATTTAACAACGTATAATTATTTGAGGACGTAGGCCTATGCATTAACATGAACTCAGAAGCTTGTGCGCCCTCACTTGGCGAAACTCAAGAAAGGCGTTTATATGCATCTCAGTACCTTGTAATTTGCATTATGTCATGCCGGTTGGCCAGAGGTCTTTCATTTTGATGTTTTTCATAAGCTCTTGCATGAATCTCTACAAATCAGAGTAAGGGACCGGTAGAATTTCCTAATTAAACAAGATGTAATCATATACCTCATCTCATGTAGAGTTTGTAATGTTCAGTATGTTGGCGAGTCCAAATTAAAACACCCTCAAAAAACCTATCTATGGCCATGAGGTCTACAATCAAAACCGGTAAAATGGACACCCCTGTTGGGTATCAGTTCAATCTCCCTGATCATTCGATATCAGATATGAGTGTACTGGGCATAGAATCACTTGGTCACCGTAGTAATACTGTCCGTCTTAGCCGTGAGAAAATGTGGATGAAGCGTTTTCGGATATTCAACCACATAATATTATGGTCTCAACATCCAGGAGGGTAATGACTATAACACCATGCAGCTGTCTGATAATCCTTCTTTTGTGTTCAGTCCTTCACACTTCTCTCTTTGATCTTTCCCCCTCTTGTCACTAATCCCTACCCTACTCCTTGCCCTTCTCTTTGATCTTTCCCCCTCTTCTCACTAATCCCTACCCCACTCATTGCCCTTCCCTTTGATCTCTCCCTACCAGCTTCACTCTTTGTCCTTTGTTTCTCATCCGTGTCCCATTCACTCCCCCCCCCCTTCCTTCGTGTACATGTATCTGTTTTGTCCTTGTCACTCTGCCTTTGAGAAAGGTCCTGCTAGGATCGAAACGTCAGGCCCACTAAATTTTAAAGTAAAAAAAGTCAATTAGTTAAGTAAAATAAATAAATAAAGTAAAAGTTACAAATGAAATGGATAGGTGTTAAGATTTCCCCCCCTTTTTTTTAAGCCGACATAATCTCTTTTTTCTTTTTTGGAGGGGGGGGGGAATATAATTATGAACCCTTTAAAAAATCATAGTTGGTGTATTCTTTGTCTACTCATTTTGTTGGAAATCTGCAGTTTTGGTTTCACTATACATGTATCACTATACATCTCTCTGCCTTTGAGAATTAAGGTCCTGCTAGGATCGAAACGTCAGGCCAACCAAATTTTGAGACACTATACATGTAGTTAGTGACATACGTACATTACGAACCCACACGCGGTTACCTTCACCGCCGCGGTGCAATTCCTCCGAGATACTCGTGCTAGAGGTAGATACATAATTATTTTGTAGATACATGTATGATTCCTTAGTGATCCGTTTTCAAACTATTCGTATATACCTTGGGAACTTTTGCTAGTAGGAGTACGTACCATACTCTCCTAACGAACAAATGGTACGAAGCTACTGCAGGATACCCATTGTATTAGGCAATGACCGCTGACCAGCACAAGCTGGACATGAATACGGTACCCCTTCCGATGATCCGTTGGTTGTGCACCGAGTTGTTTACGCGAGCAGGATTAGCTGACGTCACTACACGTAGGTGACTCATCGGGATTACCCATTCATTCGGTGGTCCTGTTCGGACCGGTTACTTCGACCATGGAATGGCTCCATACTTCGAACCTCAGTCACATCTATCCTTATTCCTCCATGGTCACATTAATTGGGGTTGAATTTGGAAACACTGTAGCCTGACGCTAAAGGCCACACAAAACTACAGTAGACCTACGTATTTTTCCCCGTAAAGTGTTTGTACAATTAAAGGATATTAAAACAATAGACTCGATCTGTCGGAACACAAGGCTTTGGTTTACATGACCATTCCCACGTTTTTATTCTGTTTTCATTCACCACCGGTTTTGAACAATAAACAAAACAGATTCATTATAATGAGGAGAGAGTAACTGAGGTAAACTTCATGATTATACAAATGCTAGACTTTTTAACAATTATAACAGTCTGTCTTTGTGTGATATACAAAAATGTTGCAAACTGCTTACTGACTAAAATTACCAAAATGTGAATCTAAAATTTAATGGGCCTGACGTTTCGATCCTAGCAGGACCTTTCTCAAAGGCCTAAATTTTAGAGTCTGTCTTTGTGCTCACTTTGCTCATTCACCTGCTCATTTTGCTCATTCACCTGCTCATTTTGCTCATTTTGCTCATCGACCTCCTCATTTTGCTCATTCACCTACTCATTTTGCTCATTTTGCTCATGTTGCTCATTTCCTGCTCATCATGGTGCTCATTTTCTGCTCACTTTGCTCATCGACTTGCTCATTTTGCTCTCATCAAGAAATAGGATTTTCTAATCCTTTCCATCTCTAATTTTGTCTTCCGCTTTCATCATGTTGGAACAAACCGAAAAATTCGGCATGGTGTTTAACCATTACCCTGTCCAGGGCCTTGTCAACTTCCATGCCTTTATCTAGTTTTTCTTTGAGATCTGCGAGAATAACTTGGTGGGTTTCATTTTCCTTAAGATGCAAGTAACTTGATAGGAAATCCTTGTAGTTGTCAAAGAAGACTCTCTGGACTACCCAGCGGGTTTTCCTATTGGCTTTGTCTTCGGCTTGATCTTCATCCATACCATTGTCGATGTACTTCTCGTGTTTCTCATTCCACATATCTTTGGTTGCTTCTTTGGCCTCTTCCAACCAGTCTTGGTAAGCGATATTATCTTCCAATTCAGAGCTGGACTCATCTTCTTCCGTCGGTTTCTTCCTCTGATTCGTCATCACTCTCCTCTAAATCGTCACCATCATCCTTAGATTCAGTCCCGTCGCCATCAATTGTAGATTCAGTTACGCTGCTTTCTGTTTCCGAATCCTGACATCTACGCCTTTTAAATCCTGGTTAATAATCTTCTACGTTAGAATTGCCTGATCGAAATGTTCTTATGTTACGATCATCGTCAATGTCGTCCATTTTCGATTCACCCACACCGTGTGCGTTTTCTTCATGTCTTCGAAGGTTATATCGCCGACTATAGCTTGTGCTGCAATCGTCACTGGTCCCACGAAGTGACCCATCTGAATTTTTTTAGTTTCGAGAAAAACGCGTTTGAAGTTTTGTGTAAGTTTCAGCGAAGAGTTTGCTTTAGTAATAGACATTACAATGGATCATTCTCAAGTGTGCACTAGAATTAGGAGTTGTACTTTTATTGTAGCTGAAATTAGTTCCAACAAAAGTGGACTATCGCAACAAAACTCCACCACAAAGTAATACGTCGTTTCGTGAAATCACTATTTCAGTTTCTCCTTCGCGCGCAATGCGACGCACCGAGATGGGTCACTTCGTGCGAACATCGTTTGGATTTCTGCGCTGCATTAAGAACGACTCATTCGTATTGCGCATGCGCCGCGTCTCGGCCTCACAACCTCATCAACCGAGGAAATTGCAGTCTTTTTCCAGCTAAATTTATAATGCTTGCATTTATTGTATTTGTAGTCTGAGGTTTTAGGAGTGTAAAATTTTGAGAACATGGACACTGCATGGGATGTAGCAAGAAAATTTATGTATTGCTTGCCGATTATAACAGGATGAAGGCTTGGTTGAAAATCTACGCTATTTCGTTATAATACTTAACATACACCAATGAAGCGCAGAACAAGTTCTATCTATTTTCTTCAACGGTTTATTCATAAATAGTAAAATGGTTTTCATACTTGAAATTAAATATAAAACTTTACAAAGTTAAAACATGATACCCTAAATCGAAATTATTTCAATCAGATGGCAGTCAGTAAATTTCATTTCTTTATAATTCATTAGCAAAAAGCCAAACAGGCAAACCAGAATACACGTTGATATTGAAATAAAATCTTCCTGAATGAGATTGGAAGTACATTGCACAAAATAAATGTTTAAAACATACGTACACTTTTAAATCAGTCAGAGTTAAATCCGAATCACATTCATCACCAACTCACAGATCAATGGGTTTATCATTTTCAGCTTCACCGTGACTACTTTTTGATGATTCAACATTCCGTTTGATTTATAAGATTTTTGATGCTTGGGTAAAAGTTCATTTTCGTACATTTAAGGCTAGATTTATTACCATTTTACATTTCGATCATCTTTAAAATGCATTTTCAAATTTTAGGTTTTGTTCACTAACATACCAGATACTCAATAATTCAATCTGTAAATTACAGCGAGAAAATTCACTAAATCAAACCTAACACTCATGAGTACAGAAACATTGTAGTTCCCCCATGAAATCTGATGCAGAAAGTGCATGACTTTTCAGTGGGGAAGACTCGTGTAAAAAGCTACATGGTCAGGATGACTAATTACTGGAGTGAGACCTGCACAGAGACTCATCAAGTCTTTATATTTACCCTCACTGATTTTGGGAGGTCCTTGAGGATAAGCCTCACCGGGGAAGTGAAAGCGAAATTCATGTGTGTGTCTAGTGCTACCTGCAATATTGATCGTGTCAAAGCTTTCACTAAGATGTGAGAATTTGACATTGATTTGTGTCACCTGGTTTTTGGTGACCTTCACTTGCATGACCTTCGTCCAGTCTATTACATTACCTTCTACGGTTGAACGTACCCTTAGGATACGAAGTGCTTGGCTAAACTGTTTCCAGTCCCGAATGTCTTTGCTCTGCACCTCTTTAACATGGTATCTTGCAGGGTGCTTCCGAGCTGTTTCGATAAGGATAGCTAATTGAGAAGGGAGAAACATATGTCCAGTCTTTGCTAGACTTCTTTCTACAGTACTATGAACTGAATCACCCTCACTTTGGCCATGGCTTGTTTCAAAGTAGTACAGAGTAACCTGTTTTACTGAATTCGAGACCGATACAAAATACAGTAACATTGCTGGTAGTATGGAATTTTTGTTCTGTCCGATGCAGCCATCACTGAATAGATCAACAATCTCTATACCACGAGTGTCCAGAGTTTGCAGATATGTATAAAGATTCGAGGCAATTTCATTGGCCCCCCGTTTGCCATTGCCTTCGTGATGTAAGAAACAGAAACCATCCTTACTGCCTAATTCAAATATAGTGAAATTATAGCAGCCAAGTCTACGTTTGTAGAATAGAGTCCCTCTTCCAGATTTAGGCAAGTAGATGACCTGTTGGAGGTCATACACTGCCGCTACTGCTTTCCCAGGCTGACTGAGTGCTCTGTTTTTCTTTTCTGATTTTATTTCGCGTACTTTATCTTTTTCTCTTATGTGCCTCACATACTGGCCGCTTATCCTTTCCTTTTCAAGCTCACTTCCTTTGTGATAAGTTTCGCATAGCCCGCAAAGATCTTTTTTGGGTTTATGGAATTTCAATTTCATCTCACGAAAAACTCTTCCATATACTGTTCTCGAAGCCAGTGGTTTTGGATTTTCTGCAGCATATAGATCGTACATCCTATTTATGTTCAGATCCGGGGCTAAGTATTGGAAAGAAGTACTTGACCGACAATAATGCGATTCTGTTTTGGGGAATCTTAGGATGTGAGCTGCTACATTTTCTCTGCATTTGCGATCTCTACTTTTTGTTTGCCTTCCACCTCTCTGCTCCTTTTGCAGAGTGCCTAAAGGCCCCAGTTTCTTCACAACTGTGCGTACCTGTCGGTCAGATATCCCCACTGTACTGAGGAACATCTGCTTACAGACTCTTCTTAATGAGGCAGCCGTACCATTGCCTTTAGGAAGATAAAATTTGGTGTGTCTTTTTTTACAGGAACCTTTGATGGGTACTGTTGTGATAAATCTTGCTAGCCACTCTCTCTGTGCCTGCAAGCTTCCTAGAGAGTAATAGGCATTCCTGATAGATTGCCTTTCTTCTGCTGTAAAATCATTACATGCAAGGTTCCTTGCTATACAAAACAAACTACTGCATTTGGCAATATGTTTTGTCTTTCGAGCTTCTATAAACCTTTTTGTCTTTTCTGTGTAGTATGCTTCACCAGCATTTCTCTTTAGTTTCACAACTTTGTTTCGAGATTCTTTAGCTTGTGTTTCTGATGTGGTTTCTTCACATGAACTCTCTATTCTTGGTGCCCCCTCAACTATAAAAGACTCTGGGTCTTGATTATCTACCGGTATGTATGCACTATGGAAAATAGCAAATTCATTATGACCCTCACAAGATTTACCATTTCCTGATCGTATGAAATGCTCAAAACATAGTAAACAGCTGCATGAGGTGCAAGCTGCAAAAATGTCCTCATTACAAGAAAAATTTGAGCAAGTCTGACAACCTGTATTAAAAGTTGGCAAGGCTGCTTCAGATGAAGTTTCTCCAGTGGCTGCTTCGTGCATCTGAGTCCACGAAGGAACTGTAATGAAAAGAACAGCTGGGTGTGACTATCACCTTAGATCTGGGCACTGGATAAAATGTGTTACAATGCACATTTAAGTCAAACTTACGAGAGTTATGCAGTAAGGTGCTGAGGGGCAAGTTGTCCTCATCCATGTCTGTATCTGACACATGGGAGTCTTCCATTGTTGCTGTTAGAGAAAAGATAATTTTTGTCAAGTATATACATATCTCAAATAGGTAAATAATCGATATTCAGTGTCAGTATTACTTTACCACCTGATTTAATGTCAACAGATTAACAAATTCAACTTGAAGCTGCTGCTATTTCTCAACAGGAAGTCAAGTATTACTGATTGAAAAAATATAAATCTCACCATCAAAACTTATGCTGACAGGGGGCGTGCCAACTGTCGCTGCCTCATGACTGCTGTTGACAGGGGGCGTGCCAACTGTCGCTGCCTCATGACTGCTGTTGACAGGGGGCGTGCCAACTGTCGCTGCCTCATGACTGCTGTTGACAGGGGGCGTGCCAACTGTCGCTGCCTCATGACTGCTGTTGACAGGGGGCGTGCCAACTGTCGCTGCCTCATGACTGCTGTTGACAGGGGGCGTGCCAACTGTCGCTGCCTCATGACTGCTGTTGACAGGGGGCGTGCCAACTGTCGCTGCCTCATGACTGCTGTTGACAGGGGGCGTGCCAACTGTCGCTGCCTCATGACTGCTGCTGACAGGGGGCGTGCCAACTGTCGCTGCCTCATGACTGCTGTTGACAGGGGGCGTGCCAACTGTCGCTGCCTCATGACTGCTGCTGACAGGGGGCGTGCCAACTGTCGCTGCCTCATGACTGCTGTTGACAGGGGGCGTGCCAACTGTCGCTGCCTCGTGACTGCTGTTGACAGGGGGCGTGCCAACTGTCGCTGCCTCATGACTGCTGCTGACAGGGGGCGTGCCAACTGTCGCTGCCTCTTGACTGCTGTTGACAGGGGGCGTGCCAACTGTCGCTGCCTCGTGACTGCTGTTGACGGGGGGCGTGCCAACTGTCGCTGCCTCGTGACTGCTGTTGACAGGGGGCGTGCCAACTGTCGCTGCCTCGTGACTGCTGTTGACAGGGGGCGTGCCAACTGTCGCTGCCTCCTGACTGCTGTTGACAGGGGGCGTGCCAACTGTCGCTGCCTCCTGACTGCTGTTGACAGGGGGCGTGCCAACCGTCGCTGCCTCATGACTGCTGTTGACAGGGGGCGTGCCAACTGTCGCTGCCTCATGACTGCTGTTGACAGGGGGCGTGCCAACCGTCGCTGCCTCATGACTGCTGTTGACAGGGGGCGTGCCAACCGTCGCTGCCTCATGACTGCTGTTGACAGGGGGCGTGCCAACTGTCGCTGCCTCATGACTGCTGTTGACAGGGGGCGTGCCAACCGTCGCTGCCTCATGACTGCTGTTGACAGGGGGCGTGCCAACCGTCGCTGCCTCATGACTGCTGTTGACGGGGGGCGTGCCAACCGTCGCTGCCTCATGACTGCTGTTGACAGGGGGCGTGCCAACTGCGGCACCCTTAGCAATCACAGAGTCATATGAAGTGCCTGTAAAAGTGTCAATAAAGTAGGACAAATTATGCATGACCATGTAATTTTGAATTGTATTGGAATCGTGTTACACAAATGACTGACTGAGATTTCAAAGATAATAAATCGCAAGGTGATAGAAAGCTCCTACAAGTATACAACTTAAAAATTGGCAAAACCATGTCACAGCAAATTTCTGAAAAACTTACGTACTGAAAAAGTATACTTACGGGAGTTAAACAGTAAGGTGCTGAGGGGCATATGATCTTCTAAGTCTGTGTCTGAGTCTTCAGTGTCTTCCAAGGATGCTGTTATACACATAACACAGTGAATACCTCATTACAAAAGGTTGTACATGCCTTGTTCTTATTTATCACAATAAACAGACTACCATGTTAAAATTCTCAAATAAAATTGATGATAATATATGCATATTTTACTTACTATAGCAAGGCGTGTCCTCGATTGCGATTACTGTCCCCCTCCACCAGCATTTGCCCCACCTCATTTTTACAAGCTGTCCTGTTTTTAAAGGTGGCTTGAACTTCAGGTGATCAGATAGAACAACATTCTTGGTGCCATCTCGCCATCTGACAAGTACATCCATTCCTGATGGAGGGGACACCTATAATAAACAGTAAATAGAAATAACTTTGATAATGCTTCTTCAAGGAAATGCCTGCAAATGGGTTTTAAATTTTATGCAGCCTTTATTTAGTAAAGTAATTAATAGTACAGTCATAATCACGCCTAGGGCCTAACGTTAGCCTAGGCCTAGTATTGGTAAAGACCTCCAAAGTGAAACACAAACATATTGCCAGTATTTCAGATTAATAGGCCAAGGCTATTTTTGTGACTCTTTAATACTACATGTACCAACCAATGCAAGACAAAAAGAATTAATGAATACTTACAACAAACGGAATATCACTGATGTAAAGAGACAGTCACAGCCTAGGTAGTGCGCGATCCGCGACTAAACGCAGCGTACGCGTACGTGTAACCGCACGAACGGAGAATTAGACTGATTTCCGATTTGTTTACGCGTAGATAAAATGACTAATAACGTCAGGGAACTACACATCAGTCTTCGTCAGACCTATTATCTGATCACATCTAAACAAAATTTGTTTTATATCAAATCATTCGAATCTGCTTAACACATTTTATAAACAACAGAGATAATTATTTTTTTGTTACAAATATGAAAACAGAAGATTTTTTTACAACAGATTAAAACCCATAAAATTTAAAATAGTGAAAACATGCATACGTCACTTCGTGCGACGCGCGTATCAAGTTTGTGTAGTTTCACGAAGTGACCTATCATAATGAGTCACTTTTGTAAAAATCGATCTATCGTTTTTTCAGAAGTGTCAAATAAAAAAATACCAAAAACGACCTAAATCCTTAATTTTATCACTTTTTTTCTGAAATATTTAGAAAGAGCATGACATTAGAAAACAAACACCGCAAAGAACTTATTTTGGCCAAATAATGAGATAAGTCGGTTCGTGGGACAAGCATAGCGTTTTATCCCAGAAATAGCATTCATGATGTTTACTCGTGCAAGTGTCAATCTCCAAATGGGAAGACATGTTTAAAATTGGGCAATATATAAATATCCTGTTTTCTGTCCTCATTTAGGTAAAATGAGCAGAAATGAGCAGAAATGAGCGGAAATGAGCGGAAATGAGCAGAAATGAGCAGAAATGAGCAGAAATGAGCAGAAATGAGCAGAAATGAGCAGAAATGAGCAGAAATGAGCAGAAATGAGCAGAAATGAGCATAGTGGGCCCCTTACCTCCCAGTGATAATTTTACTCACATGTTAACTATCATTGATAGATATACTCGTTGGCCGGAAGCGATTCCAATTCCAAATACCACTACTGAGACAGTTGCCAAAGCTTTCCTAAGTCGGTGGGTCGCGATGTTCGGCGTTCCAGCCTATATAACAACAGATCGAGGTTCGCAATTCGAATCAAATTTTTTCAATGATTTGTCGAAACTTTTAGGCGTTAAGCGATTAAGAACAACCGCTTACCATCCTATTGCCAACGGCTTAATCGAACGATTTCACCGTCAATTAAAAGCTGTCATCAAAGCATCTGACCAACCTAATAATTGGGCAGATATCCTTCCAATTGTACTATTGGGCATTCGAACAGCTCTCATAATTGCAAAACTAACATTAATGCAAGCGTTGCAGAAATGGTATTTGGCACTACCCTCACATTACCTGGCGAATTAATAACAATTACCAAAGACAACTCTGTGCCCGATCGAAGCAATTTTGTTAAGAAACTTAAACAACAAATGGCTAAACTTACTCACCGGTACTCACGAGACCGTCAAGTAAAACATCGTATTTGGACAAAAATATTAATAGTTGTAGTCATGTTTGGGTTAGAGTTGATTCTGTCAGGAAACCCCTACAAGCGCCATATAAAGGACCTTTCAAAGTTTTGAAACGTAAAAACAAATATTTTGTCTTAGATGTTCACGGGAAACGTGATACTGTCAGCATTGACAGGCTTAAAGTGGCATATTTAGAAGATGATCTTAAATTCACTGATAGCAAAACTTCTAAATCAAACGTAGTTAATCCTTCCACTTTTAATTCAAGAAAAGAAATAACGCGAGAAGCGACATCAACACCACCTTATACGACACGTTCAGGCAGACAAGTTAATTGGCCTAAACGATTCGTTCAAGTTATTATTGATTAAAGGAATTATATAGTCATTAAAGAAAATTCCTGTAATGAACACAATAAAAATGGTTAAAAAAACAAAAAACAAAAAAAACATAATAACTATATATTAAAACAAATGCCTCCAGCATATTAGGGGGAGACTGATGTAGTAGTCCTTTATTTGTCCTGGTTTCTCCCCGGGTGCTTTTCTTTTGTGTTCTGTGCCTTTTGTGCGAGCCAAGTCGGCATGCACTATTTCAGTTAGGTTATTGCATAACACCACTATCAAGCCACTATCTCCAGCAAGCACACCACCTATCCAGCTGCACGTTCGCCGTGGTAGATCCTTTTGGCAGTAGTATACAGCCAATAGCTAGGTAAGCCATCGGTGATCGCTGCAGCACTGGTAAATATTCAGCTTTAGGCGAAAGCCCGCCGCGATCTATTTTCACCTTTATTTTCTTCTGGCGCGTATATATAGTAAACCAGCGTACTACTAAATTAGCTGATATATATACAAAAAATGTTGCAAACTCCTTACTGACTAAAATTACCAAAATGTAAATCTTAAAATGTAGTGGGTCTGACGTTTCGATCCTAGCAGGACCTTTCTCAAAGGCAGAGTGACAAGGACAAAACAGATACATGTACACGAAGGAAGGGGGGGGGAGAGTGAATAGGACAGGACACGGATGAGAAACAAAGGACAAAGAGTGAAGCTGGTAGGGATCGAGAGATCAAAGGGAAGGGCAAGGAGTAGGGTAGGGATTAGTGAGAAGAGGGGAAAGATCAAAGAGAAGGGCAAGGAGTAGGGTAGGGATTAGTGAGAAGAGGGGGAAAGATCAAAGAGAGAAGTGTGAAGGACTGAACACAAAAGAAGGATTATCAGAAAGCTGCATGGTGTTAGTCATTACCCTCCTGGATGTTGAGACCATGTGGTTGAATAGTCCGAAGACGCTTCATCCACATTTTCTCACGGCTAAGACGGACAGCATTACTACGGTGACCAAGTGATTCTATGCCCAGTACACTCATATCTGATATCGAATGATCAGGGAGATTGAAGTGATACCCAACAGGGGTGTCCATTTTACCGGTTTTGGTAGTAGATCTATGGCCATACATAGATCCGTTTTTTGAGGGTGTTTTTGGTCTCGCCAACATACTGAATATTACAAACTCTACAAGAGATGAGGTATATGATGTTGGAGGTAGTGCACGTGATACAGCCATAGGTCGTGTGGGTAGTTCCAGAAGAATGTCCATTGAAAGAGTCTATTTCCTTGACATGTGTCTTGCAAACAATGCATTTCGAGGTACACTTAATGTACCAAATTTAGTTGGAGGTGAAGAGTCCACATGGGGAACCTCTGCTCGGACAATTAAGTCACGCAGGTTACGGGGGCGACTGAAAGCCAAAACAGGCGAATTTGGAATGGCATCAGCCAGACGATCTGAAGTGTGGAGGATATGGTGGTTTTCCTTAGTTATCTTCCTGAGAGGAGGAAGAGAAGGGTGGTAGGAAGTAACTAAGGGAACCTTGGGCTTGTCCTTGGGACCTGGTGGCTTTTGTTTTAGTGCCGAACTTCTGGGAATGGAATAGACTTTAGCAATGGAGTTCTTCTTCACTTGGCGAGAACTATAGGCGCTATAGCAACCAAGTTACTGGCCAATACACGTGTATGGCGGCGAAAGTCAGACTCATGGGAACATGCGCCTCAATGTGAGGGCCTGCATGGCTGTAAGCTATACCAGTCTTACAGTGTCTGGGGTGACAACTGCATGGAGGCATGGAGATATTGTTGAGCGTCGGTGGGCTTAGAATACAACTTACAAGTCAGTATAGTAATTAGTGTGTCGAGGTCTTTCCGGACGGTACATCCAGAAAGTGGGTCTGCTGGAGAGAGTGTTCCCATGTGAATTTGATAGTGCTGTGGAAGGAATTGATGTGGTCAAAGAAGGCATTCAAGCTGCTATCATCCCTAGTCCAAATGAAGAAAACGTCATCTATGTATCTCAACCAAATCCAGGGACGGCATGGAGCCTCACTGAGCATGCGTTCCTCAAGGTCACCCATGAAGAGGCATGCAAAGGAAGGAGTCATGCGCGTGCCCATGGCAGTGCCATGCACTTGAAGATAGTGCTTGCCAAGAAAGGAGAAATTATTCTTGGCCAGCACTAGCCTCATGAGGGTGGTTATGTCGGAGATGGGTGGAGAAGACTGTTTTCCTTTGGCCAGGGCCGAGGAGCAAGCTTGAATGCCTTCTTCCTGGGGGATGTTAGTGTATAGAGAGGAAACGTCAATAGTACCAATTATGGCAGTGGTAGGAATTTGATTCTTGACACTTTCCAACTTTCGCAGAAAGTCGGGAGTGTCATGGACGTATGAGGGAATTTGGGTAACCATAAGGGTTTGAGAAAAGAGTCAATGAAAAGAGATATGTGTTCCGTAGGTGAACCATTGCCAGAGATGATGGGTCTGCCTGGGTTGTTGGTCTTGTGAATTTTCGGGAGAAGGTAGAATCTGGCAGTTCTACAATTGATCGGTGATAGAAATCTGTGAGTTTTTTTACTCAAATGATCACGTGATTGCATGTCATCCAAAACTTCCTGAATTTGCTTTGAAAATTTGCCAGTGGGATTAGAGTCCAGACATGTATAGTGCTGGGGAGTTGGCGATTGGCTTCATCAATATATTTTTGGCGATCCATGATTACTACGGCTGACCCTTTATCTGCTGGCTTGATAATGATGCCACCGCGGGAACGTAGAGTGTTGAGAGCAAGACGTTCTTCCCTGGGGAGATTGTCGTGGGGCTTACGGGTAAGATGAGAGGAGTTGGAAACTTGAGAACTGACTGCTTGCACATACGTTTCAAGGGCTGGAACACGGTTCTTGGGGGGGGGGGACCCAGGTGCTTTTTGCTCGGAAAGGTTATTTTCTACGGGAGCCAGAATCGAAGAAGAACTCAGTCAGACGAAGTCTGCGGTAATACTCAGTGAGATCTTGACTGAGCATTACTTGGTCAACTTTGGGGGGAGTTGGACAAAAGTTCAAGCCCTTGGAAAGTAACGTATGCTCGGCGTCAGTTAGAGAAGAAGAGGAAAGGTTGACAACAGTGTTAGTGGGGGGTAAAGGTGTAGACTGGGGACTGCGTCTGCGTTGTTTGGCAACAAGGCCACCAATCTCCTTGTTTCTCCTGTCGGTGAGAACAGAATACGGTGAGAACATAATACTAAATTAGCTCCATTTTAATTTCCTCCTACTCCTAGCGAAGTAGCCATTCTTTCATTTATGCGCTTTTATAAGTTGCACAGCTAAAAACTAATAAAATAAAGGAAGTTCAGTAAGTTGATGGTCCCGCGTTGCCTCTTCTGTCTACGTTTGTGTGACGTGGTCAAGATCGCCCCACTCATAACACTAATACTGGCTCAACTACATACATGTGTAGGTCAAGAGCAGTAACACCGTGCAAAATTTAAGTTTACACTAGTTTGTGTACTGATTTACATAGGCTTGAAAGATCTTGAAAGATTTCGGATGCTGATCTTGAAAGAAATTTAAAACACGAGTGGTCACAGTGGTCGCGACTTGTAACATTACTCATTACTCATTATAGTAATAACATTAACAGGTGGATCGTGTGCGGGGAGCTGCAGCTAGCTACGCCGTGATTGAATGCGAGTGAGGCTAATCATCAAAGTGTTACACAGGACCTCGTATTTTAAACAACTACATGAGCTCGGTAGGCCTACCATATACCAGACTTCGTTTCTACTTGTTCAATTATTTACGGCTGTATCGTGGGAACCCCCGTTTTCGACGCTACACGTTTTCGACGCTTAGCCTTCTAAGTTCTAACTCACATCGCACTATGAAAACAACTCCGTATAACGATCTCAGACTTCGTATCTTACAGTTGGTTTCCTGCTCTTGTCCTAGTCCGAGTAACTTGGACCCGACAAGTCATCCTTTTTTTATCGAATTTTGAAATTTTGAATTTCGGGTGACTGTCACCCGAAATTCAAAATTTCAAAATTCGATAAAAACAGGGTGACTTGTCGGGTCCAAGTTACTCGGACTACTCTTGTCCTACCCCCAGAACTGTGGAGTTCTAGTTCTACGTCGTCCGACTACGTCGTCCGCAGCGGACGACGTAGAACCCCACAGTTCTGGGGGTACTCTTGTCCGTCACCGAAAATGTGGAAATTTAAGGCTTTTCCAGTAGGCCAAACTCGTGTTATTCAAAAAGTTGCTCTTTTGGGGTCTATTTTCCTAGGTACAAAATTGGCAGTTGCTTCGAAGCTCCAGTTTTCTTTATTGTTGGTCCTAAAAAAAATCTGAGTGTACCTTAACAAACCCCAACATGCGTAGAAAAAAAATATATCACGCAATTTGAGGCAGTCCGTTCTGTGTAAAAACTATGGAGCCTCCTATAGGGCGTCTCGTCTCTTTATTATTTAAAGACAAAAAGTAACATGGCCCAATAGGCTTTTAAAAAAAATGAAAAAAATAAAAGGGCAGCTAGAGAAAGTACCAAGAAGGAGGAAATGTGTCTCTGGAGTGACATTGGGAAAGGTCATAACTGAAGAAGGAGTGAGAAAGAGGATTGTGGAGTTTTTTTTAACGCAGTGGCTGTTGTTACGGCAGTCGTCCATTTAGTTCCCTGACTTCACAGTAATTGTCAGGATGTTTAGCTTTTGGAACCAGACTATCAGCTAATACAGTAATAGACTGGTTCAACCAGCCTGCAATGCTGACGAAATACAATTAAGTCAGGGAACCACACGGACGACTGCCGTAACAACAGCCACTGCGTTTTTCTAAACGTCACAAAAAAGACATCAACAAGACCAATACGTTTTAAGCATAAATTATGAATGATTTGAGGTAAGTGAGTGTTAGAAGCAGTGTGGAAAAACAAAAACATAGAAGAACACACAAAAACATACAGGGAAGAATTTTACAGTGCCACACAGCATTTTGAGTTATTTTAAGAATTTATTTTGCGTTTGGCTGCACTGGGACACCTTACTAAACACCACTGACGAAAATAGGTGACTATGCTTACTGCGCGGTGCGCCGCGGACGTCAACAAAACCGGGTAATCTTACGGAAGTGACAGGCTTGATCAACCTTCTCTATGATTATTCTAATAGTCTGTGGTGTGGAGAAAGTGACTGAGAACTCTTTTAGTGTGATACTTTCGTCCACATTGTTCAGTTTGAAGAAAAGTCCTTATATCGTCGAAAACCGGTTATTGGAGGATACGTACGTGCGTGCGCACACACTCACACAGACCAACTGCGCACACGGAGCTGTCAAAATGTCATCGATTTGCGTGTAGCGGTTGTGTGTGCAGTCTGAAATCAAAGATGACCGCCGCATTTTGGCTAGTCGGACAGGAGAGAATCTTCACGATCACCTGAGGGGAAATTTCTCCTCTTTCCCTGAACGTAAAACAAATGACCAGAATTGAAATCGCTGATTCTCACTTAAGCCAAAGATTGGTGCGTAGGACGGTTTCACGGGTGTTTTCGGGGTAAAATCTGGGGTTTCAGTAGTCCGAGTAACTTGGACCCGACAAGTCACCCTTTTTTATCGAATTTTGAAATTTTGAGGGTCGGGTGACTCGGTGTAGGGTCCAAGGACGAGGGGTAAATTTCCGCTTGGACACCGGGACTTAAAAAAAAAAAACCTTCTGAAATACCCAGATTTCCCCCCAAAACACCCGTAAAACCGTCCCATGCGCCCATTAAGGATTCAGTGAGAATCACAGATTCCAGTAATTAGTCATTTTGTTTTATTCACGTTTGGGAAAAGGGAGAAATTTCCCCTAGAAAGGCGGCCATCTTTGATTTCAAATTGAAATGGTGTATACTGTACACGTATACACATAAATAGATCTGACGTTTTGTCAGGTCTGTGTGCGCAGTGGATCTGATTTCGGAAGGTTTTTTTTTTTTCAAGTCCCGGTGTTCTGCCAAAAAGTGCCCCTGCCAAATACTGTCCGCTCATTAGCATACTAATCGCTGATTGGTTAGCATTAGGGATAGAGTTAGGGTTAGGATTAGGATTAGGGTCTTTAGGGTTAGGGTTTGGATTAGGATTAGGATTGGGATTAGGGTTAGGGTTAGGGTTAGGATTAGGGTTGTTTGGGTTAGGGTTAGCGTTACGGTTACAGTTAGGGTCAAACGGTACCAAAGTGCCCAACGTTGCGTGTGTTACTGTTAGGCCAGCAACCATACACAATGCATCATACGTGTGTAGTGCGCAACCATTCCCCAACCACGGTGGTTGAATGTCATACGTATTGGACCAATCAGCGATCAGTATGCTAATGAGCGGACACTATTTTGCAGGGGAGACTATTTGGCATGACACCGGTTCAAGCGGAAATGTACCCGTCTTCCTTGGACCCTACAGTCACCCGACCCTAAAAATTTCAAAATTCGAAGTAAAAAAGGGTGACAATTGTCGGGTGCAAGTTACTCGGACTAGGGTTTCGGTCAGGGATAGTCATGGAGTCGAACACATCGTTATTTGGTCGTGTTTCCCTGCAGAAAATCTTGGACCCTACTATCGCCCGACCCCCCTCAACAAATTTTTAAAAGGGCGATTGTAAGGGTTCAAGTTACTTGGACTAGAATTCACCGACCCTCCAATTTCCAAATTTCGATAAAAAAGGGTGACTTGTCGGGTAAAAGTTAACGTTTTATACTTTTAAAAGCTGACCTTGGGTCTACCTTTCATACGTGTCATGAATG
The DNA here is from genome assembly GCA_949987565.1 of Luidia sarsii. Lineage (NCBI taxonomy): Eukaryota > Metazoa > Echinodermata > Asteroidea > Paxillosida > Luidiidae > Luidia > Luidia sarsii. The sequence continues at coordinate 19,799,750 of OX465103.1, read as the reverse complement.
TTTTATTTGACAGTTACCTTCAATATTTTATTACTAAATGATCAAAATGCTTTATTCTCTCAGGATTGGCAACTAGGTTCTGAATTTAATAATTATGTCAGATCAAGTTACTATTTTCCTCCTTCCATACATAATGCAATGACATGTCATGTATGAATGTCATGTGTCACATTTTGCACACTGTTGCAACTCACTGTGATCAGTACACATGGTACAGGATCCTGTGCTTGTGTTGGTCAGTCAAACAGCTAACAGCTGATTGGGGAATCTTGTCATGAATATTTATTTGTAAGGTGGAACCATTTATTATTATTATTACTATTATTTTATTCATGCCATTCAATTTATTACACATGTTTACAAGATGGGCAAGGGAGAGACTAAAGCAAAAACAATTGCTGTGGCCAGTGACCTGTCACTCCACATCAAGCAGTAAATATACTATACTATAATTGAAGTAAACAAAATAATATAAATTAAATCAATAAGTATAAATTAATATAACAAATAAATATTTGGAAACAATGGGGAAAATATTGCTTGATTAAAAAAAGAGCACAGTGAAATAGTAGTTGGATAGATTAAGATGATAGAATGCTGTTCCTAAGTGTGGCAAGAAGAGATGAAATGGGCTGTGAAACAATACCATTGATTGCAAATATCTTCAGAGAGATTTGACCAGAGTCGAGCGAAAACATGGAGACAAGATAAATGCAGGGATTGAGTCCTAGCTTGACGGTTGATAAACAATACATTGTTAACATGGCGGGAATGAATAGTTACGTTGTAAACACATGTTCGTTACATTAAACAATATTAAACAGACACTTATAATTGTAACTCATCTCACCACGCTTCAGACCCAGGATAAAGCGGGTGGCACGCCTTTGCACCTTTTCCAAATTATCAACCTGCTTCTTTGTTTGAGGGAGTCAGGCCGGTACAGCATACTTCAATTTTGGAAGGACGAGAGCTTTATACAGTGAAAGTTTTGCCGAAGTAGAAGAGTTGAAGGCAACAGTTTTGATGAGAGCAAGTGTGCGATTAGCAGAAGAAACAACAGACTTAACATTGATCATTCCAAGCTAGCTGATTATTCAGAGTCACTCCAAGATATTTAACTGAAGAAACGGCTGTCAGAGGTTACCAGAAAGAAGATAAGAAGGGGGGATTGGTGGGAATTTTTTTGAAATATAATCAGGTGCAATTTATATATTTCTTTTAAAATTCAACTTCAAAATGTCTTTTGTGGCAGTTTCTACAAGGATGCCTGTGCGAAGACTTATTTCAGTCACTCCATCCATTGGTTTAGTTGACTCCAAGGTTGCTATCAGAGTGACTGGAGTGGAGCCCAACAGCCATGTGACAATCAGGTGATTAAGTTTTGAAAAATGGTCAAGAAAACCTTGACTGGACCTGGATTTGAACCCAAGACCAATTAGTCAACTACAATGAGTATGAACTAGTCTTTGCAGGGTAGGGAACACCAGTCAGAATTTAACCCCCAGGGATCACGCCTCCACTTTCATTCATATGCAAAGAACCAATTGTTGTAAACCTGGCTGCAGCAGCTGATCTCACAAAGTGGACTCAACTTGTTCAATGTAGGCTAAGTAACCAAAGATATATAAAGAATATGCTGACTGGGAACTACATGTATTAACAGTTTCGATCATGCCCCTGTTTACATCTGAATTAATATGAGAGCGTGATCATGGGAAATATACAGTGCAGTTAATGGTTGAATGCTTCTGACTGTTGCCCCCACCCCAGCAGAGACTAGTGGAATATTTGGGATGGCCACAATCTATCATCTATCTAGGGCACTGGTATAAAAAAACCAGATGTCTTTGGTTTAAATCCAGGTCCAGTCAAAGTTTTCTTCAGGTCTTTTCATTATAATTATCAAATGAAATAAGATTGTGATTTTTCTTGATAATATGCTGGACAACTGAACTGATTCTTACATTGTTGCACCTGATGTGCTGACATAGTTATGAGATCGTCAACGGAGCAATAATACAAACTCCTACTCAGGCATAGCATGGAGGACGAATTGGTCTTGAAAAATGGTGGTAATTAGAACAAGGGATCGATATAGGAATTACACATGCATGACTCATCAACCCTTTGATTTTTTTCAGACAGTATTTGAAATATTGTTGGAAATCCCTGTTCAGTTTGTACACAGTTCGCCTTAATACTCCTAGCAACTGTGTATTATGTCTCATGGCTAAAAGCATAAATGAATTTTTCTAATGATAATTCAGATGCTCAAATTTTTACAGTACAGCAAAATTTACACAGGTTGAAAATGCACATGGGTCCGAAATGCATCCACCCCTTGTTAATTTCAACACAGGTCAGTCATGCTGTGCATTCATATTACGCAGCAAAAAATTGGCTATCGTGCTCCACTTGTAAGTTTTGACCTGTGTAGCGTTCTGTTCTGTTCGCATGTTTTTTTCACATCAATTGGACACATTCTTACATGGGTTGAAATGTAACAAAGGTCCATTCACACTACTCTTTCAAAAAATTGTCCATACGGGTCATTGGGTCAACTGCTCTCAATCCACCTATCAACCCAAGCATGGTTAGTTTCAACCTGGGTTGAGCTCCTTTGTCGATGTCATGTTAAAGTATTGTAGTTTGAAAAGATAAGTAATTTCAGTCATTTGTAGGTCTGTGAAAAACATTACTTTGCCAAACTGTGAGGCAGCCAATTGTCTGGGGTTCCTCACTCTACTTGTCCAACCATTATTGGTGTTCCCTTTTGGCAAGTTTAGAATCAAGGTGGATGTGTGATATTGGACATATGTTTGTGTGAAGAAATACGTAGGAAAATTCAAGTTTCTAGTAATTGTTTAATAGTGTTTGTTCAGAAATGAGTAATCGCTGAATATGTACGAGTCATAATTTGTGTGAGTTTCAAAGACTTATGGAAACACAAAAAGATTAATCTCAATGTTGGGTATCAAAATGTGGATGCATGGTGTCGGAAATAGACTTCATTTTAGACTTATTCTACAAACTATTGGATTGTGAATAGCGCCATCAATACACTGGGATTGCGAAATGTCGTAATGGCCACTTTTTTATTTTAATTCCATTTTGTTTATTTATATAAAAAATTTGTAATGCCTCTTCATTTCATGAGATACAAATTAAATCTGTTAAAGTGCATGCACAGCAAAAGTGAGTGTGGCTACTTGAGAAGTCCTTAAAGAGAAGGCCTAAAAGCTCGAAGAAAATTTGTTGAAAAACTAGTGACCAGTCTCACTTCTTAGTTTTATAGGCCTATAATTTTTATAAGCTTCTTGAGAGGTGTTGCATGCATCAAAGATTACTTCACCTGTAACAACTTACGTGCAATTGCTCAATCTGCGTATCGACCTCGATCATCGCTCCACTGAAACTGCCTTACTGCATGTTCAGAATGATCTTCTCCATGCCATTAATCAGCACTATGAGGCACTCCTGATCTTACTGGATTTTTAGCTTGGCGTTTGACACCATTGATCAAGCCATTCTGCTTGGATGCCTTTAAAGTCGGTATGGCATAATAGGGTCTGCTTTACAATGGTTCCGCTCTTACCTGAGCGACCGTTCTTGAATCTGTGACCATCGGCGAGGCTGCATCATTAGTAGGCCTACATCACATACCCTGGGGAGATCAGTTTGTGGTGCTTCATTGTTTACCTTCTACACAGCCGCAATCAGTGATATCTTGACAAAACATTCTGTCAATCATGTCATGTACATTTAGGCTAAGCTGATGATACGCAGCTCTACTTACAGAGAGCACTTCAGCAGTTCATCGGTTGAAGGACTGTGTTAGGGACATTAAGGACTTCCACTAGCCATGATCGGTGACTTGGTTGTTGATGATTGCACTTAGGCTGGAAGCCTAGGAGTGGTTTTTGATAGTGAGCTTCGCATGAAGGCCCATGTTGGCAACATCTGTTGAGCCGGATGGTCCTTCATTTACAGGATTGGCAAAATCTGGAACTATCTAGACGAGCCAGCGACATTGAACCTTAAACACGCCTTCATGACATCTCGCATTGACAGCTGTAAGAGCCTTCTCATTATACCTTCCAACCAATGAAATCAACAGACTCCAGCGGTTACAGAATGCTGCTGCCAGATTGGTTTGTCGAGCTAAATGTCATGAGCACATAACCCCAATCTTTCAATTACTTCTTGGGCTCCCTGTTTCACAACGGATAATCTGCAAAACGCTTCTTCTGACTTTCAAAGCACTCCAAAACCTTGCCTCTTGGAACATAAAGGACCTTGTTCATCGTCATCAACCTAAACGCACATTCCTCTCCGCATCCCTTAACCTGCGACAGCCTTCACCCCCTTGGACTCCGTCCTATGGCAGCAGAGCCTTCAGTGTCGTGGCCCCCTCCTTATGGAACATGCTTTTATCACATATCAGAAGCTGTTCATGTATGAAATAAGCGTCATTTGAAGACCTACCATTTTTTGGCAAAATTATTCAAATTAATTGAATACAAGCTGGTCATGATATAAAACAGCCTGTAACATACTTTTGTTGAAAAAAAAAAAAAAAAAATCTATCAATTTTTAGGCATTGTTTTTTAAGTAATTGGATACAATTTCCTTCTATCTGCTTATGCAACATTGAATCGAATTTTTCACTGGCTGGTCCAGATTTAAAAAAAAAAATTGTCTTTTTAACCAAATGTTCTTGAATACCCTCTATGTTGTAATTTTGTAATTTTTAATTATTTACTTTGGGCTTTTATCTTTGTTTTCAGCAATTTGGTAATTTGGCAATTAGGCGCTTTTTTATTATTATTATTATAATCATTATTATTAAATGGCTGTACATTAAATGTAAAAAAAAAAAATTCTTGTTAACAATTTATTTTTTATTTTTAACAAAGATCTGAATCTATGCAGAATACACCCAAACAAAAAGTCAGATTTGAAGCACATGCTAACTACATAGCTGACGACAGAGGTGAGGTTTCTATTCCTGACCATACTTCATGGGGTGGAACATACACAGGTAGGTGAAATGAGCACTACTGTACAGTTGACTTGATTTTGTAGATGCAGAGAAAACCAAGGCTGTGTGTATAATGTACTGGTATTTCAGTTTTATAAATTACAATAAGTATATATTCTCAAAGTGAGAGGGCCTGACGTTTCGATCCTAACAGGACCTTTCTCAAAGGCAAAGAGACATGGACATACACAGACGCATGAAGATAGGGGAGATCAAAGGGAAAACATAAAGAAGGGTGGGGAGGATCAGAGGGATGGGAGGGAGGTGGGATATCAAAGGGGAAAGTGGCATGGATGATGAAAGAAAAGAGGGCTTAAAGAGGTGAGGATTAGTCATTCCTTTCCTGGATGTTGAGGCCATGAGGTTGAATAGTGCGGAGACGCTTAATCCATAGTTTCTCCCTGGTGACGAGGCAGACAGAATCTTTTCGATGGCCGAGAGACTATGCCCTGTCCAGACATCAAAAATTGAATGATTAGGGAGATTGAAGTGATTGCTTGATGTTGATGGCAGATCTATGACCATAGAGGTGAGGATTAGTCATTCCCTTCCTGGACGTTGAGCTAGCCATGAGGCCCCGACATCAAGAATGGAATGATTAGGGTCTTTAGGGAGATTGAAGTGATGGCCGACATGGGTATCTACTCACTTGGTGTTGATGGAAGATCTACGTGTATGACCATAGAGTCATCGGTACATGGGACCGCTATGGGTACAGTGGGTACATGCATGGCTCCTTCCTTCACTTATCTCTTCATGGGTGACTGAAGAATGCATGCTGAAGACAGCACCTTGTCTTCTATGGATATGGTTGAGATACATCGATGACATATTTTTCATCTGCACTAGGGATAGTAGCAGTTTAGTTGATTTAATTTGCTACATCAAATCCTTCCACAGGAGTATCAAGTTCACATCGGAGTACTCATCCCATCAGATGCACTTTCTGGATGTCACCATACGGAAAGACGGCGATACACTAACCACCGATTTGTGTTCTAAACCCACAGATCTGCACTGATATCTTCATGCCTCAAGCTGCCATCCCAGACACTGTAAGACTGGAATAGCCTACAGTCAAGCTCTCTGCCATATGTTCTTCTACTGATTCAGATTTCTCCTGCCGTTCACAGGAACTTAAGAGGAATTTAATTGCCAGGCGTCGTGGTCGTCGTCAAGTTGAAAGCTGTATTGATAGGGCCTGATCTGTCTCCAGTAGTCTGGCCCTTAAAGGAAGGTTTCCTAGCCCTACGAAAAGACCCAGGATTCCCTTGATCACCAGCTTTCATCCTTGTCTCCTTCCCTTCCAGAAAATAATTAATGACAATCACCACATTCTCCACACCTCAGACCGTCTGGCCAGTGCTGTTCCGGACATCCCATTCCTGTCATACAGACTTTCTCGCAATCCACGAGATCTGATTGTTCGTGGTGAGGTCCTCTCTTTGGATCCTTAATCCCCAAACCAGCATTGAACCTTCAAGTTTAACTCTAAATATGTAGTCTGCCAGAACCATGTCAAGGAAGCAGTCCCTTTTCTGGATACTCCTCTGACTCTACACATAGGACCAATGGAATGATCACTTTTAAAACAACTACCGGTATCTCATTTTTTGCAGAAACAGCCCAAAGAAGCAACTCTATAGATGGTCATAGATCTGCCATCAACACCAAGCCATCACTTCAATCTCCCTAATCATTCCATTTTTGATATGTCTGGACAGGGCATAGAGTCTCTCGGCCATCGAAAAGATGCTATCTGCCTCATCACCAGGAAGAAACTATGGATTAAGCTTCTCTGCACTATTCAACCTCTGGGGTTCAACATCCAGTAAGGGAATGACTAATCCTCAGCTCTTTAATCCCTCTTTTCTTTCATCTTCCCTGTCCCTTTCCCTCTTGATCTTCCACCTCCCTCCTGTCCCTTTGATCCTCTCCACCATTTTGTTTGCTTTCCTTTTAATCTCCCCTCCCTTCGTACGTACATCTGCATCCCACTCCACCACCTCAGCATCCCAGATTACACCACTCAGATGTCCTCCTGTCATACTTAAAAAAAATTATCATACAGCAAGTAATCTGCTGATCTCTTCCTCTTTCTTCTAGGAACTGAACCAATGGGTTTATTATGGAGCATGCAGCTTTCCCCAGGCGAAATGTTTGGTATTCGCTACTTGGTCAAGGATATCACCAAGCCCATGGTGGTTAACTTATCACTCTACCAGGGCCATCAGGATATTCATGCCTTGCAAACTGCAAAACCTGATGCTACTACCAAAATTGAGCGTTGGTACTTGGGCAAGGACATTGAAAGGATCAAAGTTACCACTGGAAGGTTGAGAGGAACTCTATTCAAACCGAAAGGTTTTCTTCTTTTCTTTATTTTTCCTTTAATTCTGTGGGCCTGTGCTACTGGCCGTATCCTAAATCATGATACTGTACGTACATGTAGTTCCCGTCCCACTTTGTTTGCAACATTTCATAGATGATGCAAGACTAATGAAGTCATTGCCCCATTGCCCCTGTGTTAAATAGGCATTTTGATATACCGGTATGTAGTCGACTTGCCCCTTTTGGTCTAATATAATTGCCTAGCCTTTTACCATGATATTCAATCGCTGTAATGATTAGAAATATTGCTTTACAAACTGACTTTGAAAGCCAAAAAGGTGGATAGGGCCTATCAATACCATTTCAAAATGTCTTGTTATGTGTACATAAAATGCTTGTACATTTACTCTGACATTCAGTGCACACATTTGGCAGTGATTTACCCCCAAGGTCTTGACTTTGAGTGGTTTGTTGACTTGATTCCATGTTTATTTACCCCCAAAAGGAAATAACCCATTTTGCTCCACTTTCTTTTTTAGGGCAAGCAAATCTCTGAAATTCATATACTGTTACCTACCACTTCATATTGATCAACAATTGTTTTGTTGCTTTTAGGTACTGGACCTTTTCCTGGTGTTATTGACATGTTTGGCTCTGCAGGGGGTATTATAGAAACACGGGCTGCCACGCTTGCAGCCCATGGCTTTGCTTGTTATTCTCTTCCCTTTTTCCGGTATGAGGATCTCTCTCCATATTTGTGGGAACTAGAGCTGGAATATTTCAAGGTTAGCAAAGCAAGAGAAATCTTTCAAGTTATTGTCATGATCATCATAATATGTGTAGAGGATTGATGCCATGATAAATTCATTCTACATATGATGTATATCATATGACAACCCCATAAAGGAACAAATTTGAGCAAAGTGCTCATGATAATGATTTCATCTTTTAAATATTCTTGTATGTGTTGTATTCTTCTGGATATGGTGTCCATAAAGTTGAGAGAAGAGCAGATATCATCTCTAAAAATGTTGCAACATTTTTTCATCTAACTGCAATTAAAAAAATAAACCCCCCCATCATTTTGAGAATAGTGCAGTTGGGTTCTCCTGTGAAGTGACTGTTTTCTTGATAATGTCATGTACTGTTCAAACTGTCATCCCCATTTTTAATGTTGTCCCCCCTGTTTTTAGGATGCTGTAGATTGGCTGAGCATTCAACCCTTTGTAAAACCTGGTGGTTTAGGTATGGTGGGTGTGTCAACAGGAGCACAGATTGTCATGGCAACTGTCAGTCATTTTCCCGAAAAGGTTCAAATTTAATAACCTGACTTTTTACATTCTTGCTTTAATTCACAATGGAGATGCAACATCATGATCAGGTCTGTTCACCTTAGATTGGGGAGGGAGCATTCTGAAAACAAATTGAAGTATTTTTGAAGTAGATTTGAAAAGGGAGCTGAAAGTGATAAAATGTAATTTAATATTCAAATAAGTTGGCTTGAGATTGTTTGGAATAAGGAATTTCATATCAAGTGTTTGAAATATTACCATCCAATCATTAGACCTATAAGACAATAATTTTTAGATATATACAATGTAGACTCTAGTAATTGCTGTAAAAAGTCATAAGAATGTGCAGTGGCATTTTACTGGCAAAAATGCATGTATACATGACGTCTGATTATATTTTTACTTCATAGGCTGAATTCTGTCACCATCAATTCCCATTCATCAATTTTACATTCCATATGGAGACATTTGTATTATTTGCCAAAATCAATCAACTTCTTTATACAATTAAATCCATTCTGTCTTGCTGATAAATGGATTACTTTAACAAAAACTCAGGGCATTTTCGTTCAAACATACAATTTGACACTGATCATTGTTGGTAATGCTTGTGTGAATAGCATACATTTTTCGTTGTCAACTTCTCAGATCATTTGCTAATCCCAGCAGCCTTGTTGGCATAACCAATGCTTGCTTCTTCAAGTTGTCATTGTGCCTCCATGTGCCTAGCCATGTGTAAGAAAGACTAAATGCTAAAAAGTTGCAACTCCTCAGATCAGAATTCCCACATGTACATGTCATGTAGGGAGGGAAGGATGCCATAGGTTGCTTGTAGCTGGAACCCTATGGCACCTGATATATTACAATGTCTGACCAAAACATTAATGTGGCTTGACCTGCTGGCCTAGTTAACACAGACTCGAAAAGAAAAGACTTGAACTGAAAGTAAATGCTCGGCTTGAGTATGTTACATTGCCATAAGTCCAGTAAAATTTACTAATTTTTCAGGTTTTTGCTTCAGTGGTAATTTTTCCTTTTTCTTTTCAAAATTCTATACACAGAGGGCACTATTTGGGTTACATTTCATCTAGCAAGAAAACTAAGAAAGAAAACTCCTTACCGAAAAACAGTCCATATATTGATGTTAACTAAGAAACATTGCATGAAGGATTATCATATAAAATAATATGGTGATATGATGTGCATTAACTCTTTCAAACCTGAGCATGGCAATAGTGCAACATTTATTCTCGGTAGACTATAGAATTTCAACCAGTGTGTCATAATGGAATTGTTATATGAATCTAGACATCTGAGCTATACATCTGAGCTGGTACTGGTAGGTATTTCGTTTGTTCAGAATGATAGAAAGGCCCCTACCAGTTTCTTGAATATACAGTTTTCATTCTGTACGGTAAACTAATGCCATCAACTTGACCCTATGAATAATTCTTTGTTGAGTTTCAACTGCAATTGGATATTTTGTTTAGATTCGAAGGTCAATTTTATTTTTGATTAAAAGATTTGCATTGGTGTTTTTGCGTTTAGAGAGTATGATTGTGGTTCCTATGAACTGACAATGATTTAAAAGGTTAAAACTTTTGTCCTTTGCCAGGTGACAGCAGCAATCATCATCAATGGCTGCCATGCTCATACACTGTTTCCTTTAAAGCTGAATGGAGAAAACTTGCCATATATCGAGTAAGCAAAAGATAAACCCTTCGCTATTCCAGCCATGGACAATTAATAGACTGTACCCACTGTTTAATTAATTATATTGACATAAGGTGATATACAAAAATGTTGCAAACTGCTTACTGACTAATCTTGACATAATGTTAAAGTTTAAGAATTCCACTTTTCTGTATACCTATAGATTAATTAAGTAAAGCTCTGCTTTGATCTGTATGTGGGAAAGTCCAAGAAAAGATGACCAAGAGAGACGTGGAGAAAATCATATTGAACATTTATTACTCTTTTGCCCGATTGGAAACAAATACATTTGTTGTGGCTGCATGGATGTTTGCTTGGGGCGTAAACACTACAGACACCCACTGACGCAACATTTGGAAGGCATTTGGTCAATATCAAGTTGATCTTTCTACAGTCAAGTTAAATATGGACTTTTGTTTATGCAGGTTTGATTCCCATGGAATTACAACAAATGCATCTGGTGTAAAAGAAATGTACAATGCCTATACATGCATCGATGATATACCTGAAGACCATCCTGCAATATTTCAGGTTAGACTCAAACAACTGTGATTGTATAAGGTATAGTACTGTAGCTTCCCCAATACGTGTTGTTAGATTACTAACTGAGTGAAGTAGCAGGCGGACACAATTATACAGATGTCTCTTGTCTTGTTATTCATCTCATTGTTGGACATCGTGAGATCTAACATAATACAATAACAATAAACACATATCATGAAAATAGATCTCAACAATTCAAATACCATTTGATGTATAGCAAGAATCACGTTATGAAAATCGCCCTGGCGACTCAACCTTAAATAATCCATAGCAACTTGACCATGTGCATGGTGAGTTAACTAAATAAACACGAAGTTTGATTTTACATTCCATTAAGTATTATTCATTATTCAAGTTTTGTCTGCAGTATAGAGGAAAATGTGTTACCCTGTGGGCCTGTAGAGGGTGAGCTAAACTTTGAACATGACATGGAAGAACTTCATACATGTAGATTGAGGATAGATACGGTCTTTATAATGACACATGCAGTAAAGACTAAAGTAACAAGGACAATGTGTAGTTTTGCAAGGCATTATGGGAAATTGGAAAATCACACACAATTTCTAGAATTTACCATGAATATTAAAGAAAATCTGATTAGAAAGCAATTAAAGGTTTGCATCCAAAAACAACCTCTCACTTGGTACCCAGACACATTTTGGCAAACTGGTCACATGATCAAAAACAACTTAAGATGGTAACCTCCATAGAGAGCACATGTAAACAGACAGCACAAGGCCCATGCATATAGTATAATGTATATATATATATATACATATATATATATAGGAGTACAGTGTGTATAATGGTTGTGAGCATATGGATATCAAGCAAAAATTAAGGTCCTCAAAGCAATTATTTTCTATTGGGAATTTTCGTGATCATTTTGATTTCTCTTACATACAACGTAAGTAGACAAAAACAGGGAGATTTGTTGCATCCGCTACAAGTACTTTTCAGGGAAATTGAGAAATACAGGGGAAGAGACATTCTGATTGGCTTGACAACACATTTTTGGGGAGCCTGGGGTGGGCGATTTCTGTGAAATGACTTGTACAGTTTCATATGTCCTCTTTATACACAGACTCCTATAAAAATGATACAAGCCACAGGGTTTGGATTTTGGATCACTGCCACAGCCTTGGATGACACCAAGTTGTTTAAAAATCTTTATTTTCCGTATACCGATGCCTACTGAGCAAAACGGCCACTTAATTAAACTTATGAACAAAGAAAAAAAACATAATACAAATATGCGGGCACACCAGACCCAACTTGACCATTATGGGCACTTGAGGCCGAAGGATGGGGGCACACCAGACCCGACTTGACTATGGGTACTAGACCCGTTACCACGGGCACACCAGACCCGAACATGCTAGGCACACCAGACCCAGCTATATCCAACTAAAGATAAAATCAAATTCTTTAGACATAAGCTGGCTGATTGGCCGAGAAGACTGGTGGTGCTGGGAGAAAGGCGGTTGAAGCTGCTGGTCCCAAGGATGTTAAGGCAGACGCCTCGCCTGTACCGGCCGTAGAACGGGATGGGGCATTTCTTGCGCCAGCCCTCGCATTCTTCCCCGATTTTTTTGGCTTCTTGGCTTGCGGACGGGCTGCAGCATCCGTAAAACGGGCCAGCCGACGACGAGCCCTCGAAAGATCGGCCCGATTCATGTTATGCCGAAAGGTTGCAAACGTGAGGCGGAGAAATGAAAATGTTCCGTAAGGAAACCTAAAAACCGCTCTCTGTCCTTTGGATGGCTGTGACAAAGTGGCCAATAATTCCAACCCCGCGAATACGCGGCGTCCGTAGCAACGGGAGTCGCCCTCCCCATTGGCTGAAAGTTATCGCGCTTCTGATTTGCATGTCAACAACCTTTCACCTATGCATAATTAAACCATATTTGGGCATTGAGGTATGCGGCCAACTCATGCATCAACAGTGTGTTAAAGTTCAAATGACGTGTTCTAACAACTTTCAGTGGCTATGCGTAATGCATACGCCGGCTTAATTCTTTGTATAGTGAATGAAGGGCTCATCAACAGTGCGGACGGACAGCCGGGGCGACCAGGAAACTGCACATTGTTATACGCTGTGTATAAGACCTTTTACCATGTACTGATAAAAGGAATTATACACAGACTCCAATAAAAATGATACAAGCCACAGGGTTTGGATTTTGGATCACTGCCACAGCCTTGGATGACACCAAGTTGTTTAAAAATCTTTATTTTCCGTATACCGATGCCTACTGAGCAAAACGGCCACTTAATTAAACTTATGAACAAAGAAAAAAAACATATAATACAAATATGCGGGCACACCAGACCCGACTTGACCATTATGGGCACTTGAGGCCGAAGGGTGGGGGCACACTAGAACCCGACTTGACTATGGGTACGAGACCCGTTACCACGGGCACACCAGACCCGAACATGCTAGGCACACCAGACCCAGCTATATCCAACTAAAGATAAAATCAAATTCTTTAGACATAATTGTTTGCAAAGTATGTACAGTTGTGTTCCCACCAATGTAGTACACTCGGTCGGGATCATAGCCTGATGACACTTTCCAGCGCTATGAAAATGAATACTTTGCAAAACAAAAGCAAGTATTATTTATAATGCATGACATTGTTTGATAAATGATACCTAAGCCCGTAAATGGGTTAATGGCCGACTATGTCCAGCAGAACAATTGCCACCTGCGCCCGCACGCGCCCACCAAGGAGAAAGACAGCCAGCAACCCAAGAACGGCTCGCACGGGATAACAATGAAGGCTTGTGAAAGCGTAAACTAGGGAATAAAACAGACTGTGGAACAATATGGGACTGGATACAGCCGGATATTCCCAACCCTGGACAAGTGAACCCCATCATACATGTAAAGAGGGAATTGAGACACACAAACTGCGGGTGATGTAAGCAAGATGCCCTCGACACTGCTGCACATTGGGATTTTGCCCACCTGTTGATCGTACGCCGCTTTCGCTCCAACGCCGACTGGGAATGGGCGCCAAAGTAAAACACACGTGGAAGTATGTCCGACCATACTAACTGAGCATCCGGGAACCACATTGCGCAATCGCGCAGCATGACTGCCACTCGTTGCCGAAAGGCATACTCATTAACTGTGACTAAATCATTGGTACCAATATGCAATATCAGCAACGCCGGTGGAGGATATGTCTTGAGCATGCCTGGTAGCTGGATGCCAATATTGGCAACACCTGCCCCGCCCTTGCCAGCCCAGTGGACCTGAACGGGAAGGCCAAAACGTTGCTCCACCCGGGGGATGACAGAATCACCAATTATCCACACTGAATCTACAGCGAACAAAAAGGGGTTGGATCCAAAAGAATTGTCAGTACCAGCCTTTACAAGCCTGAATTGTTCAACAGTAATTGTAGATAGATGTATAGCTAAGACGGGAGCTATGAATGAAGGTCACTATTTCGTGCTTCCCCAAAATGGAAAACCGGTGCAGGACGTATATATGATAGGAACGAATTTGAACGCAATCGCCCCATCTGCTGGATCTCTGAATTGGAAACTCCAAAGCGAGAAGCAACTGAGGCCGCTCCAATACAAAATGAAAGACCGCGGATTTGAGAACCTTCCATCCCCGTAAACTCGACAGTTTTTCTCAAAACAGCATTGAATTGATATTGGGTTAGCGGACAGCTGTTAAAATGGCAGAAAAATGGGCCACCGAAAGGCGGACGAACAGCTGAGAAATCATGCAGAGCCTGAACTGGACACAGGGATTTGTCATCCGACTGCACAAGACGGATACATTGGGGGGGGACCCCTCTGATTGTTTTTTGCATGCCGGAATACAATAAGAACTGATGCAGAATTGGTGGACTTATCAGACTGGCAGAAATGAATATCAGACTGCGTAAGAACGGATTCCTGAATGCGAACGCGCGAGTTAACTGCAAATTCCCCAACACGCATTAGCCCAAAAAATGCACTTAAAAATATGGCTTTAAACATAACTGCCTCAAACTGTGAGGAACAAACGTCAGACAAAGAATGAACCATACGCGCCAGAACTGGCAGGGAAATAGGCAACCGACCATCCCTCGTGGGGCGAAGCCGGCGAGCACCTTCGATAAGTTTTGTGACCAAGAAATCATCGGTTGGGTCGACCATCCCACAAATGTTGTGGTAATAACCTACACCTGATAAATACGTTACAATGGTGGATGTCGCTAAACCCCGTAAGGACAGCCATGCTATGAACTGTCAGATCTCCTCAACCAACGCAGGCACTATCCGTGTCGGAGGCTGTTGGCAAAACTGACAAAACGCCCTCCAACCTACTGCATATGTCTTATGAGAATTGTGTGCCAAGGCTGCCGACAACAAGCGCTCCATCTCGTCGCTTACCAAGCTTGAGGAAGAGGAGGGAGGGGGGACATAACAGCATCTGCCTCGGGGGCAGCTAGGCGAAGACGGTCCATCTGAAAACGTGATAAAGCATCTGCTATGTCATTCTCTTTGCCAGGCACATGGACAGCCTTAACGGAAACGTTAAAATAAAGACACTGAAATACGAATGGACGTATCAATTGCATAATGCGTGGACAGGGCGATGATTTCTTGTTAACGATATGCACTACTGCGATGTTGTCAGTGTGAAACAACACCTTCCGACCCGACAGCAGCGGGGCCCAGCATAACAGCGCGATGTAAATTGGAAAAAATTCCAAAAAAGCTATAGATGGCGGGCAGCGTGAAATATCCGTTGGCCAACGACCTTGCACCCACTTGCCTTGAAAATAGGCACCGTACCCAATGCTCGCCGCGGCATCGGTAAATAAGTCAAGAGTGTTATTGTCCTGCCATTCCACGTCTGAAAATACTGAGACTCCATTGAAATGCTCTAAAAATTTGAGCCAAGTGAGTAGATCCAGCCGCGCTCCCTTGGAGATGCGAACCATGTGATGTGGGCGGCGGAGGCCTTGGGACAGTGCAATTAAGCGGCGTAAAAATGCGCGCCCAGCAGGAATTGCTGGGCATATGAAGTTCAAGGACCCGACAATTGATTGAACCCCCCGGAGGGAGATCCGGCGCTTGTGCAAAACCTGTGAAATCTGAGAAGACAGTGATGTTACTTTCTCACCTGGGACTCGCACTTGCCCTTTGATTGAGTCAATTTCGAGCCCCAAAAACGTGATGACTTGGACAGGACCAACAGTTTTCTCCCTAGCTAATGGTACACCCAATAGTTTACAAATAGACTGAAAGGTGGTCAACAGACTGGCACAAATGTTTCGCGAAGAAGCCACAAATAAAAAATCGTCAAGGTAATGAGTTAGTGATGAAGACTGGCTCACGCGCCTGACCTTAAACTCTAAAAACGAGCTGAATTTTTCAAACAGCGAACATGCTATGCTACACCCCATGGGTAAGCACCGATCAAAATAATACATACCCTCAAAAGTGAACCCCAAAAGCTCGTAATCATCAGGGAAGACGGGAAGTAACCGAAAAGCGGATTATATATCCGCCTTAGCTAACCATGCGCCCCGTCCAGCTCGAGCTGCCAATTCCACTGCGTTGTCAAATGGAGCATAGTGAACTGTGCTCAGATCTTTAGCAATAAAGTCATTAACAGACTCACCAGCAGGGAAAGACAGGTGATGGATTAGACGGAATGTGTTCGGCTCCCGCTTTGGCACCAAACCGATAGGGGAACATTGCAAATTGGAAAAGGGGGGGTCAACAAAAGGCCCAGCTATCCGACCTACAGAAATCTCTGATGCAAGCTTTTTCCGCACCACAGAAGGGAGCTCCGCAGCCGAGGCCAAGCAACGCGAATCGGGAGCAACCCTAGGACCCTCGTAACCTAAGACAAACCCCAATTTAAACCCTTGTAACAACACATTAGCATCCTGAATTACCGGATAATCCAACAGCCACTGCTCCAAAACATCAATCTTAATTGGTGTTGGGAGGGCGAAAAGAATTATTTGCAATATTTGGCGTCACGCCTGTTTTCTCAATATGGTGTCCCTTGTAAGGCTGACCTGAGGCCGGTAGATCACCCCTAGCACGAGCCTTAGGGGGCATGGAAGTGGCATGGAACATACGGGAAGGGGCAACTGCAGTAGGACCGCTGGTGGGATTCACCCAGCGCGTCTGCCCCCTAACCTTACACCGCGCCGCACCGTGACCAGGTCGCATGCATTTGCTGCAAGTGTGCGCATATGTGCAGTCACCACTAGGCCTATGGCATCCATATGCCGAGTTGTAGGCAAAACAATGACCCGTCTTAGACAGTAGCTTACGAGAAGTGACCTGCGATGCATGAAAAGCACCCCGCATCACGGGGGAAGTGACACCCGCTGCGGCAACTGTGAGCCAAAGCTCCACGTCAATGTCGCCCCAAGAGCGCGCTGGATTGGCTTCTTGCTTTAAGCGAAATTGCTCATCATACGCCCGCCAGCCAAACCCTGGAAACTGAATTGATGCGGTCCGTATTACCTCTGCATACTTGAGCAGTTCGCCCCAGCGTGAGGGATGTTTAGCTACAAAAATTGCCATGAAAGTATGGAACGCCGATTGCCATGCGTCGTAAGTGTCTACCTTTTTTCGGTGTCCCCCTGTTTTGGCAAGAACTAACTGACCCCCTTCAACTGCCAAAGTGAAAGATGGTTTGGCCGGATCTAGGGAATTAGTCAAGATGGTACTTGCAGCGTCCTTATAAAGCAGAGCAAAGTCAACAAATGCGCTCTGCCAGAATTTTTCCTTAATTGCCTGGGGGACGAGCAAGCCCAGGGGGGTGCCCACGGCCGTCATGGCGTCAGGGCGATCGGCATTGCATAAAAACCCCGACCCCGCGTTAGCATTCTCAACAAGGCCCGCAGAACCATAACCGACGTTGGGGAAAAGATTTTGAGGCCCAGGATTACACTCCCCCCCAACTGACAAACAAGGCTCCAAAGACGTGGGCATCCCTAAGTTAGGGCACTGGTTAGGGCGAGGACCTCCGTCTTGTGCAGCCGATGCTGTAGGTGGGATGCCGGTGGTCACGGGCTGGCTCGGCAACACTGACGGATGGGCCGGTGGGAAGGACGCCAACGACGCAACAACACTTGAACATGCCCTTGAACTTGAAGCCGCAGTCGACGAAGCCATCACCGGAGCGTGACCAAAAATTGCCGATGTAGGGGGAGGCACGAACGGCTCCCCGCAGTGACTGGAGGACACGGTCGCTGTTAAAGCTGGCTGATTGGCCGAGAAGACTGGTGGTGCTGGGAGAAAGGCGGTTGAAGCTGCTGGTCCCAAGGATGTTAAGGCAGACGCCTCGCCTGTACCGGCCGTAGAACGGGATGGGGCATTTCTCGCGCCAGCCCTCGCATTCTTCCCCGATTTTTTTGGCTTCTTGGCTTGCGGACGGGCTGCAGCATCCGTAAAACGGGCCAGCCGACGACGAGCCCTCGAAAGATCGGCCCGATTCATGTTATGCCGAAAGGTTGCAAACGTGAGGCGGAGAAATGAAAATGTTCCGTAAGGAAACCTAAAAACCGCTCTCTGTCCTTTGGATGGCTGTGACAAAGTGGCCAATAATTCCAACCCCGCGAATACGCGGCGTCCGTAGCAACGGGAGTCGCCCTCCCCATTGGCTGAAAGTTATCGCGCTTCTGATTTGCATGTCAACAACCTTTCACCTATGCATAATTAAACCATATTTGGGCATTGAGGTATGCGGCCAACTCATGCATCAACAGTGTGTTAAAGTTCAAATGACGTGTTCTAACAACTTTCAGTGGCTATGCGTAATGCCTACGCCGGCTTAATTCTTTGTATAGTGAATGAAGGGCTCATCAACAGTGCGGACGGACAGCCGGGGCGACCAGGAAACTGCACATTGTTATACGCTGTGTATAAGACCTTTTACCATGTACTGATAAAAGGAATTATACACAGACTCCAATAAAAATGATACAAGCCACAGGGTTTGGATTTTGGATCACTGCCACAGCCTTGGATGACACCAAGTTGTTTAAAAATCTTTATTTTCCGTATACCGATGCCTACTGAGCAAAACGGCCACTTAATTAAACTTATGAACAAAGAAAAAAAACATATAATACAAATATGCGGGCACACCAGACCCGACTTGACCATTATGGGCACTTGAGGCCGAAGGGTGGGGGCACACTAGAACCCGACTTGACTATGGGTACGAGACCCGTTACCACGGGCACACCAGACCCGAACATGCTAGGCACACCAGACCCAGCTATATCCAACTAAAGATAAAATCAAATTCTTTAGACATAATTGTTTGCAAAGTATGTACAGTTGTGTTCCCACCAATGTAGTACACTCGGTCGGGATCATAGCCTGATGACACTTTCCAGCGCTATGAAAATGAATACTTTGCAAAACAAAAGCAAGTATTATTTATAATGCATGACATTGTTTGATAAATGATACCTAAGCCCGTAAATGGGTTAATGGCCGACTATGTCCAGCAGAACAATTGCCACCTGCGCCCGCACGCGCCCACCAAGGAGAAAGACAGCCAGCAACCCAAGAACGGCTCGCACGGGATAACAATGAAGGCCTGTGAAAGCGTAAACTAGGGAATAAAACAGACTGTGGAACAATATGGGACTGGATACAGCCGGATATTCCCAACCCTGGACAAGACATTTTATCATTAATTGATCAAATGCTTTATTCTCAGAACTCATTCTAGTATTTAGGCAGTGAGTCACGGGTTGACAAGATTCATAATTTGGTTGTGAAATGTGTGACGCAACAACAAATCACAGCACAATCGAAACACAAATGTACGAGACTAAACATGTTATGCACATGCTGGGTTGGCTTCTTTGTAATGCTTGTGGATGCTTACCACACAAAATGCCATCAGCAATTCTGTGTCAACAAGGGTTCCTGCTCTTTTGCAAACAGCCAATCAGCTGCATTGGTTGCAACTTTATAATGAATATTCATTGTAAGCTGCCAGTGCCGTAGGCAGAGTGCTGAACTGTACATGTATTTCACAGAAGGTCTTTGCACTCGTTTTTCCTGGAAGACAAGTGCATACCTTTCTTGTGTATGATAGTTGGACCTTTTTGTAACAATGTGGAATCGTCACGCTGTGTAACATGGCTCAGTGAAGCTGTCAATCTAGTTGATCCAATTTTTTTTGGCAAATGGGGACAAGAAAAACTGAAGTATCTCTTCCATGCATAACTATATAGAAGTGGTGCTTGGAGTGTAAGGTAGTATTTTTTAGCAGCTTTCATTATCTGCAGGTATGTGTAGAATTTGAGGAAAGCATGCTGGCTAAATTTACTTTACAACATTTTTGAGAAACACAGTTTTGCCAAAAAGGATCCACAGACCAATGAGCATATGTGTCAGCCAATCACAGTAGAGAATTTTGGCCAATGAGAGAGCTGTAGTGACAAAACCTTTAACCAATAGGACACCTGAATGGGAGGGCTGGCATTAAGCAATGCATGTAAAAAGTTTTCAGTTTGTCACAGCCTTTGTACATGTATGGGTTACAATCAGGCTATGTGCCAACTCTAAAAATATCTAATTACCCGCCTCCACCCCGTCTCCACCTTGTAATATGTACTTTATGAGAAGTGAATTTTGAATCGAGCATGTACTTGTATCATCACAGTTATTGGTTTGGTTTCTTGGATGTGCACCAAGAGCCATCTTCCTCCCAACGGTTCAGTTGGGGAATTGTATCCTGTATAGACTTGGAAGACAGTTGCGCTTTTGAAGCAGTTTTGGGCGGGAATTCGACAGACATGGTGGGAAATAAATAAACAAATTAGCTCCTATAATGGCCAATAAAGTTATTTGTCCATTTACAGCTGCTCTGGCATACAATGGAGGCATTAGGACAGTTACTTCAATGTTTTGTGTCAGGCACTCGAATGGCTCCCTGGATGTTCACCATGGGCCATTCCTCCCGTAACTTTAACGGGGGAACATCGGGTGCCTGCAGAGCTAATAGTTAAGCTTCGGTGTTTTTCATTTCAGAGTTCTTAATCGATGTTAACATGACTGTTGGCGTTTACAGGTTTTAGGGTCTAGTGTGCCCAATTGTTATTCAGCATTTAAGTGCAGAGCCAGGGTGGTATAATTATTGCATTAACGTGTTCTGGGTCGCATGTTTAGAGTTGTACAGTGGTGGGCCAGGTGTGGCCTAACCTGGATGGACTGGTGTGCCATGTTAACGGTGGGCCTGGTGCGCCCTGATTACACGTACACATGTATGATGGTCTGGTGAGCCATACTTGCAGCAGGGTCTGGTGTGCCCTGAATGTTTACATGGTCTACTTGGCCATGTGTATGGTGGGCCTGGTGTGCCCTATTCATGGTTGGGTCTGGTGCGCCCGATGAAATGCAATTTGTTGCCAGTTTGCCCACAAAATTCTGGTATCTGGCAAGATTCAGCAAATTTGGAAAATAAAACAAAGCTGTGGCAGGCAGAAAGACAAACAAAGCAAAGTGTGTGCTTGGTGATTTATTTCAGTCTGAGAATAAGTGAACCCCATCATACATGTAAAGAGGGAATTGAGACCACACAAACTGCGGGTGATGTAAGCAAGATGCCCTCGACACTGCTGCACATTGGGATTTTGCCCACCTGTTGATCGTACACCGCTTCTGCTCCAACGCCGACTGGGAATGGGCGCCAAAGTAAAACACACGTGGAAGTATGTCCGACCATACTAACTGAGCATCCGGGAACCACATTGCGCAATCGCGCAGCATGACTGCCACTCGTTGCCGAAAGGCATACTCATTAACTGTGACTAAATCATTGGTACCAATATGCAATATCAGCAACGCCGGTGGAGGATATGTCTTGAGCATGCCTGCTAGCTGGACGCCAATATCGGCAACACCCGCCCCGCCCTTGCCAGCCCAGTGGACCTGAACGGGAAGGCCAAAACGTTGCTCCACCCGGCGGATGAGAGAATCACCAATTATCCACACTGAATCTACAGCGAACAAAAAGGGGTGGGATCCAAAAGAATTGTCAGTACCAGCCTTTACAAGCCTGAATTGTTCAACAGTAATTGTAGATAGATGTATAGCTAAGACGGGAGCTATGAATGAAGGTCACTATTTCGTGCTTCCCCAAAATGGAAAACCGGTGCAGGACGTATATATGATAGGAACGAATTTGAACGCAATCGCCCCATCTGCTGGATCTCTGAATTGGAAACTCCAAAGCGAGAAGCAACTGAGGCCGCTCCAATACGAAATGAAAGACCGTGGATTTGAGAACCTTCCATCCCTGTAAACTCGACAGTTTTTCTCAAAACAGCATTGAATTGATATTGGGTTAGCGGACAGCTGTTAAAATGGCAGAAAAATGGGCCACCGAAAGGCGGACGAACAGCTGAGAAATCATACAGGGCCGGAACTGGACACAGGGATTTGTCATCTGACTGCACAAGACGGATACATTGGGGGGGGGGAACCCCTCTGATTGTTTTTTTTGCATGCCGGAATACAATAAGAACTGATGCAGAATTTTTGGACTGGCAGAAATGAATACCAGACTGGGTCAGAATGGACTCCTGAATGCGATCGCGCGAGTTAACTGCAAATTCCCCAACACGCATTAGCCCAAAAAATGCACTTAAAAGTATGGCTTTAAACATAACTGCCTCAAACTGTGAGGAACAAACGTCAGACAAAGAATGAACCATACGCGCCAGAACTGGCAGGGAAATAGGCAACCGACCACCCCTCGTGGGGCGAAGCCGGCGAGCACCCTCGATAAGTTTTGTGACCAAGAAATCATCGGTTGGGTCGAATATCCCATAAATTTTGTGGTAATAACCTACACCTGATACATACGTTACAATGGTGGATGGCGCTAAACCCCGTAAGGACAGCCATGATATGAACTGTCGGATCTCCTCAACCGACGCAGGCACTATCCGAGTAGGCGGCTGTTGGCAAAACTGACAAAACGCCATCCAACCTACTGCATATGTCTTATGAGACATCTCGTCGCTTACCAAGCTTGAGGCAGAGAAGGGAGGGGGGACATAACAGCATCTGCCTCGGGGGCAGCTAGGCGAAAACGGTCCATCTGAAAACGTGATAAAGCATCTGCTATGTCATTCTCTTTGCCAAGACAATGGACAGCCTTAACAGAAACGTTAAAGAGAAGACACTGAAATATGAAGGGACGTATCAATTGCATAATGCGTGGACAGGGCGATGATTTCTTGTTAACGATATGCACTACTGCGATGTTGTCAGTGTGAAACAACACCTTCCGACCCGACAGCAGCGGGGCCCAGCATAGCAGCGCGATGTAAATTGGAAAAAAAATCAAAAAAAGCTATAGATGGTGGGCGGCGTGAAATATCCGTTGGCCAACGACCTTGCACCCACTTGCCTTGAAAATAGGCACCATACCCAATGCTAGCCGCGGCATCGGTAAATAAGTCAAGAGTGTTATTGTCCTGCCATTCCAAGTCTGAAAATACTGAGACTCCATTGAAATGCTCTAAAAATTTGAGCCAAGTGAGTAGATCCAGCCGCGCTCCCCTGGAGATGCGAACCATGTGATGTGGGCGGCGGAGGCCTTGGGTCAGTGCAATTCGTGTGAAGCGCTAGTGTCTGGCAGCTCCACAAAACTGCCCTGTTCCATCACCTATTTATTCCGCCTTCTGCGATCATTCGTACCAGTTTTTGACACCATGTTTTTTATAAACAATCGCTGATCATTATGATGTCATCTACATCATTCTTGGTGGGCGTGTTTCGGAGGATTCTTTGGACTTGTGTGTTCACTTCAAATCATAGCCCTGGATCTGAAACTCCTCCTGTGACACCATACTGCAGCAGGTTTGTTGTGACTGTCTCACATGACTCACTTCGGACAATACATTGTATTAACAGGAGTCCCACCTCCCTGCACCTTTCAGAACCGGAAACCATCTGCAGGTGTACTGTTTACCAGGAACACCAGTATAATAGCCCTTCCTCTTTCCAGGAACTGGCTTTCTATTGTGATTGGACTTTCTTTGAAAGCTGCTTCAATTTAGCTTATCCACTTTCGAGCAGCTCCCCCCCCCCAGGATCTACCTGCCAACCTGGATTCTGCACAAAGGGATCTCTTAACTCATTGAACTTTTGCACCGCTGAATTTAACTCCTTTCTTCTGGTAACACCATCATCTGTATGCTATGCCACAGCTGCTGACATGCCATGCTTATATGATCGAGCGTCTCTTCTTGAGCTTAACTGCAATTCTGCTCCCTATTCTTGCAAACTGTTCCTCGAAGTTTGCAGTCGACTCTCGGACTTCAGTCTCCTAAAGAGGAGTTGCAGTTAAGAGTGGAAATCGCCATAAAAATCAACACGGCCTACGTATTCGTGTCATCACTGGGAATCCAATTCCCTCTGCTGAGCATCTACATCATCATGACTTTGTCCTTACGCAACCATGTCCTCGCCCTTTTCATCACAATATAATCTGTGCCACCATCACCGATCGTGAACAGCGGAAACATGCATCATTTTGCATGTTAAATGCACGTTCCCTGCGAAATAAATCCACTGAATTTCAGGAATTTGTGTCTGAATATCAATTTGACATTTTTGGAGTGTGTGAAACATGGCTTACGTCATCAGATGATGCGGTTATTACTGACTTAGTCCCAACAGGTTATACCTTCAAAAACATTCCTAGAAAACTCGACAACCGTGGTGGTGGAGTTGGCTTACTCTTCCGCAACGAATTTCACATCTCCATCTCCAATTCTTCCAACTTTCAAACATTTGAGGTTCTGTCTGCTTCATTGACCTCCTCCAACACCAGTATTGACTTGGTACTCATCTACCGTCCTCCCGGCTCCCAATCAGCATTCTCAATATTCCTCGATGAATTCTCGGCTCTTCTTGATGGACATGTCTGCAGACCAGCTCCATTGTTGATAAGTGGCGACCTGAACATCAATCTGGACTGTCCTTCTGCACCAAACACTATCAGGTTCAATGACTTACTTGCTAGCCATAGTCTTATACAGGGAGTACACTCGCCAACTCATAAAGGGGTCACATCTTGGATGTTGTTATCTCACGCATCTCGGACAACATCTTCTCTGACATTGAAGTTCTTCCAGGCATCTCTGATCTTTCTGCAATCCCTTGCAACTTGCCTGTTAGCAAACCTCGCTCTGGTTTAAAAACGTCTACCCTGAGGAACATTAAATCTATTGAAAGAGCCGCATTTGTCAGTGATATTATTGACAGTAACAGTAATATTGCCACATTCGCGAATGTTTCTGACGCCGTCATGAAATACAACCTCACATTGTCTACCATTCTTAATACACGTGCCCCAGCTAAATCGAGAGCTATTAAATATCGGATGCCATGGTATAACAGCGACATCTGTCGTGAGAAGTGCAAGAGGAGATGACTGGAATGGAAATGGCGCTCATCAAGGTTGGAAATTGATCGCCAGCTGTATTGTGAGCAGCGTCAGCATTTAATGAATCTCATCAGGATTTCTAAATGTTCCTACTACAATCAGAAGATCAACGATTGTGGTAATGACTCAAGAAAAATGTTCAATGTTGCCAATCAACTCCTCAATCGGAAGAAATCCTCACCTCTTCCAAATCACAGCTGTGCTACAACACTATCCCAGACGTTCAGTCAGTTCTTTGCCACCAAAATCGATTCTATTTGTGATCATCTGATCGTACCGGCTTCATCAGCACCTTCATCTTTCCTGTCACAAGCACGACCAACATCTGTCCTGGAATCATTCGAGCCTACCACTCCCCAGGAAATAGAATCCCTTGTTCGCAACACTCCGTGTAAATCCTGTGAACTCGACCCAATTCCAACCAGCTTAGTCAAAGAATGCATCTCTCCACTCTCAGCAGTTATATCAGACATTATTAATCTAAGTCTTGATCAGAGTGATGTCCCATTATCGCTCAAGTTAGCTTATGTTCATCCGCTGCTGAAAAAAAAAAACCGCTCGATCCTGAATGCCTTAAGAACTACCACCCGGTGTCCAACCTTCCATACCTGTCAAAGGTTCTGGAATATATTGTGTTCTCCAGACTTTCCGGGTACATTCAGACCAATAATTTGCAAGACAATAGGCAGTCGGCTTTTCGTTCTTCTCACAGTGTTGAAACACTGTTACTTAATTTATCCAATGACATTTTGTGTAATATGAATGATCGTAAGATTACTGCTGTTGTGTTATTAGATATGTCGGCAGCATTTGACACAGTTAACCATACACTTCTTCTTGAAATTTGTGTCTTCTCTTGGTATTTGTGGCCGTGCTCTGGCCTGGTTTAAGTCATATTTGACTGATCGCTATCAGCAAGTGTGCACTGATGATGCCAAATCTGAACCCGTTCTTTTGAAACATGGTGTCCCCCAAGGTTCAGTTGGTGGACCCTCGCTGTTCACCATCTACCTCAGTGATCTTAAACGGGTCCTACAGCATCACAACGTCATGTATCACTGTTATGCTGATGACGTTCAACTCTATGTGTCATTTGAAGCAGATCAGGCTGCTGCTGTAAGCACTCTTCATAGACTCGAATGTTGCATTGAAGATGTGAAAACTTGGATGCGATCTAGTTCACTCAAATTAAATGATGAGAAATCTGACTTTATGTTATTTGGTTCTAAAGCACAACTTGCCAAAGTTCAAGTTCCTAGCATTCAAATTGGTAATTCAGTTGTAGGTGTATCAGCGGCTTGCCGTAATCTTGGTGTTTACTTCGATTCTAGTATGTGTACGTCTCATCATATATTTAACACTTGTAAATCTGTCAGGTACCAACTACGCAATCTAGGGTTAATACGTAAATACTTAACTCGCCCCGCTACTGAGAAACTTGTTCATGCGCTCATTTCATCTCGTCTGGATTTCTGTAACTCACTACTGTATAAATTACCCAACACACAACTTGTCCGTCTTCAAAAGCTCGAAAATGCTGCAGCTCGTATTGTTACTTTGTCTCCTGGTAGATCTCATATTACTCCTATATTATGTTCATTGCATTGGCTGCCTGTTGCTGAACGAATTAAGTACAAGATATTGTTGCTAGTTTTTCACTCCCTGTCTTGTGCTGCGCCGCAATATAACAGCTGTTTGCTAAAGTATTACAAACCCGGTAGATGTCTCAGATCATCGGATACTTATCTGCTTGCAGTCCCACACGTCCATAATTTATGGGGTGAGCGGGCTTTCTCCCATGCTGGTCCTACCCTGTGGAATGTTCTTTCTCAGGAAGTCCGTAGTATTTCCTCCATATCGGATTTCAAATCCTCTCTCAAAACATATTTGTTCGATCATAGTTTTCCTAATTAATAGTATATGTAGTCTTTTCTTTGATTTTGTATAATGTTGTTAAGCGCCTTGAGCGTCTTTGCAGACAGATTCTGGCGCTCTAGAAATGTCCGTTATTATTATTTTTATTATTATTATTAATTAAGCGGCGTAAAAATGCGCGCCCAGCAGGAATTGCTCGGCATATGAAGTTCAAGGACCCAACAATTGATTGAACCCCTCGGAGGGGCTTGTGCAAAACCTGTGAAATCTGAGAAGACAGTGATGTTACTTTCTAACCTGGGACTCGCACTTGCCCTTTGATTGAGTCAATTTCGAGCCCGAAAAACGTGATGACTTGGACAGGACCAACAGTTTTCTCCCTAGCCAATGGTACACCCAATAGTTTGTCAGTGTGAAACAACACCTTCCGACCCGACAGCAGCGGGGCCCAGCATAACAGCGCGATGTAAATTGGAAAAATTTCCAAAAAAGCTATAGATGGCGGGCGGCATGAAATATCCGTTGGCCAACGACCTTGCACCCAGTTGCCTTGAAAATAGGCACCATACCCAATGCTAGCCGCGGCATCGGTAAATAAGTCAAGAGTGTTATTGTCCTGCCATTCCACGTCTGAAAATACTGAGACTCCATTGAAATGCTCTAAAAATTTGAGCCAAGTGAGTAGATCCAGCCGCGCTCCCCTGGAGATGCGAACCATGTGATGTGGGCGGCGGAGGCCTTGGGTCAGTGCAATTAAGCGGCGTAAAAATGCGCGCCCAGCAGGAATTGCTGGGCATATGAAGTTCAAGGACCCGACAATTGATTGAACCCCCCGGAGGGAGATCCGGCGCTTGTGCAAAACCTGTGAAATCTGAGAAGACAGTGATGTTACTTTCTCACCTGGGACTCGCACTTGCCCTTTGATTGAGTCAATTTCGAGCCCCAAAAACGTGATGACTTGGACAGGACCAACAGTTTTCTCCCTAGCTAATGGTACACCCAATAGTTTACAAATAGACTGAAAGGTGGTCAACAGACTGGCACAAATGCTTCGCGAAGAACCCACAAATAAAAAATCGTCAAGGTAATGAGTCAGTGATGAAGACTGGCTCAGATGCCTGAGCTTAAACTCTAAAAACGAGCTGAATTTTTCAAACGGCGAACATGCTATGCTACACCCCATGGGTAAGCACCGATCAAAATAATACATACCCTCAAAAGTGAACCCCAAAAGCTCGTAATCATCAGGGGAGACGGGAAAAAAACCGAAAAGCGGATTTTATATCCGCCTTAGCTAACCATGCGCCCCGACCAGCTCGAGCTGCCAATTCCACTGCGTTGTCAAATGGAGCATAGTGAACTGTGCACAGATCTTTAGCAATTAAGTCATTAACAGACCCACCAGCAGGGAAAGACAGGTGATGGATGAGACGGAATGTATTCGGTTCCCGCTTCGGCACCAAACCGATAGGGGAACATTGCAAATTGGAAAAGGGGGGGTCAACAAAAGGCCTAGCTATCCAACCCACAGAAATCTCTGATGCAAGCTTTTTCCACACCACAGAAGGGAGCTCCGCAGCTGAGGCCAAGCAACGCGAATCGCAAGCAACCCTAGGACCCTCGTAACCTAAGACAAACCCCAACTTAAACCCTTGTAACAACACATTAGCATCCCGAATTACCGGATAATCCACCAGCCACTGCTCCAAAACATCAATCTTAATTGGTGTTGGGAGGGCGAATAGAATTATTTGCAATATTTGGCGTCACGCAATATGGTGTCCCTTGTAAGGCTGACCTGAGGCCGGTAGATCACCCCTAGCAGGAGCCTTAGGGGGCATGGAAGTGGCATGCAACATCCGGGAAGAAGCAACTGCAGTAGGACCGCTGGTGGGATTCACCCAGCGCGTCTGCCCCCTAACCTTAGACTGCGCCGCACCGTGACCAGGTCGCATGCATTTGCAGCGTCCTTATAAAGCAGAGCAAAGTCAACAAATGCGCTCTGCCTGTGGGACGTGCAAGCCCAGGGGGTGCTCACGGCCGTCATGACATCAGGGCGATCGGCATTGCATAAAAACCCCAACCCCGCGTTAGCATTCTCAACAAGGCCCACAGAAACATAACCGAAGTTGTGAAAAAGATTTTGAGGCCCAGGATTACACTCACCCCCAACTGACAAACAAGGCTCCAATTTTGAAAAATGGCGGAGAAAACTTTGACAAGATTGGGACTTAAACCCCAGACCACTGATTTTGTGTACCAGCACTCTTTCCATCTGCGCTATCTAGTCCTTACATGTACATGTAGATGATGGCTTTCCCAAACAGTCAACTATCTTTGCCAGGGTGGGGGCGCCAGTCAAGCATTTGACCATTAATTAACTGCTGTATGTCTTCGAGGATACCCTCGCATTCATTCAGATATAAGCAACCAGTTGTAAACCTGGCTACGGCAGCTCCAGGATCACACAAAATAGATGCAGCTTTCTCAATTTAAGTCAATTTTTGGGTTGGACTTAAATTTAAAAAGCTGCTTCCACTATATTGTGCAGTAGCACATACTGAAAGCCTTTGGCCTAGCTGATGACTGATTTTTCTGGATCGATATGATTCCTAGTATTTGGAGTTTGACTTGAGCTATCCAGTCTTAATCTTGTCAACTATCTTTGATGGATTTGGGTACCGGTCATAAGCAGTTACATGTACATTCATCTGCCCAGTAAATCCTCAGGATTGTGAAATAATTGAGCTTTTTTGTTTTGCTTTTTCATAAATTTTACAAAAGTGCAGTTAGTTTCCTATCCTTTGTTAAAAAGGTTTGAGAAAAGTTGCTTTTATGTTATCAACAAACTGCTGTAATCAGGTTTTCAACTAATTGTTGTTCACAGCAGAATCAGAAGAGACAGTAGTCCTTACGTGGCGTGTAGGCTAGTCAGTGGTAAATTTAAAGCCCCACCCCTGCTATGTATGAGTGATGACTATTTGGGTATTCTTTTGAGTATTTTTTTATTTTGAAATGCAGGGGCACTAGCTAAAAATCACCAAAAGAAATTCATACATTTTTGCATTAAGTTGATGAAACCAGATGTATGATTTGTAATTCAGACTGAATGAGACTTAAGGCTTTGCATGGTGGGTGAATCAATATAGGTAGGTTTGCGGTGAACACCATGTATCAGGTCTCTTAAAGGAAGAGGTATGGTTCTGAAAAGAACCTGAGGGTAACTCGACGTTTCGACCAGTATGCTCTGGCCGTCATCAGGAGAATGTCTTGGGATCGGTGGTGGAACTCCTTATGTACCGGTGGTCGCTGAGGCGGGAAGGCGGGAAAGATAATCCTCTGGGGAGGATTATCCTAAGGGGGGCTTAGGTCACTGAGGTGGGAAGGCGGGAAAACCCTAAGGGGAGACTGGTGGGGGGGAACCTATAGGTGCTCACTGGGGTGTGTCAGAAGGTGGTGGGGAGGCCGTGGATATAGGTGATCCATGAGTCGGCTAGGGAAGGGGGCTTACACTGGTGTGGGTATGGTTGGGATGACCTAGGATATAGAAGATCCATTGGTCGGGATGAGGGGGAGCCAAATGTCGCTGAGGTGGTAGCCGATGTCTTGGGGTACTGTGTCGTGCTTGCGGATTTCGATGGCCTCTCGGATCCGTCGGGAGTGCCATTGTTGAATGGGGACGAGTAGTTCCACTGCCTGCCAGTTGACTAGGTGGTCCTCAGAGTGGGAGTGTTTGACTATGGATGACTTGTCAAAGTCACCCCGCCGGCCGTGTGCTTTGTGCTTCTTCAGTCGGGTTTCCAGACAGACTGACCTTGCTCTCTTGTTTTTCAGCTTGAAAAGGCCACAAACTGTCAATTTCTGTTTGTGGTTGGCCAAGGTGATACTGTGTGGAATAGCGTATACTATGCCGAGCAAGCCATGAAACGACTGCGACGGCATGGTCTAAACAACTATCAGCTGCTGAGCTACCCTGATGCTGGTCACTTGATTGAGGTTCCTTATGCACCTGTTGGCAAAGATGTCTATTCATCTATTGTAGGTAAGTTGTGACAAGTGAGGCATATGTAATTACGTATGTATACATGTTGATGTCTTTCAAATTTTAAAAATGCATGTTATTTGGTGACTAATAAAGACCCTATGTTATCAATATCACTTTTTAATTTTTATATTACAATAACACGTATGCAGCATCCATTTTGGATGTGCTATGATGATGTACAGTGTAGATAATGACATCAGCTGACAAGATACAGTTTTCACCTTCCCAATACATACCAAATGATGTATGAACGCCTTATATTGTCACAGACAATGTTACCTTAAAAATGTAATTACATGTACATCGTTTTCCTTTGTTCCCAATGAACTAGTGGCACCTTATTGTTTGACCCATTGCAGGAGGTGTTATGAATCATGGGGGCACAGTGCCTGCTAATGCTAAAGCCATGGAGGATTCATGGCCCAAGATGGTGCGATTCTTGCATGCTCACTGTGGCAAAAGCCTCTCCAAGCTATAAATACTCCAATGGATATTTTGTGCTACTGTCAACAAAAATCCCCACTTGAACAACCATGCAATTTTATCATAGCATCAAGTAATGTGGAAATGTCATTTGGAAACTGCCAAAATCTGTTAAGAGACCATTTTGTATTATACATCATTGAACAGGGGTGTTGTACAAAGATTAATTAACTAAAATTCCATTAGAACTTGGCTTAACGCATTATTTAGATTGAAATTTACAACAGATTTTGCTGTTGATTGTATTTGAGAGATCAAGAGCACCATGTTGGTGATGTTTCATTTTTCTTTGTAGTTGGTGTTTACAAAACAAAACAGGAAATTTGCTCTTGGTTTTATAAATTTGACTTGGCAAGCCTCAGTGGCGAAAAATCAATTGTGCCTATTTTTGCTACGTTGGGTATCTAGTCCTTGACACCCTGTAACTTTCATGGAAAGTGGACATATCTATGTGACCAGAGGCCTTAGAAAATAATGTGCTCCATGGATGGACTCTTAAGATAATTAAGATTAAACAATAAAAATTTGACTTTAGTTCAAAATATAGAATAGTAAAAACAAAGTTAATTAATCTACCCTAAATGAGATTCAGAAACGAAAAAATACAATTGATTAATACATGTAGTTACATGTATGTAAAACTGCTTACCGTTTTAAAGACCAAAAATATCTACTTTGATATGATTCAGTTTTACATTTCGTTCGAAGCAAGACTTTTCTCAAAGAGGTACAGTAGGTGCTAGTAATTAATATCAAGTTAGGTCGAGAATATGTTGTAGTGAATTTTCATTCCCAGACCCCTATTTTAACTATTTTGGAGGAGTCCAGAGAACTTCACTCTTGTGGGCATGGCTCAGGCCACAGAGGATTGAGGAGTGGGAGGAGACATTGTGGGACGAGGGGTATAGTAACCCATTGTGGGTGCAGGGTGTGTAAGTTCATTGTGGGAGTGGGGGGCCCTTTAAATTCCTTATACCTAATCCCCACTTTACATAATCCCTGCATGAGCAGAGGCTCTTGCCCCAATATAAAACCGGGGACGCCTGGAATTTGAGGGGGAGTCCAGCAGTTGGGTCGACTGGAGGTGGAGGGCGTGGTTTTGGCTTGAAGCCTTGAAGGAACCTTGAGTGGGCCTGGGATTTTATGTCAGTTGCCTCCATTACTTTAACCTTCACCAGTTGCTTTCCTTGCCCTTATTTCCTGCTGTGTTTCCTCTATTTTTCAAACTCTGTGCTCTGGGGTCTCAAGTTTGTTTTTCCTTATTTTTTTTTTCGAACTCTGTTACTCTTAGGGATCGTTTTTGGGGGGTTCCTAATTAAATTATAATTATATTCTCCTGAAATCCTGTTTAGTTCTTTTTATTTCGTGTTGTCCATTGCCCAGTCCCGCTACAATATTAACTCTGAAAACTGTTGAATTCAGATACCCAAGACAGCATTAAATTTAAACAGCTTTTTGGGGCAGTTTGAGACCAAAATAAAATACCTTAATATCAGAATCATGATGTTAAAGTGTAAGTGGAGCATGTATACATGTACTATGTGTCCCCGGCATGACTGACGCCGTCATATTAAATCTAACTATGCAACACAACTCTCCTTGCCATCTCTTGTCTCTGTGGGAGGAAGTCTAGAAAATGCATCGGCACTGGTTTGTTTGTCCATTGAATAATAAGCTGCAATTTGGGATTTTGAAATTTTCTTCATTGGCAGAGGCTGTACTTTGTGCCCCAAAACTATGGAAAGAGTTAACTGCAGGTGTTCGTGATGCAGGGATCAAGGAACTATTTACATGATTCAACTGCATTTCAGGTTCAAACAACTCTGATTGTACCTTTCAGGGAAATCGAGATATACAGGGGAATAGAAATCTGACTGGCTTGACAACACAATGTTTTGAGCCTTGGGTGGGTAATTCTGTGAAAAAAAACCATGTATCTTCTTCGTGGGGGGCCCAGTTTTCGACGGTACACGTTTTCGACACTTGGACTTCTAACTCGATCACATCGCGCGATGAAAACAACTCCCTATAACGATCTCAGACTTCGTATCTTCCGGTTTGTTTCCTGCTCTTGTCCGTCACCAAAAAAGTGGAAAGTTAAAGGCTCTTCCGGTAGGCCAAACACGTGTGATTCAAAAAGTTGCTGTTTTAAGGTCTATTTCCCTAGGTACAACATTGGCAGGTGCTTCGTAGCTCCAGTTTTCCTTACTGTTGGTCCTAAAAGGTCTTGGGTATGACATTAAACTACATCCGGTGGCAAGACTTCAGTGCTTGGAGTGCTGAGGTTGTGGGGAGTGTGGAGTCACCCCTTAGTTGCCATTGCTCCCAGGTCCACTCTGACCCGGAGTGGTAGCACCTGTTAAGGGTTCCATCTATGGGTTAAATAGAATCCGGCTGGGCTGCACGGCTAGGAGGCACGACCCCTGGGTGGCGATAGGGGGATAATCGTGGACCAAAGCAGCATAAGGGAAGGCCACCCCGACAAAAAACCCTGGTCCTCCAAGTCTGGGGGTTGGGCAGGAGTGCTAACTACCTCCTCCTGAAAAAAACAACTGGTTACAGAAACGACGAACATCAATTTGCTACGAGAACCGGGTGAAGCGGGGGTCGCCCTCAGTGGCAGTATGACTATGTTGGGTCAAAGCCTACGGGAAGCCCAGCATCCGACTAGATCCTTAGTGACACCCAAACAAAGCTTGACCATCGGTCATTGGAACGTGAGGACAATGTATAGAGGAGGGGCGGCAGCACAGATCGCGAGAGAGATGGAGAGGTACAAACTGGACATTCTCGGCATCAGTGAGTGCCGCTGGACGGGAGCGGGAAGGATGAAGCTGGCCACTGGTCAGACTGTCATCTACAGTGGAGACGAGACACTGCATGAGGGTGGAGTCGCCATCATGATCAGCCAGCAGGAAGAGAGGTCACTCATGGAGTGGACACCAGTCAACAATATAATCATAACCGCACGATTCTACTCCAGATGCAGGAGAGTGACATTACATTACATTACATTTATTTACATACTCATCAAATCAAAAAATCAACATGACAACGTACAATGTAGAGTGGTCGGTAGCTTCGATGAAGCTTTCTAGCAAAAGTAATAGTAACAATGATGACGATAGAATATAATTATGAGTATGAAGGTTGTTAAGGGAAGCCGAGGCTTATAGGAACAACCTTGGGACAGACAAATACCGACAAACAAGACAAAACCAGAACAGAGTAAACGAACATAACAATTGATCAGCTAATATAAGTTAATAATGAAAAACCAATGTAAACTGAGGAAAACCAATAATGCAAATAAAAAGATGAACTAACACAAGGAAAGTTATTGGTCAGGAAGCTGTGTTATAATGGGCGAGGAGGGCTCTTTTGTACGACCTTTTGAAACGAGCCACACACGACTGACTTTTTATTTGGTTATTGATGGCATTCCAGAGTCGAGGACCATAATAGCGTAGTGTGTTCATGGAATAGGACGTGCGAGTGAAAGGAATATAAAGACTACTCCGGGATCTGGTAGGATAGGTGTGAACAGCTTCAGTGGATTTAAAGTAAGAGGCAAAGAAAGATGGAAGAAGATTATGAGAATATTTGTACATAAAGATACCCGTTTGAAGTTTATTGATGTCGGAGATATTAAGGGTGTTCAGTTGAGCAAATAAGGGTGCAGTGTGCGCACGAGTGTGTGAAAGAGTACATATTCTAATCGATCGCTTCTGAGTAACAAATAATGCATGTAGTTTACTGTTGCCGGAGTGTGCCCAGACAATGTTACAGTAGTTGAGATATGGAAGAATGAGTGTGTTATATAGTAAGACTAAAGAAAATGAGTTGATAAAGTGGCTAAGCTTGGAGAGGACACCAGTATTGCGTGAGATAATTTTGGTAAAAGAGGAGATAATATCTTATGTTCAGACCAAGAAAGTTTATAGTCAACAGTAACACCTAGAAATTTTGTCGAGAAGACCCTTTGGATAGGAATATTGTCGATCTTGACAGGAGGCAAAATAAGATTAACAGAAGAGGGAGATTTGCTGAAAAAAATAAAATTAGTCTTTGAGTGGTTTAGAGAGAGTTTGTTTGACCTAAACCACAGCGAGACTTGATGGAGCTCAGAATTAAGAGTTGTGATGAGATCATTGTAGTTGGAATGAGTGTGTAGGATAGTAGTGTCATCAGCAAATAGAGTGAACGATAGGTGAGAGGAGGAGTGGTGAAGATCGTTTATGTAAAACAGGAAAAGGAGTGGACCAAGAATAGAGCCCTGCGGGACCCCATGAAGAATAGAAAGCCGGTTAGAATCGCACTTTAATACAGATGTAAATTGTTGTCTGTTATGAAGATAGTTTTTAAACCATTGAAGTGCGACTCCTCGGATACCATAGTGCTCCAGTTTGGAGAGGAGGATAGAGTGGTTTATGGTATCGAATGCTTTAGAGAGATCAATGAAAACACCAAGGACATAGAGTTTCTTACACAGGGCATCCGTAACTGTGTCTATAAATTGAATGAGAGCCATGTCGGTGGAGTGTTTACTACGAAAACCGTATTGGTTATCATTTAGAAGGTGAAAGTTAGAAGAAAAGTTAAAAAGCCGGTTGTAGACTAGTCTCTCAAGAATTTTTGAGAAACAAGGGAGAAGAGAAATAGGCCTGTAGTTCCCGATGGTATGAGCATCTCCACTTTTATAGATGGGAATAACTTTAGCTATCTTAA
Source organism: Luidia sarsii (assembly GCA_949987565.1). Classification (NCBI taxonomy): domain Eukaryota; kingdom Metazoa; phylum Echinodermata; class Asteroidea; order Paxillosida; family Luidiidae; genus Luidia; species Luidia sarsii. Next base: position 19,763,232 of record OX465103.1, on the reverse strand, counting down.
AATGAGAAGGAACAATACCGGTGGATAAGGATAGATTACAGATGTGGGTAAGAGGTTCAGCAATAAGAGAAATGGCCGATTTGATGACAGAAGAGCAAATACCATCAAATCCACAACTGGCACTGGTTTTGAGGTCCTTTCCAATGCGAATTATTTCAGAAGTACTTGTTGGAGTAAGAAAGAAAGAAGAAGGATTGGAGTTGTGCAAATAATCAGAAAAGTGAGCATCACTGGCTGGGATTTTGCTAGCTAGGGAAGAACCTATGTTGGTAAAAAAATGGTTGAAGGCATTGGTAATGTTAGAGGGACTCGAGATGGAACGTCCTCCGTCCATGAAGCTGTCAGGGAATTGTTTCCGTGAACTCTTACCGAGAATATTATTGATTTCCCGCCAGAGACTTTTTAAATTGGACTTTCTAGAGTCAAGTTTACGGGCAAAATAATCTTTCTTAGCCTTTCGAATGGTGGCAGTAAGCCGATTTCGAAAAGACCTATACTCATGCTCGTTACTCTCGGTAGGGTTACGCAGAAATCGCTTATACAGTCGATTTTTTAAGTTACAAGAGTCAATAATAGATTGACTAAGCCACGGCTGACCGTTTTTGGACTTGCCAATGGATTTAACAGACAAAGGAAAGTGTTCATTGTAATAGGAAGAGAATATAGAAAAAACAGATCGTATGCATCGTCTACCTCACTACACTCGTAGACATGTTTCCAGTCAACGCCAGCAAGATCTACATTAAAGGAAGTTAAAGAAGTTGGATTTATATCTCTGGTGATAAAAGTCTCGTTGGAAGATTCTTCCTTGGAAAAGCAGGAGGACGTTATCTGAAACAGAGGACAGTGGTCAGAGATATCAGAATAGAAAATTCCAGATAAAACATCAGTGTTGGAATTAGTTAGTATGTTGTCAATTAGTGTAGAAGTGCGAGGGGTGATACGAGTGGGTTTATCAATTAAAGGACGGAGGCCATACGCAAAAACAGTATTGATAAAGTCATCTGTGGGTTGATGCTCGGAGCAATTAAGTAGATTTAGGTTGAAATCACCCATTACGTAACACAGCTTTCTTTCCTTAGTAATTGTGTCCAAACACAAGTCAAAAGAAAGATTAAAGTTGTCAACTGAAGAACCAGGAGCTCTGTAGACAATTCCAACAATGACATTACAGGCATGGTCCCTCCTGATTTCAATAAAGACTGATTCAAAGTCTTTATCTGAGAATGTCAGATCCTCACGATCCTCACATTCATACAAGTGTATGCCCCACACAACGAGAGAGATGAAGAAGCGAAAGAGCAATTCTACGAAGAACTGCAAGAAACTCTGGAAGGATGCAACAAGAACGACATTTGCATTGTCATGGGAGATCTGAATGCAAAAGTAGGGAGCGACAACAACGGATTTGAAAGAACAATGGGCATACATGGACTGGGGGTGCAGAATGATAATGGACAGAGACTATGTGAATTTAGTCAAATCAACGGACTCGTCATCACAGGAACGATATTCCCCCACAAAGACATCCACAAGGCAACATGGGTATCGGCAGATGGTAGAGTGAACAACCAAATCGACCATCTTCTAATAAGTGGTCAATGGAGGTCTTCAGTCTTAGACACCAAGGTTCAGAGAGGAGCTGATGTGAATAGTGACCACTACTGGGCTGGGTATCCCACAGGGGGGGAAATAATCAAAGCTTCTGCCTGATCCAAACATATCTTATGCAGCACTCGACTGAGGAGACAAAAGGGCGGGAACGTGTACCTTTTGTACTCGCCCCAGTCATGCAATTAAGAAGGCATTCACCCGGGTTGCAAATGGATCGGGACCCCATGATATATAACAATCGACCTGCTTATTTAGGCGAGATGCGAACAAAATTTAATCTATGTCCGGAACAAAAAACATGTGTGTCAGTCTTCTTTTTTTTCAGAGTCCATTCGGTATTGTGGTAGAGAGAAAACTCTCGCGAAAACCTGTCTGCTGTTAAGTTTTGCGTGCCAGGTATATGAACAGAAGTGAGCCAGTGCAAACTTGACTGTCCATGCACCAAAGCAAGATACTCCTGGCAATGGAATGCAACAACTCTGAATGACAAGTGCCAAATCTATTTATGCAAGCGACTGTGCATGAATTGTCTGATTCTATCCGAATGTGTCTCTTATTGAGGTCATGACACGGGGTACGAAGCGCGAAAAGAACTGCGGTAAGTTCCAACGCATTTATATGCAATGTTCTTTCCTCAGAGCTCCATCGACCCTAGCTGTGATCTAGATTTGTTCGAGGGACTGAAGGCCCCCCAGCCGTCAAGAGACGCATCTGTTTGGATCACCAAATCAATTGGTCTGTGGAACGGAGCGTAAGCGGCCCTTGTCTGGTTGCTCCACCAGGACATCAGAGATCAGAGATATATAGGCATATCCCTGTCAAAGTTATCATTGTTTGCCCGCGGCGCGGCATTCTTCTCTTTCTCCAAGTCGCGCCTGAATAAGGCTCCGTATGGAACTGCTCTTCCAGCAGCGAGAAGCATTCCAATCATCACGCTTTCCACTTGCCGAACTTTGGCAATGTCTCGATTGAGAAGCTTAATACAAGCCTGTGCAATAGTCTCGGCTCTGTTCAAAGGAAGGGATATTGACAATTTGACATGTCCTTGGAGTCCAAAACGAATCCAAGGAATTCGATCCTGTTGCTGGGCAATAGGACCGATTTTTTGTAGTTGACAATAAACCCAAAATTGTTAGTCAAATCAATGCGAGCATGGGCATTCTTCTCACATTCGTCAAAATCCCTCCCAATAAGGCAATAAGGAGAGCAGGCGGACGGTCCTGTCTCAAGGAGTATTGCCGGATTCACTAGGGCTCCGCAAAGGCGGCGGCACTTACCCCTGTATAGTGTGCGGGGTAGGTGTGAAAAACGACCTCGGGTTATGCATGGGCTGTGGGTATAAGCGGGAGGCAAAAAAGCTGTACATACAGAAGCTTAGGGCCGCCCAGGCTGAGTGTCACCGCCTCGCCGCCATCGAAATTTCCGATTAGAGAAAGGGGGGACTTATGTATCCTCACCCCTACTGAGTTGAGTTGCGTGAAACCATGGTGAAACGATCCGTATCTTAATTGTCGAGATGCCGACGCTCAGGGAACTACGTGTTCCGGCGAGAGACTATGGGCTTCCCAACCGGTCGAAGCTCAAGAAATACGACCTCCAGAAGGCAATCGCTGAGGTCTGGGCCGCGAAGTTCCTGAAGAGACTCCAGCGAGCCATGAAAACGGGTAGATTCTCCGCCATTAGAGGCGACGTTCTGAATCCCAAGAAGAGGGGCCGCCGTCGTCGCGAGCTGGCGCAGATCAATGACGAGGTCGACGCCGCCCTCCGAGTGAGTAAAAAGGAGAAGCCCCTGCTGCGGCAGAAGTCGCTGCAGAAGCTGACCAATCGAGGGCTCAAGCCCACCTCCACGGACTCACAAGATCGCGAAAAGAGACCCTGGCCAAAGCCATCGCGGAGAGAGGTCCCGGGATTCTTCATGAGCAAGCCCTGATATCCGTCAAAGAATACCAGGATGAGACCCTAGGCTTGTCTGTCGACGCACCAGAGCGGTCATAATTTATCGATCTGGATAACCAGGTTTTTTCCTACCCCAGTAAGGCTTCCGGCCAACGATCAGTCGTGGATTGAGCTCCTAAACGACGCCAAAGATGAGTTTAAAGTCGACGGCGCCACTGCGGTGTTCTCTACATGGAGGGTGGAAGCAGAGCACCCGCTTGACATCGGCGACGTTGAGATCACCGATGACATGCATGCTAGGGCTGGCCGGCTGGTCCTAGATGCTCGCATGACAGACGTGAGGGCGGCACGGCTTCTCACAGCCCTTCCACCCCGCCAGTTTATCTTGAGGATCAAATTCCTTAGAGAGCATGCTGAGGGGGACTGGGTCGTCGAAGACAAGTTTGACCCGGTCCGTGCCGAGAGGAAGAAGTGGCAGGGTATCGTCGAGATCTCTCGGGACACAAGGCCGGGCGCACTGTTCTATCAGAATGCCTACCCAGTCATCGGAGTCGTGTATGGCCTCTGCCCCTTCACAGACCCAGACCCTGCCAACTTGGCCCCAATGCGCGACGGTGATCTTAATTCTGTGGCCCAGAGAGTGGTAGAGCACTTTGAGGGTGCCTTGAGAGGACAGGGGCTAACCCCGACAAGACGCCAGAAAATCCAAGAGTGGGAGGATAGGGTCCACGAAACTGGCGCAACGGTCGACGATGTGGCTGAACTCGAGAGGATCCTCAAACGGGCCATCATCCTGCGGGACATCGCTGGCGAGGACATTTATAACAGCAGCAAATACCAGTCACGTTGAGCAGATATAGAGCTCATTTGCCATAACGGCCACGCCTGGACCAAAGACTTGCACTTCCCGCTATCCCGCGAGGTCCACCTGTACGAGGGGGATGTGTGGAAAGCCATCCGACATGCAACCCACGACGAACCGAAAGCCATCTGGCTCCTAGGCAAACAAGGCAAACGGCTCACAGTCGAACAGTTCGTACTCCAGGACGGCCGCACCTACAGGACGCGGGAGGCCCACAAGAGACTCCAAAAGGCCTGTCAAATCTTGGGTGACGAATCCCTTGCAGACCAATGTTTCGGGGAGAACCACGCAGCCAGCATAATGGCAAAGGAAAGAAACGGCTGGAAGCCAACTCCGGTCAGTCTTCTAGATGACGTTCAGAAGGCCTGTGTCGAGCACGGCCACGGCGGGCTCTGGAACTCAATGGACTATGACACTCGGGACATCGTGAGCATTGACATGAAGGCATGCTATCCAGCCAGTTTCCAAGGCCAGGGTGAGGCCAAGCCATATTTCGAGCGTTTCGGACACCCAACCCACCGCATGACCAGGGTTAACATAAACGGGCCTCTTCCCAAAGACATAGGCACGGGCTTTGCCGAGGGACAGGCCTGGGAGTTCGCAGAAAACTCCCACCCGTCATTCCCGCCTGGTTCGGGAAGCATTTCGATCGCAGAGCAGGGATGGGCCCCGACGCCGCAATTCCAGCCTACCTCGTGGAGAGAGGTCTACTAACCAGCCTCACGGTCCGCGAGGCCATCATAGCTTTCAAGAAGCAAACCGAGGTCTGGCTCCCGGAAAGCCGTGACCAGGGGTGCAGCATTATAGGGAAGTTTACCCAGGGCAAACGACTAACTCGGAGGCTGGTGACAGACCAGGGCGAGTTGGATTTCCTCGTGCGAGACACTCGCCAAAGCGGCACCCTGGTTGGTGCGCCCGAAAGGTGACCTCTGGGCCACGTCCTCACGTACTATACGATGGCTCTCAGCCCCAGTACACCCACCTGCGCGGAAGCATGCTGGCCTATGCCCACATAAACCTCCTTAGTAGTATAGCTCCGGAGATTAACCCCTGAGGAGGCTGTCCGGGTGGCCACTGACTCCATACACGTAAAGAAAAATGAGCTTAAAAGCTGGAGGGGGTCGAGGCATACGTGGCCCCCGAGCTGTGTACCTGTGGTCAAAAACCGTGTGCAATTAAGCTGCCTGACCGGGGAGCCGTGCCTTCCACCAGTTGCCGCGGCCCAGTGGCGCGATAAGGGCGAACAGCTATACATGCCTCAGGAACACGCAGCCTACCTCCCCAAACCAAACTATTGCAAGAGCACAAAAGACCTGCCCCCAGCATGGCACCACGCTACGATGATCCACTGACGCGGCACCGATTGAGTTACCTGGACTGTGGCGGAGGCAGTGGTAAAACCACGAGAGCCATCGAGCTGTTCAGGGCGAGAGACCCCTTCGTAATATTTACCCCGACCCATCGTCTGGCCAAAGAGACGCGGGCTAGAGGGGTCAAGACCCAGACCTACCACAGTTATTTCCGTTGGAGTGGCCAAACTGAATGGACGCCTGAGCGGATGGGGCGGAAGTACATCCCCCGTGTCATCATCTGGGACGAGGTCTGTACCGTTCCCCGCCCCATTCTAGAGATGTTCCTGAACTGGCTTGGCCTAAAGAGGCGTCCAGGTCATTTGTTGTGGTGATCATGGCCAGCCACCACCGATAGCAGGTGAGATGCCGCATGACTGGCTGCGACAGACGGCAGATTATTACGAAGAGGTCGAGGTCGACCACAGGGCGAAGGACCCCGCCCTCAATGCCCTCAAAAAGGGTATCCGACTCCAGCCTGATAGAGTCCAGTGCCAAGAGATGCGTAGGGCCCTTCCAGGCCACCTGGGGTGGGACCGGTTTGTTGAAGCCTGGAAGCCGGGTGACCTCATCCTGACCTCACGCCAAAAGGTCCGCGATCGGGCACAGGAGCTATTGTTTCGGCGGCAAAAGGAGCGCTTCCCCGACTCCCCGGTACCCCTACTGTACCGTCCCCAAGACACCCGTAGACAAAATATCATGGTCACCATTCCTGGCCCCATATCTCTCGGCGGGAGGAACTGTCCTCAACGACGTTGTGGAGGTGCCCGCCCGCTATGCCGAAGAGGCCATGGAAGGAAAGCTGTGGGGGGCAAGACTGGCGTCTTGGCTACGCTATCCCGGGTGGAGTTTATGAACCAGGTCGAGAGGGTGGCTATTCCTACGGAGGAGGGTTCCGAGGTCAGGCCCCCAACGGAGCAGCATCTTCGCCGGACCATCAAAAAGAAGCTTGTGGCCTACAAGCGCCAGGACCAGGCCAAGGGGCTTGGATGCAACCTGAAGGTTGATAACATTCTGCAGCTTAAGGATACCCAAAATAACCGTTGCGTAGCATGCAACATTGAGCTGCTCTGGGCATATGACCCCAAAGACACACAGCAGTTCAGTGTCGACCGGCTGAACAATGCCAGGGGCCATACACGCGACAATGTCCGACTGACCTGTCTCGAATGCAACAGGAACAGAGGGGCGGCTGGGATGGATGCGTACATCGATGAACTGCTTAACGGCTGAGGACCCCATCCGGCGTTAGCTGATACGTATTGGGATGTGATATAAGAAGCGATCCTCGCGTACAAACCCCGCGGAGGGCTGTCAAGCAGGTAGTACAACACGGGCTCGTCGGGCTTTGTAACCGAACGTCCGAGCCGGTACACCTTTAAAGACCACTCGGGGTCAGTCGCACGCCGACGACCGCACTCGAGCTCGCCGGGTTTGTACAGATACCAAACGCCCGCATTGGCGGAGAGCCTGGTCTTGGCGAGGCCCACCGGGCGACCAGGAACCACCGAAGAGGGCTTTTGCGCCACCGCTTTCGCTTTGATGGCATCGGAGGGCCACTTACCGGTCAGTCTGGTCACTTCTCCATTCAAAGCCGAAACAACGGCGGGCAAGCGAGCCACCCACTCCGTCGATCGTTTACCGGAGGTGAGCCGCATCTCTTGGGCGTACTGGTGTCCGAACAGCCTCTCCGCCAAGGTCCTGTTGAAGCGCTCCACAATCCCCTGGTCCCGGTGAATATCCACGCGACCGCGCCTGACCTCGACATTGCGTCTAGCTAGCAGCTGATTAACTGCCCCCATGAACTCGCGCCCGGGGTCGACCTGGAGCAGCTTGGGCCACCTCAGGGGGCCTCGCCCGTAAATGCGGGACAATGCCTCGGCAACCTCCTTAGCCTCCTTCGTTGGCAGGGGCTCAGCGGCCTTGAACCGGCTGGCAACATCGACTACCGTGAGGGCATATATACCTGTAGGTCTTACGACCGCGCCGGTCATGCAGTAGGAACAAGAGGTCGGCCTGGTGAACCTCATTCGGTGAGGCAACATCAAATTTTGGCCTTGAAATACGTCGGGGTGCGGGTAGATAAATCTGCCAGATAGCCTGTTTTTTCAACCATACCTTCGCCACGCCTTCCGAGACCCTCGCTGCGGTCGAGAGTTTTCCGATCGCCACGATCCCTTTCCAGTAGCCGTGGGGGCAATAGTAGATGACAGACAGCTTTTTTGTCAGACGAGCAGACTGACGTAACGTCGAACTGTCGGTCATGGCGTGCGAGATATTCCAGCAACCTAACCAGTCTCCAACAGGCTTCGCAGACAGGCTCTGGAAGCCGCCCAGTCATCACCTGCAGGTTGGTTGGGCCAGACAGCAACCTTGACGCGAAACGCATAGCAATTACCTTTTCGTCGCGCCGCCAGGGGTCAAGGGACTTTTGCGCAATATAGATCATGGTGCGAGCCAGGGGGCCGGGAATTTTATGGCGGCGGGCGCAGATGACCACCCCTTGCATCGCGAAGTACAGCTCTTCGGAAAGGCACATTGTGTGTGTATAATACAAGGGCTCAGAAAAAAAGTTTTTTATACGGTCGGGATACCAGCAGCCTTACTACTCAGGTTGTGTCGGGCGATGAAACACTGTCTTTCCGGTGTAACGATCTCAGACTGGTGTAACGATCTCTTTCCGGTGTAACGATCTCCCGTGCTGAGTTGAGCCGTGACGTCACTGGCTCACCTGAACACGTTGCAGCAACGTTCTCAGCTGCTCAGCGTGCTCAGATGAGTCAGTGAACCACCTGGGGGCGCCCTTCATGTGACTATTTATTTTATGATTATCCCCGAACGAACACTTTTGATTGTATAAAGCCAATCGATACACGCTCATTGCAGGGGAACAATTAACTGAAGCATTTCTTCCCCAATGTAAAACTGCAAGTTCTAGGCCTAGTTACTAGGCTCCGTACTGAGCGTTGTTGAACTACGGGTCAACGAACGTTCCTGAAAGCGCTGCATTGCCAATGGCCGTATCGACTCAGCACGGCCTTCAAAATGGACAACTATATACTACGCGCACTGTGCATGACGTTTTTATCCATTACGGTAACGGTCTCATCTGAGCATGGGACCCAGATCAGACCGTTACACCGGATTACTCGGCTAACTCGCCGCTCACGAAGCGAATGTCGAGCGTCCCGCGAGCGGTTGGTTCCCAACCGCTGTCGTCTCGACAATCAAGCATATAGGCTACGAAAGTGCTCCCATACAGTCCCATGATTACAAAGGCGATTTCTCGATCACGTTGCTCTGGCGATGGTATGTAGAAATCTGAGTACGCGCATAGTTTTTTTAGTTTTTATTATTAACTAAATTTGTATGCCACCAACCCCATCACAACCATGCCTCCGATGATGAAGGCCGTCTCGCGCTCCTGTTGCTCGCTGCTCGGCGTGTAAAAGTCACTGAGCTGTGGCTCGCGGTCTACGGGGGTCTTTGCCAAAGACCATGGCTTACCGATCCATCGCGGTGTCAACCCCTTTCATTTGCTCGGCCGCGTCATGCTCGCGGCGGTAATTTTTGCTAATCCAGTCAAGGCGCTCGGCACGTTTTTGATTCCACTCATTTTTAGCGGTCTCAAGCTGCTCAGTAGTATAGGGAATGGGGGTTCTGGCGCACTTTTTTGTGGGAAGCCCCCCGAGCCCCATAGGACCTCCCAGCCGTACATAAGAAATTGCCCTATTGCGTATGTAGGCCGTTTCGCGTACATAAACAATTGGCAAAACCTTATGTAGGCCGAAACCCCTTCGCGTACATACATAATTGGCAAAACCTTATGTAGGCTGAGGCCGTTTCGCGTACATACATAATTGGCAAAACCTTATGTAGGCCGAAACCGTTTCGCGTACATAAGAAATTGGAGTAATTCTGCATGCACCTCGGCCCCCCTCCCCCAGCCCCGCCAGATGAAGCCCCCAGAGAGCCCCCAAGGTCCCCAGCACCCCCCACCACCCCGCCCGACACCTCCGTCAAGCCCCCTGAGCCCCATAGGACCTCCCAGCCCCAGTTCTGATTAACCATATAGGGCCCGCCCCACCCCCCTGGCGGGCCCCCAGACCAAGGGTAACCACTATACACTGATCGATACCCTATTTAGATACATGCTCGCCCCACGGCGCCCAAAACAACTCCCAGCTACACAACAAATGGGAAACAGTAACCGCAGACAAGGCTTGTGCCGCGGCTACCAGTCCAAGCCCCTCCCACCCCTTGGAGGGCCAAAAACGGTCACGCCGGAAGTTCAAAAAAAACTTGTCACGCTACTAGAAATCTGTCACGGTGAAAGATTTCTGTCACGGTGAAAGATTTCTGTCCCGGTGAAAGATTTCTATCCCGGCGAAAGATTTCTATCCCGGCGAAAGATTTCTCTCCCAGCGAAAGATTTTTGTTTGATACTATGCATGCCTATCATTCACCCGCCGCAGTTAAGGCTTGTGCGGATGTTTACTCGTCTAAAGTCCAAGGGCCTTATCTGATTGTGCAGAGCAGCGGCCGCCCAGGCGGCCGTGGCAGCAAGGTTGTTAACCCCAAATGGCATGAGGGCGCTTTCCGCGGTGGATTTACCAGTCAGTTGTACGGAGGCGGACGGTCTGATGTATGAAACAGAGCGAAGCAACCGCATTCTATTTCAACGTCGCCGGGCCAGCAGCGAGCTCTCTCATGATCGAGGCTCGGGCCTGGGCTATGAGCTCGTTTTTTGTCGCCTCGCTTGATGCGGCCGCGTACACTTTGCGAGATTTTTTCTGAATATCGGCCTTCATTTGGCCATATTTCTCTATCTCGTCGAGTACGAGCTTGAACTCCTCAGGGGCGATGTGGTCATCGCGAAGCGCGTTTGAGATCACATCCGTTATGCTGTTGAGCTTGGATAGGGCGAGCACGCGAATCTCGTCGTGTTTCTTGGCTTTCACTAGGAGCCGCCGAGAGACGTACTTCCCGGCAATACCGGCCAGGCCACAAGCAACCGCAGCCGCCTCAAGTCCGACGACAACGGGTGCGGCTATGATTGTGGAGAGCAGACCCACACCCGCCGCACCCATCCCCAGACTAGATGCGATCAACGCTGTGTCAACGCCGTCAACGACGTTGATGGCTCTGCGGTATTTTTTGTACAGCTTGGCTCGTTCGTCTCTCTCGTGCTCTAGGCGGCGCTCGAGGTTGCGGATTTCGGTAAGACGGAAGCTGGACCCCCCGTCTTGCTGATCGAGCTTAGGATAAAGCGGCTCCGCCTCTGGCGGCGCTGTTGGCATCTTAGGCATTTTCTCGAATCTCAAGGACTGCTGTTACGGACTTATCACGGTTTGTTACCACCCTGCCTTCCTTGTCACGGTTCTTTACTTCTCTACCCTCTTCGTCTAAAACGCGGACGTTCAACTGATGTATGTGCGTGTTTTGTAATTTTTTGTACATAGGATTGTTAGGGGATACGTCTACAATACCCCCAGATGTTGCGGCCGGGACTATCGCAAGCAGGGTCGAGGGAGCACCATCAACGAGATTAGAGCTCGTTGAGAGTTGGTCGAGATGGATATAAAGCCACTTATGGGCAACCATGTCAATCTGTTTGTCTCCCCCATACTCCCCATAAAGCCAATCTTTTTCGTCTATACCCAGGATTCGGCGTATATTGGTACTGAATTGTATCTGGACACCTTCTGGTACACTGAGCTTGATTAGACCGGTTGCTTCGGTCAACTTAAGCATTACACCGGGAACAGCTCCCGTGATAAAACTCGATAGTTGTTCAAAGGTATACAACCCAGGCGGGATCACAATAGATCTACCACTAGTAGTTTTACCATGCTGGACAGTGCCAGGCGGGATCACAATAGATCTACCACTAATAGTTTTACCATGCTGGGCAGTGGTTATCTCAATTCTGGACGATAAACTCACGTTGTGATAGCCAACTTCATAATGGAAACCTCGGAGGGCGACATAGAGCTTGCCGTCTGTATTGTCTACAGACGATTGGAGAATCGTCGCTTCCCCCTGTTGAAGATGAGTCAGTGTGATAAACATGATGCAGTCATGGTAGACCAGGCACACAAGTTTAACTCAAAAGCGTCGTATGAAGCACGCGGGGTATACTCCCCCACCACCAAGGACCTAGAATTACAACATGTAAACATACAGGTGACTGCCGGCAGCACGGCAAACTTTAAAACTACCTTCCCAGATATCTTGTCGGCGGAGCGGTACAAGCTGCCGCTAGTAAAAAGCAATGATTTAGTAAACAAGCGGCTCTCAACCCCGATGAGCTTTTGGCAACCCCAGGTCAACTTCGCGGTGTGGTGCGCCACCGCGGGGTGCGGCGTCTCTTCGGGGGACCATCTTTACTCCGGGACCCCGATGGCGCGATCGGTCTACCGCTTCCACGTGTACTACCAGATCCGCAGGATTCTTGAAGAGATGCAAGTGCCACTCCCGCAGGACGGCGGCGCGTGGGATGCCTTCGACGTCCCCTACAACCGGAGGGCGTACGAACGAATCTGCGCGGAGTTCGGATTCTCACCACACACCGATTGGTGGATCAAATACCCTAACCACGGACTCGGTAGAGTTTACTGGTATGTGACGCACATGGGGCCTCAACCGTTGGGGGGTGGAGCGGCGGAACACTACGACCCTAAAGTTATGACGTTCACCGAAAAGACGACGAACGAGAGGTACCAAATCCAATATATCAAACAAGACGCGCCGGATGCGGGTGTGGCCTGGAAGCAGCTAATCCCCAACAAATCCCAAGGCTTCACCCGCCCAGGAGTCGAGCGGTTGAACGCCTCTATTCGCACGTACGTCTGGGCCATCTTAGGCGCACAGTCACAAACCCGCTCGAGCATCATCGGCACCGGCACCGCATTCGACGCCCAGAGACAGTTCTTGGCGAACATCGAGGATGCGATCTCAAGCCCCGTCGATCTCCCAAGCGCAATAGCGAACTACCAGGATGTGCTTCAATACGCCCGCTCCAAGGTAAACTTCGCCTTCGGGATCGGGTTGTACATGGCCCCAAGCAACATGGATCTACAGATTGGAACCATTCAGGACTACAACAACGAGATAGTCATCGCAGGATCGGGGCAAAAATTGGGCGTCAACGATGGCATAAATGCCACGCCTTCACCCCCGCCCGTGCAGGACATGGAGGGGCCGGCTGCGAGGCCAGCGCAGCCAGATATGACTGCACCCAGCCCCGCGACGATGACGAGGGCCCAGAGGCTAGCGCAGTCAGCGAGGCCAGCCCAGTCAGATGTGGCTGCACCCGACCCCACGACGTTGAAGTGGACCCAGGGGCCTACGCAGCCAGCGAGGCCGGCGCAGCCAGATGCGCAGGCCGCAGACCACGAGGACGAAAAAACCGCCCTCGTTGTTGGAGGGGTTGTCGTAGGCCTACTCGCGCTTTGGCTTCTAAGCTAGCCACCCGCGCGCCGCCACGAGCAGCAGGCTTCCGACCGCTACGACGACGGCCCACAGGTTTTCGGCCAGCCAGCCCGTAGTTTTTGCGAGTAGGGTTAGGAGCCAGGAGACGACCGAGCCGATAATACCCGGAAGCGCGGCGGCTGCTTTACCAGCCAGGTTGCCCAGGAGCCGTCCGAGACTTTGGAGGTGCTTTTTCACCCACTCCTTTACTCCACCCCGGTCTCCGGGCGGTGGGGTTGGCGGCGCGGCGGTGGTGCCGCCGGTCAGAGCGAGGACCAGGGTGCTGATCGTCATTCCTATCGCGGTGAGAATAGACACAATCGTGACCCCCTGCTCGCGGAAGAGGATGCGCACGCGCTCGGCCAGGCTTTTGTTTTTGTCTAAGACCCTCGTTATAGTCTCACGGATTCGGCGAAACTGCGACCGGAGTTCTAGGTTGAGGGTGTCGATGCTTTCTTGGACTGCTGCAAGCTCATCTTCGGCCTTTTGAAGTTCATGCTCGATTTGGTCCGTTTCTTCTTCGGTAATTCCGGCGCGCTCAAGATCTTCGCGGTAGCCCTCGATTGCCTGCTGGAGAGCAACTTTTTTGCTCTCTTGCACCGCTCTCGTGCCACGCAAAGTTTTCAAGGCGCTGTCGAGTCCTTTAAGCTCTCTCAAGGGCAGGAGATGCTCTGGCAGGTCGCTATGATCCCATTCCAAATCGACAGGCGGATCGGGGTTAGCATTGACTGTTTCGTAAGCATCATCAATATTCTGTTCCAAACGAGCAATGGTCTCACGGAGGTCAGAATCGTCTGCTTTAACAGCCGCATCGGCCGATTCGGCGATTTTTTCTAACACCGCGACGGTCTTGGGTGTGAAGCCGCCGCGCTTCTGCTTACTGTGGTACTCCGGCAGGTCGAGATAATCCCGAATGGCTTGCGAGCCCCCCTCGCCATACTTGCCGGCGATTGTCGACAACCCCAGAAATCCTACGGGGCCTCTAGAAGTAGTTATCTGGATTTCTTTATTGCCCACTTCCCAGTAAAGCGTTTTGCCATTTTCACCGACCCTAAACTCATCGTATTTTGTTTTTTCTGTACGCCCAAGCCCGCCGTAATCGCGTTTTATCGCTTTGTAGAAAGAATCTACTAAACGTTCTCGCTGGGCTTCTCGCTCTTGCGTACGGAGGTTGCCTTTTAATCCGCCAATGCGGTCCCCGTAGTCATCTAGTGTCTGCCCATCCACCAGTCCCGGCATTAAGGTAGGATTATCGGGCAAATTAAAACTTGTTTCTGCGCCGTCATCCGCGGCGTAATCATCGCCCGTCCGCCCAATGTCAAACGGGTCCATTTCAACGTTATCATAGCCGCCTTCCGCCATGGTGCATGTACGTATTGAACAGAACCCTACTAGGGTTTAATAGCCAAGATGTCGAAGTACGGACGCAAGCTGAATCCTTTCCGAAGCCTGCGAGATCCACTCGGGGTCAAAGGCATCCGGCAGAGCGTGGTCGTAACCAACAACCCCTCTACCATCAACCAGAATGAGCAGCTCCTTGTCCGCTTCCCCAACCTCGGTGATCAGGATGTGATTGTCCCCGGAACGGCCCGGCTCGCGTTCACCATCTCTCTGACCTCGACCGACGACAACCGGACGGTGGTCCAAAATCTAGGACGGGCGATTGTGAAAAAGACCACGATCAAAATAAGCGGCAACGAGGTCGCGTCCGTAGAAGATAGCGACGTTATCAACTGCTATTCCGACCTATGGAAAACGAAGCGAGAGCGCCAGGCCCACGTCTATCAGGGCATTGATGCGAACTCAACGACGGCTAACGCGCTAAAACTGAGGGTGGGTGCCGATGACGGCGTCGGTACCGTGGCACGGGACAAGGCCATCGCGGACGCCTATGGCAACCGATTCTGCATCCCGCTGGACTTCGAATTACTCGAGTCCCATATGCCCTTCTACCAGTCCGCCCTCGGCGGCCGACTGGAGTACGAGCTGACCTTCAACGGCTACAGCCGCGTCATTAAGGCAACTGGCGACACCAATGCCAGCTACGCCATCAACAACATCTCTCTCGAGTTCGACGTCGTGAGGGAGCCGAACCTGGCCCGCCAGATACGCAGCAAGTACGCCGGCCGGCTCGCCATCCTGTACGACCGCGTACTGCGCCACCGCAAGCTCACCCTCAACAAGAGCGATTCCCTGTGGAATATCAACCTGAACGTCCCTACTCGAAGCTTGAAGGGCATACTCGCGCTGTTTGAAGATGCGGGAACGGCGACCGCGTTCGCCCGAGACACAGAATCCTTCTACAACCCCAAGATTGAAAAAGTCGAGGTCACGATTGAAGGGGTGCCGAACCAGCTGTACTCCCAGGGGATGCGGGCGTACCAGCAGTGGGATGAGGCGAAGAAATACTTCGCCGGCGGCCCTTCGGCGAAGCGCCACCCCGCGGTCGCCGCAGTCGCCAAAGACCTGGGGCTGGCCGACGTCACGGTAGGGGAATACCTCACGACCAAGTACGCGCTGTGGCTGGACATGAGAACCACCGACGACGACTCGCTGCACGGCAGCGGCCGGCGCGTAGAAAACGCGAGCGAGGGGGTCACGATCCAGATCGCCAAAAAGGTGGAGGCGGCTGGCGTATTGAACGCGTATCTGTACGTCATCATGGACACGCAGCTAAACATCGAGAATGGCCAGTTCGTCCACGCCCTGTACTAGCCCCCACAGCGCGATCATCTGCGGACAGACCGGCTGCGGTAAAACGGTCTTCGCCCTCGACCTCCTCGAGTTGCCTCGCGATCGTGGCGGCTACCGCGACACGTTCGCGCACATCGTCATACTGTGCCCCACAATGCGGTGGAACCAAACTTATCGCGAGCGGCGCTGGGTGTGGACGGACCCCGAGGTCTGGATCGTCGACCCCGGCGAACGGCTTCAGGAATGTCTGCGCGCCTTTTACTCGCTCTTCGCCGGCGAGCTGACGCTGTACATCATCGACGATTGCTCGGCCAGTGAAGCCCTGACCAAAAAGAAGGACATGCTGTCTGAGCTCGCATTCTCGGGGCGCCATGCCTCTCAATCCGTGTGGGTCTTGACGCAGAAGTACAACGCCGTCCTTAAAGACCTGCGGTCGCAGACCAAGTGGGTCGCTCTCTTTCACTGCAAAGATGAGGATTCTTTTGAAGACTGCCTGCGAGAAAACTATGTCATCCGCACGAGAGAGGAGAGAGCGGCGCTTGGGCAGCGGCTATCTGAAACTAAACACGCCAAGCTCATACTAAGGACCGATCAGCCGGCTTCTTACCAACTATGTACTACCGCACGCTTAACGATTACATAGTAATCGTTACCTCGTACTACCGCACGCTTACCTCGTACTACCGCACGCTTAGCTCGTACTACCGCACGCTTAACGATTACATAGTAATCGTTACCTCGTAGCTTAACAGTTCCTTCGGAACGGCAACACCTTCGGTGTTTGTGGGAGCTAGCCATACAGACGGCGACGCTGGTAGCGGTTCTCGCGATTCTTGGCTTAGGGGCATACGCTTTCGTCGGGTATATTAGACTACTGCGCGTAATAACGCATGCGATTGAGTCGATCAAGATGGATTGCGATGCTTTGATCAATCAGCTGTTGGCTGAAGAAGAGGATGTATGCGAAAAAAAGGACGCGGGTGCCGAGGCTCGGAAGACCGAGCAACGGGAAGAACCAAAACGAGCCCGTCTGGCCGCGGTTGTGGCGGGTGGTATGGCTAAAAACTACCTATAGGCAAACAACTAACTCTCGCGCAAGTTGATGAAATGACCGATGATGAGGTTTTCAAATACCACAGCCGCTATGAGGCGCGACTTGGAGCTTCGATGGTAAAAACGCTCGGGGCTTCCGCGCTGCAGATGTATGCGCTGGCAGCGGGCACATTTCTACCCATCCCCCACGAAAATCAACCCCAGCTGGTCTCAGACCTCGACGAAGACCCCTTTGTTAAGCATGCGCTGACGACCGCTTGCTGCGAGCTGTACAATCGCTATGGGATGTACCTAGCTCCGCTGACGGCGGCGATGACCACGGCTAAGCACTGTCAATTTGGAGATCGGGAAACCCCTGCAAATACGACCACGGAGGATGGAGCTGCAAACGATATCGACGGCGGAAGCCCCAACGACCGAGAAGGTGACGGTGTCGGACACGACGGCGACGCAACGTAGCAAGAACCCGAAAAACGTCGAGGCTGGTCGGAAAGGCGCGGCGGCCCGAAAAGCGAAATACGAAAAACTATTCGAAGATAATCAGAAGGCCAAAGAGAATCTCCGAGACTTGGAGCTTCGGGAGGCCAAGTCCACCGAGCGGAGCGCCGCTGAGCCCACCGAGCAGAGCGCCGCTGGAGCGGCGGCTGCGTGGCAACCGTACGCGGTCCTCGCGGTAGTCGCCGCTGTAGCTGTTGGCGCAGCGCTGCATGCACGCCCCGCCTCGACGGTCGTCCCGACGGCGCGACCCACGCCCGCGGTATTAGAGAAACGAAACCCCTTCCTTATGCAGTAACAATGTCTACTCCCAGTACAGACGGTAAGCAGCTCGCCAATTTGGCGTACCACTCCGCCGTGGTGGGCGGCCTTGCAATCGGGTACGCCACCCTGAGCAAAAAAATCCTGAAGGGGGCTCGCCCGAAATTGGACTTCGAGCTGTATGATGCGGGCATGGTCATTCTGGACGTGGGCCTGGCCATGGCCACTCAAGATATGCTCGTGAAGCAGGGGATACTCCCCGCAGACATATTGAAGTAACAAGCCTCCCCTGTATACTGACGTGCGCGCTAACGCGGCAACAAGATGGCCTCTATAGTGATGCTCGTGGGTGGAGCTCTCGTGAACGCACTCGCGTTCTCGGGGTCGAACTTTCTCTTCTCGGCGTTGCGCGCTCCAGGTGCCGACGAGGAACGCGAACGACATGACAAGGCTGTGGAGCAGCTCCAAGCCGCGCAAGCCGGATGGTCGCGCAAGCGGACCGAGCGCCTGGACTGGATCAATGAAGAACTGCGCCGCCGGGGGCACGCCGTGCGCACCTTCCGCGATGTTAATGAAGCCGCCCGCCAGTACAATCTCGCCACCGGCGGCGATTCGCCCGTTGAATTAGAACCAGAACCCAAGCTCTCAGATTTCTACGTATCATCGCCCGAGCAACGAGATCGCGAAGTCGCCTTTGTGATCATGGGGCTGGGAGCCACTTCGTTCGTAGCCTATATGCTCACCAAGTGACTGAATTAAAAAAAAACTTTTTCTGAGCCCATATATATATATATATATATATACACAATGTGCCTTTCCGAAGAGCTGTACTTCGCGATGGTAGAGGTGGGCATCTGCGCCCGCCGCCATAAAATTCCCGGCCCTCTGGCTCACACCATGATCGATATTGCGCAAAAGTCCCTTGTCCTCTGGCGGCGCGACGAAAAGGCTGCTATGCGTTTCGCGACAATGGTGCTGTCTGGCTCATCCAACCTGCGGGCGATGACTGGGCGGCTTCCAGAGCCTGTCTGCAACGCCTGTTGGAGACTGATTAGGTTGCTGGAATATCTCGCAAGCCATGACCACGTCACGCCAGTCCGCTCGTCTGGCGGTAAAGCAGACGGCAAAACTGTCCGACATCTACTACAGCCCCCGCGGCTACTGGAAGGGACTAGCGGCGATCAAACACCTCTCGGCTGCAGCTAAGATCTCTGAAGAGGCCGCCCGGGCCTGGTTGAAGAAGCAGGCCATCTGGCAGATCTATCTGCCCGCTCCGAGGCAGATACCGCGACCAAAATTTGATGTCGCCGTCCCCAACGAGGTTCACCAGGCTGACCTCCTCTTCCTTCCGCACGATAAGGTAGGACGGCGAACGTACAAGTACGCCTTAACCGTGGTCGATGTCGCGTCGCGTTACAAGGAGGCTGAGCCCCTGGCCACGAAAGAAGCTAAAGAAGTTGCCGATGCCTTGTCCCGCATATACAAGCGCGGGCCTCTCAAATGGCCGAGGCTTCTACAGGTCGACCCGGGGCGCGAGTTTATGGGTGAGGTTTCCCGGTTGCTGGCTAAGCACAGAGTTTCTATCAGGCGCGGGCGTGTGGACATCCACCGGGACCAGGGAGTCGTGGAGCGCTTTAACCGGACCCTGGCTGAGCGGCTCTTCGGGCACCAATATGCGAAAGAGATGAAGCTTTCGGAGGGTCAAAGGTCAACTGAATGGGTGGTTCGGCTACCTGCAGTCGTGTCGGCCTTGAATAGGGAGGTGACCCGGTTGACTGGTAAAAAGCCGTCTGAGGCTATCAAGGCTAAAACAGTGACACAAAAGCCCTCCTCAACTGTTCCAGGCCGTCCTGTTGGTCTTCATGAGCAAAAGCTCCCTTCAGGTGTTGGTGTTCGCTATCTATACCAGCCTGGCGAGCTGGAGGGCGGCCGACGCCGCGCGACTGACCCTGTATGGTCTTTAACCATTCACCGGCTCGGACGCTCGGTGACCAAGCCCGGCGAGCCTGTGCTCTACTATTTGCAAGGCAATGACGACGTGTCGGGTGGGCCTCAACGGGGGTTCGTCCGCGAGGAACTTCTTGTGGTGCCACCCGATACGCAACTCCCACCTGATGGGGTCCTCAGGCGTTGAACAGTTCATCAATGTACGCGCCCACTGGAAGGGCATCTTTGTGTCCATAGGCCAGCGTGTCCACCCCGTTTGCATCTATCCAGCGCTTGGAGTCAAAGGGTGAGAGCGATACCTTGTTCAGGTGCTGCCCATAGATGCGATGGCGCTCAGACCGCAGCACATCCATGCCGTGGCGAAAGGTCTTTTTGCTGAAGAGGGCCTCTTTATACTGCTCGTGGCGGATATGCTTCTTCACGATCGACTTTTTCACGCCCTTGGCCTTCTTTATGTTTTTGCCATCCGCCTCCAGGATCGAGTACATTTTGGGGCGCAGCCCAACGTATTCGGCGATAGGGCGCCCGGCGCACTCGTCTTTCATCTTACCCAAGACCTTCTTGTTCGTGTCGCTGCGTAGAGGGTGCTCCTCGGGGTAGCCGGACGTGTCGTAGAGATGCGCATGCTCCGCCATGTCTCGGTACACGTCCTCGGTTTGGAGCTCGAGAAGAAGGCTATCCGTGTCGGTGTAAAGGAGCTGGCAGCACTCTCCATACTGGCCCTTCATCTGGTTGTAGTAGAAGTCGTACATGAGGTGTTTGGAGAGGTCCAGGATACTCATCCCAACGAACACCGGGCGATTGAGGACCAACCTGCTCTTGTGGACCTGGATAGCCGCAAGGTCGTCATCAAAGATGTTTGCCCGTGCGAAGGCTGGGCTGGCGATAAGGCGCCTGAGTCTGTCCTTTTCATTAGCCCTGACGAGTTTCACGTTGACCCGCTTGCGGAGGTTCTCCATGGTTTTGCCGAAGACGCTGTTATTCATCAGCTTGTAGAGATCCTTCTCGAAGTCGCTGGTTGCTTTTTTCCGGAGCTCAGTGTTCATCTTGATGTAGGGCTCCATCCAGGGGCTTTGATTGAAGGACAGAGCCCTGTGAACATTTTTCAGGCGCATGCCTATAGACAGGTAGAGCTGCAGGTTGCGGTAGTGGAGCACGTAGCGTTCCTTATTGCGAAGGTTGGGGACCAGCTTCTCAACCTCAGTAGGCGCCACCCCGACACCAAGAAGGCTGTGCTGATACTCCGACATCCACTCTTTCTGGACCACCGTGCGCTCCGGAGCCAGCGGATATGCATTGTGTGCATCGTGCAGCTCTTCCGGGTACTCGAGATCCACCTCCAGGATGTAGCCACTGGGACTCTCTGCCGGGTGCAACGCTATGCTTTTAGCGAGCCCATCGCAGTCCTCTACCCACCGAAAGCCACCTGTAGGCAGGGGCTGGCTCATCGCCCAGCCATATAGGTTGTTAGCGTCGAGGTAGAGGATGTGGCTACGTTCTTTGGAGGAGTCATATCCCTCGACCAGGGGGTTGTTCGCTTTCGCGTACCTCCTCGAGACCATAGAGATCCCGCCGCGCATCCCCTTCTCAATGAAGAGGTGCTGGTCGTAGTCCGTCAGCAGGTCTAGCTCTATTCTCGTTTTCTTGAGCAATGCGTCCCAGGAGAGACCGGGGCTCGTGTAGTAGTTGGCGGGATCTAGGCCGTATTGTTTCATGCAGGTCTTCCGGAAGGTCTCAAAGACGTCCGCCAGGAGTAGGACGTCGGTGCGACAATATAGACCGCTGTAGTCCCCCAGGCTGTGGCACCCGAAGGCCTCCCAGACCTTTCGGGCATGGGCATAGTCATCGTCGCTGATGTGCTCGTCGGTGAGCTTGCTGTAGAAAGCCTCTTTCGGGGGAAGTTTGGGCTCGGCGAAGCGATCCCAGGTGTCCATGTACTCATAGGGGTACACACCTTTGCGCGTCAAGAGCTGGCGCTTGTGCTGGTCCGGCTCGTAGTGGGCCGTGATCTGGAAGGCCTCAGGCTGGTTTGCCGCCACCAGCTTGTCAAGGGAAGCTAGCAGGAACTGCGCGCTGTCTATGAACCTCAGCTGGCCAAGGCTGAACGAGATGTATTTCTCTGTGTTGTTGGGGATGCAGCTTACCTGACCTTCGACCTTCGAGATAGCCTGCATCAGCAGGTGGGAGTCGTACCCCCTGAGGTTGTGGAACACCGCGGGGATGGTGGTGGTCTTTGGGCTTAGCCTTAGCTTAAGGTTGCAGGCGTTATGGGCTGCCCCTCGATATTTACCTGTAATGTGACAGTGGTCACGCACAGAGTCACCCTCGAGAGGTTTGTCACACACATGGCAGGTAGTCGCGTTGTTATAAGACTCCCAGTCCTCTCGAGTCATTCGCATAGCTTCGGGGCTGGCCAGCACCGCCTTTATCTTCCGCTCCTCTTCCTGAAGCGCTTTGAGGAAGTGCTCCGCCGCATTGGGCCCGCGGTATTCCACGGGTGATTGTGTCTGGCCGTCACAACGGACAACTATGTAACAGTAGCTACATGCCTCATGCTGTTGTGTCTTCCTGGTGTTGCTCTTCGTTGGGCTGAGCTCGGGGCCCTCGACTTTGATTGTGAGGGCCTCAAAGTCGGCGTAGATGATGAAAGGGGCTGGCAGCTGTTTTTGGTGGTTCTGAAAGGCTAACTTGTTCTTTCCTTCCTCCGGCATCTCCACTCTAATGGCGGTCTGCCCGTTACCGCGGCACTCTGGCTTGTGGGCCTCCAGCAGGTCTTCTCTGGTGTAGCCGTGAAGACAACGCTCACAGAAGTGCTTGCGCTCCTGGTGCTTGCTCTGGTCGTAGAGAAGACGGTTGAGGTTCTTGATCCAGGTGTAGTGGAATTTGCCGGCCTTTTCAATCAGCAGCAGGTTGATCCTTGGCATATCTTTTGGTTGCTTGCTGAGGCGGTGGACGGTGATGCCCTTGTCCCAGCCAAAGACGTTGATGGCTAGGTTGTTCTGGCGCTCGACCTTACCGATTTGAGATATGGGTGTGGGGGCATTGATGTCGGTGAAGTCTAGACCGTCTGCAGTGGGGTATTTACTTGGTCTCTGGGGGTCTTTCACAACTTGAAACAAGGCTGACCGAAGGGCCCATCGCAGGCAATGGTCGTCCTTGTTCTTCACATTCACCACTGCCTTCTTGTTTTTCACTGCCGCTGGTAGTGGGATGTATGAACCACCTCTCAGTGGCTGATATCTGGCAATGTCTAGCCAAAGGGTCTGTACCTGATCTACCACCCATCCAGATCCCCTTTGGATCCACTTCTCAAGCAACTCGAGGATCCTTGGGAAGGCTTGGTGGAGAGCCTCTCCGATTTCAGTCTGCTGCAGAACAGCCTCCTGCTTGTGACGCAGCACCGGGTCTGTATACTCCTCACTGCCATCGGGGTTGTCCTTCCGAAGCTGTACTTTGAGTGCAAGCTGAAATTTTACACCATTCAGGGCTCTGACCTCTTCTACAACTTTCTTATGAATGAGGGGTTCAACTTTATCAAGGAAAGCCCTGGGGTCAGCACCCTGTGGATGCCCTTTAGGCACATCCATCTGCCAGCCCCTCAAGAATTTTCCGATTACCCAGGGGGTTCGTCTGAAGGTGAGTTCGTCCGTCTTTTCTTTATTCTCTGCAAACAAGTCCAGGATCTCATCCTGATAGTCCTTCGCAGACCTCAGGACCTTGTGGCGGGGGATGGGGTCAAATTCCTCCTCAATTGCCTTTCTCTTGGCGGCCTTCTTTTTGCGTGGTGCAGGGGAAGGCCGATATTTTCGAGGCTGTAGGGGCTTCAATAAGCGCCCTTTCACAGCTTTGGGAATGGACTCATCCAGAATGTTTCGGACCACATCATGGAGAGTCGAATCGGGCATCTCTGCCAGTATCTGCTCTATGTATGCATCCATTACAGTGTTGATATACCATATGCACCCATTACAGTGTTAATACATCATATGCGAGTATTTGTTTAATAGGAAAATAGAGTGTTGTATAAAGCGCGCTGCTTAGCGTAATCCTATGAACGGGCATGCCCGTTGCTTCTGCGCCATCATGAGAAGCTCATACATAAGCGCTGAGTGAAGGCGCTTCGCCTGAGCCTCAGCCCGGTGAAGGGTCTTTTGTGTACGGTCAGCGCCGCAGGCCTTGGAACACAGCTGACTCTCTGCCTTCGTTCCCTTCCCACATTGTCGGCAGGGTTGTGGCTCTGATCCTGGCTTCCTGCGTAACTGGGCCCGGTGTACGCCGCACAAGTTATTGACACACTGTTTCCCGCAGCGCTCGGTGCGCCCAACGACCAGCCACTCACATCGATTGTACTCTATCATACTGTCGCTTATACCTAAGGCGAGCATGTATCTAAATAGGGTATCGATCAGTGTATAGTGGTTACCCTTGGTCTGGGGGCCCGCCAGGGGGGTGGGGCGGGCCCTATATGGTTAATCAGAACTGGGGCTGGGAGGTCCTATGGGGCTCAGGGGGCTTGACGGAGGTGTCGGGCGGGGTGGTGGGGGGTGCTGGGGACCTTGGGGGCTCTCTGGGGGCTTCATCTGGCGGGGCTGGGGGAGGGGGGGCCGAGGTGCATGCAGAATTACTCCAATTTCTTATGTACGCGAAACGGTTTCGGCCTACATAAGGTTTTGCCAATTATGTATGTACGCGAAACGGCCTCAGCCTACATAAGGTTTTGCCAATTATGTATGTACGCGAAGGGGTTTCGGCCTACATAAGGTTTTGCCAATTGTTTATGTACGCGAAACGGCCTACATACGCAATAGGGCAATTTCTTATGTACGGCTGGGAGGTCCTATGGGGCTCGGGGGGCTTCCCACAAAAAAGTGCGCCAGAACCCCCATTCCCTATACTACTTGCTCTATGGCTTTGTCGTGCCTTTGACGTTCCTCGTCGGAGTGCTTCCCTATAGCTGGGAGAATAGAAAGTTGCCGCCGGTGAAGGTGAGGGCGTTCACAATGGCGCCACCAACTATCTCCAAGATCGTAGCCATGGTGAATATCACCTACATGAGAAAATCTTTGGGCGATGGCTCTGGCGGTGGGAGGCCTCCTCTTGGTGGCTGCCCGGGACTGGCTATCGTAGAAGCCAAATCGCTGTTAATATTATCGCGACCCCGCCCACAACCAGGGTCATTTTTTCGTCGTCATGCTCCGAGGCTGCCCTCGTCGGGAGTTGTACGGGCCTTCGCTGGTTGTTTCCCTCGTGAACGACATGTAAGACGCGTCCCATTTGCCATCCTGCGAGGGGTCCTGGACATATTCCATGCCCCCCCCCCCAGCGGAAGTACGCTATAGCCCTAGACCGTTGTTCTGTGTCTTAACACGCCAACTACAGTGTTGCTAGAAACGTCAAACTCATTACAGATCCGCTCGTACGCCCCTTGTTCGCAGTTGTTATCGAAGGCGTTCCACGCTGGACTATCTTGGGGTAGTGGGGATCCAAGCTCCTTTTAGTATCCTTCGCACCTGGTAGTAGACGTGGAAACGGTAGAAAGATCGTACCATGTGATCTTGTGCTATCAAATGGTCTTGAAACGACACACCGCAGCCCGCGGTGGTGCACCACACGGCGAAGCTAGTTTACTTGATTTTGCCAGAACTGCATCGGGCTAGTAATCCACGTTGTCATGACTTCTTCCGAATTCACGGCAGGTATAAAGGCGGTATTTTTCGAATACATTTTGATACCGGATTTGGAAGTGGCCGCCGCCGCTCTGAACCTGAATGATGGAGTTGGTTAGCAAGCCGCCTAACCCAATTTTCGGCTTACCCTGTATACCACCCCCGCCTCATACTTCGCGTTATTATTTAAGTTGAAGGCGGAACCAAGTGGTAAGTCCCTCCCTTGGCGACCTGGCTCCGGTTGCTGTGCCGGGTGGATGTAGTGCCGGCGACGGGCCCCCATGGATCTTCGCCAATTTTGCATCGCACGAATTGAAGACATGCGCTGAATGATAATAGTGGTCATGTATCAAACACTCTCTAATGTTCAAAGGGGAGACGCGGTTAGCCTTCAGCAATACGTACATGTACATCGATAACCGCGGTGAAGACCTGTGTGTTGGCCTCCGCGCTCTATCATCTATACAGTAGGATGGTTTAAAACGTGCACGAAGGGGAGATTATCAAATGGTTAGCACCAGGAGGCATCTACTCCAATGAACCCCCCCCCCCGGACTGTATGGCTTCAATGAAATACGAGATGTTATTAACAATAAGCCAGACGTAAAAGCCGTGCTGGAGGTAAACCGGTTGAATGGGATAATCACGCTGACTGTGGGTGTGGGGGAGTGGTCATTTCAAACGGACTGCTTGGTCTACTCGGATTGGATGATGGGTTGGGAGGCGTGTGGCTTAATGACGGCGACGTATAAAGCCCGAAAGAACTGTATATATTATCCACTTGGAGTAAATCAACAGCACTTCTAACATCGTGGACGGGGCTCCGTCTAGCCTTTTGACTACGGTTGGGGTCGGCAGCCCCCAATTTGGCGATATTGTTACTGCTAGGGTTAAGCACCCCGAATTCAAGCGTCTCCGAGATGGGTCCGTGGATGAATTAAAGATTACCGTTTTAGATGAATTAGGAAGGCCGATCGACAACAACCAATTCCTGCTACCACTTGTTCCGTTGCTCTGTAACAGTCAGATAAGCCCTGGACTTTAGACCTATTTGTACTGCAGGCACTATAGACTGTATATTTCGGTACGGTTGTGCAATATATCTGCATTATAAAGCAGCTCAGTTTTGGTCACGCCACTCAGACCGTGACCAACTTTTGTGAGCGTGACCAACTTTTTTGAGCGCGACAGGATTAACGCTACATGTACGTGGCAGTATGGATGTATATTTTGGTCCGCGGGTTTGTCTACGCGAAGTCGCCCGATGCTCGCCCGCCTCCTCAGCCAAGAAGAGGCCTGCGTCTGCAACGGCCGGCCGGCATCCATGACCGCGTCGTGCAGTAGCGGGCGTCGGGTTTTTTTTGCGCCCTTCAATAAGGGTGCAACAACCCCGCCTGATCTGAACGCGAGGAAATCCGGCGGCCCGGCAACATAGGTAGGCCGAGCCGGCTGCGCCACCCTGCCCCCCCCCAGACCGAGCCCCCGGCGGGAGCTGGGCGCCAGAAGCCCCTGCTCCGCCGGGCGCCCCCAGCCTGCGTCCCGGCGACGGCCGTCGGAGCGCCGCTTTTCACCGGGCGGCCTCCCAGCCTGACCCCAACCGGAACCGCCGCTGAGTCGTTTGCAGTCTGCCCGCGTCCCCTAGATGAATTATTAGTAAAACAAATAAGGATAATTATATCTACATGATATTGGTTTGAGGTAGATAATTAGGGGAATTGCGTATCTACGTGATATTGGTTTGAGGTAGATATACAATTGGGGTAATTGTTTACCGGTATCTATACGTGATATTGGTTTGAGGTAGATATACAATTGGGGTAAAAACGTGATATTGGTTTGAGGTATATACAGTGTAGATGAAAGATTAGGTTAATTGTGTATCTACGCGAAGTCAAATTTGGTGTCGCTGTCCCAGAACACCCATATGTATACTACTCATTTAGACAAGCCAGAACATGGGCTGGGAGCCGTTTTGGCCCAAATTAACGGGTCTGTTCCTACCCAATTCCGGAACCAGGGCTGGGGGTCGTTTGGGCCCAAATTAAAACGCTCCGACTACCCCCTCCGGAACATGGGCTGGGGGTACGTTTTGGCCCAAATTAACAGGTCTGTTCACATCCCCTCCGGAACATGGGCTGGGGGCCGGCTGCCGGCCGGCTGCCAATATATTAAGTGGTCTGTTCATCCCCCCCACCCCCCCCCCCCCCCCCGCTGCTGGCATGGTACGTGTTTAGGCATTTCTTCCCTGTCTAGGACCTTGTACCATGCCTTAAACTTTTTCTTTGAGATCTTCCGTCCACGATATCTTTGTGGGTTTTTCGTTAAAGAGAAGCTCCTATAACAGTAACAGCCCAGTAAGTGGGACTACGTATAGGCCTACCCTACCCCAAGCCCTGAGCGGGGGTAAAAACAAATCCCCCGGGGAAAAGCTCATCCCCCAGGGATTTCTTCCGTAGTGTGAATAACCCGACCGAAATCCCCGGGGAATTTTCGAGAAATCCCCGGGGATTTCGTCAAGTGTGATACTGATAGGGGGCCTACTGATAACGTTATGATCGAGTTCTCCATCGTGGCTTACGCGGCGCTATGGTCGTGACATCACACCCCAGCAAAAAACATTTCGATGTTGGCAAAGCATCATGCTATGATCGAAACGTCAGGCCCACTGAATTTTGAGACATCATGGGTAGGGGGCCTACATATGTAAAGGCCCCATCCAGAGGTCAGGAAGTTTTTTTTGAAGCCCCCTACATTTTTTTGTTTATTCTTGCCTGCATTGTAAGTCTTTCCAACCACTGTACAGTGTGTAAGGTAGATGTTATCAGTAGCCAGAAAGAGGGAGAGTCCAGTGCAGTGTTTAGGAATGTGTATAAACATTACCCCCCCCTCTACACTGGACTGGTGAGACACTGTGGCCCTGTGGTGGGAGCCTGTTGTCCTTAGGCCTGCATGTGTGTCATTCTGACTCCATGTTGGGAAAAGGAAGCAGGTTAACATCACAGCTCAACCAGTGTCCCTCTCTCCTTTCCTTACCAGGTAAGATTGTGCTTTATTATTGTTTTTGTATGACTGTAAGGAAACCATAGTTTTGGGGTCATATACAGGTACATGAAGATACATTTAAACTGAATTTGATTGGTTTTTTTGAGTAATTTTGTAAGGATTCTTGCCATAAGTTTGGAACCGAAGGACCATTGTTTATATTTTTTATGAATTTTTGAATACCACACTCGAGTCCCATAGGCTTTGTGCACAAAATATGTACATGCGTTTTGGAGTAGGAATGGGGCTATTCTATGACTTGTTACAAACAGAAGCGGAAAAGCTCTATGCTCTGTTTCACAACAGACATATATTTCTCGTTTTATAGTGAATTTCTTTTGTTTTCTTCTTTGTTAAATTGACTCCACATGTGTATGTGAACTTGATGAAAACTTGACCTAAGAGTACCACCGACAGTTCTATTTTATTTGATTAAGGACTATAGCAACAGATTTACGTGTATTTTGAAATGTTTTAATTAGAAGTTTATTGACAAACTGCCAATGCTTGTAAGAAACTAAGTTAGCTTTAGAATTACTTAGTCCGGTTTATGTTTACAGATATATATACATGTAGAATGTTTTGTATTGTGTGTCATTCTGACTCCATGTTGGGAAAAGGAAGCAGGTTAACATCACAGCTCAACCAGTGTCCCTCTCTCCTTTCCTTACCAGAGGCAAAATCTTTAATGTGCCCCTAGGAGTGACACGGTCCCGTGTCCTCCGGGGTGCAACATTTGGCGACCACGAAGGGACAGGTGTTTTCATCCCACCATCGTCCGGCCAGGGATGAATGACAGCGCCTGTCCAGTGACATCAAGAACCCAACCATGACTTGCTAGCAAGGGAGCTGGTATTCTGCGTAGTGCAGTAGCGACGCCATAGAGAGTGGGACAGAGGAGTCAGCCTGGGAGACCAGGGACAGTCCAATCAGCCCAAGACAAGATGGCGAAGACCCCACTCGAGTTATGCCAGTTCCTCACACAACAGGTCAGTGAGTTGAGCCAGTTACCCCTCCTCAAGATCTGCAAGCACCTGGAGCTACCGGGCTTTGCAGATATTGAGGGGAGAGATGATCACCCGGCGAGTCTGGTGAGGAGGATTAACCGTCACCTCCTGCGGGAGGAGTTGGAAGAAGAAGAAGACGGCGGGATGGCAGTCTTCGAGGAGCTGCAGGCATTCCTGCAGGGGTTAAGCCCTGCTGTTGACCGCCAGGGAAAAGCTCACTCCACCTCGGTCACTAATGTACCTCAGCCAGCAAGAGAAGAGAGATCTCCACCTTCTAGCACTACCCCGCCTGGCCTGATGACCCTTGCCAGACGGGAATTCAAGATTTCTGGACAGATCGGGGAACCAGGCCAGAAGGACAAGTTGTCTTTCTCAAGCCTGGCACACCAGATTGAGCATGGTCGTCTGAAGGGGCACGCAGAGCCCGAGATCGTTGAAGGGGTTATCCGTGCCATCTCCCCGGGCTCTCCTCTCCGCAGTTACCTTGAGGGTAGGGTAGAATTGAGTCTCCCCAGTCTCCGTCATGTCCTCCGGTCGCACTATCAGGAAAAGGATGCGACGGAGCTGTATCAGCAGTTGTCCCGCCTGACGCAAGAAGGGAAGGAGTCCCCACAGAGCTTCCTTGTCCGTGCCCTCGACTTACGACAGAAGGTTATCTTCGCGAGTCAGGAGGCTGGATCTGGATTGAAGTACGACCCTTTGCTGGTGCAGAACATGTTTTTACATGCCCTGCTGACTGGCCTAAGGAGTGATGCTGTGAGGTCAGAGTTGCGTCCTTACTTGCAAGATCCCAGCACGACTGATGAGGAGCTGTTCAAAAGAATGAACATCGCAGCAAGGGAGGAGGCCGAACGACGGGAAAAGCTCGGAGCAGGCACGAAGACAGTCTCCGTCAAGGCAGTGCAGGAAGAACCTCTCCACCCTGAGGAGTCTGCCTCAGTGAAGAAGACGGCACCAAAACCAGGCACTCTAATGGCAGAGATAGCTGACCTGAAGGCTGGGATTGCTGAGATTGCTACACTGAAGCAACAGGTGGCAGGTCTTCAGCAGACGCTAGCTCCCCAGAACGCCCAACGACAACCATACCAGAGGCCCAACAATGAAGGGGCACGGCCCAGAGGCTGCTATCGATGCCGAGAGCGAGGAACCGGTGACCAGTGTGACCATTGCTTCAGATGTGGCTCCAGCGAGCATTTCGCCCGTGGGTGCCGACTGCGACGACAATACCAGCCGGGAAACGACCAAGGGTTGCTGCCACGGGACGGGCAGTAACCAACGACCGTACCATCCCCGAGTCCCAGATCTGTTCCATCACCCCCTTCAAGCAAGCATGTGTCAGCAGACTGGTTGGTGAGAGGTGTCTTGTAAGATGTACCATTAATGGAGTGAAGACCCAGGCCCTTTGGGACACCGGAGCTCAAGTATCCATCTTACCGGCAGATTGGCTCGCCAACTACTTACCCAGGGTTAGACTAAAACCCCTGTGTGAGCTTCTTGGAGGTGACACGCTAGACTTGTCAGCAGCAAACGGAACCAAGATACCCTTTGATGGATGGGTTGACATCGCATTTCAACTGTCTTCAGAGCCAAGCAGTGCCATTGAAGTCCCGACCCTGGTAACCAAGAGCGTCTCTGGCGTGCCCATTATCGGCTTTAATGTCATACAGGAGGTAGTGAGAAGTGAAGGCAGCAAGACACACCCACTCAACGCCGTCCGAGCAGCATTTCCATACCTGAGGAAAATGAAGGTGAAGGCACTGGCCAACTTGATCAATGCAGATGGCCCTGAGAAGATCGGAGATGTCCGGATTGGAAGGCAAAACATCACCCTTCCACCGAGCTCATCGGTTGTCCTGTCCTGTCTGGTGAGGACAGGAAGTCCTGCTGGTAACGGGACAACCCTATTTGAACCGTCAATGTCTACATGTCTCCCAGAAGGACTGTGCATCGACCCAGCCATTGTCCAACTAAAGCCAGGTAGACATAGACACTCATCCTGCAGAGTCTCCATCTTGGTGGTGAATACCGCCAACCACGAAGTTCTCCTTCCACGGCGAACTACCCTGGGTTACCTGGAGACAGTCGAGGGAATTGAGGCACTAAAGCACCATGAGCCAAGCCACCCATCCCAAGGTGTGAATGCTGTATCTTCTGCTACCAGTGAGGAAAAATGGATTCCTCCCTGCGACGTCAGTGGCCTAACAGAAGAACAGCAAAGGGCAGCCCTACTGCTGATCGCTGAAGAAGCAGGAGCCTTTGCTAAGGATGAGCATGACACCGGCTGTATTGCAGATCTACGGATGCACATCAAGCTGAAGGACGACCAGCCCGTGCAGAAAACCTACATGTCCATCCCACCACCCCTCTACCGAGAAGTAAGGAGCTACCTGAAAGACCTGATCGACCGAGGCTGGATAACAAAGTCTGAGTCCCCGTATTCATCCCCAGTGGTATGTGTACGGAAGAAAGATGGGTCTCTCCGTCTGTGCATCGACTACCGTGAGTTAAACCAGAAGACGATCCCGGACCGACAGCCCATCCCTCGAATCCAAGACATCCTGGACAGCCTTGGTGGGAACTCATGGTTCTCAACGCTTGACCAAGGGAAAGCGTACCATCAGGGTTTCATGGCAAATGAGAGCCAGGCAGCAACAGCATTCATCACGCCCTGGGGCCTGTACGAGTGGCTTCGTATCCCCTTTGGCCTGACGAATGCCCCAGCAGTATTTCAGAGATGCATGGAGTCCTGTTTAGATGACCTGACTGGAGAGATTGCAGTTGTTTACCTAGATGACATCTTGGTGTATGGGGATACATTTGAAGCACACCTCGAGAATCTCCGTCGGGTCCTCCGGCGCTTACAGGAGAAGGGAGTCAAGTTGAAGCCCAGTAAGTGTCGCCTTTTCCAGAAGGAGGTGCGGTACCTAGGTCGAATCATCTCCAGTGATGGATACAAAATGGACCCAGCAGACCTGGAAGCAGTCAAAGCACTTAGGACCAAGACACCCACTACCGTCGGCGAGCTACGTAAACTCCTTGGTCTGCTCGGATATTACCGCCAATATATCCAGAACTTCTCGAGGAAAGCAAAGTCGCTGTACGAGCTCCTACAAAACCCGACTATGGACAGTACTCCACCGAACAGTGGTAATGCCACCCAGGGGAAGGCCAAAACCAAGACAGTTCCCCGTAAGAACAATGGCCAGTTGTCGTCAAAACAGAAGATAGTGTGGACAGCGGGACGTCAACAAGCACTGGAAAGCCTACTGGACTGCCTAATCTGTCCCCCCGTCATGGCTTTCCCGGACCATGAGAAACCATTTGTCCTACATACAGATGCTTCCAACGATGGACTTGGTGCAGTTCTCTGTCAAGAACAAGATGGCAAGATGAGGGTGATTGGTTACGGATCACGAACACTCAGCCCTGCAGAGAAACACTACCATCTTCACTCTGGAAAACTGGAGTTTCTCGCACTGAAGTGGGCGATCACGGAAAAGTTCCGAGACTATCTGTTCTACGCACCCTCATTTACAGTCTTCACAGACAACAATCCCCTCACCTACATCCTCACCACAGCAAAGCTCAATGCTACTGGCCACAGATGGGTAGCAGAATTGGCAGACTTCAATTTCAAGATCAGATACCGGCCAGGGAAATCAAACGCAGACGCAGATGCTCTCTCAAGGATGCCCCTTGACATTGAAGCCTACCAGCAGCAGTGCACCAGGGAGGTGAAACCAGACGAGATCACTGCAACTGTCCAAGCAGTCCAGACAAGTGGCTCTGGATTTTTCCCATGGGTAGCTGCCGTGTCTGCATCCACCTTAAGTCCTGATGATGGGGTGACACATCTTCGCCAGCTAACCAAGGCCGAGCTGAGTGCTGCACAGCGTGAGGATGAGACGATTGGCAGAGTTGTTCAGTACCTTCAACGGAATCATCGACCCAGTAGACAAGAGAGGTCAAGAGAACAGCCAAATGTCATGTCCCTTCTACGCGAGTGGGATAAACTAGAGCTGGACTGCACAGGCATTCTCCATCGAAGAGCAGGTACCAGGCTACAGCTAGTTCTCCCTCAGCAGTATCATCATATTGTCTACAAGGAACTGCATGAGGAGATGGGACACCTGGGTGCTGAACGAGTGGTTCATCTGGCACGGGACAGGTTCTTCTGGCCCCACATGCAGCAAGACATCGAACACTACGTGTCCAATGTCTGTAGATGCCTGATGCAGCGGAAACCAAACCGTCCCAACAGAGCCCCTCTCCAGAGTATCAAGACGACAGCACCCTTTGAGTTGATCTCTATTGACTTTGTTCATCTGGAGAAGAGCGTGGGTGGATACGAGTATATCCTGGTCATTATGGACCATTTCACACGCTTCGCCCAAGCTTACCCGACTACGAACAAAGCTGGGAAAACGGTCGCAGACAAGATATTCAATGACTTTGTCTTGCGATTCGGGTTCCCTCACAGGCTCCATCACGACCAGGGGAAGGAGTTTGAGAACCACCTGTTCCAACGGCTACAGAAGCTGTGCGGCATTTCTCCTTCCAGAACTACCCCTTACCATCCCCAAGGCAATGGGCAGGTGGAACGTTTCAACCGGACGCTTCTAGGGATGTTACGTACCCTCCCGGAAAAAGACAAGGCCCGTTGGAAGGATTCTGTCAGCAAAGTGGTACACGCCTACAATTGCACCCGATCTGAGGCAACAGGGTTCTCTCCCTTCTTCCTCCTTTATGGACGCCATCCCCGACTCCCCATAGACCTCGCCTTTGGCCTGGGAGGAGACGCAGTAGAGTCCAGGGATCACCGTGACTACCATAGTAGATGGAAGAGACAGATGGAAGATGCGTATGAACACGCGAGACAGAGTGCAAGCAAGTCTGCAACTCGTGGAAAGCAGCAGTTTGACAGGAAGGTGAACAGCTCCGTCCTACAACCAGGCGATAGAGTGCTCGTGAGAAATCTGAACGAGACTGGGGGACCAGGAAAGCTGCGGGCCTACTGGGAGAAGAAGGTCCATGTCGTAGTTCGTCGGCGAGGAGATGATTCCCCTGTTTACGAGCTTCAGCCTGAAGACGGCAAGGGACGCAGCAGAACACTGCACAGGAACTTGCTTCTGCCCTGTAATGACCTTGGCAGTGAGCCTTCCCCAGCAACGCAGAAACCTCGGCAACAGCTGTCACAACAGAGTAGCAGTCAGGAAGGGGCAAACATACCTGAAGACACCGACAGTGACTCTGACAGTTCAGAGGAGACTGTGATCCACACTCGGTCTCGTACCTGCCAACGTGGATACACCCCTCTGAGCATCAGAGCTAAGCCATTTTTCCCCACACAGCATCCAGATCCTGTTCCTGTGACGGTGCCAGCACCTGCTCCCGATCCTGTTCCTGTGACGGTGCCAGCACCTGCTCCCGATCCTGTTCCTGTGACCGTGCCAGCACCTGCTCCAGATCCTGTTCCTGTGACCGTGCCAGCACCTGCTCCCGATCCTGTTCCTGTGACCGTGCCAGCACCTGCTCCCGATCCTGTTCCTGTGACGGTGCCAGCACCTGCTCCAGATCCTGTTCCTGTGACGGTGCCAGCACCTGATCCTGTTCCTGTGACGGTGCCAGCACCTGCTCCTGATCCTGTTCCTGTGACGGTGCCAGCACCTGCTCCAGTACCTGTTCCTGAGGCAGAGCCAGCACCTGCTCCTGATCCTGTTCCTGAGACCGTGCCAGCACCTGCTCCAGTTCCTGTTCCTGAGGCAGAGCCAGACCCCGTGACCAGGTCAGTCTCTCGGGCCATTTCAGAGACAGCCCGACAACCTGAGCTGGAATCCGAAGCGGAGTTCGGTCC
The DNA here is from genome assembly GCA_949987565.1 of Luidia sarsii. Classification (NCBI taxonomy): domain Eukaryota; kingdom Metazoa; phylum Echinodermata; class Asteroidea; order Paxillosida; family Luidiidae; genus Luidia; species Luidia sarsii. The sequence goes on along the minus strand of OX465103.1, from coordinate 19,728,019 downwards.
AGTGCTGCAAACAGCCCCTGACTCTGATCCAGCGAACCCAGCCAGGGACGAGAGGACGGAGAGCCAGACAAACCCATCGTCTCCCTCTGCGAGTACAGACATACCCACTCGGCAGGTAGATGATCAGGAATGTTTCTCGACGAGAGAGAGGAGACCTCCCCAGCGTCTGGCCTATGACCATTTGGGCCGACCCCACCATGAGCCAGCGGTGAACGAGGTCAGAGCCTGTGACCCATCGATGAACCCCCTTCCGTCACCGAGCTGGGCCCCTCCGATGGCTCATCCGTACCCTCCCACAGTGTGGTCTTCCTACCCAATACAGTGGCCTGCCCCTGCCCCTGCCCCAATGATGATGCCTTGGCAGGTGCCCCACATGACAATCCCGTCATGGCAACCAGGCGGCTACACTTCACTGGCCTACCGTTGACTGTGACATTGTATTGTGGTTTTGGTTTTTTTGTGTGTTTTTTGTTCTATCGAACGGAAATGTTGAGGACAACATTTGATTTTTCAGGGGAGAGTGTAAAGGCCCCATCCAGAGGTCAGGAAGTTTTTTTAGAAGCCCCCTACATTTTTTTGTTTATTCTTGCCTGCATTGTAAGTCTTTCCAACCACTGTACAGTGTGTAAGGTAGATGTTATCAGTAGCCAGAAAGAGGGAGAGTCCAGTGCAGTGTTTAGGAATGTGTATAAACATTACCCCCCCCTCTACACTGGACTGGTGAGACACTGTGGCCCTGTGGTGGGAGCCTGTTGTCCTTAGGCCTGCATGTGTGTCATTCTGACTCCATGTTGGGAAAAGGAAGCAGGTTAACATCACAGCTCAACCAGTGTCCCTCTCTCCTTTCCTTACCAGGTAAGATTGTGCTTTATTATTGTTTTTGTATGACTGTAAGGAAACCATAGTTTTGGGGTCATATACAGGTACATGAAGATACATTTAAACTGAATTTGATTGGTTTTTTTGAGTAATTTTGTAAGGATTCTTGCCATAAGTTTGGAACCGAAGGACCATTGTTTATATTTTTTATGAATTTTTGAATACCACACTCGAGTCCCATAGGCTTTGTGCACAAAATATGTACATGCGTTTTGGAGTAGGAATGGGGCTATTCTATGACTTGTTACAAACAGAAGCGGAAAAGCTCTATGCTCTGTTTCACAACAGACATATATTTCTCGTTTTATAGTGAATTTCTTTTGTTTTCTTCTTTGTTAAATTGACTCCACATGTGTATGTGAACTTGATGAAAACTTGACCTAAGAGTACCACCGACAGTTCTATTTTATTTGATTAAGGACTATAGCAACAGATTTACGTGTATTTTGAAATGTTTTAATTAGAAGTTTATTGACAAACTGCCAATGCTTGTAAGAAACTAAGTTAGCTTTAGAATTACTTAGTCCGGTTTATGTTTACAGATATATATACATGTAGAATGTTTTGTATTGTGTGTCATTCTGACTCCATGTTGGGAAAAGGAAGCAGGTTAACATCACAGCTCAACCAGTGTCCCTCTCTCCTTTCCTTACCAGAGGCAAAATCTTTAATGTGCCCCTAGGAGTGACACGGTCCCGTGTCCTCCGGGGTGCAACACATAGATGACAAACAACAACTCTATGGTGAAACACGTAACTTCGTGAATTGTTTCATTTTTTCTCCAAAACCTAGATGGAGTTCAGAAACGAAACTAACACAGAGTTTTCGGCTAGATAGGCCTACCAGCAATAAAATATATTTTTGTCTGAACGGTGGGTGGGTAGTTTCAGCGAAAATTCAGCGGAAATTCCCTTGGTGACTGGACGGCAAACTCGGCGCGCGCATCAGGCAGCTATAGGATAGCGGCAAGCAGAAGTGCCGCTAGTGTGCCGCGCGCTATTTGCGGTAACCGTAACCCTCATCCTCATCCTCAGACCTCAGGTCTCCGACCTTCGGGAGGATGAAGGTTACGGTTACCGCAAATAGCCGCGCGCTATAGCTGCATGTACGCACCCGCCGGCGTTTGCCATCCTACCAGTCACCAAGGGAATTTTATAAATAGAGCCCCATTGGCTTTTCACAAATAAATTCTGTGCATGCATAAACTGCATGTGAGAGACTTTCGAGTATTACGTCATATCAAAAGGTCCTCCTTGGTAACCATCGATTAGAAGACGCTGCATGCATGCGCTCAGCTCAGCGGCATTGTACGTGTACTGTGTACCGTACTCTCCATGGCAGCACATGTACAAACTGTACACAATGATTAATGTACACATAATGTGCACGAAACGTGGTCGTTGGTTCGCCTCCTCGAATAAAACCAGAGATAACTGACCATCCATGAAATGAACGACAGGCGATTGCTACGTACGTGTTTACTTGCAAGATTGGAGCACTATTTTCACTGTGAGCACTATGGAAAGCTCAAGTTCAAACAGTGAGGTGAAAGAATTGTGCAAACGACTGCAGGTAAGGACTAGTATTTTCATGGAGGTAGAGGAGGGTATTTTCGGTGATTTTTCTTTTTCCTTTATTGTTTTCCGATTTGTAAAGATTAGTGGTTTAATTACCCTCATCGTACTAAAGTAAACTGAGTAAAAGAACCTAGTAGTAGTACTCAGTAGTATTTGTAATTGTATTTGTGTTGTACTTAAACTGGGTGGAAAAACCACAATAGACCGGCCATGGAGGTAATACTACTTACTAAATACTAGACCAACTATATCCTCCAATAACCGGTTTTCGACGATATAAGGACTTTTCTTCAAACTGAACAATGTGGACGAAAGTATCACACTAAAAGAGGTCTCAGTTACTTTCTCCACACCACAGACTATTAGAATAATCATAGAGAAGGTTGATCAAGCCTGTCACTTCCGTAAGATTACCCGGTTTTGTTGACGTCCGCGGTGCACCGCGCAGTAAACATCGTCACCTATTTTCGTCGGTGGTGTTTAGTAAGGTGTCCCAGTACAGCCAAACGCAAAATAAATTCTTAAAATAACTCAAAATGCTGTGTGGCACTGTAAAATTCTTCCCTGTATGTTTTTTTGTGTTCATCTATGTTTTTGTTTTTCCACACTGCTTCTAACACTTTCCTCAAATCATTCATAATTTATGCTTACATGTAAAACGTATTGGTCTTAATTGTTGATGTCTTCTTTTGTGACGTTTAAAAAAAACTCCTCAATCCTCTTTCTCGCTGCTTCTTCAGTTATGACCTTTCCCAATGTCACTCCAGAGACACATTTCCTCTTTCTTGGTACTTTCTCTAGCTTCCCTTTTATTTTTTTTATTTTTTATAAAAGCCTATTGGGCTATGTAATAATAAAAAAAAAAAAAAAAAAAAAAAATATATATATATAAGGGAGACGCCCTATAGGAGCCTCCATAGTTTTTACCCAGAACGGACTGCCTCAAGTTGCGTGATATATATTTTTTTTACGGATGTTGGGGTTTGTTAAATGGTACACTCAGATTTTTTTTAGGACCAACAATACAGAAAACTGGAGCTTCGAAGCAAATGCCAATTTTGTACCTAGGAAAATAGACCCCAAAAGAGCAACTTTTTGAATCACACGAGTTTGGCCTACTGGAAAAGCCTTAACTTTCCACATTTTTGCATGGTGACGGACAAGAGCAGGAAACCAATTGGAAGATACGAAGTCTGAGATCGTTATATGGAGTTGTTTTCATAGTGCGATGTGAGTTAGAAGGCTAAGCGTCGAAAACGTGTAGCGTCGAAAACGGGGGTTCCCACGATACTGAAGCCCAGTTTTCGACGGTACGCGTTTTCGACGCTTGGCCTTCTAATTCACGATGAAAACAACCCCGTGTAACGATCTCAGACTTCGTATCTCCCGGTTTATTTCCTGCTCTTTTCCGTCACCGAAAATGTGGAAAGTTAAGGCTCTTCCTGTAGGCCAAACTCGTGTGATTCAAAAAGTTGCTCGTTTGGGGTCTATTTTACTAGTCCAAGTAACTTGGACCCGACAAGTCACCCTTTTTTTATCGAATTTTGAAATTTTGAGTTTCGGGTGACAGGGTGACAGTCACCCGAAACTCAAAATTTCAAAATTCGATAAAAAAAGGGTGACTTGTCGGGTCCAAGTTACTCGTACTATATTTCTAGGTACCGTAATTGGGAGTTGCTTCGTTGGTCCTAAAATTAAAGAATCTGAGTGTATCCTCCAGTAACCGGTTTTCGACGAAGGACTTTTCTTCAAACTGAACAATGTGGACGAAAGTATCACACTAAAAGAGCTCTCAGTCACTTTGTCCACACCACAGACTATTACAAGTATTAGAATAATCATAGAGAGGGTTGATCAAGCCTGTCACTTCCTTAAGATTACCTGGTTTTGTTGACGTCCGCGGCGCACCGCGCAGTAAGCACCGTGACCTATTTTTGTCGGTGGTGTTCAGTAAGGTGTCCCAGTGCAGCCAAATGCAAAATAAATTCTTAAAATAACTAAAAATGCTGTGTGGCACTGTAAAATTCTTCCCATCTTCTTTTTTTTTTCGACACTGCTTCTAACACTTTCCTCAAATCATTCATAATCTATGCTTAAAACCATTATTGGTCTGGTTGATGTCTTCTTTTGTGACGTTTAAAAAAACTCCACAATCCTCTTTCTCACTGCTTCTTCAGTTATGACCTTCCCCAACATACACTGTACATGTACATAGAAAACAAAAATGTCGCGCAACTTGAGGCAGTCCGTTCTGGGTAAAAAATATGGAGGCTCCTAAAGGGCGTCTCGCTTATATCTTATTATTTTTTATTATTTGACGGCATCAAGTAAAAAGGCCTAACAGGCTTTCAAAAAGGGCAGCTGCAAGAGAATGTACCAAGAAGGAGGAAATGTGTCTCTTGAGTGACATTGGGAAAGGTCATAACTGAAGAAGCAGTGAGAAAGAGGATTGTGGAGTTTTTTTAAACATCAAAGAAGAAGACATCAACCAGATAAAAAATACAACCCCACCAAAAGGGCAAAGAAAACAGAATCTGCTTCCATGGCTGAATCACAATTAGCTTGCACTAAGCCGAACAGGGTGCAGTCCGTCACCACGTGTTCCACGGTCTGGGTCGGGTGGCCACATGGGCATGAGGCTGCTTCTTGTATGCCCCAACGCTGAAGGGTCTCACCGACGCGAGCAGTGCCGGAGCAAAGGCGATTTAGTCGCACCCACTGCTTTCGCGGTAGGTCAGCACCGGGCGGCAGTGACGGGCTGGGCGGGGGACAGGCAGATCGAATTAGAGGTGGGCCAGCATCGATATGGTCGTTCCATGTCATGGGAGGAAAATAGTTGTTTGTGACGAGATGGGCAGCGTGTCGCGAGAAAGGTCGACGCGACTTGAGGCGCTGTTCGTTGGCGTTAGTGGCAGCGGCTGAAACCCGATCGTGGAGGAGGTGACTCGTATTGTCCATCGCCTTTTTCGTAAGGCGAGCAGCCTACGACTCGCGCCGGATGTCTGGTGGTACGATTCCAGCGAGGACGGGGAGGAATGTTGTCTCCGTTGTGCGCAAGCAGCCGATGATGATGTGCATCGTGTCGTTCAGGATTACGTCCAGCTTCCTTGTATGGGTGCTGTGAGACCACACGGGTGATGCGTACTCGGCGGCGCTGTACACAAGGGCTAGTGCTCCAGTCCGAAAGGTAGAGGTGTTCGCACCCCAGGTTGAGCCTGCTAGACAGCGAAGGAGGCCGTTCCTCACATTGACCTTACGACGGAGAGCTTTGATGTGGTGTTTGTAGGTCAGTGTGCGGTCCAGCGTGACACCAAGGTAGACTGGATGTTCGCAGTTCGGCAGCATAGTCCCGTTCACACTGACAGCCAATTGGCGTCGGCTGTCTCGATTGTTCAGATGGAATGCCATGGAGGTGGTCTTGGCCGTGCTAAGTATGAGTTGGTTATGGCCTGCATGTCGTGGTTGAGTGTCTCCTCAACCTTCTCCCAGGAGTCATCCGCAGTGAGTAGGGCCAGATCGTCGGCGTACCCGTACTGCATAGATGTAGTCTGCGGGATGTCACTAATGTAGATGTTAAAAAGAGTGGGAGAGAGGGTGACACCTTGCGGCACGCCATTGCGGAGGCGTCTGAGGCGACTCACCTGGCCATCGCTAGTTTTTAGCTTGAAGCTGCGGTTTGTGAGTAGCTCCATCACAAAGGAGACCATGTGGTCGTCGGGGACCATGCGCAATAGCTTAAGGTGGAGTCCACGAAGCCAAACGGTGTCATATGCCGCGGTCAGGTCCACAAGGACCACTCCGACCTTCTGCTTTGCTTCGAATCCTGCCTGTCGTCGGTTAGGAGCGTCACTTGGTTGGTGGTGGAGCGTCCATGACGGAAACCGGCTTGCTGCGGAGGAAGCTGCGGGTCAATCACAGGCTCAAGACGTGCTAACAGCAGCCACTCGAGGAGTTTTAGCGGCACGCAGAGGAGCGAGATTGGGCGGTAGCTCTTGGCGTCGTCAGCTGGCTTCTTTGGTTTCAAGATCGCAATGATTTCCGACCTGCGGCAGATCTTCGGAAGACGGAGGGTGGGCATACATTGGGAGAAGAAGTCTCTCAGCCAGGTAAGCATGTGTGACCCACAGTGGGTAATGATCTCTGGGGCGATCTTGTCAGGGCCCTATGCTTTGCCCGGTTTGATGCATTTAACAGCAGCTGTCATTTCCTCTGCTGAGAAGGGTTCCGAGAGCGAGCCTCGGGCTGAAGAGGTACCAGCTCTCAGGCGGGCGATCCCTGCGTTCACGTCCCCCGGCTGACTTGCTTGTCCACGTTAGCATGGCGGCTGTTCGCAATGAGCTTGGAGGCAATGGCATTGGCGCTCACTAAACAGGGCTGGGTCTTTTTTGTGCGACCGGTGAGGCGGTTGAAAGACTGCCATGCAGTCCGGCTCGAGTGACTGAAGTTGATGTTCTCTGTGCTGGTCTCCCATCGATTGCGACGTTTCTTGTTGAGAGCTTTGGTCAGGGTCACTGCACGCTCATGCGCTTCGGCACCAGAAGTTGCACTTAAGAAGTGGTCGTACAGTTGTTGGCACTCATCGTCCCACGTAGGGATCAGGCCAGCTCGGCATCCCCGGGGGATAGTCTTTTTCGCGGCGGCCAGGATCGCGGTACACCACGCACTGTACGCAGAGTCCGGGTCAGAAGCAGGACTGGGCAGCTGGTTGGCAGCTAAGTTCAGATGGTCTGTGAAACTATCCCAGTCTGCCTTCCGAAAGTTCCATCTCTTGACCTGGTGTGTTGGAACGGTCTTGATGGCCGCTGAGGACTCAATGATGGATGGTCGATGTTGAGACTTGGGGAACTGATCGAGGACTCGTTGATTGATGGTGTGCAGGCCAGGGTTTGCGAAGGCAAGGTCGGGGTTGGTTGTTGTCCCCCAGCGAGCTGAACGAAAGCTACCCGGTTGTTTTGGGTCATGAACCAAAGACAGGTCAGTCATAGAGGCCCAGTCTTCGAGCGCCGCACCATTGGGGTTGGTGGATCTATAACCCCATGTGGTGCTGTGACAGTTAAAGTCTCCGGTGTAGATACACGGCTGCGGGTAGCGAGGCAGATCATCGGCGTTGAGACTGGTACCTGGGGGTTTGTACAGGTTCGTGATTGTAACACCTTCCACTTGCGTAGTGGCCCACTCGATCTCACTGTCGGGTGGCGCAATTGTTATGTCCTGCCATGAGGTCGAGCTGATGACAAACGTAGCGATGCCATGCACGCCGCTGATGGTGTGTGCGGCAAGATCGTACCCAGCAACTTGGAGCACTTCAGGTTTTGTGGCGTGAGTCTCTTGGAGCACGATGACGGTTGCTTCGTTCTCATTTGCTAGGTGCGAAATTATTTCAGTTTTTGCTTTAGAGATGCCCTCTACGTTGATTTGGAGAATGACAATGCCTCGCTCTTTGCCTCGCCCCATGACAGTCGGGGCCGCCCGCCCTGAAAAGGACTCGTGTTTGGGCGAGGGAGGGGGTTGGCTAGGTTGTTGTTGTTCGGCTGATGAGGTCATTGTTGTTGTTGTTGAATTGTTGTTGTTGTTTGACTGGTAAAATCATTAGCCTGCTATTACAGTTACCAGGGGACGCGACGTGGACGCAGATTTCTTGTCCCCCTTACAGAAGTGACAGGCTTGATCAACATTCTCCATAATTACTGGTAGTCTGTGGTGTGGAAAAAGTGACCGAGACCTCTTTTAGTGTGATACTTTTGTTCACATTGGTCAGCTTGAAGAAAAGGCCTTGTATCGTCGAAAACCGGTCACTGGAGGATACATGTATTACTCCAGTGACCGGTTTTCGACGATATAAGGCCTTTTCTTCAAGCTGACCAATGTGAACGAAAGTATCGCACTAAAAGAGCTCTCAGTCACTTTGTCCACACCACAGCCTATTAGAATAATCATGTAGAATGTTGATCAAGCCTGTCATTTCCGTAAGATTACCCGGTTTTGTTGATGTCTACTGCGCACTGCGCAGTAAGCACCGTGACCTATTTTTGACGGTGGTGTTTAGTAAAGTGTCCCAGTGCAGCCAAACGCAAAATAAATTCTTAAATTAACTCAAAATGCTGTGTGGCACTGTAAAATTTTTCCCTGTATCGTTTTTTTGGTTCATCTTTCAGGTTTTTTTTTTTTTCGACGATGCTTCTAACACTTTCCTCAAAACATTCATAATTTATGCTTAACTTATTGGTTTGCATTAATTGTGTCCCATTGCCCTGAGCTACTTTGAGATGTTGGATTGACTTTTTGTTATCACCTACCGGTACATGTATTAACTCATTTCCCTTCATGCTACCCTCTCCTTTCCCATCCTTTTGCAAATCATCAAAGCTGTCCTCATACATGTAATAATTATAAGGAAATAAATTTAATCACCATAATGAATAATTCAAATTGAGAATAATTTTCTTAAAATGTGAAAAGAAGTTCATTTAACTGAAAGATATCTTTTAACTGTTTTGAATTTGGATCTTCAAGTAAACCATAGAGGTGAAATACGGTAGGGCGGTATCTACATGTATGAGTGACAAGCGTACATGTAGCATTTCTCATCCTTGTTAATTTTCAGAAGATACATCGAGGCAGGATGTGATTGTTCGGCTTGGTCCAAGCTAATTGTGATTCAGCCATGGCTGCAGATTATGTTTTCTTTGCCCTTTTGGTGGGGTTGTATTTTTTATCTGGTTGATGTTTTCTTCTGTGACATTAAAAAAAACCTCCACAATCCTCTTTCTCACTGCTTCTTCAGATATGACCTTTCCCAATGTCACTCAAGAGACACATTTCCTCCTTCTTGGTACTTTCTCTAGCTGCCCCTTTTTTTTATTTTTTAAAAGCCTATTAGGCCATGTTACTTTATGCCTTTAAATAATAATAATAAAATAAATAAATTATAAGCGAGATGCCCTTTAGGAACCTCCATAGTTTTTACCCAGAACGGGCTGCCTCAAGTTGCGTGATATATTTTTTTCTACGTATGTTGGGGTTTGTTATGGTACACTCTACAAAGCAACTGCCAATTTTGTACCTAGGAAAATAGACCCCAAAAGAGCAACTTTTTGAATCACACGAGTTTGGCCTACTGGAAGAGCCTTAATTTCCACATTTTAGGTGACGGACAAAGAGCAGGAAACAAGCAGGAAGATACGAAGTCTGAGATCGTTATACGGAGTTGTTTTCATCGTGCGATGTGAGTTAGAAGGCCAAGCATCGAAAACACGTACCGTCGAAAACTGGGCCTCCCACGATACATTTGTACATGTACATGTACACTGTACATGTACATACTGTACATTATGTACATGTATACGTGTACATAAATGTACACGTATGTACATACAACCGACAACATTGTATGCACTTTCTCTACTGACTACTGACGTACTGTCGTACTGATAAGTGATAGTGATACTCTACATACACGCCACAAAATCATGACTTTTGGGAAAACTGTAAGTCCGTTTTTTCAGCAAGGGTTGTGCCAGACCATGTATGTTGTCTACGTACTGTACATTATGATTTGTGGTTTAATTTGAGTTTAGGTTTTCCCAGACTGTTACTGTGAGGGTATTAAACTAAAATCTTGCCAAATATTTAGTCCGAGCCATGGTCCGAGTAACTTGGACCCGACAAGTCACCCTTTTTTTATCGAAATTTGAAAGGTCATATTTCGATAAAAAAGGGTGACTTGTCGGGTCCAAGTTACTTGGACTACCAAATACTAAATATATGCAAAGTAAGGGTAGACTGACTAGGGAGTTTACTTTGTTAACAATAGTTATTTGACAAATTATGAAAAATGGCAAAGAAAACTTTGACTGTTCAAGCATAGAGGTTCAAGACATCCTTCCCAAAACCCGCAAACCATTAATATAGCAAAGACTTTTCTTTGAGAATTTGGATGCGATTTTATTGCAAGAGGTTGGAAGGCAAAGTACATGTATGTGCAACTGGCTGCGTCATGATAATATAAATTATAATGCTACCACTAGCTATAGGGGCCACCAACACCGGATGTGTGGGATCGGGACTGTGTGAGCTAGCTGTGTCCAAATGATAAAAACAGTGGGTGATGGGTCATGAAGGAACACCCGCAGGGCATGGGATCAAGAAAAGTCCCACAAATTTTCGAGGCTAAACTCAACCGGGTTAGCCTCAAAGTTATTCCCGAAGTGCTACAAAAAGTGTGTCCCTACCATGTAAAGTACTAGATCATTTCATGAGTGCTTTTATGAAATATTAATAGTAAGACTACATGTATGAAGAGACATTTTTTGTTACTTTTGCCATGTAGTTTCTTATCCCAAAAAAAGTGGGACATTTAAAGAGGAATTGTAATCATTTTAACGCTTTTGAAAAGATAAGGAGTAGGCCTACTTGCCCGATGTGTAATGCCATTAAAAGTCAACAGTGGTACCAAGGAGTAGCAACCTATACCCCTTTCCCACTATGAAATCTCTGGGTTATCTCGGGGGTAACAGCAAGCCTTACCCCCGAGATACCCCGGGTTGGAAATGGTTGCCAGGACGTTTCCAACTACACTTTTCCCGCCCCAGGTTGAGACCAAAAAATCGGCCATTACCCCGGGGCTCGTTACCCCTGCTCGCGACCAGGGTTAAGGATGGAAATCTCGGGAGTAACGGCCGAACCCCGGGGTTGGCGTTGTAGTGGAAAACCGCGCCGGGGTACGCGTCCGGTGGACATTCTCAGGGTTAAGACACCGGATGCGTTACGTAATGGGACGGTCAGAGGTGGGATACGTGGCGCGAAAATCCGCGAAAATCCGCATGCGACGCACATCTGGCATTTACAAGAATATACCTATATACGATCTGGTAGCAACATGTCGTCCCAACCTCTGGCATTGGCTGATGCCTCTGTTCCCTATCCGTAGATCCGTAGAAGCCCGTAAATGACCTGATCTTGGCCGGACATCCATATTCCCATATTCCTGAAACTTTCTCAGATTTTATCTAACAGCATTCTCGCTTACATCGATCCGTTTTGCGACTTCGCGGTTTAACATTCCCTCCCGTTGAAATGCTGCGAACACCCCTTTTTTGAAGTCGGTTAGTGGAGCGTTCCTCACCATTGTTGGTTGCGGAAACGATCTCAATGCAAAGCCGAACCTAGCTTCTATAATAGCCTAGTCCATTTTTACGAATGGGGGTCCGTACAAAAATGTTGCAAACTGCTTACTGACTAAAATTACCAAAATGCAAATCTTAAAATTTAGTGGGCCTGACGTTTCGATCCTAGCAGGACCTTTCTCAAAGCAAAGGCCTTTGAGAAAGTTCCTGCTAGTATCGAAACGTCAGGCCCACTAAATTTTAAGATTTGCATTTTGGTAATTTTAGTCAGTAAGCAGTTTGCAACATTTTTGTATATCACTCATAATTATTCATTAGAAAACCTTTCCCGCTGCGCGCACTTTGTTGCCATTGGTTTAAATGCCTAGATAATGTATTCAAGAGCTCATGAATACGTAATGAGGCCATTAAAGATGGCGGTTTTGCACGTTGAAAAAAGCTGTCGCGAAATCATCGTCGTCGTGGAGTTACTGGATGTTTTGACACTGTGAAAATATGATTATATTTGATTAAAATAAACACACATACATGTATGACACAGGTTTGACATTTTATGTGAAATTCAGAAAGTTTTTCTGTAAAACAGGTCTTTGAAAAAACGCATGTGAGTGCGATCAGACTTTTGCACGCCACTGTACGTTAATCGAGTACAGCCCACATGTATCCAGTCAGGCAGCGCGCACCGACGGGTGGTTGCTGGGCGACAAGGCGGAACGAGGCATTGTTGGACCAGCTAGCGCGTTGTGGAATTTCCGGTACGGGCAGTGACGGACACCGGGGTTGGGGTGTAGTGGGAAATCGCACATCGTTAACCCGGGGCAAGCTCGCCCCGGGTTTCGCGAAACTTCGGGTTAATGCAACAAATGGGAACAGAACTCAGGATTAACGAACCCCGGGGTACAGAATGCTTAACCCGGGGCGGCAAATCTCGTGGTTAAGCAGTTTGTAATAGGAAAAGAGTACTACATGTAGCTCGGTTTATTTTAATGTGTTAATGTTATTTTAAGTTTTAACGTCTGTATCTTGTGTTTGTTCTTTTGTTTTTTGTGTTCATGTAGGTTCAAGATATAGTGAAGACACAGTGTAGAAACAAAGAAAATAAACATATTAGAGAACTAGCCAGACATTCAGATGAAAATGTACATGTACAAGGTGATTCCAACAGGTAAATATGTAGTCAGCATACATTATTCATGATTTATAAGAATCTTATCAAGCTTGTATTTTTAAATCATAAAGTTCTTATACAGCCAAACCTTAATAATAGGCCTATTCTCCAGACCGACCACAACTCCTATTATGGGGCTTTGTATTATTTAACAAAGATCTCACAGTTACTTACATGTACCGGTAGATCCATAGATTACGAGATTGAGTGGCACTAATAGTGGAGTTCTAAGATAATTGCAATAATCATGTCCACACATTGACAAGAAAAGTGGAGTTTGAATTGCAATTTGATTATGTTTGCAGCAGTAGCAGTGTGAACAGTCATAGTTTGTGTAGTGCAGTGTAGCGTAGCACTTCCATGCATACAATTATGAACTGACATCCTTTGACCACAGACTAGCCTGAACTCTATGCAAACAAATCTTTGAGATTCCAAAGTAGGGCCGTTTCCACTACACCAAATAAACACGTATGATTATTTGTATCGCGATTTGAATCTTGATTCAAACTCCACTATTTTTTTCCTTTTTTTTTTGGAAACAATTAAACACGATTATTAGTGGGATTAGAATTGTGATTCGGACTCCAGTGTTAGTGAGACTTTTTCAAAAAATTGCATTTATTTGCGATGTGGTGTGTGTGGGAACGCTCCACTGAATCACACCTTTTTGTATCCCACAATGCACCACTCACGCTCTGATTGACATGAAGTGCTGTGCTTGTTTTAGTCCCTCCCCGCATGGGCCACCCTCCAACACATGCATGGGCCACACACCAACCATTTGACCACAACTGCTAACCACAATTAATCGGCTCACGTTTTTTTTCTGATGCGATTTATTGGCCTGTTCACGGACACGACCAAAAAAAAGGGTTTTTGAATCCAAATTGCGATTATTTTCGTATTGGGAACAGCCCTACATGTAGTTTATACTGTTGGGCTGTAAGATATGCAAGCAGGCTTTCCTCTGTGGGAGTGTGCTTTCTTTTGATCATCCACAGTAATGTTCTTACAATAGTGCAATTGTTGCCACTAATCTAGCAATTAAAGTGGCAACTCACGTCAAAACATGTGTTTGACATGCTACAATGTAAATATTGCTTTGTGATGGACTGAAAAAAGTATTTGTTTAAAATTCAGACAATAGTGGTGTCTGGATGCACAGGGCCCAACACATACATGTACATGTAATGTAGTTACACCAGACCTGGGGATTTGAATTCAGAGGATCCGGTTTGAAGTGGTTAAGGATGGGAATGACTGAAGTATTCCCAATTGACCCAAAATAAGCTGCATCTGGAGTCTGGACGTCCAAACTCAAGATGACTTGGCTGATAGTCGGACTCATCTAAAGCCCTTTTACATTTGTACACGAGCACTGTCTGCGAAAATTCGCGCCGGATGTCTGGCGCAATGGTCGTTTGCGATTTGATCGCAGACATTTACACGGTACAATTCAGTGCGGTCGCAAACGTCCCTTGCTTCACCGTATTTGCATGTGAGTTCAGAGGTTATATTCGTATCGCTGGTACTGCACTATCATTTACACAGAGGCATACGTTTACCAGTGTTGCTCTCAGCTCAGCGTTTATTTGCGATGCAATGTGTGTGGGAACGCTCCGCTCAAATCCCACCGTTTTTTTTAAAGCCCACGATGCATTGCGCGTGCATGGCATTTCCTGCCAGCAGCTTACTGCCAGGAAGTGCAGCACATGGTTTGTTAACGTTCGTCAGTGAGTCCTGCCATTCCCGCTTGCGCAGCGTGACCACATGCTAACCGCAATCGGCTCACGTTTATTTGCAACACAATTATTTGGAATGTGTTACTGTTGACAAGACCCCCCCCCAAAAAAAACGGTTTTGGCCCATGTGTTGGTGCTCAACCCAGCAGCTGGGTATTGTTGACTTTATAATTATTTAAGGTGTAATAAACAAAGGCTGCTTTCAGTAGTGCCATGTACAGTACCTGTGTAGGCCCTTCAGTTTGCAGACTCGCAGAAGAGGGTGAAGACCCATTTTCATGTTCTCGCGATCTGCCCAGATAGTTTGGTCTGCCGTGTGGTTCGGTTACTCTAGTTGTACCCTTTGTGCTTCTTTTCATTATAAAGTGCTGTGTTGTTGTGTTGTGGGAACTTTTGATATAGAATTGTGCTGTACAGTATATTGGGTTATATTTTAGGTTAAGTCTGGATTTTGTCAAGGTCTGAGTCTAAGGTTTTTGGTCATTGGTTAGTTTGGTCATGGAACGTGTCAGTTGGATTTTGTTTTAATTGATTTATTTTAGGTTAAATTTAGTTAGTTGGGTCGTGTTTGGTTGCGTCATTAAAAAAAAATTTTTTTTAAATGTGTAACTTCAAATAAAATAGCTTACAAGGTTGTTTTTTTCATCAGCCAAAGCTACATGTAGTGTGAAATTCTTTTAGAATACCCTCCGTCTTCTCCTCCGATCACTGGATTTTTTTTTCTTTTTAGAGTCTGTTTGCTAGTTTTCCCCATACTAGATTTTTCTTGGATACACATGCATCAAAGATTACTTCACCTGTAACAACTTACTGTACATGTACATGCAATTGCTCAATCTGCGTATCGACCACATCGCTCCACTGAAACCGCTGCATTACTGCATGTTCAGAATGATCTTCTCCATGCCATTGATCAGCACAATGAGGCACTCCTGAACTTACTGGCCCACCGACACTCATCAATATCTCCATTCCTCCAGTTGTCACCCCAGACACTGTAAGACTGGTATACATGTGTAGCTTACAGCCAGGCCCTCAGATTGAGGCGCATGTTCCAATGAGTCTGACTTTCGCCGCCATAAACGTGTATTGGCCAGCAACTTGGTTGCTAGAGGCTATAGTTCTCGCCAAGTGAAGAACTCCATTGCTAAAGTCTATTCCATTCCCAGAAGTTCGGCACTCAAACAAAAGCCACTGGTCAGGTCCCAAGGACAATCCCAAGGTTCCCTTAGTTACTTCCTACCACCCTTCTCTTCCTCCTCTCAGGAAGATAACTACTTAGGAAAACCACCATATTCTCCACACTTCAGATCGTCTGGCTGAAGCCATTCCAAATTCGCCTGTTTTGGCTTTCAGGCGCCCGCGTAACCTGCGTGACTTAATTGTCTGAGGAAACCAGTGACCGCCTCGGTGTGGCTCCGGAGGGTGTGGTGTGCCCGGAAGAGATTTTCTGGATGACGCACTGGCCAAGGATTCTCCGGAGGGAGACTGGGAATGAAGCCACTCTGCCACTGCTTCCCATTCTGTGAATCTCGGTACTTGGTTGCAAAAGGCTATAGTGAGGAATTAGTTACTTAATTCCTACCTACCCTTGTCTTCCTCCTCTCTGGAAGATAACTAAGGAAAACCACCACATTCTTCATACTGTACTTAAGACCGTCTGCCTGGTGCCATTCCAAACTCGCCTGTTTTGGCTTTCAGGCACCCCCATAACCTGTGTGACTTAATTGTCCGAACAGAGGTTCCCCCTTTGGACTCTTCACCTCCCACTAAATTTGGTACATTCAAGTGTACACTGTACCTCAAAATGCATTGTTTGCAAGACACATGCCAAGGAAATAGACTCTTTCAATGCACATTCTTCTGGAACTACCTACACGACATGGCTCTATCACGTGCACTACCTCAAACATCATATACCTCATCTCTTGTAGAGTTTGTAATATTCAGTATGTTGGCGAGACCAAAAACACCCTCAAAAAAAGGATCTATGGCCATAGGTCTACTATCAAAACCGGTAAAATGGACACCCCTGTTGGGTATCACTTCAATCTCCCTGAGCATTCGATATCAGATATGAGTGTACTGGGCATAGAATCACTTGGTCACCTTAGTAATGCTGTCCGTCTTAGCCGTGAGAAAATGTGGATGAAGCATCTTCGGACTATTCAACCACATGGTCTCAACATCCAGGAGGGTAATGACTAACACCATGCAGCTTTCTGATAATCCTTCTTTTGTGTTCACTCCTCCACACTTCTCTCTTTGATCTCCCCCCCCATGTCTCACTAATCCCTACCCTACTCCTTGCCCTTCCCTTTGATCTCTCCCTACCAGCTTTACTCTTTGTCCTTTGTTTCTCATCCGTGTCCTATTCACTCTCTTCCCCCTTCCTTCGTGTACATGTACATGTATTAGTTTTGTCCTTGTCACTCTGCCTTTGAGAAAGGTCCTGCTAGTTTCACTTTAGGAAAAGCACATACCAGTGAACAAAATGACAGCATCATTAGGATCCTAGCAAGCACCACCAGACACCACCTTTAAGGCCAAGGACACCCCATTTGGGGTCTGCTATTGTTATACTACACACTGTATGTCACAGGCTCTCCGATTCAGGGCACCACTGTTGTCCAAATTTTAACAAAGACTCAAATAAATCAATACAAAGTATGACAAAGACCCATTTTGACACAAGTTGCCAGATTAGCAGAAACAATTGTGCTATTGTAAGACCATTACTGTGGATGATCGAAGGATAGCACGCTGCCACGGGAGACATTTCGTTGGTATGTCACACAGCCCAACGGTCATCGGTCAGGCAGTGGAATTCCACCCACTATTGTCACCACAAACTGAATGCTCTGTTGGGTCGACCACCTCAAAGATTGGACCCCATTGTGGGACTTTTGTGTGGATGTTAGAGTGATATAGCGCTGCCATAGGAGACACTGTTTGAATGTCACAGCCCAATGGTCGTCAGTTAGGCAGTGGAATCCCACCCACTTTCTTCACCGCAAACTACCTTGGTTTCGGGCTAACCAACTCAATGATATGACTGCCTGGAACTGAGGCTAGTCTGCGGTCAGGTGCTATACCGGTAAGTATCACACACGCATGCACACACACACACAAGTCATTTCTTATTTATTAATCACCCAACAGCAAATATACATGTATATAAATAAATAAAACACTAATTTGATAAATTAATTTACAATGAAATAGTTAAAAAAATCATTGATATCATTCATAGAACCAACATACATTAACCACTTCGCGCCGTGACCTCCGAATCCGGAGGACAATTGGATTGCCTTTGCAACGGGGCCCTCCGAATCCGGGCACCACTATTGTCCACATTCTAAACAAAGACTCTTTTCAGCTTAGAACAAAGCAATTTACAAATCAGTACAAAGAACCTTTTTGACGCAAGTTGCCACATGAATTGCAAGATTAGCAGCAGCAATTGTGCAATTGTGGAACTTTTACTGTGGAGGATAGAGGGAAACCGCGCTGCAGCTGAAAGCACGCGGGGGACATTGTCTTTGCATGCCACACAGGCCAACGGTCGTCGGTCTGGCATTGGAATTACCCCCACATTCTTTACCGTAGTCTGTACGCTCGTATGTGGCCGACCAACTCAAAGATTTGACTGTCTGGAGTGGAGGCTGGAGTCTGCAGTCAGGGATTGTCAGCAGCGTACACGCACGCACACACACGTCAGTTACGGTCCATTGACGACGGACAAAGGGCCCTTTTTCGAACGGATAATCTCTTGACAAAAGCCACAACGACGTCCGAATTGTGCCAGGTTTTACTCTCTTGTACCCATAGTAAACCCTTATCGATTTATTTAACAGAAATACATGTATATTGTTCCGATTGTTTTAGCAAGATTTTAAAATGATGCATTGTTCAAAAACCCCCGCATGGCGGTCATCGGCGCTGAAAAAAACCCCGGCGCGAAGTGGTTAAAACAAAAGAAGAAAAGTACAATCTTACAAACAAAGGCCATGCAAACAACAAACAAACAGATAGACAAACAAACAGAAAATAAGAAAACAAGTACAACTATGAAAGAAGCAGAGATTCAAACCAAAATCAATCACAAGTTCACAATAATTCAGTACATATTCAAAGACTGAAACACAAACAGCACATTAAGTATTGAAAGTTGAAAGAGCTGCATGGACCTGGGGGCGAAAAGAATGCAAGGAAGGAGCACCGAACACATCACACATCCCATGCAGCCTGTTGTAAGTGGACGAAATCCTGGAGATGAAGCCACGCTTTGTCACTTCAACTCGCTGCGTGGGATGTGGAAGATGTGCTCCTGTGCATGCTTTGTCCGCCGCACAGGTACATGCAGACAAAAAGGGTTGGAGTCAGTAACAGTATAAATATTATGGAAAAACCTGTACAAGAATAAACAGTAATTTACACTTCTTCTATGCTCCAGTGTGGAAAGCCTATACAAATCGCATAACATAAAATAGTCTAGGTCGTAGTTTGCATTGTTATTAAGAATTTTATACATGAAACTAAGAAAACGTTTTTGTACTCTCTCTAACCTACCTGCTTGATAAGGTGAAAAGAGTTCGAAACAAGTTAAAGAGTTAAAAACTACAGTGCAATATTCAAGATTGGGTCTAATAAGAGAACAGTACATGGTACGTAGAACATATTCATTTTTGAGGGATCGAAAGTTAAGCCAGACTAAACTAAACATACGGTTTGCTTTCTTAATAATCGAATTAACATGTGGCACAAAGGTGAGTTTACAATCAATAAATATACCAAAGTCTTTTTGCACATAAACACGTTTGAGGATGGCATTATCAACAGTGTAATCAAAGGCAATGGGCTTCTTTTTAAGTGAAATGGATAAGACACTGCATTTGTTAATATTAAGGGAGAGCCTCCAAGATGAAGTCCAAGACATGAGTCTATCCAGGTCCATTTGTAACACAAGCATTGGCAAGAGACCTAACATTGTTAAATATCTTGAGAATCATCGGCAAACATGAGACATTTATTACTAAGGTATTTTGGGATATCGTTGACAAATAAAGAAAAAAGCAAAGGACCCAATACTGAGCCCTGGGGGACTCCCGAGGGAACTGGATTCCAATCCGAAGAGTGACCATGAAGAACTACATGTACTCTCTGCAATCTAAAGGTTAAATAATTATTTAGTAAGCGCAGGACACGGGGATGTATGTTGTAAGAGGACAGTTTATACATTAACAAATTATGGTTAACACGGTCAAATGCCTTAGAAAAGTCAGTGTATATCACGTCCAACTGCTCACGATGATAAACAGCACGGTAAGCCTCCTGCATCATTGAGGTAAGATTAGTGCTACAATCTCTGCCAGAGACAAAACCGTGCTGCTGATCAGAGAGAGGTGGTTGGACATGACTAACTATCTGTTCACATAGAATCTTTTCAAAAACCTTTGAAACCTGTGGGAGTAAGGAGATGGGTCTATAGTTATTGACAGCTTGTTTGTTACCAGATTTATGAATGGGGACAATGTTTGCAGCCTTCCACTGAGAAGGAAAGCAGCCCTCAGAAATTGCTCTGTTGAAAAGACGTGTAAATGGAATGCAAAGAATATTTGAGCACGACTTCAAGACAAAACTAGATAGGTGGAAAGGGTGATCAAAGTCACGCGATGTGTCGTTGCTGGTGGCGGTTTGTTGTTGACCAATTTCCATCCATAAATCTCTCCTTTTTTTACAAAACCGTTGAAGTTGCTCTTTAATTTAAGTATGAACAAGACACGGGAAATCAATGTTGCATTTATTGTTGTATCGTTTGGCAAAAAGTTTGACAAGTTACTTCCTGTTTTTTCTCCGCCTGATACTGAAATTGCGGACTATATGATGAAGAATGCGTGTACGGGTTAGTTGGTGTACGAGTAGGTCGACGTACGAGATGTCTCGCGTACGAGTCGGCTGGTGTACGAGTTGTCCAAGCCACGAGTTGTCTCGCGTACGAGTTGGCTGGCGTACGAGTTGACCTGTTTCGTTTACGAAGCTCCAATGTCACTGGCTACTGTGGACAGATAACTGGAATATTTGGCTCTCACCAGTTGCTTGAAATCCCACCTGGCTGATCGAAAGATAGCAGCATTATGTGGAGACGGATTATGCTTCTTCCTCCGAAAAGCTTGCTCCTTGGCCTTTAGAGCATGGTGGACTTCACCGTCATACCATTGAGGAGAGGGATGGCGAGGGCGAACTACAGGAACCACATCAGTAAATGCAGCGTCGACAAGATCATAAAATGATGATGTAGCATCATTACAGTCATCTGCTGCCTCCAAAAGACACCATGGAATGCACTCTAGTGTTCTCATCAAGTCATTCATATCAGCCTTTCAGAAGTTAAAAACAGGACGATGCATAAAGGCAGGTTTTTTGACGGCACTGACGTCCATGCTTAACTGGACAGAGTTATGATCTGAGGGAAATATGTTGACGCCAGTATTTGTCAAATTGCTCTTTTTTGAAAATGTGTGGCCCTGAAAAGGGCCGGTTGTTTGATGAAGATGCTTCACAGCTGTGGCCCATGCAGATAACTGCAGGCGGCAAGAAGTCCTGATGTCTTCAGGCTACCCGCCAAGTACCGGTCCCACAGCATAACCACCCTGCCTTGGATTTGGCGGGTGGCCCGCCGCTGGTTCCTGCACATCTTCCCCTCCTTCACCAGCCTCATCTGTAAGTTTACCAGCTGAGCCTCACGGTAAAGGAGAGGGATCAGCTGGTACATCGGCAGACCAAGTCTCGAGGCTTTGGCGTTCAGTCGCCGATGCCACCCTTCCACGTCGTTGTTTGTCCGGATGCTCGTATTGAAGACAGACCAGGTTTAGGGCGGCCATGTATTGCTGTCGACCCATGTGTGTCGCACATACATGTACTCGAATAGGCGCAGCAACACGGGGTCCTCAACTCTGGTCTCGTGCTCTTCACGAAAGACGCAGAGATCTGTTCGTGAGGCAGGAAGGGCAGGGACATCAGCTTGTGAACTACTGACTGCACCCCGGCGTTGGTGGTGTAGGGGACTTGGAGTCCAAGTGCCTGGCACTTTCGCCAAACTGCCTGACTCCAGTGGAATAGGCAGCCTTGCAATCCCAGACCCCGGCCTCAAAGTCCAGCACAAATCGACGGGCATTCATGCCGGAAGAGGACAGCTGTTTCCTGATTGCCCTCAAAACCTTCTTGTAGTCCCGCTTGGTCTTGCGGGACATCAAGGCGAATGCCAGTGGCACCTGCTTCTGGTCCTCTTGTTAAGATTTCACAAACGCATGGATGCTGAACATCTGAACAAAGGGTTTGTGGACCACCTTGAAGGTCCCGTCCACATACCATGTTCTGGCCCTGTCCGGCACGGCACACTGGTCGGTGGTCATAAAGACAAGGTGGCGGGCCTCCCCAACCACGATGTCCTTGACCAGAAAGTTGTCTGGCAGGAAGCTGGTGGCAAGTTCAAAAGACAAGTCCGATGGCTCGGTAGGGCGCTGTGACTGACGAGCACGTTTTTTCCTGTGCGGACGAGGTTCGACGGCTTTGGAAAAGTTGGGGCTGAGGCGGCAGGATCCAACATTTCTGCCATCACCTCCTCCACCCGCAGAACGAAAGATGTCCCTTTTACATACGGCCTTGACCTCCGCAGCAACCTGGATGGCTGTAGCCGAACCGGGGTTAGCTGGGTGTGAGTTGATGGTGCGAGATCCGGGGGTGAAGGTCTCTGCATTCTGGATGACAGAGACAGGGCAACGTTGTGCCTTGCCCCGTATGCTGCACACCCAATTTAGAGCGGGATGAATCGGGGTTTCGTTGCCACCTCTTGGTATACGAATAACCCCTGTTGTCCACAAGGATGGGCTTGCCCCGCTGCGTCCCCGCTTGAACAATTCAGTACCTGACATCTTGGTCTTGACCAACATCCTGGATGGCAGGAATCGGGGTGTCGAGTATGCTACCCTCCTCTGGGGGCTGCGGGATTTCGAAACTCCCGCTTACATGAAATGACTCTGACCCAGAAAGAGCACTGGACTCTGTTCCCATCACATCACCTTCAACTTCAGCAGAAGATAGCTCCAGGGAGGCTCTGGTGCTCTCCCCTGCTGGAAGAGGAATGTCGGAGATGGAAATAGAACAGAAATAGAATAGAGTGTGCAGTGCCACGATAGCAGCTCTGAGGAGTAATTCATAAAGCGTTCATAGTCATCAGGAGAAAATCCCGTGTCGCAGGACAGATGCTGCCATCTATCACAGCAATCACAGAGGAGTGCTTTCTGGTTCTTCCGAACTTGCTTGGAGCAAACCACACACGGATACTTCATCTTGAGTGACGGAGTTCTTGGAATCTTGGAAGATCTTGGACAGCGACTTGCAGTGAAGGTTGGCAATGAAACTGAGGGAAGGTCTTGGAAAGCAGCTAGCAGCAGTGGAGGTTGTCGATGAAATTGACGGAGTATGCTAACTGCCCAGGGTTTATATTGTACGTTTGCCCAGTGGTGCATGCAGGATTCAAATTGAAAAGCCACTCGCAGCGGCGAACTTTAAATGTGCCGGTGAAGATAAAAGGATTAGTGGATAATCCGTTTATAATGCAACTTTCCTTTGATGAGCTTGAATTCAATTGGTCGGCAATTCGTCAAACCTTTCGGCCCTGTGATCGGCAGCTTTTCTCCGATCCGGCCCCTCTTTCATTTTATACCGGTAGGCCTAAAGAACGCAAATCTAATGCAATTGCAAAACTCCCCTTGCCTAAACAAACCCCGTCCCAGACATTTCTGGTTTCGCTGAGGAAATCCTAGACACACAGCTCTCCTTGCTAGAGGAGCAAGTCAATCAAAAATATCGGTAAACCAAAAACTGAGACAAACACTACTGCAACTGACGATTGTCCAGATGACATGACAACATGTTATTGCTACACTTATTCTCTTTCTCTCCCTCTCTCTCGATATCTCCCTTCCTCTCTCTCTCTAACTCTCTTCCTCTTTAACTTAAAATGCATCGGTGAAGATAAAATGATTCGACTTCAATTGGTTGGCAATTCGTCAAGCCTTTCGGCCCTGTGATCGGCAACTTTTCTCTGATTCGATCCCTCTTTCATTATCTTTAAGTAGGCCTAAAGAACGTAAATCTGTTGAGCAATGGGCTCGAACAGAAGAAAATCTTGCTTAAAAATCTTGCGTGAACAAATCACCCTAACATGGTGGCGATTTGGCCCGCATACGAGTTGGCCCGCGTACGAGTTGACCAAGCCGCGTATGAGTTGGCCTGCGTACGAGTTGACCAATTTGCGTACGAGTTGGCAAGCGTACGAGTTGGCGTGCGTACGAGTTGACCTGCTCCCGCTTATTCTTACTTGAGAGACGTACCTCTACCAGCAAAAGTTCAAGATCATCTGGCTCCAAGTCAGATCTTCTCCGACACTCAAAGGAGTTATGGCAGCCAAAGAGGACACCACCACTACGTCTGTTCAGCCTGTCTTTCCGGAAGATGGTGTAGTTGGGAATGCTCACCTCAGAGTCCAATACATTGACAGTAAGCCAGGTTTCAGTCAGGGCAAAGAAGTTGAACATTCCTAGAGGCTGAAGATAGGCTACCAATGAGCTGTGAAGAATGTCCAGTTTGTTTTTCAGACTTCTCACATTCTGGAGATAAACTTGCAGACAGGTATCACTTGATGGTTTCCTGTGACTGTGTGATGACTCTGAAGATTCTGGTCCTGGGTTGAGTTCAATGTCACCAGACAGTAAGATATTGAAGCATGCTGTAGTGTTGGGATAATAGAGAGTCCTGCTCCTACAAAATCTCCATTTACTGCCTGAAATACAGAGGTTGGGGTGGTTGGACACAGCCATTAAGACCTCAAACAGTCCAACAGGCTTGGCATCATGACTCATCAACCACGAAGGACAAAGGGAACAATGGACTTGTTCAAGTGTGGAGAGCTTTCTGCAAACTGCAAATGATGCTGCCTGGAAATGCTGGAAATGAGCATCAAAAACCATCCCAAACACACTGCAAAAGACAGGAAGTCCATCCAGCCTGAAGTCAAAATGGTCAGCAGTAGAAGCTCTTTCTCTGATGTAAAATTTGCAAGGCTTTGAGTGGTAGAAACATGGAAAACTATGATCAACCACAGAGCACAAAATAGAGCATGTTCACTGGACGCCATGATGTCAAGATGCTACGCTTCATTGATGACGCACTATGACCCATTTGGGCCCTTTTTTGAATGGATGATCCCTTGACAAAAGCCACATCGATGTTTAAATTGTGCCAGGTTTGACTCACTTGTACACATGGAATGTAAAAGAGTACAGTGGAATGTCGCTGTAACAAACATCCTCGGATGCCTGAAAATTGTTCAATATAGGCAGTTGTGGCCAAAAATCCATGGAAATACACATGTACATGTGTATACTGTACGTACCGGTACATGCACACACGTGTATCAGGCAAAATCAAAGATGGTGTACATGTGATATACAAAAATGTTGCAAACTGCTTACTGACTAAAATTATCAAAATGTAAATGTTAAAATTAAGTGGGCCTGACGTTTCGATCCTAGTAGGACCTTTCTGTAAGGCAGAGTGACAAGGACAAAACAGATACATGTACACGAAGGAAGGGGGAGAGAGTGAATAGGACACGGATGAGAAACAAAGGACAAAGAGTGAAGCTGGTAGGGAGAGATCAAAGGGAAGGGCAAGGAGTAGGGTAGGGATTAGTGAGAAGAGGGGGAAGGATCAAAGAGAAGGGCAAGGAGTAGGGTAGGGATTAGTGAGAAGAGGGGGAAAGATCAAAGAGAGAAGTGTAAAGGACTGAACACAAAAGAAGGATTATTAGAAAGCTGCATGGTGTTAGTCATTATCCTCCTGGATGTTGAGACCATGTGGTTGACTAGTCTGATGACCCTTCATCCCCATTTTCTCACGGCTAAGACGGACAGCATTACTACGGTGACCAAGTGATTCTATGCCCAGTACACTCATATCTGATATTGAATGATCAGGGAGATTGAAGTGATACCCAACAGGGCCAGGGTGTCCATTTGACCGGTTTTGATAGTAGACCTATGGCCATAGATCCGTTTTTTGAGGGTGTTTTTGGTCTCGCCAACATACTGAATATTACAAACTCTACAAGAGATGAGGTATGATGTTTGAGGTAGTGCACGTGATAGAGCCATAGGTCGTGTGGGTAGTTCCAGAAGAATGTCCATTGAAAGAGTCTATTTCATTGACATGTGTCTTGCAAACAATGCATTTCGAGGTACACTTAAATGTACCAAATTTAGTTGGACGTGAAGAGTCCAAAGGGGGAACCTCTGCTCGGACAATTAAGTCACGCAGGTTACGGGGGCGCCTGAAAGCCAAAACAGGCGAATTTAGAATGGCATCAGCCAGACAATCTGAAGTGTGGAGAATATGGTGGTTTTCCTTAGTTATCTTCCTGAGAGGAGGAAGAGAAGGGTGGTAGGAAGTAACTAAGGGAACCTTGGGCTTGTCCTTGGGACCTGGTGGCTTTTGTTTTAATGCCGAACTTCTGGGAATGGAATAGACTTTAGCAATGGAGTTCTTCACTTGGCGAGAACTATAGCCTCTAGCAACCAGGTTACTGGCCAATACACAGTGTACATGTATTAGAAGTGCGGCCTCTTGCAATGAGTTACGGTATTTCACATCGTTATATTTTTGTAAATGTTTCTGTTTGTCTATTTAAAAATGAACAGCTTTATTTATGAAGCATAAATCAATTGGAAAAATAAATTTCAAGTATTTAAAAAGATGTAATTTAGACTCAATAAATATTTTGTGTTTTCAATACATTGCGGCACCCTCTTTTGACCATTTTTAGGTTGGTCTGGTGTGAATTTATTTAATCCATTCATTGAACATTCATTCATACGGCGCTGAAAGGCGTGTTCGCTTGTAGCCTACACTTTCATCAACTCGTTATTTATTTAATTTCTTTGAACACGAGCAACAAGGTACATTGTATACATGCACATGAATAGTAATACATAGTTTAAAAAAAACACTTGAAATGGGCCTGGTATGAATTGGTTAAGAAAAGTCCTGTTAGAATAAAACCATCAGACCATCTTTATAATTTTCAAGATTTACAATGTTGGCCAATTTAGTCATTCATTTTGAAATGGTTTGCATCATTTTGTTTTCAATGTCTTTTTCACTCAGAGTCGCTGACACTACCCTCTCTACAGTTAAACAACAGCTTATTTCCCAGCTAGATTACAATGTAACACTCCAGAAATATAAGGCAGACCTAGAAGCCAGACTTGCAGAAAAGCTAGAGCAGCTGGCTTATACCAGCAAGTTAAATGACACACTCAAGAAAGAGATGAAGCAGTCTGAAGAGAAGATGCGAAGTGTGCTAGATAGATTGGACAGTACAGCAAAAGATGGTAAGAATTTTTGTTCTTTAAAAAATGTCTTTTTAACCTTGATTTGTTGCCGTTTTTCATTCATTTTTCCAAGCAATTTGCATGCAGCTTTCTTCAAAATCCACTTTGTGTGATCCCTAACACTGTGTTTACACTTGATCCTGCGAGGAGGATCGGATCCCACAAGGGCAATCAAAGGGCCTATTCCCCAATCATTGGCCTGAGAGCCTTTAAATTTCCTCGATCGTTGGCCTGAGAGCCCATTTGTCAATGATTGGCCTGAGAGCCCATTTGTCAATGATTGGCCTGAGAGCCCATTTGTCAATGATTGGCCTGAGAGCCCATTTGTCAATGATTGGCCTGAGAGCCCATTTGTCAATGATTGGCCTGAGAGCCCATTTGTCAATGATTGGCCTGAGAGCCCATTCGTCAATGATTGGCCTGAGAGCCCATTTGTCAATGATTGGCCTGAGAGCCCATTCGTCAATGATTGGCCTGAGAGCCCATTCTTCAATCATTGGCCTGAGAGCACATTCCTCAATCATTGGGCTTAGAGCCTTTTCCTCAATCGTTGGCCTGAGAGCCTATTCCTGTATCATTGGCCTGGGAATTCTTGAATGCCACCCAAAAACACCTTGAGAATGCCCAGGATTTTCAACAATATCACAAATTCATGATAGTTCAGGTTCAAGTTTTTAGAAGATTGGCCAATGACTAAGGTGTGCTTTGAAATCACTTACTTTTATGGCGCCATTATTACATCACATATTTTGGGCCCTAAAGAGAGTTTCCACAGTCTGTCTCCATATACAGTGTAGCTGTCAAAAGAGATATCAGAAAAAAATAATGTTCCCAATTATGACTAACGCTGGGACTAACGCTCGCGACTTTTGAAAAAACCCCGAAATGTCGACTTTCGTTTTTACGAAAGTTGACAAGTCGGCCGGCCACGACTTTACAGTATCACTCCGACTTTCATTGCACCGACTTTGCGGTACCGTGCTGACTTCCGTGAGGACGACTTTGCGGTAGGCACGCTGACTTAAAGAAACACAAAAGTGCGAAACCAATGTCGGTGCTGCGAAACACTACGGCACGAAACTCAACGAACGACTTTGAAGCCACGAAACCTTACTCCCAATACTGCTCTGTGTCTGCCCATAGCGAGCGGTATTGGGCCGTTCCATTATATTTTAGGGGAGCGGAGTCATGCACATGTGCTGTACAGCTCCACCGTCCAATCAGCCCACTCTTTCCATGCCGACATTCTGTGATAATGTATATTCATCAGGCTCCAGCAGTATGCAATCAGATCTTGAACAAGTACCGGTACTAAATTAGTGCAGTTGCCAGTGGTACAGTCTAAAAGTCTGGGAAATGAAAAAGGTGGAGCAAGGGCATGCCTTCCTGGACCCAGTGTGCACCACATTGACATTGCTTTGTAGTGGATTCATTTAATACGTATTTAATAAAAAGAATACTCAAACAAATAAAGGAGAAATCATGATACTCGGCTTATTTTTACTTTTATTACATGTAATATTTTGCGAACCACAATAATACAAAACGATAGCTAACTACATACCAAATTTTGAGATGATCGACCAATGCCTTATATGTGTTTTATAATGACACGTTTTGATGATGTCATGATTGCGTAATGACATTTTGGCTCCGGAAGGTGTTTCTAAACCATGTCCCCAATAGATATCAAAGAAAAAAATTTAAAAAAATTCGCTCCGTTGGCCTAATATGCCCATTTCAATGTGAAAATCTGAAAAGTTCATGACCTCATAAATATTCATGAGATGACGTCTCGGTCAATTGATGGCAATTTTTGGATACACCTTTTCCAAACTTAGATACAGTGCAAAGTTGAAACCAAAGTTGAAACCAAGTTGAAAACTTGTACTTATGCTTTTAATGGATTTTGAAATTTGCCCCTTTAAAGCAATGTCACGTGACACGTGATGACGTCATGATGATATCAAGGTAATTAGGATCAATTTCAGCATCGGCTTTATGCATTTGCCACGTTTGAAAAAAATCCAAGTATGTTCAGTGGCCAAAGTGCCGCATACACAACCCCTGTGCTTGTCTATGGTATTTTTCCGACAAGAAAAAGAAGAAGAAGAAGACGAGAAATCTACGTTTGTTGTCACAGATCGTAGGGCTTTTCCTTTTTATTTTTTTTCTGGGGAACGACCGAATCTCGACGAAATCGGAAAACCAGAAGAACTACTCTTCCACGTTGATCGTCATTGCAGTGCCATTACTGTGAACTGACTGGCGACTGCACATTACCCAGCCACAACCATATCAGGACTTAGCGTAAACGTTGTGTCCTCTATCACCCCTCCTTCTCCTACTCCCAACCCTTTGTTCTAACCCTCCCCTCTTCACCATTTCGGTGTCGCCAAGATTACCCCCCCCCCAATATCTAAAGCCCCTCTCTCCCCTTTCTCTCCCTCTCTCTCCCTCTCTCTCCCCTGTCTCCCCCTGTCGCCCCCTCTCTACCCTCTCTCCCCCTCTCTCCCCCTCTCTCCCCCTCTCTCCCCTCTGTCCCCCTCTGTCCCCCTCTGTCCCCTCTGTCCCCCTCTGTCCCCCTCTCTATCCCTCTCTCCCCCTTTCTCCCCCTCTCCCCCCTCTCCCCCCCTCTCTCCCCTCTGTCCCCTCTGTCCCCTCTCTCCCCCTCTCTATCCCTCTGTCCCCATCTCTCCCCTCTCTCCCCCTCTCTCCCCTCTCTCCCCTCTCTCCCCCTCTCTCCCCTCTCTCCCCTCTCTCCCCTCTCTCCCCTCTCTCCCCCTCTCTATCCCTCTCTCCCCCTTCCCCCCTCTCTCCCCCTCTCCCCTCTCGCCCCTATCACACCTATTGCCCGAGCCTAATCAAGACATCCTGTAGTCTCCCCTCGTCCCCACTAAACCTTGTTCTAACCGGAATGTTGTAACCCACCCCTCTGCCACTGCATGCACCCCCTCAACCTCAACCCCCCTTCCTTCATCGTTAGAGCACGGAGGTTAGAGCAACTGACCAAGGCAACCAAACCTATTCGTACAGTACACACGTTTGAATAAATAAGAACGGACCCCTCTCTGTCTACCCCTTCTTTGTCTACCCCTCTTTGTCTACCCCTCTTTGTCTAGCGTAAACGTTGTGTCCTCTATCACCCCTCCTTCTCCTACTCCCAACCCTTTGTTCTAACCCTCCCCTCTTCACCATTTCGGTGTCGCCAAGATTACCCCCCCCCCCCCAATATCTAAAGCCCCTCTCTCCCCTTTCTCTCCCTCTCTCTCCCTCTCTCTCCCCTGTCTCCCCCTGTCGCCCCCTCTCTACCCTCTCTCCCCCTCTCTCCCCCTCTCTCCCCTCTGTCCCCCTCTGTCCCCCTCTGTCCCCTCTGTCCCCCTCTGTCCCCCTCTCTCCCCCTTTCTCCCCCTCTCCCCCCCTCTCTCCCCTCTGTCCCCTCTGTCCCCTCTCTCCCCCTCTCTATCCCTCTGTCCCCATCTCTCCCCTCTCTCCCCCTCTCTCCCCTCTCTCCCCTCTCTCCCCCTCTCTCCCCTATCTCCCCTATCACCTATCACCCTCTCCATCTCAATCCCCCTTTTCTCTTCACCCTCTCCCTCTGTTCCTCTCGGCTCACTCTCCCTCTCTCTCTGCCCCTTCTCTAGGCATATC
Source organism: Luidia sarsii (assembly GCA_949987565.1). NCBI lineage: Eukaryota > Metazoa > Echinodermata > Asteroidea > Paxillosida > Luidiidae > Luidia > Luidia sarsii. The sequence continues at coordinate 19,697,416 of OX465103.1, read as the reverse complement.
CACGGCTTCTACCTCACAAGCACAGCCCGACAACATTTTCATTGCCCTGCACCCCACGACCACCTCTCTCCCCTCTCTACGTCTCTCCCGCCCTTTCTTACTCCATCCCCTTCAACCCTCTCCCCCAAACTCCACGCTCTCCTCGCCCTCCCTCAGCCCCTCTCTATGCTCCGGCAGCCTATAAAACACTGCGCACCTGCTGTATACAGCTTGTACAGGAGAAGGGCTTGAAGACCTTGAGACAATGCACACACCTTCACACACATTAGATTATTTAAAAAAAGACATCTGGAGATAGATGGAAGTAATCATATTTTTCATCACCACAGGCGTTTTAAAACTACTGGCAGCATATGTAAGGTATCATCGGAAAGGAAAAATTTTACTCTTTCTTGTGGTGAAACAATTAAAAACCTAACTTTTTTTTACGAATTTCTATGATTTTTTGAAAAAAAAATAGACTTTCATTTCTAATTTCCGTTATGTTTACGTCATGTCATTAAAACTTGTCATGTGCATTTTCCGAGTGTGTGGCTGTCTCCGTGCCGAATTTGAAACGATTTCCTCAAACTTCACCACAGGGATCGTGTTAAATTACATTTTCGGACATTTTCAACCTGCCGCTAGAGGGCGCTCGAGTACTTGACGACGTCATATGTTAATGAATTACAGAAAGTGACTCAACCTTGAGCTAACAACGTTAACACAAAGTTCATATCTGTCTTCAAATTTGAAAAAGAGCCCTTACAAAGTCACTTCCTGTTTCAACCGGAAGACGAGGTCAGATGACATCAGAAAGGTCATCAATCTGTAGCAGCTGGAAACATTTCTCACATGCCACAAACAGCAAGACAAGGGAGCCAACCGTTGATTTGTTTTGAATTTTTGAAGGTTTTAAAGTTCAAAGTTCAAACAGCGGTCACGTGACCGTCTTTCGAACAACTCACTTCAAACCAATTTGAGGCACAAGGGTGGGTCATGTACTTTGTGTGTGTCAAGTTTGGCTGAAGAATCTTCTGTAGTTCTCTAGATTCCGAGGTTAGAAGAATTGAGGAGGAAGAAGAACAAGAAGAAGAGGACGAGAAATCTACGTCTGTTGTCACAGATCGTAGGGCTTTTCCTTTTTTTCTTCTTCTGGGGAACAACCGACTCTCGACAAAATCGGAAAACCAGAAGAACTACCCTTCCAGGTTGATCGTCATTGCAGTGCCATTACTGTGTACTGATTGGCGACTGCACATTACCCAGCCACAACCTTATCAGGACTTAGCATAAATATCGTGTCCTCTATCACCCCTCCTTCTCCTACTCCCAACCCTTTGTTCTAACCCTCCCCTCTTCACCATTTCGGTGTCGCCAAGACCCCCCCCCAAATATCTAAAGCCCCTCTCTCCCCTTTCTCTCGCCCTCTCTCCCTCTCTCTCCCCTGTCTCCCCCTTTCGCCCCCTCTCGTCCCCTGTCCCCCTCTCTCTCCCCCTCTCTCCCACTCTCCCCCTTCTCCCCTCTCGCCCCCTCTGTCCCCTCTCTCCCCCTCTCTATCCCACTCTCCCCCTCTCCCCTCTCTCCCCTCTCTCCCCTCTCTCCCCCTCTCTATCCCACTCTCCCTCTCTCCCCTCTCTCCTGCTCTCTATCCCTCTCCTCCCATTCTCCCCTCTCCCCCCTCTCTCCCCTCTCGTCCCATCTCCCCCCTCTCTCTCCCCCTCGCTCTCCCCCTCTCTCCCACTCTCCCACTCTCCCACTCTCCCCCTCTCCCCTCTCGCCCCTCTCGCACCTATTGCCCGAGCCTTATCAAGACATCATGTCGTCTCCCCTCGTCCCTCACCCCTGCACCTTGTTCTAACCGGAATGTTCTAACCCACCCTTCTCCCACTGCATGCAACCCCTCAACCTCAACCCCCCTTGGGCCCTTCTTCCTCCATCGTTAGAGCACGGAGGTTAGAGCAATTGACCAAGGCCACCAAACCTATTCGTACAGTACACACGTTTGGATTAATAAGAACAAACCCCACTCTGTCTCCCCTCTGTCTCCCCTCTCTGTCTACCCCTCTCTGTCTACCCCTCTCTGTCTACCCCCTCTCTCTTTTCCTCTCTCTTTCTCTCTCCCCTCTCACTCCCCCCGTTCCCTCTCCCCTCTCACTCCCCCTTCTCTCGCACCCTCTCCCTCCCTCCCTCCCTCACCCTCTCCATCTCAATCCCCCTTTTCTCTTCACCCTCTCCCTCTGTTCCTCTCGGCTCACTCTCCCTCTCTCTCTGCCCCTTCTCTAGGCATATCCATGGCTGCTACCTCACAAGCAAGTCCCGACAACATTTTCATTGCCCTGCACCCCGCGACCACCTCTCTCCCCTCTCTACATCTCTCCCGCCCTTTCTTACTCCATCCCCTTCAACCCTCTCCCCCAAACTCCACGCTCTCCTCGCCCTCCCTCTGCCCCTCTCTAGGCTCCGGCAGCCTATAAAACACTGTGCGCGCACCTGCTGTACACAGCTTGTACAGTAGAAGGGCATCTACGGAACACCCCTCCCCGACCCAGTCTGAGGCAATGGTACAGTCCAAGCAGTGATCCCCCCTTCTCGACCTTGAGACAATGCACACACCTTCACAGACATAAGATGTATTAAAAAAAAGACATCTGGAGATAGATGGAGGTAATCATATTTTTCATCACCACAGGCGTTTTAAAACTACTGGCAGCATATGTAAGGTATCATCGTAAAGGAAAAAATTTACTCTTTCTTGTGGTGAAACAATTAAAAACGTAACTTATTTTTTTTAATTTCTATGAATTTTTGAAGAAAAAAAAGACTTTCATTTCTAATTTCCGTTATGTTTACGTCATGTCATTAAAACTTGTCATGTGCATTGTCCGAGTGTTTGGCTGTCTCCCTGCCGAATTTGAAACGATTTCCTCAAACTTCGCCACAGGGATCGTGTTAAATTACATTTTTAGACATTTTCAACCTGCCGCTAGAGGGCGCTCGAGTACTTGATGACGTCATATATTAATGAATTACAGAGTGACTCAACCTTGACCTAACAACGTTAACACAAAGTTCATATCTGTCTTCAAATTTGAATAAGAGCCCTTACAATTTCACTTCCTGTTTCAACCAGAAGACGGGGTCAGATGACATCACAAAGGTCATCAATCTCTAGTGCCGGGAAAGACTTCTCACATGCTGCAAACAGCAAGACAAGGGAGCTAACTGTTGATTTGTTATGATTTTTTGAAGGTTTTAAAGTTCAAAGTTCAAACAGCGGTCACGTGACCGTCTTTCGAACAACTCACTTCAAACCAATTTAAGGCACAAGGGTGGGTCATGTACTTTGTGTGTGTCAAGTTTGGCTGAAGAATCTTGTGTAGTTCTCTAGATTCCGAGGTTAGAAGAATCAAGGAAGACCAAGAAGAAGAAGAAGAAGAAGAAGAAGACAAGAAATCTACGTCAGTTGTCACAGATCGTAGGGCTTTTCCTTTTTTCTTTTTTTCTGGGGAACGACCGACTCTCGACCAAATTGGAAAACCAGAAGAACTACCCTTCCAGGTTGATCGTCATTGCAGTGCCATTACTGTGTACTGACTGGCGACTGCACATTACCTAGCCACAACCTTATCAGGACTTAGCATAAACATCGTGTCCTCTAACACCCCTCCTTCTCCTACTCCCTACCCTTTGTTCTAACCCTCCTCTCTTCACCATCTCGGTGTCGCCCCCACCCCCAATATCTAAAGCCCCTCTCTCCCCTTTCTCTCCCCTCTCTCTCCCCCTCTCTCTCTCCCCTCTCTCTCCCCCCTCTCTCTTCACTCTCCCCCTGTCGCCCCCTCTCGCCCCCTCTATCTACCTCTCTCCCCCTCTCTCCCCCTCTCCCCCCTCACTCCCCTCTCTCACCCCTCACTCCCACTCTCTCCCCTCTCTCGCCTCTCTCCCCTCTCTCCCCTCTCGTCCCATCTCTCCCCTCTCCCCCCTCTCCCCTCTCGCCCCCTCTCGCCCCCTCTCGCACCTATTGCCCGAGCCTAATCAAGACATCTTGTCGTCTCCCCTCGTCCCCCACTCCCTACACCTTGTTCTAACCGGAATGTTCTGACCCACCCTTCTCCCACTGCATGCATCCCTCAACCTCAACCCCCCTTGGGCCCTTCTTCCTTCATCGTTAGAGCATGGAGGTAAGAGCAACTGACCAAGGCCACCAAACCAATTCGTACAGGACACACGTTTGAATAAATAAGAACGGACCCTACTCCTCTGTCTCCCCTCTCTGTCTACCCCCTTTCTCTTTCCCTCTCTCCCCTCTCTCCCGGCCCTTTCTCTCTCCCCTCACTCCCCCTCTCTCTCTCCCCTCTCACTCCCCCTCTCTCGCAACCTCTCCCTCCCTCCCTCCCTCACCCTCTCAATCTCAATCCCCCTTTTCTCTTCACCCTCTCTCTCTCCCTCTCGGCTCACTCTCCCTCTCTCTCTGCCCCTTCTCTAGGCATATCCATGGCTGCTACATGTAACTCACAAGCACGTCCCGACTTGCCCTGCGCCCCGCGACCACCTCTCCCCCTTCTCTACGTCTCTCCTGCCCTTTCTTACTCCATCCCCTTCAACCCTTTCCCCCAAACTCCACGCTCTCCTCGCCCTCCCTCCGCCCCTCTCTAGGCTCCGGCAGCCTATAAAACACTGTGCGCACCTGCTGTATACAGCTTGTACAGTAGAAGGGCATCTACTGAACACCCCTCATCGACCCAGTCTGAGGCAATGGTACAGTCCAAGCAGTGATCCCCCCTTCTCGACCTTGAGACAATGCACACACCTTCACAGACATTAGATATATTTAAAAAAAGACATCTGGAGAGAGATGGAGGTAATCTTATACTCATACTCAAAATAAAAACAAGGGAGGCCATTTATTGTGTTTATGCCACAGCCAAAAGAAGTGATTTATTCCGGATACCAGATAGGGAAAATCCGGTTGAATTGTTGGTTGAATTGTTAATTGTTTTGTCTGTTAGTAATGGGCATCCCAGTGCCCTACCATGAATGGGCATCCCAGTGCCCCACATGGAATGGGCATCCCAGTGCCCTACCATGAATGGGCATCCCAGTGCCCTACCATGAATGGGCATCCCAGTGCCCCACAGGGAATGGGCATCCCAGTGCCCTACCATGAATGGGCATCCCAGTGCCCTAAAGGGAATGGGCATCCCAGTGCCCTACCATGAATGGGCATCCCAGTGCCCTACCATGAATGGGCATCCCAGTGCCCTACCATGAATGGGCATCCCAGTGCCCTACCATGAATGGGCATCCCAGTGCCCTAAAGGGAATGGGCATCCCAGTGCCCTACCATGAATGGGCATCCCAGTGCCCTACAGGGAATGGGCATCCCAGTGTCCTACAGGGAATGGGCATCCCAGTGCCCTACAGGGAATGGGCATCCCAGTGCCCTACCATGAATGGGCATCCCAGTGCCCTACCAGGAATGGGCATCCCAGTGCCCTAAGCCACAGTGGCATATACGAACAAGGACCATGATACATAACAAAATGGATTCACATGAAAGAGCGGACATCTCTGAAGGACGTCTCTGAAACACCAAACGGAAACACCAGGGCAATGATATGCCCTTGGGCATCCCAGTGCCCGACCAGAAATGGGCATCCCAGTGCCCTAAGCCACAGCGGCATGCACAATATGAAATGAGTGACAATGAAAGGGATATGGCCAAAAATTGGCAACAAAAAATAAATTTGAATAACAAAAGATAGCTTCCTACTGATGTAACACTCAGTCAGGAAAACATAGCCTCGTGACACTTGAGAGCGCTATGGCAAGTATAATCTTTGCATAACAAATTATAACAATTCTAAGAGATTTAACTGGTTCATTTGCGTCATAAATATGAGGAGCTAATTCCCTGGCTGTCTGTATCCCCCAAAATGCCACCCACGCAAAGCGTGCCTCACAAGGCGAGGAGACAGACAGCCATGCAACCACGCAAGTGACAGAGTTGACTAAGCTAATTCAATTTGTAATGATATGTGACAAAATCAACTGCCTCAAAGTGGAAGTAAACTGAAGGTTACCTGATTTGGATAGATGCACCCCATCATACTGAAATAGCGCAAAATTAGACCATTTAATCTGTGGATAATGAAAACAAAATGTACGTGGGAGTCTCGCACATTGAAATCTTGCCCATCTATTAATTGTGTGGCGCTTGCGTTCTAATGCCGTTTGAGAGTGAGCTCCAAAGTAGAAGACTCACGGCAAAAGTCCGACCACACTACCGTCATAGTGGGACACCATACAGCACAGTCCCGAAGCATGACTGTAATCCTCTGTCGGAGGGCATACTCATCCAATGTGACTAGATCATTGGTACCCAGATGTATAATAAGCATTGCCGGAGGCAGCAGCGTAGCCAGGATATTTTTCATGGGGGGGCGGTGGGGGGGCTGCCCAATTTCGTGGGGGGGCGGACATCCATTTGGGCTGGTAGGGCCTACCCATATTATTTGATAGGATCACATCATATCGCAGTATGTGACGCAATTCATATCGGTAAACTGTCGTGTTGGAGTCAATGTTGTAGTCGAGTCCAAGTCATGGTTTTCCGAGGTCGAGGCCAAGACCGTATACCGAGGCCGAGGCCGAGAGCTTACAATCATAACACATTACTATGAAAGAAAGAAAATGTAGACCAACCTGACAGTTGCAAAAATGTCGTTGTGTTACGGGCTATTACAAAAGTTTTATCCTCCTGTTGTTATGGGCTGCTGCGAACTTGTTGACAAATTCATCCATATTAAGCTTTTTAGCTTGCCTCCTCTCAATGGATAACATGCCAAGGTCGCTCAGGCGTTCGTGTCCCATGGAGTTCCTGAGATATGTTTTAATCAGCTCCATGCGTCTTGAAGGTCGAGAAGCTCGTCTTTGCCTTGTGGGCTTGAGATCATCTTTACATGTTTCTACAACTTGGTCTACTTCCTGCCAGATCTTTTGGAAGGAGTCACCGTTGACCCACATATCTTGGAGCTCGTTGATGACAACTGCTGTTAGACTGCTTGCTGCAGACAGGTCCACGTCGTCTTGCTGCAGCATCGTTGACAGAGATTTCGTCTTCTGTAGCAATGCAGTCATCAAGACGAGCCGTGCTGTAAAGCGCTGGTCCATTTGGGCGAGGAGGCCTGTGGCTTCAACAACTCGGTCCCCGTTGTCATTTTCCGATATGTAGTGCAGCAACCGGAGAATGGCTCTTAGCCGTGTATTCACGATGACACAGGCATCAGCTCTGCATGCCCATCGAGTATCGCTGAGCCTCTTCAGTTCCTGGGGCTGTTCTCCAGGAAACATCTCTGCTTGTATCTGGAGCCATCGCTGGTGGACATTGGAGCCAGACACGAAGACGTACAAATGTTGCAGGAGAGAGAAGAAGTTGGCGGCTTCCTTGACTGTCTTGCAGGCATCAACGATGACCAAATTTAGTCGATGTGCATAGCAATGTACATAAACAGCAGACGGAGCTACCTCTTGTATCCTCTTGGCCACGCCTGAAACTGCACCACTCATCACCGAAGCCCCGTCATACCCTTGGCCAACCAAATTTGTACGATAATCCAGTCCATAGCCGCTGAGAAGTTCGATGATTTCATCACTGAGGGACCGGGCGTCAATACCAACGGCATCCTTGAAACAAAGGAAACTCTATAATCTGTCCCTCGTAGTAGTATCTCACGATGAGAGCAATCTGCTCAGTCTTTCTAATATCTTTAGTTTCATCCACTAAGATGGCAAACTGCCCCGAAGAATTAACTTTGTTCAAGATTTGTTCACGGACCATTTGAGCCAGAGTTTTTATCATTTCATTTTGCACTTCTGGACTCGTGTATCGTGCATTCCGCGGTCCTCCTTCCAGGCGTTTCCTGACAACCTTGTCATGACAACTTAGCAATGACAATATTTCCTTTAGGTTGCCAGTGTTGTCGGATTCACTGTCTTCCCGGTGGCCTCGCTGAGCGATGTTTTGCGTGCCAGTCATGAGGAGCACTTCGCCGACCGTCTTTATGAAGTGGCGGTTCTCAGAAATCATCTTTGTGTACGATTCACTTATCTGTGCACGAACAGAACCAACCTAGTATAAAAAAAATATATAAAAAAGTATGAAAAGGGAAAAAGGCTTAGATTTTTGTTAAGGAGGAAAATTGCTGATAATAACCTTGGATAAAATTGATGAATAATTGATGCTGAAACTCACCTTCTGGCTGTCTTTGAAAGAAGCCCAGGCAATCATCACATTAACATGATAATCAGCAGGACCATGTTTGGAGAGCTTCCCTTTCTTTCCGAGTGCCTTCTTCCAGTTGGAGAAGCCAGTGATGGTGAAAGCCTCTTCAGCACGTACTAATGGAGGCATGAAGTGTCTGCAAGCGAAGCAGAAAACTGCATCGCGACTCTCCGAGTATTCCAGCCATGGATGCATCTTGTACCAGGATGATTTGAAGGACCGATTGCAGTCTTGCTGCTTAACGGGGAAGGCGATGTTTGGCTGTGTCGGTCCATCTGACGGGTGCTGAAAAATGTCGTTTGGGCCAGGTGGTTTACGACTCTCTATAAAATGCAACAAGAGGAACTTGCATGTCAGCGAACGTCCCCAATATCAAAAATCTTTGTTTGCGATGGATAAGTATACCTTGGAAGTTCCTCATTTTATATATTTTCAAGTCAGTTATCATGATACCACATGGTACCCCACCCACAACTAGGTTGTACCCGACAAAAAAACAAAAAAGCTGACAAAGTACCCCACAAGTATGCATGCGTAAGAACACCCCCACACAAGGGACTTCGTTATGCGTTAGGGTCGGAGCTCCCTAAACTTGACTAGCCAATCAAAACCGCACAGCAGTCGGTATCATCAAACAATCTTGGGGCTCACACAAAACAAAAAAAGCCGAAGTTACCAGGCAGTGGGGGGGGGGAACTCGGGGGGAGAGAGAGAGAGGGGGGAGGGGGAGAGAGAGGGAGGGAGAGGGGGAGGGGGAGAGAGAGGGAGGGAGAGGGGAAGGGGAGAGAGAGGGGGAGGGGGAGAGAGAGGGGGAGGGGGAGAGAGAGGGAGGGAGAGGGGAAGGGGGAGAGAGAGGGAGGGAGAGGGGGAGGGGGAGGGGGAGAGAGAGTGAGAGAGAGACCGCGGCTCCGTTGTTCAAAATGTGATACAATGTTTTAAGTTCGGCTTCTGCCCAGACATCTAAGGAAGTTGCGGTCTGGATGTCTGGCTAAAAAAACCCTCTGCAACCCAATAGTACTGTTACATTTGCTGAATTACATGCCAGTGAACACCTATTAGTTCCCAGCCATAGGCTACACCACAATAAATAAATAAATAAATAAATAAATCAACAAATAAATAAATAAATAAATAAATAAATAAATAAATTACCCCCCAAAATGGGGTAGGCCTAGTGGTCAGCAAATCATTATTCGGAGTCCGAATTTTTGCTGAAAACCTTTAGAAATGCCATCGGTTATTTTGTGTCCTATGCCCTATTATTTTGTCGGGACATTTTCGCAAATTGACAAGTTTCAATGAATCATTGAGGTTTAGCGGGGACGATTACCCTCTGCCCCCAGAAGATACGCCACGGAAAGTATGTGGAATGGTTTTGCATTATCGAAAATAATCATGAGACAATGAAATGTTTGTATAGCGTCTTTGGAATAGTTTCCTAGGCCCATTGTTTGATCAATAATATCAATGATACCGTGACCGTCGGGTACGGTGGAATTACCTGTCGATAATCAGTAACATTTCAATTTGAACGTTCTCTAGAGGCCCCCGTCCCGGACTATAAGTAACATAACATTAATAACCTTATATTTACCATCACGTGGTGGCATTTCATCCACTTGTTGAACCTGTCCCTCTACTGAATCAGCTCCGTCATCACTCGAATCACTGTCATCTGATGCTTGCATGCCGTCGAAATCTGTATGTGATGTGTCTGGTAGATCGTCTTCGTCGCCATAATCGCCATCCCTAGTGCAACCTCTCTTTGAAGAATCACCCTTTTCTTGACTTGATTCTGCCTGACGTTTCCTCATAGCCGAGAACATTGATCGTATATCTGCCATAGTGATGACACTCGTTGACAGTTTAGGAAAGGAGTGAAACACAGCTGTCGTGGGCCCGTGGTCAAGCTAAGTGTACTATGTACATGTATATCAAAGCCGCAAACACGTGCATCTTGTAATGTGTATTAGAAAAGTTCCCAAGTTGACTTGGGACTTGGGAGATTCCATTATAAAAATGGGACGACAACTATTCGACAAACGTTTGCAAAAGGTAGAAAACAAAAAACAAATTCCAATTCGTCCTTTCAAAAAATAATATTCTGAAAAGATTGTGATTTGGCCATTATGCGTGATTTGTCAGTATAAGATAAACTACACTCAAAATACCAGTGGGGGCAAGTGGGGGGGGGGGGGGGGGGGGGGGGCGACGATCTTTCATGGGGGCGTACGCCCCCCCCCCCCACGCCCCCCCCCCAGCTACGCCGCTGCATGTACTGTACGTGTACGTGTACATGTACATGTACATTGTGTTGTGTACACTGTACAACATGTACATTGCACATGTACTGTACATGTACATGTACATTGTACAGTAACTGTACATGTACAACTGAACAGTGCCTGCACAGCGGCCGCGTGACTGCATACGCGTATATGCTGCGCGCGCTACTCAAGCCTCTCTGAATGATCAGCGCTCAGCAGCTACAAGTTATTTTAGTACCAAAAAAAACAATGGATTGGGGTAATATGGGGATCTTTCTTTATCTTTGGAATTGTATGGTTTTGATTTTCTTTTGTTTTTCATAGAAAAAACTCAAATCCCAGTGGGGGGGCGAGTGGGGGGGGGCGACGATCTTTCATGGGGGGGCGTACGCCCCCCCACGCCCCCCCGTAGCTACGCCGCTGGCTGGAGGGGGAAGGATTTTACCCAGCTCTGCCCGTAGGTCATACAGGTCTGTCACACCTGCCCCACCTTTACCACGCCAGAAAACCCTTACTGGGATATCAAGATGCATCTCAGCCCGGCGAATGATGGAATCACCGATGATCCACACGGAGTCTAGGGTAGATTGTAAACAAAATGAACATAGTCAGGGCTAAGCCCGGACCCTTGTGGGGTGGAACAGCATAAAGAACGACAATAACTAGCGAAGGACGATTGCGGCAATGGGCGAATAAAGGATAAAAATGCATCAGAACGCCAGCGCCCCATAGACTGAATATCAGCACTGGCCACCCCCAAATACGACGCAGAGGATGCAGCCCCAATGCGAAAGGAATAGCCTTTGTAGCGGGTGCCGTCGAGCCCTAGAAATACCGGAGATTTTTTAAATAATGCGTTAAATTGGTACCTAGTCAGCGGGCTCCCAGAAATATGGACCCACAATTTGATTAATTTTTGCATGACGGAACCGTATGACAACAGATAAGGAGTGATTATCGCATGCGTGTTGGGAAAATGTGACATCATTACAATTCAATACAGAATCCGAGCTGTGCTTTTCAGAACCAACTGCAAAATCACCAGCCCTCATGAAGCCGAAAAAGGCAGTCAGGAAAACTGCACGAAATAAAGTGGATTCAAACTGGGAAAAACAAAAGGCCGGAAGGGAATTGATGATGTTGCCCAACATTGGTAGAGAAATTGGCAATCTAGAATCCTGGACTGGGCGAAGCCGACGGGCACCCTCCAGTAATTTAGAAACCACAAAATCCTGGGTAGGGTCTGCTTCTCCCCTCAGTTTGTGCACATAGCCAACACCCGATACATATGTGGCAATTGTGAAAGCCGATAAGCCTCTCAAAGAGAGCCATATGCAATGAATTGCCGTATCTCGTCAACTAATTGATGCGGGCTGCAGGACAGGTTTTGTTGCCGAAACTCAGTAAAAGCCCGCCACCCGGTAGCATACTTTTTGTGCGTGTTATCCGAAATTGAAGCGGCCAGTAAGCGCTCCATCTCGCCATCTACCAAACTTGAGACAAAGGAGGGAGTGGGATCATAACCTGGTCTGCCTGCGGAGCTGCAAGACGGAACCACTCCATCTGAAAACGTGACGAAGCATCCGCAATTGTGTTAGACTTCCCTGGCACATGACGTTCCTTAACCGACACATTAAATTGTAAGAACGTAGCACAAAAGGTCTTATGAGCCGCATAATTCACGTGCGAAGATTTCTGATTAATAATCTCAACCACCGCCACGTTATCGGTATAGAAAATGACCTTGCGGCCCCATAAGAAGGGGCCCAACAAAGCAAAGCAACATACAGTGGAACAAAATTCCAAAATGCCATTGACGGGCGTTTGCGTAAGAGGTCAGCCGGCCAACGGCTTTGGAATCATCGGCCCTGAAAATAGGCACCGAATCCAATGGTAGCCGCAGCATCAGTGAATAGGGACATGGTATCACTATATATAGATATCCACTCAGCGGCTGGAAATACAGAGGTGCCATGGAAAATTTGATAGGAATTCAAGCCACGTCGCCAAATCCAACCTAACAACTTGCGAAATGCGGACCCTGTGGTGTGGTTGGTGGAGACTAGAACCCAGGCCAATATGTCGTCGTAGAAAGGCCCGGCCAGGCGGGATAGCCCGGCTCAAAAAAAAAAAAAAAAAAAAAAAAAAAAAAAAAAAAATAATTAATGACCCGACTAGTGTAGTGCTCGAATGCCGTTTAAAGAAATTTTCTTCTTCGATAACAACCTCTGTATTAGTGCTGACGTAGCTACCACTTTGTCAGCCGGTACGCACACCGTCTGTGTCGCGGCGTTAATTTCCAGACCCATAAAACTAATTGTTTGGGCAGGACCAAAAGTCCTATCATTGGCCAGCGGAACCCCTAGTTCAGTATAAATGGACTGAAAGCAGGACAACAACTTCTCACAGCGAGCAGCCGAAGATCCGATAAATAAGAAATCATCCAGGTAATCGGTAACCAGCTGGGATTGACCCAGACGCTTGACTTGAAATTCAAGGAAGGAGCTAAATTTCTCAAATAACGAACAAGATATGCTACAACCTATTGGCAGACATCGGTCAAAATAAAACATGCCTTCAAATTGGAAGCCGAGTAGCTCGTAATCGCATGGGGATACTGGAAGTAAACGAAAAGCCGATTTAATATCCGCTTTCGCTCACCATGGCCCTGTACCCACACTAATAGCAAAGGCTAGCATCGTCAAAAGAGGCATAATTTACTGTGCATAAATCCTTGCCAATGAAAGAATGAAATGATTGACCCTCTGGGAAGGATAGGTGGTGAATTAAGCGAAATGAATTTGGCTCATGTTTTGGAACTAGACCGATAGGTGAAGACTGCAAATTCGGAAAAGGTCTGTCCACGAATGGACCAGCAAGCCTGCCGAGGGCTATTTCGGTAGCTAACTTTTAATGTACCACATCAGGGCGTTCGTCTGCAGAAAGTGAGAAACTAAGCATTTTGAATCTCGAGGGAAATTTTGAAAAACCATGCAGTAAAATACTAGTATCGTCAGTATTGGGATACCCAACAAGCAACTCCAGCAAAACAGCGACATTAATTGGTGTTGGGAGCACGAAAAAGACTGGGCTCGGCTCGCTGGCAAAGATCAAGGGCCGGTACGTATTGGCGTACGCCGCGATGGAGCATATGCATTGACTTCATTGAAAGCATCATTAGCATGGGGATTCCGCACAGGAAGTTTACGGGATGAGGGAATTAGGGCCCACTGGGAGGCCACCCCATAGGGCCCACACGGCCATCACATACATCACATAGGCCCACTTGGAGGCCATCATATAGGCCACTATGGCCAACCCAAAGGCCCACTTGGAGGCCATCATATATGTCCATACAGCCAGCGCACCAAAATCTTTCCTTGTGGTACATCAAAGAAAGATTATACAATATCATGACAATTGTGTTCCATGAATGACATGAGCATGAACCTGACGTACATTACTAACATGCAGTAACAATGTCATCAGTAAACCAAGCTATTGGCTCTCTGAATCCCACACAAAATGGCCGATTCCTCCTGACATACCCAAGGTGAAAAAACCAGGAAACATGCTCAATTATGCCAAATATGAGCTAAAAACTGGAAAAACCCTGTGAATGTACAGAAGAAATCAGCACAATTGCCGGGTATAGGCCAAATCAAAACATGGAAACCAGGAGAAGACACGAGTGAAAACACGGGACCGGCCATGATGTATCCACAGTGTATGGCCTCGCCAACCAATTGGCGACCAAAGGAAAATACAACTATAGAGACATACTCACTTGGCCCATACTCATTTGTGGGCAATGCAGTAGATGCTCCTGGGGGAGTGTTCAACCATGGAGGTTTCCCACGATGGTTCCATGACAGGAACTGCATGTGCCAAACATTTCTAAGAAGTCGACTTTGGCATTGTTGTATGCAAAAAGTCAGAGAAATATAGATGAGCCTACCACCGAGCGCCTAATCTAACCAATTAAGGTAAAAACTACAGGTGCAACTAACAGCAGATTTCTGTGGCACTTGATAAATCCATCTGAGAGCGGTACTAGGCGAGGCTAGCTGTAGTGTGTTACGCTGACTGAATGGTGTACAGCCCCGCCCTGGTGAAGTGGGCCATCAAGTTGGAATGGCATCCAACTCTGTCATCGAGGCTGGTTGGTGGCACCCTACCCTTCTGCTAGGATGAAAGAAGTGGCACAGGTCCAGTTCTCGTGGTCGTACAGGACTTGCTCCTTTGACCTGCATCAGAGGTCTCACACTGGGTGCTGTCTTCTCCCTTGTCTGTCTACTTGCTGCGGAGCGCACTGGAGTGGCTGGACAACGACGTGTACGGTGTAAATCTCTGCAATTCATGCTGAATGTCAACTATAAACTCTGATGACATTCTATGCGATTTGCAAGGAAATCATCTTTGAAATTGTTCTCCAAAACGAAAAGACTGGATCTGAGAATGAACCTTTGAATTTTTGTTGCAAGGAAAAATCTTCTCTTTCTCCAATGGATGGCTGTGACCAAGTGACCACATGTTTGCTTCAAGCAAGCTTTTTAGGTGTTGGAGACCCCCCTGCATCCTCCCAGGATGGCTATTCCGGAAGATTCATAATGATGACCATCTATTCTACATTCCTGGGCCTCCCCTGCTTGGCCAGGCCCCCCAAGAGTTCTGGACACAGTGTCTCCACTGGCCTGCCCATAACTCATCAACTGTAGAAGATACTAATCAAATAGTTTCGCTGAGTATAAAGCCTTTTACCATTTAATTGGTAAAAGGAGATATTTTTCATCACCACAGGCGTTTTAAAACTACTGGCAGCATATGTAAGGTATCATCGGAAAGGAAAAATTTTACTCTTTCTTGTGGTGAAACAATTAAAAACGTAACTTTTTTACGAATTTCTATGAATTTTTGAAAAAAAATTAGACTTTCATTTCTAATTTCCGTTATGTTTACGTCACGTCATTAAAACTTATCATGTGCATTTTCCGAGTGTGTGGCTGTCTCCCTGCCGAATTTGAAACGATTTCCTCAAACTTCGCCACAGGGATCGTGTTAAATTACATTTTCGGACATTTTCAACCTGCCGCTAGAGGGCGCTCGAGTACTTGATGACGTCATATGTTAATGAATTACAGAAAGTGACTCAACCTTGACCTAACAACGTTAACACAAAGTTCATATCTGTCTTCAAATTTGAATATGAGCCCTTACAAAGTCACTTCCTGTTCCAACCGGAAGACGAGGTCAGATGACATCACAAAGGTCATCATTCTGTAGCGGCTGGAAACACTTCTTACATGCCACAAAAAGCAAGACAAGGGAGCCAACCGTTGATTTGTTATGAATTTTTGAAGGTTTTAAAGTTCAAAGTTCAAACAGCGGTCACGTGACCGCCTTTTGAACAACTCACTTCAAACCAATTTGTGGCACAAGGTCGGGTCATGTACTTTGTGTGTGTCAAGTTTGGCTGAAGAATCTTCTGTAGTTCTCTAGAATCCGAGGTTAGAAGAATCGAGGAGGAAGAAGAACAAGAAGAAGAGGAAGAAGAAGAAGTAAAAGAAGAAACTGAAAAAAAAACAAATCAGAATAATCGGAAAACATTTTCCGCTACGCTGTAGCGGCGGAAAAGCCAAAGAAGAAGAAGAAGATTAAGAAGAAGCTGGAATAAAAAAAATCTGAACAAATGGAATGCCTTTTCCGCTACGCTGTAGCGGCGGAAAAGCCAAAGTTAGATTTATGTCTGTTGGCAAACAGAACATAACGCTTTTCCGCATCTGGTTCTCTTAAAAAATAAAAAAATAAAAATTATGAAAAAAAAAATGACATCAACGGATGTTCGAACTCGTAACCTCCATTCCTAACCCAAAACGCACGTGCATATTTTGTGCACAAAGTGTATGGGACATCATTATATTTTTCAAAAAATCATAATAATTCTGAACAATGGTCAATTGCTTCCAAACTCAGGATTTAGAATGTCTAGCCCAATAGCTAAATGCCAACACAATTTCGAGAAGATTAACCTTTGGCAAATATGTGTTTGAAAAACACGCATTTTGATGATGTCACGATTGCGTCATGACATTTTGGCCCCGGTGGGTGTTTCTAAACTACATCCTCATTAGATATAAAAGAAAAAATGAAAATTTGTTTTTGCTCCATTGGCCAAATATGCTCAATTGAATGCTAAAATCGCAAAAGTTCTTGACCTCATTAATATTCATGAGATGATGTCACGATCAAATGAGGGCAATTTTTGGATACACCTTTTCCCAACTTACATGTAGATATATAAGTGTAAAATTGAAACCAAACGAAATTGCATTTTTGCTTAAAATGGAGTTTTGAAATTTGCCCCTTTAAAGCACTGTCACGTGACACATGATGACGTCATGATAATTTTAAGACAACTGTGCACTAGCTCAACATAGGCTCTATGCATTTGCCCAGTTTGAAAAAAATCCAAGTGTGTTCAATGGCAAAAGTGCCGTGGAGAAAAACCCTGTACAAAGTCTATGGGATTATTCCGACCAGAAAAAGAAGAAGACGAGAAATCTACGTCTGTTGTCACAGATCGTAGGGCTTTTCCTTCTTTTTTTCTTCTGGGGAACGACGGACTCTCAACGAAATCGGAAAACCAGAAGAACTACATGTACCCTTCCACGTTGATCGTCATTGCAGTGCCAAATATCTAAAGCCCCTCTCTCCCCTTTCTCTCCCCCTCTCTCCCTCTCTCTCCTCTGTCTCCCCCTGTCGCCCCCTCTCTCCCCCTCACTCCCCCTCTCTCGCCCTCTCTCTCCCTCTCTTCCCCTCTCTCCCCCTCTGTCCCCTCTCCCCCTCTCTCCCCTCTCTCCCCTCTCTCCCCTCTCTATCCCTCTCTCCCCCTTTCTCCCCCCTCTCCCCTCCGTCCCCTCTGTCCCCCTCTGTCCCCTCTGTCCCCCTCTCTATCCCTCTCTCCACCTCTCTCCCCCTCTTTCCCCTCTTTCCCCTCTCTCCCCCTCTCTCCCCTCTCTCCCCTCTCTCTTCTTTCTCCCCTCTCTCCCCCTCTCTCCCCTCTCTCCCCCTCTCTATCCCTCTCCCCCTTTCTCCCCCTCTCTCCCCCTCTCTCCCCTCTCCCCTCTCGCCCCCTCTCGCACCTATTGCCCGAGCCTAATCAAGACATCGTGTCGTCTCCCCTCGTCCCCACTTAACCTTGTTCTAACCGGAATGTTGTAACCCACCCCTCTCCCACTGCATGCACCCCCTCAACCTCAACCCCCCTTCCTTCATCGTTAGAGCACGGAGGTTAGAGCAACTGACCAAGGCAACCAAACCTATTCGTACAGTACACACGTTTGAATAAATAAGAACGGACCCCTCTCTGTCTCCCCTCTGTCTCCCCTCTCTGTCTACCCCTCTCTGTCTACCCCCTCTCTCTTTCCCTCTCTCCCCTCTCTCCCGGCCCTTTCTCTCTCCCCTCTCACCCCCCCTCTCTCCCCTCTCACTCCCCCCTTCTCTCTCCCCTCTCACTCCCCCTCTCTCGCACCTCCTCCCTCCCTCCCTCCCTCCCTCACCCTCTCCCTCTCAATCCCCCTTTTCTCTTCACCCTCTCTCTCTCTCCCTCTCTCTCACTTTCTCTCGGCTCTCTCTCCCCCTCTCTCTGCCCCATCTCTAGGCATATCTATGGCTGCTACCTCACAAGCACGTCCCGACAACATTTTCATTGACCTGCGCCCCGCGACCACCTCTCTCCCCTCTCTACGTCTCTCTCCCGCCCTTTCTTACTCCATCCCCTACAACCCTCTCCCCCAAACTCCACGCTCTCCTCGCCCTCCCTCCACCCCTCTCTCGGCTCCGCCAGCCTATAATACACTGTGAGGACCTGCTGTATACAGCTTGTACAGTAGAAGGGCATCTACCGAACACCCCTCCCTGACCCAGTCTGAGGCAATGGTACAGTCCAAGCAGTGACCCCCCCCCCCTTCTCGACCTAGAGACAAGCACACACCTTCACAGACATTAGATATATTTAAAAAAAAAATCTGGAGATAGAGGGAGGTACTCATATCTTTCATCACCACAGGCATTTTAAAACTACTGGCAGCATATGTACATTGTATGGTATCATCGGAAAGAAAAACTCGTAATCTTTCATGTGTTGAAACAATTAAACACGTAAATTAATTTATGAATTTTTATGAATTTTTGAAAAAAAATAAGAATTTCATTTGTAATTTCCGTTATGTTTATTTCACGTCCTTAAAACTTGTCATGTGCATTGTCCGAGTGTGTGGCAATGTTCCTGCCGAATTTGAAAGGATTTCCTCGAAATTCGCCACTGGGATCGAGTTAAATTACATTTTCGGACATTTTCAACCTGCCGCTAGAGGGCGCTCGAGTACTTGATGACGTCATATGTTAATGAATTACAGAACGTGACTCAACCTTAACCTAACAACGTCAACACAAATTTCATATCTGTCTTCAAATTTGAATAAGAGCCCTTACAAAGTCACTTCCTGTTTCAACCGGAAGACGAGGTCAGATGACATCACAAAGGTCATCGGTCTGTAGCGGCTGGAAACACTTCTCACATGCCACAAACAGAGAGACAAGGGAGCCAACCGTTGATTTGTTATGATTTTTTTAAGGTTTTAAAGTTCAAAGTTCAAACATCCCCTGTCTTGTCTAATATTGCTATAGCTTACCTATGTGACCAGTCACATTTTGTGATAGTGTACAGTATTGTGGATTGCCCTAGAGTTAGATATCTTAAAGAAGAATGAAACCCAGAGAAAATAGTTGGCTTATCTCTTTGGTTGATAAAAACAACCTACAATTACCCATGTGTAACTCACCTACGAGTTTCATAAAGAGGGAAAAATCATGGAATTCGGTGGTCGAATTTGCGTTCCTTCAACCCGCCATGTTTTCGAAATTCCCGGCAGGTCCCTGCGGGGGGTATGACATAATGACGGGCAACCCCCACATGGGCCCGGGCGGACGTATCCCTACAACATGTGTACACAACACATGTACATGTATACTGCGTGCAGTTTATATACACTCGCGAGCATGAACGATGGTGTACTGCCAGGCTTTTGGTTGTAACAATGCCAGCGGAAAAAAAGCTAGGGAAATCTTTCCATGCAGTTCCTAACAAGGCCAAGAGACCTGAGTTGTTTGGGAAGTGGGCTGCGGCCATAAAAGTAGAAAAATTTCTCAATGTCGGCTACAAATATATAGTCGAAATGACGTGATTTGTAGCGATCACTTCACGGAGGAGGATTGGGAGGTTGACTTGCGGGCCAAACTCACCAGCTCGAAGCCGAGAAATATACTGAAAGAACATGCCGTTCCTTCAGTACATGTATTTTCACATCGACCAGCGGTGGAATCACGTTCATCGACAGCTTCACGAATTGCCGCATTGGAATCCAGAAAGATGAGTTAATTTTGATGTTTTTCCTGTATGATATGATCGACTTTTGATGTATGTTTTCGTTTCGGTCCTAGCGTGATTTTTCTCACATGCACGTTCTGCCTAGTCTTTCGCGCAGACCGCTTATCTGTAACTCATGGAGGATAAACTCCATGGATATACATGTATTGTACCAATTACCATGGAGGAAGAAGGGGGAATATACCATGGAGGAATGAATACGTACCGCGCCGTATTTTTAATTGCGCTGCAACAAGAACATGGAGCTAGGCCTACTGATTTACACGTTATCGGAACGCGACTCCAGTTGCCCACACCGCTGACCGCAACTCCTGTCACCCAGCGCTATTGTGTGCATAGCATACGCTGGGAAGTGCATGACCCCTGACCCCCCAATATGCTGCACACAGCTTCGCTAACACGTGTACAACCGAAATCTCTCCGAAACATCGACCATCTCTTGAATCATTTCTCGTATTTTCCTATTAAAATTACGTGTGCTGAAACAAAAGCCGGACACAGTGGCTCCCAGACATAGTTGTCGGACCTTTATTAAACTCAGCCCCTGGTGTATACGTTATTGTAGGCCTACTTGTTTACCTGTTATAACAGGGCGCCATTCGGTGAAGATCAAGAAAACAGAGAACCAAAACGTATTGTACACGTGTACACTTAGTACATTACATGTAGTACACAATGTGTACATGTAATGTACATTGTAAATGTACTGTACGTGCACTGTACAGTACATACGTGTACAGTCCGCGCAACGTATGCAATCAGGAAGCCGTGAAAGTGTTTGTAGATCAAGACTATACGCAATCCCCAAGCATAATTCAAATAATGACCAAAGCCAAAAACAATAAATCTGCAAAGGATTGTAATATTATTTTCTCACACATTGAGGTATAATGTTTTTTAAATGTTGATTAATATTTGTAGTTTAAATTAAAATGATTGAACAAGCCTAACTGACCAATCAGATAGGGTCGTCTCCGCCGTGATGTCATACCCCCGCAGTGAACTTCCGGGAATTTCAAAAGCATGGCGGGTTGAGGGAACGCGAATTCGACCACCGAATGATTTTTCCCTCTTTTTGAAACTCGTAGGTGAGTTGCACATGGGTAATTGTAGGTTGTTTTTATCAACCAAAGAGATAAGCCAGCTATTTTCTCTGGGTTTCATTCTTCTTTAAGGCCTGGTTTGTTGCTTAGCAACAACCCCCTGCAGTGGGTCTTGGGAACCTGACACTGGTCAGGGATAAGCCCAGCCCAGTTCACCACCAGCTGTCAGAGTGAGTGTGTGAAGCACACATCCTCCAGTACCAGGTAGCCCACTACAGTTTCCAGCCTGTAGCTGATTTCTAGATCCATCTCTTATGCTTTAAGTATTAATGTTCCTCCATTTTCTCAGCCAGTGAGTTGTCTAAAACATAATAGGCTATAATATTTGTATTTATTGTGGTGATTGATATTTAAGCATGTGAGCCCACTATCAGGGAAAGGCCATAGCCCATGCTGCTTGGAAGTCTTCTGCTGCACTGTATAGTGCAAGGAAGTGATTCAGGCTAAGACTAAGAGAAGATTTGTGCATTGACTTCGAACATCACTTCTATTACTGCTTGTATTAATTGGGTTCTCCTTCATATGAAAGTTATGAAAATGTATAATTGACCACTGTTCACCTGCTTGGATCCTCCAACACTACTAAGTTCTAGTTCAAGTTTATTGTATTTTGTTTTAGTTACTATAGTGTATCCACTGGGTCAGAAGTATTTGAGATATTGTTTAACCCTATGGTCCAATGACATAACATTTATAAGGACTTTGGATTTGGATTTTTATTGACTTTTGCCCATCCATTGAGAGTGTATAGGCCTTTTTACATGAGCACTGAAAATGTATGTCTACGAAAATTGGCGCCGGGTGTCCGGCGCAATGGTCGTTTGCGATTTGATCGCAGACATTTACATGGTACAACGCAGCGCGGTCGCAAACGTCCCTTGCTTCACTGTATTTGGAGGCGAGGTCAGAGGTTATTATTCGTATCGCTGGTACTGCACTATTATTTACACGGAGGCATACGTTTTCCAGTGTTGCTCTCAGCTCAGCGACCGCGTTGCGAATTGTCTGATTGATGTTACGATCATGATGGCAGTTTTCAAGAACAATAATTATTGTGCACGAAGTAAGGTCCAGTTGGCTAGCAGTAGCAAGCTGCGCGCACACTCCACTGCACCCAGCACGTGCATGCAGGCACGCAGCCTCGGACTGAAAATAATACATACATACATGTATGTACATGTACATGTACAATGTACATACATGTACATGTACGTCCGTACAGTGCAAACAACTAACTATCTTCACAGTCGCAGTGTTGCGCAATGTTTTCGAACGAATGTTTCGATCCAAACAGGATCGGGCGCGAAACCCTCGGCATGATTGAGTCTGGTGTTTGTTCCTCCATGTAACATTTTATTGCAATGCTGGGGCCAGGTGCAAACATTGAAGTAAGCTAAAAAAAAAAAAAATCGATCTCACGCAAGACACACTTCCAGTACACAACGTAACGAGGCTGATCGTGTACCATGCTTGCGGGGTCTTCGGACTATTCAACCACATGGTCTCAACATCCAGGAGGGTAATGACTAACACCATGCAGCTTTCTGATAATCCTTCTTTTGTGGTCAGTCTTTCACACTTCTCTCTTTGATCTTTCCCCCTATTGTCACTAATCCCTACCCCACTCCTTGCCCTTCTCTTTGATCTTTCCCCCTCCTCTCACTAATGCCTACCCTACCCCTTGCCCTTCCCTTTGATCTCTCCCTACCAGCTTCACTCTTTGTCCTTTGTTTCTCATCCGTGTCCTTATTCACTCTCTCCCCCCTGCCTTCGTGTACATGTATCTGTTTTGTCCTTGTCACTCTGCCTTTGAGAAAGGTCCTGCTAGGATCAAAACGTCAGGCCCACTAAATTTTAGAACGTATGTTGTAGTGCACAACGGAGAGGCCGGGGTGGCAACTGGCAAGTTAGAAACATGTGGTTCACAGGGTTCGCGAACGCGGTCATCCTCATGAATACGTATCATCCCACTCATTCCCGACGTTCTATTGGTCAGTTTTGTCCCTACTGCATAGTCATGCGATAACGATTGCCACGGGGTTAACTATTAGCCGATTTGCTTTACTTTTTATGTGCTTCAGTCCCTCCAAAAAAAATTAATGGGGGTGTTGTTCGCGTGTTGGGGTTGATTGGCATTAGTGTTTCAGTAAATGTTTTGAAAGCAACTGTAAAACATCAATGTAACCAAATTTATAGGATTTGGATCTAGCTAAAATACAATTCTTTGCATCTTTATTGAATTATGCATAATATAAACTGATTTCAATTATCCAATCTGACGGGCAAGTGAACTTTTGTTACCCTTTATGAAGTGAAATATCGTTATGATAAATCTAAATCTCCATGGCTATCTGATGGCATCTACAGATCCATCAGAAGAAAAAATTACTTGTATAAAAAGTTTCTTAAATCCCCTACATTAAAGAATGAATACACTTATAATTTGTATAAAAATAAACTCAACTCTTTAATCGGGTTATCCCAATATAGGAAGGTTTGCAGTGAACACCATGTATCAGGTCTCTTAAAGGAAGAGGTATGGTTCTGAAAAGAACCTGAACCATACCTCTTCCTTTAAGAGACCTGATACATGGTGTTCACCGCAAACCTTCCTATATTGATTCACCCACCATGCAAAGCCTTAAGTCTCATTTATGGGTTATCCCAACAAAATTATTTAAGTAAAAGATTTACTCAGGAAAAAAATAACATCAAAGGCACTTGGAAACTTATAAACTCATTACTTAACAAGCGTAAACAAAAATCAAATCCCACCTTTTTTGTCAAAGATGAGATCAAAATTACTAATAGCAAAGACATTGCCGATGCATTCAACAATTTTTTTGTTGACATAGGCAACCGACTTGCCGGTGAGCTGCCGGTATGTGACACCGCCTTTGAATTTGATTACTTTCTAAGTGACAGGTGTTCAAATTCGCTCTTATTTACTCCGATCACGCAACAAGAGATAGTGGACAACTTGGAGAAAATTCCTTCTGGCAAGGCCCCCGGCTTTCATGAATTAAGTTCTTTTGTTATTAAACGGGCTACATGTAAGTACTCATTGGCCAAACCTCTGGCTGACATATTCAATCAGTCCTTAACAGCTGGAGTGTTTCCCAATGGGTTAAAAAGGCTCAGGTTATACCAATACATAAAAAAGACAGTAAACACGACATTGGAAATTATAGACCCATCTCTGTTTTGTCAGTTTTTTCAAAACTATTTGAAAAGTTAATATATTCACGTTTAATATCTTTTGTAAACAAAAATAAAATATCAGAATCACAGTTTGGCTTCAGACGTAGTCGATCTACTGATTTAGCGACATCTTATGTAGTAAACAAATTATGTAACGCAATCGATAGTAACACTTTCTCTATCGGTATTTTTTTTTATCTATCGAAAGCTTTTGATACCGTTAATCATGGCATCCTGATACGTAAATTGGAGCATTATGGTATCCGTGGAATAGCTCTAGATCTATTTAGAAGCTATTTATGCGATAGAAAACAATATGTTTTGTATGATTCCGTGAAATCTGTCGATCGACCAATTACTTGCGGTGTGCCCCAGGGCTCCGTAGTAGGTCCCTTATTATTCTTATTATATATTAATGATATCTGCAATGCATCAGATGTTATAACATATTGCTTATTTGCAGATGATACAAGTCTATTATACACTGATAAAAATGTAGAATTAGCAGTACAAAACCTTAATGTTGAACTTCGGAAAATCACTAAATGGCTTTTAGCGAACAAACTATGCGTTAATGTACAAAAATCAAATTATATTATATTTTGTGCAAGCCAGTATAAGTATACTCAGTCCTTCCCTTTAATCTTAAATGGTGGAAATCTGAAACAAGTGAAGAATATGTTTCTGGGTATACATATTGATGAGAATTTAACTTGGAAAAATCACATTGATGGTACATGTATAACAGCTAAAATTTCCAAAAATATTGGTATAATGAACCGCTTGAAGTATTTTCTTCCTAGTAATATCCTGCTAATGTTGTATAACTCTTTTATTTTACCATATTTGAATTACTCGGTTCGCACATGGGGTAGTAATAGTTCTACCTCTAAATGCAACAAACTGTTTCTTCTTCAGAAACGAGCCGTTCGAGTAATCTCTAACACCGATTATCATGAGCATTCTGATCCATTATTTGCAAATCTAAAATTGTTGAAATTTGATGACCTGTACCATTTTAATTTAGGAAAATTTCTGTATAAATTTATGAACCATGCATTACCTGCTTGTTTCAACTCCTGCTTTAACTTAACCTCTGATATCCATTCCCATAATACTCGCAGTTCGAAAAGGAAAAATCTTTTTGTACACCACATTAGAACCACTTTATTTAAAAATTGTGCTATACAACGTGGCACAATATTCTGGAATAGTCTTAATTATATCATAAAATCATCACCAACTCTCCAAATCTTTAACAAAAAACTAAAAACATATCTCTTGAATGCGTACCATTGAACAAAATTAGAGATAGCATCATTTAAACTGTCATGTTTTAAGTCTTACACCTGTAAATGTGTTCTTGTCCCGTCTGTCTCGTCCGTCCCCTTGTTGTTTGTCTGTCCCCTAGGTCAGGGAACAAAAGCTCTTCACCCTATACCTAAATGTTGCCAACCTGTAGTACTAAATTATTGATTACGTTTCTGCATTGTTAATCCTATACTATCTTTTATAACAGGATTGTATTGTGTTGTATTGTATTGTATTAATTCACAGTGCATTTTTTAAACGAGTTGCAGCATTGAAATAAATGTCCAAGTAATAATAATAAAATGGAATCGTCCGACATGCAAGCTGTTGACGCCTGTATATGCATGTACAGTGTACACATGTACTGTACAGTACACTGTACCGTCTGTACTGTTAGTGTATAATATTGCACGCACGTGCAATGGGTACGTTAGCTTAGCTATAATTAAACAATGAGGTAATACTTGTCGACTAGTCGACTCTCCGCAACTTTTGGGGCAATGACTTGTCGACTTTGAAAAATCCAAAGTCGCCCAGCAGTAATTATGACCAAATGAATGCAAAATTCATGGCACTCGAGAGATAATGTCATGGTCACGTGATGGCAGTTTTTTGGTACACCTATTCCCAACTTAGATACAGGATAGTGTTGATCCTGTTGGACCCGAGATTCCATCATGATTGCAGTTGGCGGTTTCGCGAATATCCAAGCAAAAACACACAAGAAAAAAATCATGATTACTCTTTGTAATCATTTTGGCCCCACAGGGTGGTCCTTAGTAGTCATGAAATGATACCATGGTCTCATGGGGGCAATTTTCGGATACACTTTTTCCCAACTTAGACATGCCAAGTGACGATACTGTCAGATGTACGGTTGCATCATAAATGCATGTGGCAGTTTGGCTGTTTAAAGTTTGTCGAAATGTTTGTTGACTTCGTTCATTTAGAAAAAAATTATTGTGCAACTTGCACTGTGGCTGTGATGCTGTGTGCTTGCATACAATCATGGAGCACGTGTACGCGCTGTGCATGGGATGAGTGTGCGCGCAGCTTGCTAGCCAACGTGACCTTTCGTATGCACAATTCATTTTGAGAAGGAAAAGGGAATAAAGGTTTCCTTGCCTGTTGTACGACATTTATGAGCAGTTGAATTTAGATACATGTAAGACTTGAAGGTTTCGGGCCTCAGGATCTGCGAGGGGCACCACCTACAAGAGGAGATTCGTCACATCAAGGCAGCCCTGCAGAGGAATGGCTAATCTGACACCAGATCAAGACACAAGACCCAGAGCCCGCCATGACCATAGTGTCTCCTCTTCCCAAGGTCAACCTAGCAAGACGACTCCCACTGTGACACTTCCCTATCTGGGCAGGACCTCTCAAATGATCCAGTGAGCCTTGAACAAACACGACGTCAAGGTTTACCACACAGCACCCAACAAGATCCGGAACCACATGCAGATCCACAAGGACAGACAAGACCTGACCTGACCTCCAGACCGGGTGTCTACAAGATTCCCTGCGAATGCAGCAAAGTGTACGTTGGAGAGACTGGTTGGGACCTCCCCACCAGACTTAACGAACACAAAGCCCATGGCCGCAAGGGGGAATACAACAGGTCTGGAATCATCAACCACCCACATGAGAAGGATCATGGAATCCAGTGGGGCAATGCAGAACTCATCACCAGTATCGACAAATGGCACCCACATCGAGTTAGAGAGGCCATCGAGATCTTCAAGCATTACATGGTACCACAAGACATCGGAGTCCACATCAGCAACATTTGGCGACCGCTGCTGTCTAATGCTCCTATACCCACAGACAACTCCACTTCCCCCAACATCTAGCTGCCTCCTGGGTCTCCTCTACACTTGGCACCCACCCTCACACTGACACATTCTAGTGAACTCTTTCGTGCTCTGGTGGTCTCACTGGCAGGAATATCCTACAATCTTCAGTGACTGCGCTGGGCGGGAAGATCCTGCATGCTCCAGTGGCCAAACTGGGCAGGAAAGATTCTCCACACCTCAGCACTTCCACCAGGCTTTTATACACAGGTGATAGTTGTAATCCAGCAGTCTCCTGACGACGGGCAGAGTACACACTACCCGATACGTTGAGTTATCAACACTTCTTATCAACCATAGTTTTGATGTACTCCGCTATCAACTATTGTTTACATTGTCCTGCAATAGAATTCCCGACCGCGACCAACAGAACCGACCCAGCCTTACTTTTTCCCCTAACCGAATGTATGGTTATTCTCCAATGGAATGTGCATCTTTTTGACTACTTTTTATTTTCCACAGTATTTCTCAGGATAGGCAATATTTCCTTCTGATGTGTCTAATTTTGCCATATTCATACAACATACCGGTATTACAACCGTATGTGATAACTTCTCTGAATAACTTGTTGGCGGGCCAAAGAAAAATGTGTTAGCTAAATCTATGCGTCAAGTGTTAGTTTCTATTTCTGTACATTTAAAAAAGGTCATTTTAGGATGGAAATAATATGCCCTCTAAACAAAGGAAAGGAAAACTGACTCGAAACTTCTTTTTTGAGGACTTGTACAACCTGTACATGTATGTTAAGCAAGTGGTCAAGTCTGATCCAGCATTGTCCAGTGAAAATTCAATCACATGTATCATCTTTAGCATTAAATCATTAACAGTTTCCATTAAGTTTTTCCTGTTATATTTATTTGTTTATATTTTATTTGTTTATATTAATGCATTCTACTTAAGCTAATATTCTGCATTTCTTTTTTTCTTTTTTACCTTCCAGCTGAAAATAGACTAGACTCTCTTGAGAATGAAACCAAAAAAGCCCAACAAACTTCTGAGGAATATCAGAGACTGTATGAGACCGAGAGGAAGAGGGTACACGAGTATGAATGTGAAAGAAGGGATAATATCACCACAGAAAATAATGGGTATGTATGTGTATGAATAATTGCATTGAAACTAAGATGGCGCCGTTGTATGGCGACACGTTGTTGCGTGCTGTTCTTATTTTTTCTTTTTAACGTCTGTATTTACTGAATTGTTTGGATATCATGTATATGAGAGAGAGGAACTTCTTGTGCTTCGTACCAGTGGATGTGAGTTGCCAGAGCATGTATATCTCATCCTCGTTTACTGAACATTATGTTAGAACTTGGGCCAAGAGAGGATCTTCTGTATAACAGCACACAAGCACCACCGCTTCGTGCACGAAGGCCGGGTAAACGTGGTGGAGTTCTGTCAAGACTGCGCCAACGGAACCACAGATCACCCCTCCCAAGTATGTTTCTAGCAAATGTTCGGTCCCTTCGACATAAAATCTACAAACTTTCTTGTATGATCAATTCCCGACGAGATTACAAGAACTGTTCTTTGTTTTGTTTTACGGAGACCTGGTTGGATACGTCAGTCCCTGACTCAGTGGTTACTCCCTTGGGTTTTACCCTTTTTTCGATCGGATCACGATTTCAGGGGTATCGGCAAATCAAAAGACGGAGGTTTGTGCTTCTTATTGAACAATGTGTGGTGCACTGATGCCAGGATTGTTTCACATTCATACACACAACTTTTGGAAACTTTAAAAATATTAAGTGTCAGCCATTTTATCTGCCTAGAGAAATAAATGCACTTGTACTGGTAGCGGTGTACATTCCACCAGATGCCAACTCGTCTGTGGCTATTGACGAGCTTGCTGCAGTAATTACTGAGCAGGAGAATGAGAACCCAAACTCCTTCTTCATTGTTACTGGAGATTTTAACATTGTAACCTAAAGAAAGGCTTACCCAAGTATCATCAGCATGTGGACTGCAAAACTTGTGACGACAGAATCCTGGACCATTGTTACACTACAGTTAAAGGAGCGTATAAATTGCTGAGACGAGTGCCCCTTGTGATTCATCTGGTTCCAGCATACAAGGAGCAGCTTAAACGCCAGAAACCAGTTAAACGCTTTATACCACAATGGACGGAAGAGAGTGTGCAAAGGCTTCGGGGTTGCTGGACTTCTACAGACTGGAATCTATTCATTCAGAGTGAAGCTGACTTGGATGAATGTGCAGAGGTCACGCTGGATTACATCAACTTTTGTGAAAACCTGTACATTCCCAAGAAGTTAGTGATTTGGTACCCTAATGACAAGCCCTGGTTTGACAGCTCAGTGAACTCGGCACTCCGTGCAATACATATGGCTTTCAAAAGGGGAGACATTTCTGCTTTGAAACGTGCGAAATATGCTGTCCAAAAAGCAATAACTGATGCTAAACGGCGATACCAACGACGACTTGAAGATGGTATTTTATCTATGAATTCTAGAGACCTTTGGTGTAGTTTTAACAAAATTACTGGATACAAACCTTAATCAGTATCTGCACCAGCTGATGATGTTTTATTGCCTGACAAACTGAACAAGTTTTATGCGCGATTTGACAGACCTGTGAACAGGCCATCCATGACTTGCAAAGATGATGTAACTCCTCCGTTTGAGGTTTTGTTGGAGGACACTTACCGTGTTATCTCTAACCTTAACCACTTCGCGCCGGGACCTCCGACCTCCGGAGCTCCATTGGCTTGACTATGCGATGGGGCCCTCCGAATCTGGGCACCACTATTTTCCACATTCTAAATAAAGACTCTTTTCAGCTTAGAAAAAAGCAATACGAATCAGTACAAAGACCCTTTTTGATGCAAGTTGCCACATGAATAACAAGATTAGCAGCAGTAATTGTGCAATTGTGGGACTTTTACTGTGGAGGATCGAGGGATACCGCGCTGCCGCTGAAAGCACGCAGGGGACATTGTTTTTGCATGCCACACAGCCCAATAATCGTCGGTCTGGCATTGGAATTCCCCCCCACATCCTTACCGTAATCTGTACGCTCGGTTGTTGCCGACCAACTTGAAGATTTGACTGCCTGGAGTGGAGGCTGGAGTCTGCAGTCAGGGATTGACAGCACCGTACACGCACACACACACAAGTCCGTTACGGTCCATTGACGACGCACAATGAACAGATAATCTCTTGACAAAAGCCACATCGACATCCAAATTGTGCCAGGTTTTACTCTCTTGTACCCATAGTACATGTATACCCTTATCGATTTATTTAACAGAAATATATTGTTCAGATTGTTTTAGCGAGATTTGAAAATGATGCATTGTTAAAAAAAACCTGTATGGTGGTCATCGGCGCTGAAAACCCCCCAGGCGCGAAGTGGTTAAGGAAAGGAAAGCACCTGGTCCGGATGGGATTAGTGCCTGCTTATTGCAATCATGCAAAAATGAACTTTGTGAAGTTTTTTTGTCTTTATTCAATTGGTCTTTAAAGGTTTGTCACATGCCAAAGGTCTTCAAAAAATCTTTTATCATTCCAGTGCCTAAGTGTACCACACCCAAGTGCCTTAATGATTACCGTCCTGTGGCATTAACATCAGTCATTGCCAAGTGTTTGGAGTCTTTGATTAGACAATATATTACGGCTAGCATCTCTCCAGCGCTTGATCAATATCAATTTGCGTATAAGAAGAACAGGTCAGTTGAAGATGCAGTGTAGCTTGCATTGTTTCGGGGCACGCAATTATTGGATATGAGAACGCCTAACTACGCCAGACTTCTTTTTATTGATTTTAATTCAGCTTTTAATACTGTTTCTCCTTTTAAATTGTATGATAAACTGATGTCATTAGAGTTAAATGTCAGGATCTGTAACTGGGTTTTAAACTGCTTGTTTGACCGTTCCCAGATTGTCAAAATCGGTACAAATTACTCCAAACCCTTGGTTCTTAACACTGGTACACCTCAGGGTTGTATTCTATCTCCTTTGTTGTGGCTGGATTGATTATTAACGATGAGACAGCATATAGACATGAAGTGCAATCTTTTATTAACTGGTGTTCCGAGAATGATTTACAACTGAATGTGAATAAGACCAAGGAAGTTATTGTGGACTTTCGGAAAACCCCACCTACATGTACATGTAGTATTGCTCCCTTAGTCATACATGTGTAAATGGGTCAGAAGTTAAAAGAGAGCAATATTTCAAATATCTTGGTAGTACTATCTCTGCAGAACTAAAATGGGATTTCAACACGGATTGTATTATTCGTAAAGCTCAACAAAGACTGTTTTTTCTGAGACGGCTGAAGTCCTTCCACATCAGTCAAAAACTATTATTGAAATTCTACGTTGCAGTGATTGAAAGTGTCTTGACTCAGTCAATCATTGTCTGTGGGGCAACGCTACAGTCAATGACAGGAAGCATCTCAGCCGTCTCGTTTGTACTGCAAGTAAGATAATTCGATGCCCATGCACTTCAATCACTAAATGATCTGTACTATTCTAGAGTTAAGAAGAGAGCTCAGTCCATTATTGGTGATACATTTCATCCAGCTCATGACCTCTTCCAGCCTGTGTGATCAGGTAATAGGTACCGTTCAATAAGCGCAGGATCCAATAGGTCACTACAGAGTTTTTATCCCTCAGCGATCCGCATTCTGAATGACATTTGGGTAGTTGTGGCTCTTACTCTCATGTACATGATGTATTCTTAAACATTTTTAATATGATTTTTTTTGTAATGTATATTTATATTTGTACATGTTTTGGTATTAATCTGTTGAATTTGAAAGTTGTACCGGGGTAAATAGAATGTACTTTTTAGAACGCAGTAACAAAATTTTGCCACTTTGCCAAGTGACAATAATTCCTTTTATCAGTACATGGTAAAAGGTCTTATACACAGCGTATAACAATGTGCAGTTTCCTGGTTGCCCCGGCTGTCCGTCCGCACTGTTGATGAGCCCTTCATTCACTATGCAAAGAATCAAGCCGGCGTATGCATTACGCATAGCCACTTTAGCCAATTATGCATAGGTGAAAGGTCATTGACATGCAAATCAGAAGCACGATAACTTTCAGCCAATGGGAAGGGCGACTCCCTGTTGCTACGGACTCTGCGTATTCGCGGGGTTGGAATTATTGGCCACTTTGTCACAGCCATCCAAAGGACAGAGAGTGGTTTTAGGTTTCCTTACGGAACATTTTCATTTCTCCTTCTCACGTTTCTCAACCTTTCGGCATAACATGAATCGGGCCGATCTTTCGAGGGCTCATCATCGGCCGACCCGTTTTACGGATGTTGCAGCCCGTCCGCAATCCAAGAAACAAAAAAAAATTGGGGAAGAATGCCCCACCCCGTTCTACGGCCGGTACAGGCGCGGCGTCTGCCTTGACATCCTTTGGACCAGCAGCTTCAACCGCCTTTCTCCCAGCACCTCCAGTCTTTTCGGCCAATCAACCAGCTTTAATAGCGACCGTGTCCTCTAGTCACTGCGGGGAGCTGTTCGTGCCTCCCCTTACATCGACCATTTTTGGTCACGCCCCGGTGATGGCTTCGTCGACTGCGGCAGCTTCAAGTTCAAGGGCATGTTCGAGTGTTGTTGCTTCGTTGGCGTCCTTCCCACCGGCCCATCCGTCAGTGTCGCCGAGCCAGCCCGTGACCACCGGCGTCCCACCTACAGCATCGGCTGCACAAGACGGAGGTCCTCGCCCTAACCAGTGCCCTAACTTAGGGATGCCCACGTCTTTGGAGCCTTGTTTGTCAGTTGGGGGGGAGTGTAATCCTGGGCCTCAAAATCTTTTTCCCAACGTTGGTTATGTTTCTGTGGGCCTTGTTGAGAATGCTAACGCGTGGTCGGGGTTTTTATGCAATGCCAATCGTCCTGATGTCATGACGGCCGTGGGCACCCCCCTGGGCTTGCTCGTCCCCCAGGCAATTAAGGAAAAAATTTCGCCCTCCCAACACCAATTGGTGAATTATCCGGTAATTCAGGATGCCAATGTGTTGTTACAAGGGTTTAAGTTGGGGTTTGTCTTAGGTTACGAGGGTCCTAGGGTTGCTTGCGATTCGCGTTGCTTGGCCTTAGCTGCGGAGCTCCCTTCTGTGGTGCGGAAAAAGCTTGCATCAGAGATTTCTGTGGGTCGGATAGCTGGGCCTTTTGTTGACCCCCCCTTTTCCAATTTGCAATGTTCCCCTATCAGTTTAGTGCCAAAGCAGGAACCGAATACATTCCGTCTCATCCATTACCTGTCTTTCCCTGCTGGTGGGTCTGTTAATGACTTTATTGCTAAAGATCTGTGCACAGTTCACTATGCTCCATTTGACAACGCAGTGGAATTGGCAGCTCGAGCTGGTCGGGGCACATGGTTAGCTAAGGCGGATGTAAAATCCACTTTTCGGTTACTTCCCGTGTCCCCTGATGATTACGAGCTTTTGGGGTTCACTTTTGAGGGTATGTATTATTTTGATCGGTGCTTACCCATGGGGTGTAGCATAGCATGTTCGCCGTTTGAAAAATTCAGCTCGTTTTTAGAGTTTAAGCTCAGGCGCGTGAGCCAGTCTTCATCACTGACTCAAAACCTTGATGATTTTTTATTCGTGGGTTCTTCGCGAAGCATTTGTGCCAGTCTGTTGACCACCTTTCAGTCTATTTGTAAACTATTGGGTGTACCATTGGCTAGGGAGAAAACTGTTGGTCCTGTCCAAGTCATCACGTTTTTGGGGCTCGAAATTGACTCAATCAAAGGGCAAGTGCGAGTCCCAGGTTAGAAAGTAACATCACTGTCTTCTCAGATTTCACAGGTTTTGCACAAGCCCCTCCGAGGGGTTCAATCAATTGTTGGGTCCTTGAACTTCATATGCCGAGCAATTCCTGCTGGGCATGCATTTTTACGCCGCTTAATTGCACTGAACCAAGGCCTCCGCCGCCCACATCACATGGTTCGCATCTCCAGGGGAGCGCGGCTGGATCTACTCACTTGGCTCAAATTTTTAGAGCATTTCAATGGAGTCTCAGTATTTTCAGACCTGGAATGGCAGGACAATAACACTCTTGACTTATTTACCGATGCCGCGGCTAGCATTGGGTACGGTGCCTATTTTCAAGGCAAGTGGGTGCAAGGTCGTTGGCCAATGGATATTTCACGCTGCTGCCATCTATAGCTTTTTTGGAATTGTTTCCAATTTACATCGCGATGAAATGCTGGGCCCCGCTGCTGTCGGGTCGGAAGGTGTTGTTTCACTCTGACAACATCGCAGTAGTGCATATCGTTAACAAGAAATCATCGCCCTGTCCACGCATTATGCAATTGATACGTCCCTTCGTATTTCAGTGTCTTCTCTTTAACGTTTCTGTTAAGGCTGTCCATGTGCCTGGCAAAGAGAATGACATAGCAGATGCTTTATCACGTTTTCAGATGGACCGTCTTCGCCTAGCTGCCCCCGAGGCAGATGCTGTTATGTCCCCCCTCCCTTCTCTGCCTCAAGCTTGGTAAGCGATGAAATGGAGCGCTTGTTGTTGGCAGCCTTGACACACAATCTTCATAAGACATATGCAGTAGGTTGGAGGGCATTTTGTCAGTTTCGCCAACAGCCGCTGACTCGGATAGTGCCTGCGTCGGTTGAGGAGATCCGACAGTTCATAGCATGGCTGTCCTTACGGGGCTTAGCGCCATCCACCATTGTAACGTATGTACTGTATTAGGTGTAGGTTATTACCACAAAATTCGTGGGATGGTCGACCCAACCGATGATTTCTTGGTCACAAAACTTATCCAGGGTGCTAGCGCTGGAAAGTGTCATCAGGCTATGATCCCGACCGTACTACATAGGTGGGAACACAACTGTACATACTTTGCAAACAATTATGTCTAAGGAATTTGATTTTATCTTTAGTTGAATATAGCTGGGTCTGGTGTGCCTAGCATGTTCGGGTTTGGTGTGCCTGTGGTAATGGGTCTCGTACCCATAGTCAAGTCGGGTCTGGTGTGACCGCACCCGTCGGGCCTCAAGTGCCCATAATGTCAAGTTGGGTCTGGTGTGCCGGCATATTTGTATTATATGTTTTATTTCTTTATTCATAAGTTTAACTAAGTGGCCGTTTTGTCACTGTTATTGGAGTCTGTGTATAATTCCTTTTATCAGTACGTACATGGTAAAAGGTCTTACACACAGCATATAACAATGTGCAGTTTCCTGGTCGCCCCGGCTGTCCGTCTGCACTGTTGATGAGCCCTTCATTCACTATGCAAAGAATTAAGCCGGCGTATGCACTACGCATAGCCACTGAAAGTTGTTAGAACACGTCATTTGAACTTTAACACACTGTTGATGCATGAATTGGCCGCATACCTCAATGCCCAAATATGGTTAAATTATGCATAGGTGAAAGGTCGTTGACATGCAAATCAGAAGGGCGATAACTTTCAGCCAATGGGAAGGGAAACTCCCGTTGCTATGGACGCTGCGTTTTCGCATATTTGTTAACAAGAAATGGACACGACTGATACATAAGGTGCGCAACATCAGGCCACACTGTGTTCGCTCCGATCACACACTTGTAATCTGCACAATCAGTCTTCGACTTTGGAGACCGACGAAACATGCCCGGAAAGAACGTCCACCACTATGGTCAGCTTTGAGAAAGCCTGCCATACAACATCGTTTTATCAATGAAACGTTACGAAAGCGTGACCAAAGGCCAGGATACGCGGCATATGTTGAATCGGATAGACACGCTGCAGCCAAAGTTCTACCCAAGTGTCGCCATGCATATGCCAAAGGTCTGCCTATGGGACACAGACCCGGAAGTAGAGCAAGCCAGTCACCAACTCAATGTTGCATACCGAGCAAACCCGAACTCAAACCACAGCCAGTTAGAGTCAAACCTCGAAAACACTTACATGCGACGAAGGAATGAGCTTATAAGCCAAATATCCACCGAGATCTCACAACATCATGAGGCAGGTCGCAGTCAAGCAGTCTGGCGAGCTATTGACAAAATCACCGGCAGAAAAGTTCTATCCAATGCCATTGTTGCTGCTGAATCAATAGAAGACCGGTTAACAAAGAAAGCTGACTATTTTCGCGGGCTCCTGAACATGCAGCCCCTTGACCTGGAACTGCCACCACTCACTCAACTACCGTCAGCACCCTCTGTAAACATTAGTGCAAGCACAATAGAAGAACTCTGCAAGGCTGCCGAACAAACTCCCTCTGGCAAGGCTGCGGGTCTGGATGAGCTGCCATCTGACATTGTTGGCGTTCTACCGCTGTTGGAGTGTGTGGTACCCATCATGAATAACGTTTTAGCTGGCAACGAACCTCCACTGGAATGGCGTCGATCTGTTATTGTTGCAATCCCTAAAAAAGGAAACAGCACGCAACTCTCCAACCAGCGCGGGCTCAGCCTCATGTCAGTCCATGCAAAACTATTCAATCGCGTGCTATTCGTCAGTCTTCGAGAGCGGCTAGAGACACTCATCTTACCATTACAAGCTGGCTTCCGTCCTAACCGGAACACTGTTGAACAAATCGCATGCCTTCGAATCGCAATCGATGCGTGTCGCTCCAGGAAGCGGAGTCTGGTGATAAGCTTTGTTGACTTCTCTAAAGCATTCGACTGTGTCGACTGCGGTGCCCTGAGAGAGATCCTAGCACTCTATGGTATACCCACGCCTTTCATCAACGCGATTATGTCACTATACACCAGTACAACTGCATGTGTACGCACATCCTCGGGCTGCACCGATGAGTTCGACACAACATCTGGTGTACTCCAAGGAGATACGATGGCGCCCTATTTGTTTGTCATCGTCATGGATTATATCTTACGTACGTCGCTCATCCTAGAAGATGGCTACACTGTGAGGAGACGTTTGTCGGCGCGACGGACGGCCGTAAAAATCCCCGCACTTGCGTACGCCGACGACGCAGCGCTGATTTCTGACGATCCAGACGCTGCCCAACGCCAACTTCATCGCTTCTAGGAAGCATCAGCCAAAGTAGGACTGCGCCTGAATGCCAGCAAGACAAAAGTCATGTACATTGGAGATATTCCCCATACTACCATCTGTACAACAGCTGGCGTCTCTCTCGCAGCCTGCGATGACTTTTGCTACCTGGGATGCAACGTGGCAGAGAGTAGAAGTGCCATTCAGCGACGACAGCAGCTGGCATGGGTCGCAGCCCGAAAACTCACACCTTTGTGGAACGGAACAGGCAGCAATAAGGCCAAAATGCAGCTGTTTAACAAACACCGACTTGTACGTTCGTACAGGCATATAGTTCCTGCCACAACAACCCTGCTGAAAAAACGCCTCCACTTAGTTGGCCATGCACTACGGAAACCGGAGGTGCCTCTTGCTGTCTTCCTGAACCCACTCAACCAACCATCAGAACCCTTTCGGCAGGGTGGAAGCCTGCGCTGCACCTACATATCACAGATCACAGACGACCTCAATGCCATCAGCCTCCAACACGACCAGGCTGTTCGTGCAGCCCAGGATAGGGCTGGATGGCAAAAGAGAATTTCTAACATTGCAAAAACCCGTGGTCACAACGTCTCGAGCCGAGTTGGGCCCGAGTAACGTCAATAATATATAAATATTCGCGGGGTTGGCATTATTGGCCACTTTGTCACAGCCATCCAAAGGACAGAGCGGTTTTAGGTTTCCTTGCGAAACATTTTCACCCACCTCCACCCCCGTTTAACTCCACCAAGCATAGATTTTCAGCTGGGTATTTGCTGTTGCGGGTGGCAATTGTTCTGCTGGACACAGTCAGCCATTAACCCATTTATGGGCTTAGGTATCATTTATCATATTCAATGTCATGCATTATAAATAATACTTGCTTTTGTTTTGCAAAGTAATCATTTTCATAGCACTGGAAAGTGTCATCAGGCTATGATCCCGACCGAGTGCACTACATCAGTGGGAACACAACTGTACATACATGTACTTTGCAAACAAATATGTCTAAGGAATTTGATTTTATCTTTAGTTGAATATAGCTGGGTCTGGTGTGCCTAGCATGTTCGGGTCTGGTGTGCCCATGGTAACGGGTCTCGTACCCATAGTCAAGTCGGGTCTGGTGTGCCCGCACCCGTCGGGGCATCGGGTTTCATGTGCCCATGTTTTATTTTTTTATTCATAAGTTTAATTAAGTGGCCGTTTTGCCCAGTAGGTGTCGGTATACAGAAAATAAAGATTTTTAAGCAACTTGGTGTCATCCAAGGCTGTGGCAGTGATCCAAAATCCAAACCCTGTGCCTTGTATCATTTTTATTGGAGTCTGTGTATAAACAATATGATATCTCTCAGACCATTAAGAATAAGCAATGTACATATATTTAACCACTTTCTGTACATATATTTAACCACTCTTAACCACTTTGTGGCAGGTGTTTTTCCAGTGCCCATGACCACTATACCGGGTTTTTTTAAACGATGCATCATTTTCAAAACTCGCGAAAACAATCAGGAACAATATTAATCTGTGAAAAAAATCAATAAAGGTATACTACACGTACAAGTGAGTAAAACCTGACACAATTCAGACATTGGTTTGGCTTTTGTCAAGAGTTTATCCATTCGGTCCATTGTGCTTCATCATTGGAGCGTAGCACGACTTGTGTAACACGACTGATGGTCCCTGATCACAGACTAGCCTGTGTAAAAAGATACTCCTCGGCTTTCTCTGTGATGGGATTTTTTTCCAACCTCTATAGTTGTAGCCACATACATGTAGTGCTGTGGTTTTCATTTCGTTTTCATTTGTTGCAAAATCAGCTGAAACTACAGAGCCAGGGTTCACGCTATTCATGTGTAGGCCTACTGTGTTGCGTGTTGAAAGAAACAAACGCTCGGCAGTACCAAAAACTCTGATCCTGTCATGGAATATTTGATTTCTAGTCCACGTCAACATCATTCATCCGAAGTCACTTTGACCACTTTTTCTAGCAGAAGGGTATTTTATTGAGAGTTGAGACCGCCCCCACGCCCAGACAACTGGGCAGAAAGGGGGAGGGGTGTACAGGAGTGGGAGAGAATTTCTACCGCAACCTTTTAGGTCGACATGAAAATCCGTGGCGGTACACACAAAGAAAGAAGGGAACTGTCGGCACTCCTGTACGTTAAATCCCGTGGATTCCCCCCACTTTAGCGCGTGCCACGTCCCCGCTCGCTAGCCTCGTGGGCCAATGACCTTAGCGTGCAGAGTGCGCGTAAGTGCCCCCCTTAGCTCAAGCCACGCCCCCTCAAAAGCCCACAACTTCAGTGTGCGGGCCCACGACTTTCTTTCAGAGCCCTGCCGGTTGCTATGCGTCCCCCTAAGCCACTAACAATATTTTTAGTGCGCCCTCTATGGGCCGTGCGCATAGTTCGCGTACCCGCACGTGGGACTAAATATTTTCGTTACCCACTGTACATGTACAGGTATCCTGTCAGGTTGGGCATGGAAACTACCTTGTATGGTCTGCTGTCCCATATATTTTGGATCTTGTTCCTGCCCTTGACAGCACGATTGCAAAGAAAGACCCTGGCTCTCATATTGTAGCGTAACCGAGGGCCGCGGCAAGAGACAAAGTAATAGAACTAACACAAATTATTAGATGCCAACTATTTATTCTACTAATTACCTTACCTACAAATTACTATTACATGTACCTACATTATCTTAAGAGATTAATTTATCAATGAGTTATGTCCTTATGGGTCGTAATATGATTCATTGATAAATAATAAGCAGTTCATTAAATGTTGGGGTTGGGATAAGAGAATGAGAAAACCAAACTGGTCTTACTTTAGGATTACAGGACAAATCATAGGCGCAGATTGCCAAGGTTCGCCCTCACAGCCATCCCACTCAGCCACACCCAGCAGACTCACTGAGCTGAGGGCATGCACAACCTTTTAAAGGGGATTAGGAGAGTCTACAACAAAAGAACTACCAAACAAAGGCAACAACAGAATTCAAGTGTGAGGAATTTCTGAAAGTTCTACCAACTTGGTGCCTAGAACTGGACTGATCCACCTCCCGCTCCAGGGGTGTGAGGGCAGCCAGTCCAACCCAATATAATGGGGGGGGGGAAGGACTTCAGTGGAGGGGCCATTTTTACTACAATATGAAGGTCTTTGTCTTTGTCTGTCCTGTTGTGGCGTTCCTGTCACCTCAGAGCCTCTCTCTCTCCATCTTTCTTGCAGCTAACTCAAATACCATCTTCATCTATTGGTGATGGTCAGTTAGCCAATGCTCTACTCAGCTGTACGTATTGTCTAACGATTCATTAGCACCAAAGAGATGGTCAATTGGCAACCGTGGCTCTCGACGGCGCAGACGACGTAAATCTCCGTGATTCATCCTTTAAAAATTGTACTCCAAAGATTATCAGAATGAATTTTATTATATCAAAAAATTATCTCTTTCCCTAATGGATGGCTGTGACCACATGTTTGCTTAAAGCATAATTTCATGTGCCCAAAGGCCCCCTTACCTTCCCAGATTGGCTATGCAGGAAGATTCATAATGATGATCATATGTTCCGCATTCTTGGCCTCCTATACTTGGTCAGGCCCCCAGAGTTCTGGACAAAGTGTCTCCACTGACCCACCCATAACTCATCAAGTGTAGACGACACAAACAGACTAATGAAATAGCTCTTCGCTGAGTATAAAACCTTTTACCATTCAATTGGTAAAAAGAGATAGGGGGCCTATTGATTCTGAGAATGATTCTAAGTATTCTGACCAGGTATTGGATGAAAAAATATTGTAGTCATTCAGACACATTTGAGGAGAATGCATTTAGTCAAAGCGGGACCATGAAGCATGGTCGGCCAGTGATACTAGCAGTGTGAATGATGTACATGGTACATGTAGGTCCTGGTTGTGAAGCTTGTGGAGTACATGGTCATGGGGGAAATTTCCACGGCAAAGCTGGACCTCACGTACATGTACATGTACGTGGCGGACTTGTTAAAGGCACTCCTAAATGTACTCCTGTAAAATGTACTCCTGATTTTGCAGACAAAATGTCTCTTATTTAAGGGCAGAATTAAATGGTATTGACAATCAAATGATAAATTATTTAATGCATAAACAAATCTCACAGAAATCATAAGTATTCAATAAAGAATTGATGATGAAAATAGGTTCAAGAATGGTTGTGCAGAAATATGTTTGAATGATCTTGCTGTAATTTGCTTGTTGTAAAGAATTTTTATAAGAGAAGAAATCCCTACTGGTAGGTACATGTAGTTCTACTGAATAAGATACATGCAAAACCTTTTGTCGTAAATATGAGTCTTCATGAAGAAAAATGCGGTTGAATAGGAGTGCAGTGAAAAGCTGCCTTGGGCTCAAAACAATTCGGTAATGAACTGTAAACGCTGAATAAAAAATGTGACAATGAAAGGGTTAAGACATAAAAAAAGTGATCCAAATGGAAAAGGGCAGGACTCGGGCAGTCCTCAAGATAATCAAGTCCTTAATTAGTGAGTACGAGTCTGAGCCCTTAAAAAATCAGGAATCAAATCCAGACTTGAGTCCTCCAGCACTGCTAACTTATTCTAATAAAAGAGGCCACTTGCACCAAGTGAATAATTCCATCGTCAAAGTCTGTTCAATTCCTTGAAATTTGGCACTCAAAGAAAAATCCTCAGTCTCTAAAGACAATCCTAAAGTTCCCTTATTTCTTACCACCCATTTCTTCCTCCCCTCCAGTAAATGAATAAGAAAAACCACACATCACATTGTCTGGCTATAGCTATTCCAAACATGTCAGAAAACAAACTGTTTCAATAGAAATTCTTCAGGCACAACGTAACCCACAATATCTAGGGCACTTTTACACATGTCATCCAACATTATATACCCCATATCCTTGTCCTTATCACTCTTCTTTTTTTCCTTGTCATTCTGCCTGAAAGGTCCTGCTTGGATCAAAATGTCTGACCCTCTAAATGTTTAATTTGCATTTTATTTTTCCCCAGGAAAGCCAGCACACCAACACACTTCACTTCAAAGTCCAGAAATCCCAGAAGCTCTTCAGCTACGTTATATCTATTCCAAGCTCACATGCCTCGGGTCACATCATCCAATCGTATAAAACCTCAAGATATGGACACCAAATACCATGTGAGTAATTCAGTATTCAAGAGAATATTCAAGTTACATGTACATGTAATTCATTGAGGTTTGCCCTGCTCGACATGATAAAGACTGAGTGCTCAGTGCTTTGCCTGATGCCTGATGAAAACATTTCCGGCAACTCGGCGGTATTCAAACCTGCGACTCATGCCTTCTTGTGCAGACATCTTAACCACTTGACCACCGAGCTGTTCGAGGTTGTGTGGCCGATTCAAATATAGTATAGCGGCGTGTACCACATTGCATCATATATATAACAAGATGTTTGTGTCAAGGAGAATGTATGCTAATTCATTGAGGTTTGCCCTGCTTGACGTGTTCAACACTAGGTACTCAGTGCTTTGCCCGATGCCTGACAAAACAAATTTCAGGCAGGTCGGGCGGTATTAAAACCTGCGACTCCTGCTTTCTAGTGCAGATATCTTCACCACTTGACCACCGAGCTGGTCGAGGTTGTGTTGCAGATTCAAATATAGTGGGCCCCCTATAGCAGCAGGCACTGCTTTGCATCATAGAAATTCAGGCAGCTGGGGCGGGATTTAAACCCACGACTCCTGCTTTCTATAGTACAGACATCTTAATCACTTGAACATCAAGCTGGTTGAAGTCGTGTGGTTAATTCAAATATAATATAGCGGCAGGTACCATGTTATTGCATCATAGATATAACATGATATTTGCATCAAGGAGAATGTAATTCATTGAGGTTTGCCATGCTTGACGTAATCAACACTGAGTGCTCAGTATTTTGCCCGATGCCTGATGAAAACAAAATCAGGCAACTGGGGCAGGATTTTTCATCAGGCATCGGGCAAATCACAGCTCAGTGTCAAAAGATTTCCTTCCACAGATATCCACAGTTTCCTTCTAATTTACACAGTTTGTAGATGGTCATGATAGAATCCTAACGTTGAAATCTTACGGTCTGAGATACTGTACTTCTCGAGAAATCTTCACTCAAACACCGACAACAACAAAGTAGTTTATTACCCGTGAGTAATAAACTACATGTATTTCTTCCAACATGCAAGGTGTCAGTCTTTACCCCCTTTTGGTTTTTGGTTAAATAGTCCAAAGATGCTTCATCAACATTTTCTCACAGCTAAGACGGACAGCATCACTACGGTGACCAAGTGATTCTATGTCAAGTACACTCATATCTGATATCGAATGATCAGGGAGATTGAAGTGATACCCAACAGGGGTGTCAATTTTACCGGTTTTGATTGTGGACCTATTCTTATTCTTATTTTTATTGTTATTTATTAATCTCATCCAAAGAAAACCAAAAATTTGATAAATTAATTTGCAATGAAATTGTTAAATACATAATGGATATCATTCATAGAACCAACATACATGTACATTAAAATAAAAAAAGAGAAGTACAATCTTACAAACAAAGGCCATACAAACAACAAACAAACAGACAGACAAACAAACAGAAAATAAGCAAACAAGTACAACTATGCAAGAAGCAGAGATTCAAACCACAATCAATCACAAGTTCACAATAATTCAGCACAGTAGTCAATGACTGAAGCACAAACAGCACAATTGAATAGGTTGGAATAGCTGCATGGACCTGGGGGCGAAAAGAATGCAAGGAAGGAGCACCGAACACATCATACATCACATGCAGCCTGTTGTAAGTGGACAAAATCCTGGAGATGAAGGCACGCTTTGTCACTTCAACTCGGCTGCGTGGGATGTGGAAGATGTGCTCCTGTGCATACATGTACCTTGTCAGCCGCACAGGTACATGCAGACAAAAAGCTAGGTTGGAGTCAGTAACAGTATAAATATTATGGAAAAACTTGTACAAGAATAACTCCTTTTACCAATTAAATGGTAAAAGGCCTTATACTCAGCGAAACTATTTGAT
Organism: Luidia sarsii; assembly: GCA_949987565.1. NCBI lineage: Eukaryota > Metazoa > Echinodermata > Asteroidea > Paxillosida > Luidiidae > Luidia > Luidia sarsii. The sequence continues at coordinate 19,652,947 of OX465103.1, read as the reverse complement.
TAGTATCTTCTACAGTTGATGAGTTATGGGCGGGCCAGTGGAAACACTGTGTCCAGAACTCTTTGGGGGCCTGGCCAAGCAGGGGAGGCCCAGGAATGTAGAATAGATGGTCATCATTATGAATCTTCTGGAATAGCCATCCTGGGAGGATATGGGGGGTCTCCAACATCTAAAAAACTTGCTTGAAGCAAACATGTGGTCACTTGGTCACAGCCATCCATCGGAGAAAGAAGGGGCCCAACAAAGCAAAGCAACATACAGTGGAACAAAATTCCAAAATGCCATTGACGGGCGTTTGCGTAAGAGGTCAGCCGGCCAACGGCTTTGGAATCATCGGCCCTGAAAATAGGCACCGAATCCAATGGTGCCTCTCCAAACTCCTTAGCCCTGTTGTGGAGAACAGCACATGCCATGATGACAGTGCTTGCCTTTGTTGGGCTAATCCTAAGCCCAATTGCCAAACAGGGGAAGCGCCTTTTCATCTGGCCAAACATCTGTTTGACGATGACCCTGGTTCGTTTGAGGCTTGAGTTGAAGTTTCGCTCCCCTCTGGTTTGTGGGTTTAGGTAGGGTGTCATCAGCCAGGGGCGAAGGGCGTAACCTGTATCCCCAAGCAGCAACCCTTTAAGTCTGTATGGATAAGCAAGAATGTTCAAAAATGAAATATGTGCTTCAAATATTTTAGTTCTAGGGGCTTTGCAGGGACATACATGTAGTAAATATACTGTGACTGAAGGGTCATCTACATGGAGCCTATCACACCTTGTACAATGCAGTAAAAGCTTTTTAGTCTTATTCGTTTTTATCATACTAACCTTCCATCTTCAAACATGTCTCTAATGACACTTGCATGGAGTATAGCTCTGTCATGGGTACTCCCAGGCCATCTTGCTACCACATTTGTTACTCGATAGTTTGCACTGCAAATCATTTGCACATTAAGGCTGTGGTACCCCTTGCGGTTGACAAACACATGTTCCTCATCGCCCATAGGAGACCCATACAGCCGAATGTGTGTGCAGTCGATGGCACCTACAATGCCTGTGGGGAAAAAAAACACTCATTAGTATAATGTTTACCATAACTATTACAATTGATTAATTTGACTTGACCTAGCAGTTTAAATGGGCATCTAAGTTGAGGGAGATATGTATGTAAACCATGGAGTCTGCTGTTTGAAAGATACCTTAGTTGGAAAGCATTTTACCTGGAAAACCCGCTTTTCCAAAGAAGTTGTGTTTTGCTTCGGTTATCTCTCATGCAGTCACAGGGAACTTAATGTTATCATTTGCTGTGTCGGCTAGTGCCCTTGATACTCTGTGTAGTATCCTGCAAACGGATGACACTGATACATTATGCAGGTCTGCCTGCATCGAGTAGAAGGAGCCTGTAGCATAAAACCGCAGTGCAGCTAATACCTGATGACAGGGTGAAATTGGATTGCTCCTCTGTAAATAAAGCAAAATGTATAATAGACCAATTAATGTGGACCAATTAATGTGGTACATGTATGTATAAAATGGAATTGAGGTGCCACCTCAATGGACCAAATCATTTTTTGACAATGTCAAACACCACTGAGACGAGGCGGCAGGGCATTATATACTGTAAATATTTACTAGAATTTTAGTGGGCCTCACGTTTCGATCCTAGCAGGTCCTTTCTCAAAGGCGATCAATAATACTGTAAATAATTAATGTAATTAATTGTTGTAATTAATTTATTAATGCAGTTTATATTATTATTATTATTATTAATGATAATAGTGTAAATAATTAATATAAATGATACTGTAAATGATAAGTAAATACTATAATTACTGTAAATAATACTGTAAATAGTACTGTAAATAATTATATATTTTGTAAATAATAAATAATATATCTCATTATCTGTGTAATTTATCGTTTTTTTAAGTAATAAATACACAAATGTTGCACACTGATTACTGAATGAAATGACTAAACAGCGTATCTGTTATCTGTGTCTTTATCACAGATAAAGTGACCTAAAGAAAATCAAACCATGGTCAAACCATGGAGGAATAAGGATAGTTCCTCCATGGTCAAAAGTTCGCACGATCGGTAAAATCAAAAAGTGTGAAACGCCTAGCCCCATTCCGTGGACTAACCCATAACCGGCATGTGTGGCGAAGATCATCACGATCGCCGGCTGTATAATGTTCAAAAGAAAAGCAAGGAAGGCATTCGATATAAAAAATAATACATGTAGGCCTGTGTGTTGTGTTTCATCGTTACATTAAAAACGGGGAATTACCCGAGTCTGATGCTCCAAATTCTCTCTCAAATCCTCTACAATACGAAATAGTCCTTCCCGGGAAAATCTATAGCACCCTCTAATTTCGCTGTCGTCGAGAAAATCCAACGGATTTGCTCTGTCGCGAAACAATCTCTCTCGGCCAAGGGCTCTCCGATGTTCACGTTGCGCTAGCAGCATCAACGCCATATTTACGACGTGTAGCAATGACTTTCGCCACCTAAAGACGTGGCGTAGCTTACGCCACAACTTATGGCGTAAGCCCTCGAGTTGCGCCATATCCGGATAGTGCGTAACTTTCATGAAATCCGTCCTAAAGTTATTGCGCAACTTACGCAATAAGATATGGCGTAAGTGGAGTTACGCCATAAACAAATGTTTCGTGAAATCGGCTGCAGTGCCGGGGACTTCACCATCGGTTGTACAATCCACGGGGTCGCTGGGGGTGGGGACCTAACAACAAGGGACCCCCGGGTGCTCCCATGAGAGGCATCGCCCCCAGGAAGATTTGCCCACGGATAGGGAGTCGGACAACAGCAATGTCCGGACCACCTCCGATCACGGGCTTCGTGCATTAATTGATGACATGATACGGGTTCTACACATCCCACCGATAGACGAACCGTCTACCGGCGATAGCCCTCGGCAGTCGTTTAAATAACGCACAGCCCAGTGGGCTACTCGGGGGAATTGTTCCTGTGCCTACCAATAGACCAGGTTTGTACGGAGCGCATCCAAACCCTTTCCAATGTGAAAAGAGTTCGTGCCATTAACCAACAAGATACCCTACCCTTCAGAGTTCCGTGAGCTGATTATGCATATGACAAGTTTTTAGCAGTTCTGACCTTGCCTACGTCGACCCGGAATAAAATCGTGGCTGACACCGGGTTCTGTCTCTCCTTCCCTGAGTTAGGAGAAGAATAACCTGGAAAGAACCTTAACTAAAGTGGACCGGGCTTCTCGGGAGAGCCTCTGTGTCTCATGTCTCCAACTCCTTTCTAAATATCTGGTGCTGTCCTATGAAGCAGATTCTGACGTTTCGGCTAAGGCCACTGAAATTAGTTTCCCTACTCTGGATGATAGGCATGGACCAATTCACCAGAGTGTCCATATTAGTCACAGCGGTCCGGAGATCTAATGCCATTGATTGCATCTTTCTTTGTTCTGATGGAGTGAAGATAGTTCTAGAAGATGTGCCCCGGCTGGGACCAGACATCTTTGCAGGGAAAATCCAAGAGGTTATGGAATCTGAGGTAAAACGGATCCAAGCCTCTGAAAAGATCAATCTTGGCAAACCCGGCCAATGGTTCAGCAGGCAATCAACAATCAACAACGACTCAACGTTTTCCCCGTAGGTTACTGAAAACTTTGTAAGCCTATACCTACCGGTACCACTTCCGCCCCCGCTACCACCTTTATCGGCTCCAGCGCGTGGATGTGGCCGAGGGTTTCGCTGAGGAATTACCCCCTGGATCAAAGCTACCCTTTGGACGTACCAGGGTAGCCCTTGGCACCACTGACACCACAGCACATACATGGTCCCCTTCAGAGAAACAGCTGCACATAAATGTTCTGGAGCTGCTAGCAGTTTGCAGGGCAGGGCATTGACATTCTTCACCTTGTCCCTGATGGGACTTGGTAGTGGTTGTGAAGTTAGACAACTTGACAGTAGTATCGTGCATCAACCGACAAGGGGTAACTCGGTCATCACAACTCCACACAGGGGAACTTCTCCGGTGGTGTGTAGTGAACAAAGTCACCCTACCCGCAGTCCATCTGGCAGGGAGGTTAAACATTATGTCCAACGCCCTCTCCAGGGGGATAGTTCTTCCCAGGGAATGGGCATTTCATCCTGCAGTGGTATAGTCTTTTTTCATGCCCATCGATCGGCCACACATAGACCTCTTCGTGTTGGCATGTTCATCCAATGACCCCCTCTCAAGAGACTTGTTCTGTCCTGGGACCTAAGACAGATGCTGAAGTCCCCAGCACTACCGGGTACCTCCATACAAACCTTTAGCCAAAGCATCCATGATGGACTTGTCCATTAAGACTACCTTTCTTATTGCTACGGCCTCGGCTATTAGATGCAGTGATCTTCATGCCCTATTGGTATCCGATGGCCACATCAGATGGGATACGAATAGGGTTTGCCTGGTTCCCTGGCAGGGCTTCTTGAAAAAGAATTAGTCACCTTCCTTTCACCCACCTGGCATTTTCATTCCGGATATCGAGTCCTTTTCCTCCGTTCCAGAGGATAAACTGTGGTACCCAGTTTGGGCCCTGAAGTGGTATCTTGCTCGGACTAAAACACTTAGAGGCACTATCTCTCAACTGTTTATTTCTACAACACAACCTCATGGGGCATTGTCTCGGGATACCATCTCTCGTTGGATTGTTCGAGCTATCCAAACTTCTGTCCCAAACTGGCCACCACCTGCTGACTCCACTCCCATGCTCATGAAACTAGAGCCATGACTATCCATGGGCCTACTTCAAAGGCGTCCCACTGCAGGACATCTAGCAGGCAGTGGCCTGGAAATCCCCATCTACCTTTGTGTCATGCCAAACGTCAGATGTTCTCCAGAGGGAGGGCCAGAAGTTATAGGAAGGCAGAATAGACATCCTATGGTGAGTTGTTTCTCTTCTCTTGGCCTTTCGATGGGATTGGTAGGGAATTTAAGTTTCCCTATATGATCATAGCGGCCTCTCCCCTGAGCCCTTCTCCTTGCACAGTGTTCATCTATGCATTTGTAGGTTAAATATGTAAGGGAGTCCCTCAAGTGGACTCCTCCAAACCAGAAGTCAGTAGGGATTAGGCGAGAGACTAAGAAAAAGTTGTAGTCTACTGCCTTCTCCTACCCAGATTACCATACGAGTTGCATATTTCCCTAGACTATTATGCAATTCGCTAAATTCTTGATCAACTGGTAGTGCGCCCTTATCTTCCATGATGCCTAGCGGCATAGCCGCCATGATCTTCCTCTGTTTCCTTAGCGCCATTACAAACGGACATGTTGTCCGAACTCTCCGAGTTTCCAGAAGGTTTTCGTTCGCTTTTGCGCTCTGTCGATCAACTGTATACTAACGCAAAGAAATGGCGACCATGTAATATCCGCTCCAACAAGTATTTCCATTTTCCGCAAGATGACTACGAGACTTTCCTCTCTGTACCGGCGATCCCAGAGGCAGCTAGAGACAAAATCGCCGCAGAAAAGCATAAATCGGCTAATGCGGCCAAAAGCCCAGAGAAAACGAAGAACCAGATCGAGTCTACGTTTTCGCAGGTGGACCTTGCTGCCCGAGTGGGTATTAAATGCACGTCCTTTATGCTTCTCCTTACTGAGTTCCTTGCCCGCGCATGTAAGGAGGGCTCTGACATCTCGCCGGACCTTGCCGCCCTGGCTCTGTGTACCCTGGATGAGTCACTGATAATCGGACTAGAACAGTTCACATGAATCTCACTCCGAGCTACAACTGTGCGCCGGGATAACGTGGTTTCTGCGCTGAACATCCCCTATGACTCTGTCAACACGCAGCTGCAGAACCTCCTGATGTTTGGTAAAGACCTATTCGTGGGACAGTTCCTTGATCTCCTGGAGACCGAAGCTTAAAGGATAGATACGACCCAGAAGATCTCCTTCCCACAACCTCCCAAGCCACTGCCTCAGCCAAGGCATGGGCCGGGACCGATACAGCGACAGCGGAGGTTCCTACCTGCCTACCGTCAACCCCAACAATCATCCTGCCGGGGCTTCAGACCTCCACTAGCCAACGTCGGACGAGATCGACGTGACCCACCTCGACCACGTACAGCTAATACCCAACCTCGACGTAGTAACTCCTTTCGTTTCCCCCGCTCGGCTAGGGGGCGGCGTCGGTGACTACCCCGCTTTGTCCACGGCCACCGATCCCGAACCTGTTGGTGGTCGACTGCAAAGCTCTGCAAGGTTCTGGAGAGACATCACCTCGGATGGATGGGTACTCAACACGCTCTCTCACGGCTACCGATTAGAGTTCTCAAATCCCCCTCCGTCCGACATGGTGCTTCGTCCGACTACGATCCCGACAGACCCTTTCAAGCAACGCTCCCTCGCGTCGGAGATAGAGGACCTCCTTTGGAAGAAAGCTATTCTTCCCGTCACTACACAAGACAAAGGAGGCTTCATGTCGACTTTCTTTCTAACACCCAAGAAATAGCCAGGAATGTGGAGACCCATCCTTAACCTGAAGCCGCTCAACAGGTTCATTCGTCCAAAGAGGTTTTGGATGGAAACTCTGCGCACCGTGATGCAGTCCATCACCGTCCCGGCATGGGCACCTCCACATTCCTATTCATCCCGATCATTACAAGTACCTCCATGTACAGGGAGAGGGTGTTCGAGTTCTGCTCCCTAACCTTCGGCCTCTCCACCTCACCGAGGGTGTTCACCAGGATCGTGAAGACCGTGGGGGCATCACTCCACCGCTCCGACATATTGATTTTCCAGTACCTCGACGATTGGCTGATAGTTGGCCGCTCCGAAAGCGAGGCCGACCATGCAACCCGAGCTACTTACAATCTGACGTCTCGCCTCGGTTTTCTCATAAACCACGAGAAGTCGAGAAGCACGCCAACGCAGACGCCAACCTACTTCGGAGCAGTTTTCGACCTCTGCAGGGGAATAGTGTCGCCTACCAACGACCGAGTCAACAACCTACTCAAGTGTGTCGCCATGTTTCAAAATCGAGGCAACACGAGTGCCAGAGCATGGCTTCACCTCCTAGGACTGATGGCCAGTCTTGTGGACCTCGTTCCCTGGTGCCGGCTGTTCATGAGATCCTTACAGCTACACCTTGGTTCATTTCAAACCCAAGAAGGACTCGATCAACCTAAAGATCCCGGCATCGCCCATGGTTCTTCAACACCTTGCTTGGTGGTCGATATGAAGCAACCTGACGGTTGGCTTCCCTTTCAAGGCTTTAAAGCACGAACTGGTAATCACAACAGACGCTTCAAACCTCGGCTGGGGGGCCTCCCTTCCCCCGAGACAAGCCTTAGGGCATTTGGCGCCCCGACCTCCAGGGATCGCACATCAACTTCCTCGAATTACGGGCCATCTTCGAGGCCCTACAATGCTTCCAGCCATTGGTCCACGGCAAGAGAGTGCTGATCCGGTCAGACAATGCAACAGTAGTCACATACGTCGACCACCAAGACGGTACATGCTCCCCTCGGCTGTGTGTCCTGACTTGGCAACTCCTTCACTGGGCAATCAAACACACAGTGCAAATCCAGGCAGAGCACATCCCGGGTGTCGACAACAACTTGGCAGGTGCACTTTCCCGAGGGACAATGCGTCCCACCAAGTGGACACTTCAGCCAGAGGTGTTCAGGGCATTGTTCCAGGTTCTCGACAGGCCCCACGTGGATCTCTTTGTGTCACACCTGAATGCCCAGCTCCCCACATACTGCACGAGATATCCCCATCCTTAGGCCTGGGCAACGGACGCCCTACGCATCCCTTGGGAAGGACTTCTGCTATACGCATTCTCTCCCCTGTCTCTAATACCGAGGGTACTGTCCAAAATAGAAACTGGGTTTCTGCACCGATTGATCAAAGTAAATGTCACATCCGGGCTCATGACGTTCGGGCTGTGTCTTCCTCCTGGACTTACTTCAAGGGGATTTCGATAACAGACATTTGTAAAGCAGCATGCTGGAAATCCCTTTCGACTTTCGCTTCTTGCTACCTCAGCGAAGTCTTGCAAGGTGACCACTCCCATGGGCTGGCTGTCCTTGACACAGCAACGCAGTCGACTTGAGGCCGGCCACCCATGCCCGGTCAAGGGACTCATCCAAGCGACTTTTGGTGAGCCTCTTAACCACCATACTTTAAATACACACTTACCTGTCAGGTTACTTATCTTGGTAGTGCGGCTACGCCGAGCCCACCACCTTGGTGCAGTGCTACTCTGCAACTCGTATGGTAATCTGGGTAGGAGAAGGCAGTAGACTCTCCCCCACCTGATGTGGTCCGAGTCTACTACTGATACCTACCCAGATTACCAATTTCCCTCCCTTCCTCCCCACTCGGCTTCGGCGCTTAGGCGCTTCGAAAAAGAGGAAGATCATGGCGGCTTGCCGCTAGGTATCATGGGAGATGAGGGCGCACTACCAGTTGATCAAGAATTTAGCGAATGGCATAATAGTCTAGGGAAATATGCAACTTTAATGGTAATCTGGGTAGGTATCAGTAGTAGACTCGGTCCACATCAGGTGGGGGGAGAGTTGTCTTGATGAAAGGAGTACCGAAGAGCTATGTGTTTGTTTCCTTGAAGGCGCTGGACAGGATTGCCTTCCCATGGACGACCAACTCGAACCTCAGGCTCATCTGGGGGGGGGCAGTGACTGTAGCTGTAGCACTGAAGGCTTTGATGAGATCCTGCTTGAAACTGTGGAGGCTCATGTTACTATTTGGATTTTGCTGTACAAGCATATACATTTTGTTTGGTTTCAATTTTGCATTATATCAACATGTAAGTCGGGAAAAGGTGTATCCAAAAATTGCCTTATTTGATCGTGACAATCTCATGAATATCAATGAGGTCATGACCTTTTCAGATTGTAACAATCAATTCAACATATTTGGCCAATGGGACGAGATTTTTTTCATTTTTTCTTTTGTATTTATTTGGGCCAAAATGACATGACGTCATCAAAATGCGTCTTTTTAAAACACGTATTTGCCATTGGTCAATCTTCTCGAAATTTTGTTGCCAGTTAGCTATTATGCTAGACATTAAAAATCTCAGGTTTGGAACCAATTGATTATTGTTTAGAAATATTATGTATTTTTAATATTATAATCAAGTCATATAGACTGATCACAAAATATGCACACGTGCGTTTTGGGAAGGAATGGAGGATATGGGTTTGAATTGCGATTTTGCCATTTTTTTTTTTTTTTAGAGAACCAGATGCGGAAAAGCATTATGTTCAGACATAAATCTCTAGTTAGCTTTTCCGCCGCTATTGCTTTTGTTCTGATTTTTTAGCTTTTGCTTTTGTTTTCTTTTTCTTATCGGAAAAATTCCATAGACAAAGCACAGGGTTTTTTCGGAAGGTACTTTTGCCATTGAACAAACTTTTATTTTTTTCAAACTTGGCAAATGCATAGAACCCTTGCTGAAATTTTGTGCTGTAGTCTTGAAAAGTTATGACGTCACCACGTGTCACGTGACAGCGCTTTAAAGGGGCAAATTTCAAACTTCATTTTAAGCAAAAATGAAATTTTGGTTGGTTTCAATTTTGCACCATATCTAAGTTGGGAAAAGGTGTATCCATGTACCATGAATATTAATGAGATCATGAACTTTTCAGATTATAACATTCAATTGAGCATATTTGGCCAACGGAGCAAGATTTTTTTATTTTTTTCGTTTATATCTATTGGGGATGTAGTTTAGAAACACCCACCGGGGCCAAAATATGACGCAATTGTGACGTCATCAAAATTCATGTTTTTAAAACACATATTTGCCAATGGTCAATCTTCGCGAAATTTGGTGGGCATTTAGCTATTGGGCTAAACATTCTAAATCCTGAGTTTGGAACCAATTGACCATTGTTCAGAATTATTATGATTTTTTAAATATTATAATGAAGTCCCAAGACTTTGTGCACAAAATATGCACATACTTTTAGGGTAGGAATGGAGGGTACGGGTTCGAATCCCGTTGTCAATTTGGTTGTTTTTGTTTTATTAAAAGAACCAGATGCGGAAAAGCGTTATGTTCTGTTTGCCAACAGATATAATTGTTTGAATATTATTATCAAGTCCCATAGAATTTGTGCACAAAATGTGCATGCAAGACTGTTCTGACACAAGCCACCTGTTAAGGTTTGCCTGGTTAAGCCTGATGAGGACACACCTTAGACCCTCAATCATGCCCACTGTTTTGTAATTGACCTTAGTACCCTGTGGGCAGTTTGGTTCCTGCCATACACTGTTGGGTTGGGTCCGGAGGAACAGAGAGACACACGGACACGTGATTGCCACTTGGACACAACTACCTCCGCTGGGTTTTATTGAGTGCAAAATGTATACACTGCTAAATGACCAATTCCATAATAAAACAGGTTTAACCAGGCTTTGATTGTCTGGTCAACACAATGAAAGGTCTCAAAACAACTTAGTGCCTGTGACCAGTAGCAGGCTACCTTTGCCAAACTGATGTACATGTCACTTGCATGTGTTTAACATGTGCCTTACAGAGACTAGCACAACTCAAATTAGGCGAGTGCATGTCTTGACACAATTTGTTCTGCGGCCCACCCCACCCCTCAGGCTACAAAGGGCGCCCAAGCAGGGAAATGCCAAGGCCGGGGCAGGCCAAGCCCCATGTGCTCAGGGGAACAAACCGCCACACAATATCCCGACTCGGGAGATTGCCAACCCCCTCCCCCCCCCCAACATTTTACCAAAGCCGAGACTAGACAATTTAGTCCGTTCATTCTTCCGTCGTTCTCAACCTAAATGAACACCTTCAAAATAACTAAATAGGTTTAAACTATTTTGGGATAAGCCTGCCCAGCTGCCAACAGGTCGGAGCCGGTTGTATTAAAAAACAAACTGTTTTTCCGTACAATGAATTTGTTCCTGGTCAGCGTTATGAAGCGTATTACAAGTATACTGTATGAACGTGCGCTAATAACCCGGGGTTAAAAAAACAGAGATAAAACTGAATAAGCGAAAGACTCTGGAAAAACCCTTTGGTTATTTCATCTATGAAATAAACAACATGTAACTATGGAAAACAACGTGTTGCTGATGTTTGCAAGGCTAGAATGCCTATTCTACGCCGCACCCTTCGCTGGCATTTACTATGCCTTCCATATTCAAATTTTCAGCCTCTGTATAAGGCGGCATCCATGCGTGCCCTGCATGATGCATCGGAGGCTGCAAGAATAGGTATTCCCACTTCTTGCCGTATAAACAACATTTACCTGCCATACTACATACCTGCCATTTACCTGCCATACTACATACAAGTACAGTTGCACTGAAGATGGATACAGGAGGGAACGCGTGTTGACAGCAAATATTCCAAAGCCAAGGACAAGTTGCTGCAAATATCCCATTACCCATTGCCGACAAGTGAAACAGTACAATGCTTGCAGAGAAGCTGTTATATTGAGAGCATGAACAATCATGTGTGCATTGCCCAACTGGCACAGATTCGTTGTGCAAATCTGCTTATGACATGCTTTTTGCCTGCAATTAGTTTTCGCTCCCCAAAAATAAAAATGCAAACATGGGAGAATGTCAGACCAAACTATGGTAGACTTGGGCAGCATGTTACGCATGGCATGTAGTCCCTCCTCTATCCTCTCCTTGATCTGCTTTATATCAGGAGCGAAAACAGATCATTGGTGGCTAAATGGATGAGTATTCTGTGCGGTACAGGGCGGCTACGGAGTTGCCGTCACGGTGTTGGGACTTTCAGTCCAGCGCCTCGCAAGCCGCTCCACGACAGTGTCCTTCCCTTGCTCCATGGTCCTCCATAATGGGCTGCGTGACACGCTGCGACTGGCCAAGTAGATAATGCTGTCCCCTTTTATCCATGTTCACAAATCTCCTGAGGGTACAAACAGTAAACACAAAAAGGGGGAACACCAGAAGAAACATATAGCTACATACATAACATTCGCTTGCCGGTACCTCCACCGTGGAGGGGCACCATGTGGGCGAATATAAGCCCGGATGGACCTCCACCGGCCCATTGATTAAACTTGGAAATTGGGACACCATAATTAGAGGCCTCCGTATCCGCCCAAATCTGGAAACGATGGGGCAACCCGATGCCCTTTGTGCATGTTTGGAGGACATGGTGAAATAGGTGGGAAGTAGAACGAGATCCATCAAACTAATGAACAAAAGGCCAACCCGTGGAGGCCGCAGACCAGGAAGTCCTGTTCCTTTGAAAACGCAAGACTACAGACTTACCTCTCTGGTCCGTTTTGAAAAAAAATGAAGGGTTACGGTCATAATTGTACGGGCCAAATCGTTTACTGGACATCAAATGAGGCCACAATGCAAGAACAATCTCTAGTTTCTGATGGGCCAGTGAATTCACCAACCTGCATATTAAACCTGAAAAAGGGCTAGTTGAAATGCTGCCTAAACAAGGGTGGCTTCGAAATATGCCAGACCCCCTACTATCTGGCAAAGCATTAGCAGGGTCTTCTGTGACTGGGTACCGAGCATCTGGTGTGGGGGCTTTTCCATATTTCCATATGTGTGTATGCCTTCCCTTAATCTTTGGACCAAGAAGTTGTTCGTTTCGTCGGACAACCCCTGAACCTTATGTGCATAGGCCACTGCTGCAAGTTAAGTTCTAATATATGCAGTAGCGTGGCAAAACTGTCTAATGGGAGATGAGTGATAAAGGAGATTATGTGGTTTGCAAACTGAGCCGGCCAAAGCGATGGACGACCTGCTTGCTGCCGAAACTGCTGGAATTGTTTAAGCTCGCGCAAATATGTTGCCCCCGTACTCATAGTTAAGCCATTATTGCTGTGTGTGAGCGCCAGTATTCTCTGTCTACAGCTCCCAAGGAATGCAGGGATTGGTATCCCTTGCGCAGCTGCCGACGGAGCGAGTCAGTGGAAGCGAGATATCTTCAATGGGAAAAGAGCATTATTTTGGAATTTCATTATGCGAACCTGGCTTTGAAGGCCAAATTATCGCTGAGGCAGCGCAGCACCAAGTAACGGACCAAGCGCATTGGAGAGCTACAACGTGTTGTCTGCTTACAAAAGATGGCAACGACAGCAACATTATCAGAATGGATGATGACACGTTGCCCTTGTAATGGCTATGCCCCCAGACCTTTATGGCTACGACCACGGGGAAAGAAAAAGAAAATCCAGTCAAGCGTTGGAATGCTTGGAGGGAATGGAACAAAGGAGGCCCGGGGCTGTGAGCCACTGCCCATTGTAGAGTTTCCAGAACCCGTCACCCAATAACATCTGTAAAGAACTGCACATCAGGGTCTAGCACCCATTAAAGGTCACCAAGGACTGAAGTGAGCGAAATGGTCAGTTATTTGTTTGTTTGTTTATTTATTTTATTTTGTTACCTTTTTTTCTCTATTGTTATTTTTATTATTATTATTTAATTTATTTTTGCGTACCTTCAAAAAGCGTATCATCAGGAGCCACGGATAATGCCTATGAGTGAATTTCCACCCCCCGAAAAAACCCAAACAAACTAGCTGGGAATTAGGTACAACCACCTTGGTTCACCATGGGTTCAACTGTCTTATCCTCAGCTAGCGGTACCCGCAGACTTCCACATGTACGTATAAAAGACTTAGGCACTGCTTTGTATGATAAGGGGCATCTGACCTTCCTACAAAAGGAAAATCATCGGCGTAATGAGATATACCTCCGAGGCCAAACCCGTTCGAAAAAATGGAGAAAGAATCAATTAAGCCAGTGCAAAGGAAGCTCCCATGGGAGGGCCTTATCCACATATACCTTGTCCTGGACCTTAATTCCCAAAGCCAAAAACTGTTAGTGTGAATCGGTAAGAGGTGGAATGCCGATTTGATATTCACCTTAGCAAGGAAGGAGCCCTTTCCTGCCCTCCTAACCAAATTTAACGATTCATTGAAAGCGGTAAGCGAACTGAGCAGTGTCTTATCAATATCGTCATTGACTGAACATGAGTCTGGGTATGACAAATGATGGATTAATCTAAAGGAGCACAGCTCTGCTTTGGTATATACTGTACCAAGGTTATCAACTGGAAGGATCGTAAATAAGCCGGCCATACGTCCTAATTAAAGGGACCTCTTTTTCTAGTTTCTCCATCAAGGGCTGTGTGTGTGTTGCCTTACGGACTACAGGTTTGATGTATCCCATCAGTTACACGGACCGCTACACCCGAGACAAAAGCCATTTGTGAAGCTGTCGCATAACCTTTCTGCCGCTGCCTAAGCAGGGTATTGAAGAGGAGAAAGCCTGTTCTGGCGTTCAAGCGAGGCAGCATACGCAAGGACTTCCAAAACCGCAAGCCGGTGCATAGTCGGCATTTCACAGGGCATTTCATAGTTTGCCTGAGCAAACGGCCAGAGCATACTGGTCGAAACATCGAGTTACCCTCAGGTTCTTTTCAGAACCATACCTCTTCCTTTAACCACTTCGCGCCGGGGGGTTTTTCAGCGCCGATGACCGCCATACGGGGGTTTTTGAACAATGCATCATTTTAAAATCTTGCTAAAACAATCGGAACAATATATTTCTGTGAAATAAATCAATAAGGGTATACTGTGGGTACAAGAGAGTAAAACCTGGCACAATTCGGACGTCGTTGTGGCCTTTGTCAAGAGATTATCCGTTCGAAAAAGGGCCCTTTGTGCGTCGTCAATGGGCCGTAACGGACGTGTGTGTGTGGGTTCGTGTACGCTGCTGACAATCCCTGACCGCAGACTCCAGCCTCCACTCCAGGCAGTCAAATCTTCGAGTTGGTCGGCCACAAACGAGCGTACAGATTACGGTAAAGAATGTGGGGGGAATTCCAATGCCAGACCGACGACCGTTGGGCTGTGTGGCATGCAAAGACAATGTCCCCCGCGTGCTTTAAGCTGCAGCGCGGTATCCCTCGATCCTCCACAGTAAAAGTCCCACAATTGCACAATTACTGCTGCTAATCTTGCAATTCATGTGGCAACGTGCGTCAAAAAGGGTCTTTGTACTGATTCATAATGCTTTGTTCTAAGCTGAAAAGAGTCTTTGTTTAGAATGTGGACAATAGTGGTGCCCGGATTCGGAGGGCCCCGTTGCAAAGGCAATCCAATTGACCTCCGGATTCGGAGGTCCCGGCGCGAAGTGGTTAAGAGACCTGATACATGGTGTTCACCGCAAACCTTCCTATATTGATTCACCCACCATGCAAAGCCTTAAGTCTCATTTGCCTTTGTTTGCTTTTCACGCTGCGCTAGCTAGGTGACAGGGATGAACAATATTGTTTCAACCGACTAAGAGGTTTCCCGCAACCGCAAAGGTATTTTCACGGGGTGGCCGGCGTGAGTTGGCATAACTGGGAGACCAGCAAACGAAGCGTTGACCACGGGAGCACTGGCGCTCGGAAGGGTGGAGACTGCCGTGAGGGGCCCGAAGTCAGCTCCTGACTGAAGTGGGTTCACTCCTGTGCTCTCGATTACATCTTAGGGCTGGGTAGATGCCTTGGTATTGCCAAGACTCTGGTCTGGTTGTTGGGTTGTTGGGTTGCTCACTGCTCCTCGACTGTAGCCTGTCCCAGTCCCATAGATGGTGCTTGGCGTGATGATGTGCTGCCGGCATAGCCGTGTGTCACATCATCCCAGCACCGCTGCGTTGCTAGTCCTTACATGCAGGTGCCGGGGATCGGGACTATGGGGATTCATGGATTTCGGCTTGGGCCTCTTCGCCCTGCCAAGGACGCAGTCCGGATGCTGCTGTTGGCTACTCCGGGGTCGGAAGCGCAGGCTGAGCATGGGGGCTCTCTCGAGCTCTAGGTAGGAGCACTAAGCCTTGGTCAGATGGGAATGGCGGTGCACGAACCATATGGACAGCTCGTGACTCAAATCGTATTCGACTGTGTACCGCTCGATTTGTCCGTTGAGCAGGGGACTCCTGCGCTTTCTGGTTCCTCCCTCTATTACCCATGCTCAAGATTCAGCAATGCGACAAATTTGAAAGTTCTTAATTCTGCTAACTCTCGAGGAAAGTTTTTACACAATGCACACCCAGCGGAGGTGCGCGGCCAAAAGAACAAACACGCGTACTAATGTGCCCTTCGCTTGACTGCATGCTTGACTGGCCCCATTGTTGGACAGCTTTCCGACTATCCAGCGTTCCTGGGGCGAGCGCGTGCTGCATGGGCAGCATCTCCTTTGTTAACACGGGCACTCTCCCTCCCCCAATCCCAAAGTGGGTTTTCGGTCTACAAGCGCCCAAAAACAGAATTACCATGCATGTACTGTACATATGTACCTGTAGCCTACAGTTCATGTACATGTACATGTACACAGTGTACAGTAGAGCTATTTGTTTTACCCTGGCTATTACATAATAGAACTAACAACCTTGGCTTACCAGGTCAAATGTCCTAGGCACTGATCAGTTTGTGGCTCTCCTGGGAGTTCCTAAGAGCAGGTTTCAACTTATATTGCACTGGGGTCACTTGGTGGCGCTATCTGACAGATCAGGAGGGAAACCATGAGATTTTGGATTGTATGCAGCTACAGTACTTCTCAAAATCTTGACTATTAGTTTTGTGCCAGAAATGCCGAAGTGACACCTTGATTGAATTGTTTCTTTGTGGAAAAGCCCTATGCTCTGTTGCAAACAGACATAGAAGCTCTAGGTAGCTTTCTCCACTTCTTCTTCTTTGGCTTTTCCGCCACTACAGCATAGCAAAAAAGACATTGTTCTGATTTTATTCCAGTTTCTTCTTCTGCCTCCTCCTCCTCCTCCTCCTCCTCCTCCTCCCCTCAACCTAATTTAACATTAATAACAAACAAACAAACAATAAAATACAATTAGCTATTTACAAAACAATCATGTTGGCTGGACTCCGGCCAACATCTGTGCCAACAGCAGCTGCGTCCGGCTGATGTCTGCCAGAACTTGAGGATCCACGGTCTGGGCTGGGGCTGGCATGAGCGTTGCGGGTACCTCTGACTGGATTGCAGACTGCGGTAGATGATGCAGATTTGAGTGATGTCCTGCTCCAGACTGACTTGAGCGACGGCCTTCGACTGGCGGTTCTGCTTGGCCATCACCGTCGTCATCCCCTGGGACAGGCCCTGTGTGTCCTCTGGCATGCCCACTGGACGAGCAGCAGCTGGACCATCTAGCCGCACTATGGGGTGTGAAGTGTGGTGATGCTGCTCCCCTGCTTTGTCTGAAGTACTGGGCCCTTCCTCTGCATCTGTCCTCAGGATGATGGCTGGTGTCTCAGGGGTACTCTCAGGTCCTCCTAATTGTCCCGAAGAGCTGCCTTCATTGCCTCTAGCTCAGCCTGCAGTTGCTCGATTCTCGACAAATGTAGCAGCTCGTCTCGGGTCAGTTGTCTGTTGTCTCATCGGGGTTGATCGGGGCTGGTTGTCTTATGATTGTCGCGCCTCATCCTCGACTGGGGACAGATGCAGTTTTGTACACCATCCTGTCTATGACGCCAAATGTGACACCTCAGAAAATGTGACACGACAAGGATGGTGTACATTCACTGATGACTGGCTCTTTAATGGTGTAGCATCATTTAAAGTAAACTAAACTAAACCCCCAGTCTAGTCATCCAGGGAGAAATCTCAAGGCGACTACGGTATTATTGATCGAGAAATGCAGACTGCTGCAGTCACATGTGTGCCTTAGGCTTGTACTTTGTACTTAGGCTTGAATGACTCTCTGCTAGTATAAAGTGGGTCAAGCGAGGGTGCTACGCAAGAGAAATCACAGTAATTTTTCAAAAAGTGTTGTACAGGATTTATGAAGTCTTCAAACAGACGGAAGTTCATCAGCATTATTTGTTAGCAAGTACATGTAATAATACTGAATGAGTGCTTAATGGCATATTTCAGTAGTTCATTTCGATATGCTGTATTCCACCTTTTGTTTTATATACTGTATTCAACCTTTTGTTATTATCAGGTTCTTGTCGATGAAAACAAAAGCCTTCATCGGGAGATTCATCGACTGAAGGAAGAGAATTCATTTCTAATGCAGAGCAGTAAACATTCCAAGAAAGACGTTGAGATCATCCAGGTAAAGGCATGCTTATATTTTCCACACCAGTAACCTACTGTTCCTTTTGCATTTAAGTATGGCAGGGGTACCTGCTACATGTACATGTACATGTTACATGTACTTTGTTTTTGGTTTTTTACTCATATGCCCCTTCCCTTTACTGGGTATGTTCAGACAACGTTTTAAATTCGCTAAAACTACCGTTTTAACCAGATCGGTTTTAAAAATGTGATGTTTAAAAAAAGCTCTGACACCTTTTTAACTTTAAAATCGATCCGGTTTAACTCACTGCTAAAAGGTTTAGCCGCTAAAACGCTGTTAGGCATGTTAGGACACAATCACCTTTCAACATTTGGTTTTAGGCAGCAATGCTGACCAACTTGGCTGCACAGCTTGCGTAACAGGTAATAATGCACGCCAAATATGCATGGCTGGTGTCTTGTGTATTTGACAGTTCAGCTCCATTGTTAAACCATTGACATTATACTAGTACGCTCTCTGTTAGCCTTGCATTTATTCATTAGTTTGTGGCCATGGCCACAGTGGAATCCTTCGTTGCATGATCTCAAGGTTGATCGTGCAATTGGTCAAACGATGAGGTGAAGGCAGAGTTTTAAATTTACTACTTGCCCCCTATGGTTAGAAGGCGTTTCAACTCGATTGGTTTTAAACTAACATGCTGTCTGAACGTATATAGCCACTGTTCCCCACTACAGATAAGAAGACTATTTTTTAGGAGGAACACTGCAACCTGTGTTGGTGCCCAACACAGCAGCTGGACAATGTTGACTTAATTAAGGTGTGATAAACAAAGGCCCCTTTCAATAGTCCCATGTACAGTACATGTGTAGGTTAACCTGTCAGTTTGCAGACTATCGGAGGAGGGTGAAGACCCATTTTCGAGTTCTGGCACTTCTGCCCCAAAAGTTTTGGTCTGCTGTATGGCTCAGTGACTCTAGTTTTTGAACACCTTGTGCTACAGTCCATTAACCACTTCGCGCCGGGGCCACATATATGGGGTCGTGACCGCTGTCCGGGGCATTTTGGGTTATGTATCATTTTCAAAATTCGATAAAAAATAGATACAAATCATGTAAGCTATTATAAATCGTGCAACCCATGCTATAATTTATTATCTTTCGAACAGGGCACAATCCGAGATGTTGTGTGGCTTTTGAGCCCCTTTATCCCACCAGGATTAGTGTCCTTTGTTCGCTGCCAGTGAAGCGTGTCTGGATAACGTGTGTAGTGTGTGCGTACAGTGATTGACCACAAAAAATGCCTGCACTCCAATGGGGCCAATCTTGAGTGTAGTCGGTCAGGGTCTGGCAGAACGATTGCGGTCTGGGCGATGGGTTAGTTTCGTAACCGATCCCGGTGGGCGAGGGCTGAGACAATGTATGGGTAGTGTCGGTATGTGTGACCATCTGTGGGATGCGGTTGACTCACTTCGGTCAGTGGGTGTCCGTAAGCCCTCTTCCGACCGCTCGCTGATCCCTTATCACTGGGAGACAGTGGGGTGTGGACTGACCGGGGTAGCACGCTCTTGGGAACGAGCTTGATTCTAGTAGTACAGGGGCTGATTTTTATGTTATATAAATGGACTAATTTTTATATTGTATGAATGGCTCAATATTGATCTTGTATACTAAAGTGTGGAGCCCGTTCAAAACAACCCATTTCCCATTTTACTATAAAAGTTAGTATTGAGCGAATGGATTGAGGAATAATGACAGTGTCGGAGGTATCTTTTTGTTCATATTTTATTTCTCTATGGAGTGTGGTGCTCATGGAAGCAAAGATCAACGCTTGCCCTGGACTGAGCAATAGTACCGGTAGCGGAAATTGCCGTAGTGTGTCCACTCCAAGGACCGGGGGAAGTGATGGCCAACCAGCTCGACCGGTGCTGCTGGTAGCTGGCGGCAAATGCCATACTGCGGGAGGGGCTCATCAAACAGGAGCTCCCGTGCCAGTTCTCTGCGGAAGTCAAGGAAGGACCCTCGATGACCGAGAGCAAGAGAGACAGCGTAGCTGTTTACCAGCGTCAAAGTCCATCATATAGAAAAACAGTTTCTTGTACCATTTTATGGACTTGCGAGCTGACCGATGGTTTGCAGCTAGCTGGTCGCTCCGGTCAACGCCGCCTATCAGCCTGTATGCGAGGACACACGCTGGCTTCACCAACAGATGGTCAATGACAGGGCGCAGCTTGTACAAACGGTCAGGGCAATCTTCAGGCCTGGCAGCGTTGTCATTCAAATGTAACGCCTGAAGGATCGCCAGGAAACGGTCCCGTGGCATGGTCGATGAGAACAGGGACGTTTTCATCAGGGGATCGGTAGACCACTACCCGTGGTGAGAGTAGGGACACTCACGATACCAGTCACTGATACACAGGGTCAGGAATGCCTGCATCTCACGGGTGGTTACGCTGGTCAACACTCGCATGTGGTTGGACAGCGTGACAGGCTGCTGACGTGCAAACCAGTTGGTCTCAGTGATGAGGATGTCAAGCAGTCCATCATCGAAGAACACCTCGAAAAAATCCAGGTAGGTGGAGTATTGGGAGAGTCGCAGATCGATTGCGTCCCCTCTTCCGGAAAAGCCGTATCTGAATGGCGAACGATCGTTTTCGTCCCAATGGAACGTCGGGTCGGCCGAAGAAGTGCTTGGCCTGGCCAGGTTGCCGGGGTGCAGGAAGGGCCAGCGCGGGCCTTCAGGCGCTGAGCTACTACCGATAGCGGCACAGTCGCAGTCGGAGTCAGAGTCAGACTGGCTCATACCCGAGGATTCAGATGAGACATCAGCCATCGTGATACGAGGAAGAGAGCAGGAGAGACGATCGAGGCGCAGCCTATTTATTAGCTAAAATGCAAGGCCAATTATAATCATTATGAGGCCTGAAAATGAATTAACACCATTGTATGTGGCCTGCTGACATGCTAATTCATTGAATGGCTAAACTGTCTCTATTCCTCCATCCTGTCACTCAACTGTCTTGAGAATACACCCAATCGATCGCAATATGGCTGTAAAGCAATTTAGCATGACCGCGAACCCGTTATTGTCTCAACCCTCGCTCAACCCCATTGAGCCACTGAAACCGCAAGTTTCTGTCCCCGCGAGCGGGGGAGACCAAGCGCAGGGCCCAGTACATTGAATAGAGCCAGCTGGTCCATTGTTTAGGGCTGCCGGCCTTGTAACTGATACGCATTCTGCGCAAGTTTTTTTCTCCGTATTCGGAGGTCCCGGCGCGAAGTGGTTAAGTGCTGTGTTGTGCCATAGAGTTGTGTTGTACTGGATTATGTTTTGTGGTTGAGTCTATCTCTTTGTTTGGCAACTTTGTTGTTTTGGGGGTTTAGTCTGGATTTTGGTCATTTGTTTTCAAAAGGTCTGAATCTAAGGTTCTTGGTCATTGGCTGGTTTGGTCATGGAACTTGTCAGGTTGGATTTTGTTTTAATAGGTTTTTTTGTTGGGTAGTGTTTGGTTGCATCATTTGTTCTGATTTTTTTTCCAGTTTCTTCTTTGGCTTTTCCGCCGCTACAGCGTAATGGAAAAGACATTCCGTTTGTTCTGATTTTTTCCCCAGTTTCTTCTTCTCCTTCTTTGGCTTTTCCAACACTACAGCACAGCATAAAAGACATTCCGTTTGTTCTGATTTTTTCCCCAGTTTCTTCTTCTCCTTCTTTGGCTTTTCCACCACTACAGCACAGCATAAAAGACAATCCTTTTGTTCTGATTTTTTTCCCCAGTTTCTTCTTCTTCTTTGGCTTTTCCACCACTACAGCATAGCATAAAAGACATTCCGTTTGTTCTGATTTTTTGTACCAGTTTCTTCTTCTTTGGTTTTTCCGCCACTGCTGCAGAGAGGGGTGTTCGGGTACATGCCCTACCATACAAGCCTTACCATACAAGCCTATTGTAGCTGTAGACAGCAAGTGTGCATAGTGTCTTATAGGCTGGCACAGCCATTGATAAGCCGAGAGATGGCAGGAGGGAGGGCGGTACACACGTCCTGTGGCAGTTTTGGCTTTATTCGAGTTCAGGGCAGTGAGCAGTCTGTACAAGGTGAACCACACAGCCTTGTATAACCAAGTCAAGAGAGAGAGGGTAGAGAGGAGAGCGGGGTGTGCGGGAGAGAGGGAGAAAAGTGGAGGGAGTAAGAAAGGGCGGGAGAGACGTAGAGAGGGGTGAGAGGTGGTCTCGGGGAGCAGGGCAGTAAAACATGTTGTCAGGACATGCTGGTGAGGTTCTGGCTTATCTTGTGATATAAAACATGGAGAGTTATAGGGAGAGAGGGGTGTGAGATGATGGGGGCGACGGCTAGTGGAGGGAGAGGGAGATGGGAGGATTAAAACAAGGGGTAGGGAGTGTGGGAAGGAGGGGTTAGTGACAGCACGATACGACTAGCAACGCCAGACGGCCCTATACACACAGTACAAAAAGAGCACGACGTGACAGCATGACGCAACTTTTTGACAGCACAACGTGACTATGCGACGTCACAATGCAACTATGCACCGCGGACTGAATTCCATACATTTAAGATATTCAACAACCTACAAGGTAGATACAGACACAGTACCTTTTGTCTTAGCTACATACTATCCCTACATGTGTTATCAGCTTTGCAGAAAACGTTTTTAAGTAGAAACGACATTTTTGGTGTGTAATGTATGGTGGTATCCTGCCCTTTTGTATGACATCACTAACACCGCACAACCGAAACCTGATATTTTGTTTAGATTCCAAGCTTTTCCAAATGTCAAAAAGTTATGAATCCATTCTTGCTCTAGGATTTCTGAAATGTCATAACTGGATGATAAAGACAGTATACTCGTATACAAATTTACTGAATGTATTTATGTTCCACAATTACCGAAATGCAAATCTCACTGATACTATTGATATAAAATTTCTTTATATTCCGACCTGAGTAGAAACTTAACTAAAAGACTATGCTAAGAGAATTAAGCATTTTTTTATGTTTGAAAAAGTTATCTCTTTGCGTAAGATACACCGAGTTAAATTGAAAAATAACCTTAACAATTGTCAAGGTCAAAATGGTTGTTGAAACAATGAAATATATTAACAAAAAAATGGATTCCTTTATTTGTTTGATAGATCATTTATTTAAAAGTATAATTTTCTGATTAAAAAGATTCATATTTTATCCATGCACCCTTCACTCAATTTTACAGAGATATTTAGCAACGTGCCAATCCCAAAGAAATGATCTTCTTTTGAGGTTGCGACGAGAACAAGATAAGGTAATTGGTAAATGAATGCATAGTATTATAACAATTTGGGATTGGCAATTTTACATTTTTGACTCATTGAGAAGGCTGTCATCTTTAGCTCACATAAGGCCTTTTCACACTGTCTCGATCCGGATTGAAAATGCATTCTTCAGCTTGAACCGGTTCGAAAACGATAGTGTGAACCGCCCCGGGTTGAGATCACTACCGCCGATCCGGGTTAAGTTGTGTGGCGCGAAACTCCGCGGAAGAACACGTACCCACAGACGAAAAGTTCGTTGACACCCACACAGTACGTACTGTTGTGCACAGAATGGGCAATGTTTAACAGCAGTCTGGATTCTGTTAATGCGCGCTGTGCTAACGGCCGCGCAAACTTTGACAGCTCGAGCTTTCTATGGTTCTTCTTTCGCACGCAACTCAACCACGTGTTGTTGCGCAATCAATCTATCGTGCAACCAATGTTGTGCACATAATGCGCAATGTTTCACAGCAGTCTGGATTCTGTTAATGCGCGCTGTGCTAACGGCTGCGCAAACTTTGACAACTCGAGCTTTCTATGGTTCTACTTTCGCACGCAACTCAACCTCGTGTTGTTGCGCAATCTATCGATCGTGCAACCAATGTTGTGCACAGAATGCGCAATGCTTCACAGTAGTCTGGATTCTATTTTACGCGCGCTGTGCTAACGGCCGTGCGGCGGCCGGTAGTCCCATCTGCCCAACTATCCCGTCGGCCGAAAGGCAAAAGGGCACGGCGGCACTGTGCGGGCACGGCAATTCGTTGCCGTGAATATTATCCTAATTTAAGGGCACTGCAGCAATTACAAGAATGTCTTCAAAAAGATTCTCACAATACGACCCTCTGTTCCACACGTAATGCCTAGCAAAAATGTGCACCAGTTCATCTCTTAGCATCAGACAAGAAGTACATAATAGTTTACCTAACTAACAGAATCAAATAAACATTTCATACAGAATCAGAAGTTGACTGCATCTGTGAATAAGCAAGCTTCAAATTGGATCTGCAAAAAGAAGATGGTGCGTGGAATAGAGACAAAGAAAGCATCTAAGGTATCGTGAAAATTTAAAGCATTTGTAATTTAAAATAAGGGAGATTTTCCTTGAAGTGATATACAAAAATGTTTACTGCAAACTGCTTACTGACTAAAATTACCAAAATGCAAATCTCCAAATTTAGTGGGCCTGACGTTTCGATCCTAGCAGGCTCTTTCACAAAGGCAGAAGTGAGAGAGGTTCTCATTTTGCATTTGTCTTTGAGAAAGGATCAAAACCATGTTCTATACAATAAGATAATGTGTATTATTGTTCACTTATCAAATAAAAGCATATAACATGTAACTGCAGTGAACTGTATTTGTTTGACTTAAAAATTTAGTGGGCCTGACGTTTGATCCTAGCAGGACCTTTCTCAAAGGCAGAGTGACAAGGACAACACAGATACACATGTACACGGAGGAAGGGGGAAGAGAGTGAATAGGACACGGATGAGAAACAAAGGACTAAGAGTAAAGCTGGTAGGGTGAGATCAAAGGGAAGGGCAAGGAGCAGGGTAGGGATTAGTGAGAAGAGGGGGAAAATCAAAGAGAGAAGTGTGAAGGACTGAACACAAAAGAAGGATTATCAGAATGCTGCATGGTGTTAGTCATTACCCTCCTGGATGTTGAGACCATGTGGTTGAATAGTCCGAAGACGCTTCATCCACATTTTCTCACGGCTTAGACGGACAGCATTACTACGGTCACCAAGGGATTCTCTGCCCAGTACACTCATATCTGATATCGAATGATCAGGGAGATTGAAGTGACACCCAACAGGGGTGTCCATTTTACCGGTTTTGATTGTAGACCTATGGCCATAGATACGTTTTTTGAGAGTGTTTATGGTCTCACCAACATACCGAACATTACAAACTCTACATAAGATGAGGTATATGATGTTTGAGGTAGTACACGTGACAGAGCCACAGATCGTGTGGGTAGTTCCAGAAGAATGTCCATTGAAAAAGTATATTTCCGTGAAATGTGTCTTTGCATACAATGCATTTCGAGGTACACTTAAAATGTACCAAATTTAGTGGGAGGTGAAGTGTCCAAAGGGGGAACCTCTGCTCGGACAATTGGACCTATGGCCCGGTCCAGACAATTATAGTGCTTGGGATTGTTTAGTTGGCGATTGGCTTCAGTTCTCGCCAAGTGAAGAACTCCATTGCTAAAGTCTATTCCATTTCCAGAAGTTCGGCACACAAACAAATGCCACCAGGTCCAAAGAAAAATCCCAAGGTTCCCTTAGTTACTTCCTACCACCCTTCTCTTCCTCCTCTCAGGAAGATAACTAAGGAAAACCACCATATTCTCCACACTTCTGATCGTCTGGTTGATGCCATTCCAAATTCGCCTGTTTTGGCTTTCAGGCGCCCCCTTAACCTGCGTGACTTAATTGTCCGAGCAGAGGTTCCCCCTTTGGACTATTCAACCACATGGTCTCAACATCCAGGAGGGTAATGCTAACACCATGGAGCTTTCTGATAATCCTTCTTTTGTGTTCACTCCTTCACACTCTCTTTGATCTTCCCCCCTCTTCTCACAAATCCCTACCCTATTCCTTGCCCTTCCCTTTGATCTCACCCTACCAGCTTTACTCTTTGTCCTTTGTTTCTCATCCGTGTCCTATTCACTCTCTGCCTTTGAGAAAGGTCCTGCTCGGATCGAAACGTCAGGCCCACTAAATTTTACAATTTTAAATATTTGGTTGGGTTTGTTTTGGTCATGCTGTAAGTTAATTATTATGTAAGCATACCATATTTTGAAGAAAAAAAATGACTGGAAAGAGTTTCACCTTTATTTGTTGGATTGAAATTGAAAAAAGAAGAAGCTGCATCCACTTTGGGTGATCCCAGAACTGCTGTAGCCAACGATTGGTTGTTTGCATTTGAATGGAGGCACGCCTTATCCCTTATCCCTGGTTATATGGCAGTTACTGGTTTAACCACTTCGCGCCGGGGGGTTTTTCAGCGCCGATGACCGCCATACGGGGGTTTTTGAACAATGCATCATTTTAAAATCTTGCTAAAACAATCGGAACAATATATTTCTGTGAAATAAATCAATAAGGGTATACTATGGGTACAAGAGAGTAAAACCTGGCACAATTCGGACGTCGTTGTGGCCTTTGTCAAGAGATTATCCGTTCGAAAAAGGGCCCTTTGTGCGTCGTCAATGGACCGTAACGGACGTGTGTGTGTGGGTTCGTGTACGCTGCTGACAATCCCTGACCGCAGACTCCAGCCTCCACTCCAGGCAGTCAAATCTTCGAGTTGGTCGGCCACAAACGAGCGTACAGATTACGGTAAAGAATGTGGGTGGAATTCCAATGCCAGACCGACGACCGTTGGGCTGTGTGGCATGCAAAGACAATGTCCCCCGCGTGCTTTCAGCTGCAGCGCGGTATCCCTCGATCCTCCACAGTAAAAGTCCCACAATTGCACAATTACTGCGGCTAATCTTGCAATTCATGTGGTAACGTGCGTCAAAAAGGGTCTTTGTACTGATTCATAATGCTTTGTTCTAAGCTGAAAAGAGTCTTTGTTTGGAATGTGGACAATAGTGGTGCCCGGATTCGGAGGGCCCCGTTGCAAAGGCAATCCAATTGACCTCCGGATTCGGAGGTCCCGGCGCGAAGTGGTTAATGCTTCTTACTGGCAGCCCCACCCCAGCAAAGACTAGTTAACTATTTTACCCATTTTTCAAGAAGGAGCAAGGTGGTTTTTTGTTTATTTTATTGATATTTTTGTTTTAACGTTATTTCATCGTAAAGTGATATACAAAAGGATCGAAACGTCAGGCCCACTAAATTTTAAGATTTGAATTTTGGTACTTTTAGTCAGTTTGCAACATTTTTCTATATCACTCTTGTATTTGTTTGAGATAAACTAACAAATCCGTGAGCACTTTGTGTGATCATGAGTTTGTTGTATCAGAATGAAAATAAAAAAAATTGAGTGGAGCGGGATTTGAACTCGGGACCTCTGGTTTTGCCTACCAATGCTCTTCCCATTCGCCTCCACAAATAGTCAACTAGTTTTTGCCAGGGTGGGGACGCCAGTCAAAAGCAATTCAACCATTAACTGCCTTATAATTATCTGCAGGTATCACACCCCCACTTTCATTTAGATAAAAAATAAACAATTGTTGTGAACTTTGGTACAGCAGCTCGGGGATCGCACAAAGTGGTTACAGATTTTCCAATTCAAATCAAAGAAATAAAGAAAATCCTGATTTTCTAAGAAATTGGTTGTTCTAATTATTTAAAGAAAAGTCCAAGTCAGTTTTTGAAGTCAAACATAGGAAAAACTGACTTGGAACTTTTTCCTTTATTTGTTTGACTTATATTGAAAAGGCTGTATCTCATTTGTGTTATCCCCGAGCTGCTGTTTACAATGAATTTTTGCTCGTTGTCTGAAGACATTAGATAAAATAGCGAATATAGCACAAATTATAGATTTTTTTTTTAAACAAACCCCAGAAACGGTATATGCTCTGTTTCATAAGCAGACAATTATAGACTAATAGTTTTAGTTTTCTTTCCCTCCTCTTCGTCAGACAAATTTAACAAATTTGAAAAATTGTCAACATTTGTTTTAATTATTATTTTTAAATTTAAGACATGGGAAAGAAAACTGACCGGGACGTGAACCAAAGCCCTCTTGTTTTGTGTGCCAGTATACCAGTGCTCTTCCATCTGGCGTACCTAGCCTATATATTTTGCAATTATGCATACCAGTGCTCTTGAAAAAAGAGTACCGAAATTTTACGGAGATCCGGCTTAGGATACCTGTGCTATATTCAGCCCTTAAATTTGGCCTTTCAAAAAATCACTCAAATGGCAGTCAGAGCAATGAACAACTACCCTCTATCTGCAGTGATCACTAACTGGTTTTTATTCAGTTCATAGTCAGTTCTTCTTTTACTTGTTTTACTTTATTTTGTGTGATCCTCAACACAGTACTGGTAGTCGTCCGTTTTTTCCGAAATAAAAAATAAAATCCTCAGATTTCAATCAGAATGATTTCAGTGACTCATCAGCGACTGATAAACTGATTCACAATGCAAATGCGTTTGACCGGTTTCTCCGAAATGAAAACAAATCTCAGATTTCATTCAGAATGATTCTAATGACTCCTTAGATACTGATTTAGACTATAGTTGACCGTTTTTGATCAAATAAAAAAAATACTCGGATTTTATTCAGAATTATTTTTAGGACTTTCTGAGACTAACTAACTGATTAACAATGCATTCGACCGGTTTTTCCGAAATTTAAACAAAAAATCCTCAGATTTCATTCAGAATTTTTTAAAGACTCTTCTGAGACTACAGATCTGATTTACAATACATTTGACCGGTTTTTACAGCAACAACAAAAATCTCAGATTTCATTCAAAATTTTGATTTGCATTGCATTTCCGAATGAAAAAACAAATCCTCAGATTTTATTCAGAATGATTTTAGTGACTCATCAGCGACTGATAAACTGATTTCAGCGTACAGTTGACAGGTATTTACAAAATATAAAAAAATCCTCAGATTTCGTTCAGAATGATTATGACTCCTCTTTGACTACTTTACTGATCTCAGATTTCGTTCAGAATTTTGATTCGTATTGCAGTTAACAGGTTTTTCCGAACGAAAAAAACAAATCGTCAGATTTCATTCACATTTTTTTTAGGACTTCTGAGACTGCCAAACTGATTCGCAATGTACTTGACCGATTTCTCCGAAAAGAACAAAATTATATCATAATTTTTTTTTAGTACTCTTCTGAGACTACCAAACTGATTGACAATGTATTTGACTCGTTTTTCTGAAATAAGAAAATCCTCAGAATTTTGTTTTGATTTGACCGGTTTGTCTGGAAAGAAAAAGAAATCTCAGATTTTGTTCTGAATGATTCTAATGACCAGTTTCTACGAAAAGAAAGAAAATCTCAGATTTCTTTCAGAATCTTTTTAGGACTCTTTCTGAGACTACCAAACTGATTCGCATTGCAATTTGACCGGTTTTTCAGAAATGAAAAAAAAAAAATCCTTAGATTTCCTTCAGAATGATTTCAGTGACTCATCAACGACTAATAAACTGATTTAGGCTATTGATGACCGGTATTTAAAAAAAGAAAAAAATCCTCAGATTTCATCCAGAATTTTTTTAGGACTCTTCTGAGCCAACCAAACTGATTCACAATGTATTTGACCGGTTTTTTTGAAATGAAAAAAAATCTTTTATATCGTTCAGAATGTTTCTAATGACGTCTCTGAGACTACTGAACCGATTGAGACCCTAGGTGACCGGTTTCTACGACAAGAAAAAAAAATCTCAGATTTCATTCAGAATTTCGATTTGCATTGCATTTGACCGTTTTTTCCGAATGAAAAATCAAATCCTCAGATTTCATTCAGAATGATTTCAGTGACTCATCAGCGACTGATAAACAGATTTAGGCTTAAGTTGACTGGTTTTAAAAAAATTAAAAAGTCCTCAGATTTCATTCAGAATTTTTTTTAGGACTCTTCTGAGCCTACCAAACTGATTCACAATGTATTTGACCGGTTTTTCTGAAATGAAACGGAAACCTCAGATTTCGTTCAGAATGATTCTAATGACTTCTCTGAGACTACTGAGCCGATTGAGGCTGTAGTTGACCGGTTTCTCCGAAATAAAAAAATATCAGATTTCATTCAGAATTTTTTTGGGACTCTTGTGAGACTACCAAACTGATTTGCAATGTATTTGGCCGGTTTTTCCGAAAATAAAAAAAATTAAAAGTCCTCAGACTCTTCGAGCCTACCAAACTGATTCACAATGTATTTGACCGGTTTTTTCTGAAATGAAACGAAAATCTCAGATTTCGATCAGAATGATTCTTATGACTTCTCTGAGACTAGTGAACCGATTGAGGCTGTAGCTGACCGGTTTCTCCGACAAGAAAAAAAAATCTCAGATTTCATTCAGAATTTCGATTTGCATTGCATTTCACCGGTTTTTCCGAGTGAAAAATCAAATCCTCAGATTTCATTCAGAATGATTTCAGTGACTCATCAGCGACTGATAAACTGATTTAGGGTACAGTTGACTGGTGATTTCAATCAGAATGATTTCGGTGACTCATCAGTGACTAATAAACTGATTTAGGCTATAGTTGACCGGTTTTTAAAAAATTAAAAAAATCCTCAGATGTCATTCAGAATTGTTTTAGGACTTTTTTTGAGACTACCAAACTGATTCACAATGATTTTTACCGGTTTGTCAGAAATTTAAAATACCCTCAGATGTCATTCACAATGATTCTAATGACTCCTCGGAGACTACTAAACTGATTTAGACAATAGTTGACCGGTTTGTACAAAATAAAAACAAATCAGATTTCATTCAGAATTTTTTTTAGGACTCTTCTGAGCCTACCAAACTGATTCACATGTATTTGACCGGTTTTTCTAAAAAGAAATCCTTAGATTTCATTCAGAATTTTGTTTAGAAGTCTTCTGAGAGTTCTGATTCAAAATGTATTTGACCGCTTTTACTGAAATGAAACGAAAATCTCAGATTTCGATCAGAATGATTATTATGACTTCTCTGAGACTACTGAACCGATTGAGGCTGTAGCTGACCGGTTTTATCCGACAAGAAAAAAAAATCTCAGATTTCATTCAGAATTTCGATTTGCATTGCATTTGACCGGTTTTTCCGAATGAAAAATCAAATCCTCAGATTTCATTCAGAATGATTTCAGTGACTCATCAGCGACTGATAAACTGATTTAGGGTACAGTTGACTGGTGATTTCAATCAGAATGATTTCGGTGACTATAGTTGACCGGTTTTTAAAAAATTAAAAAAATCCTCAGATGTCATTGAGAGTTGTTTTAGGACTCTTTTTGAGACTACCAAACTGATTCACAATGATTTTTACCGAAATTTGTCCGAAATTTAAAATACCCTCAGATGTCATTCACAATGATTCTAATGACTCCTCGGAGACTACTAAACTGATTTAGACAATAGTTGACCGGTTTGTACAAAATAAAAACAAATCAGATTTCATTCAGAATTTTTTTTAGGACTCTTCTGAGCCTACCAAACTGATTCACAATGTATTTCACCGGTTTTTCTAAAAAGAAAACCTTAGGTTTCATTCAGAATTTTGTTTAGAAGTCTTCTGAGAGTTCTGATTCACAATGTATTTGACCACTTTTTCTGAAATAAAACGAAAATCTCAGATTTTGTTCAGAATGATTCTAATGACTTCTCTGAGACTACTGAACCGATTGAGACCCTAGGTGACCGGTTTCTACGACAAGAAAAAAAAATCTCAGATTTCATTCAGAATTTCGATTTGCATTGCATTTGACCGTTTTTTCCGAATGAAATATCAAATCCTCAGATTTCATTCAGAATGATTTCAGTGACTCATCAGCGACTGATAAACAGATTTAGGGTACAGTTGACTGGTGATTTCAATCAGAATGATTTCGGTGATTCATCAGCGACTGATAAAGTGATTTAGGCTTAAGTTGACTGGTTTTAAAAAAATTAAAAAGTCCTCAGATTTCATTCAGAATTTCTTTTTAGGACTCTTCTGAGCCTACCAAACTGATTCACAATGTATTTGACCGGTTTTTCTGAAATGAAACGAAAATCTCAGATTTCGTTCAGAATGATTCTAATGACTTCTCTGAGACTACTGAGCCGATTGAGGCTGTAGTTGACCGGTTTCTCCGAAATAAAAAAATCTCAGATTTCATTCAGAATTTTTTTGGGACTCTTGTGAGACTACCAAACTGATTTGCAATGTATTTGGCCGGTTTTTCCGAAAATAAAAAAAATCTCAGATGACATTCAGAATTGTTTTAGGACTCTTTTTGAGACTACCAAACTGATTCACAATGATTTTTACCGGTTTGTCAGAAATTATTTAAAATACCCTCAGATGTCATTCACAATGATTCTAATGACTCCTCGGAGACTACTAAACTGATTTAGACAATAGTTGACCGGTTTGTACAAAATAAAAACAAATCAGATTTCATTCAGAATTTTTTTTAGGACTCTTCTGAGCCTACCAAACTGATTAACATGTATTTGACCGGTTTTTCTAAAAGAAATCCTTAGATTTCATTCAGAATTTTGTTTAGAAGTCTTCTGAGAGTTCTGATTCAAAATGTATTTGACCGCTTTTTCTGAAATGAAACGAAAATCTCAGATTTCGATCAGAATGATTCTTATGACTTCTCTGAGACTACTGAACCGATTGAGGCTGTAGCTGACCGGTTTCTCCGACAAGAAAAAAAAATCTCAGATTTCATTCAGAATTTCGATTTGCATTGCATTTGACCGGTTTTTCCGAATGAAAAATCAAATCCTCAGATTTCATTCAGAATGATTTCAGTGACTCATCAGCGACTGATAAACTGATTTAGGGTACAGTTGACTGGTGATTTCAATCAGAATGATTTCGGTGACTATAGTTGACCGGTTTTTAAAAAAATTACAAATCCTCAGATGTCATTGAGAATTGTTTTAGGACTCTTTTTGAGACTACCAAACTGATTCACAAAGATTTTTACCGAAATTTGTCCGAAATTTAAAATACCCTCAGATGTCATTCACAATGATTCTAATGACTCCTCGGAGACTACTAAACTGATTTAGACAATAGTTGACCGGTTTGTACAAAATAAAAACAAATCAGATTTCATTCAGAATTTTTTTTAGGACTCTTCTGATCCTACCAAACTGATTCACAATGTATTTCACCGGTTTTTCTAAAAAAAAAATCGTTAGATTTCATTCAGAATTTTGTTTAGAAGTCTTCTGAGAGTTCTGATTCACAATGTATTTGACCACTTTTTCTGAAATAAAACGAAAATCTCAGATTTTGTTCAGAATGATTCTAATGACTTCTCTGAGACTACTGAACCGATTGAGACCCTAGGTGACCGGTTTCTACGACAAGAAAAAAAAATCTCAGATTTCATTCAGAATTTCGATTTGCATTGCATTTGACCGTTTTTTCCGAATGAAAAATCAAATCCTCAGATTTCATTCAGAATGATTTCAGTGACTCATCAGCGACTGATAAACAGATTTAGGGTACAGTTGACTGGTGATTTCAATCAGAATGATTTCGGTGATTCATCAGCGACTGATAAAGTGATTTAGGCTTAAGTTGACTGGTTTTAAAAAAATTAAAAAGTCCTCAGATTTCATTCAGAATTTTTTTTAGGACTCTTCTGAGCCTACCAAACTGATTCACAATGTATTTGACCGGTTTTTCTGAAATGAAACGAAAATCTCAGATTTCGTTCAGAATGATTCTAATGACTTCTCTGAGACTACTGAGCCGATTGAGGCTGTAGTTGACCGGTTTCTCCGAAATAAAAAAATCTCAGATTTCATTCAGAATTTTTTTGGGACTCTTGTGAGACTACCAAACTGATTTGCAATGTATTTGGCCGGTTTTTCCGAAAATAAAAAAAATCTCAGATGACATTCAGAATTGTTTTAGGACTCTTTTTGAGACTACCAAACTGATTCACAATGATTTTTACCGGTTTGTCAGAAATTATTTAAAATACCCTCAGATGTCATTCACAATGATTCTAATGACTCCTCGGAGACTACTAAACTGATTTAGACAATAGTTGACCGGTTTGTACAAAATAAAAACAAATCAGATTTCATTCAGAATTTTTTTTAGGACTCTTCTGAGCCTACCAAACTGATTAACATGTATTTGACCGGTTTTTCTAAAAGAAATCCTTAGATTTCATTCAGAATTTTGTTTAGAAGTCTTCTGAGAGTTCTGATTCAAAATGTATTTGACCGCTTTTTCTGAAATGAAACGAAAATCTCAGATTTCGATCAGAATGATTCTTATGACTTCTCTGAGACTACTGAACCGATTGAGGCTGTAGCTGACCGGTTTCTCCGACAAGAAAAAAAAATCTCAGATTTCATTCAGAATTTCGATTTGCATTGCATTTGACCGTTTTTTCCGAATGAAATATCAAATCCTCAGATTTCATTCAGAATGATTTCAGTGACTCATCAGCGACTGATAAACAGATTTAGGGTACAGTTGACTGGTGATTTCAATCAGAATGATTTCGGTGATTCATCAGCGACTGATAAAGTGATTTAGGCTTAAGTTGACTGGTTTTAAAAAAATTAAAAAGTCCTCAGATTTCATTCAGAATTTGTTTTTAGGACTCTTCTGAGCCTACCAAACTGATTCACAATGTATTTGACCGGTTTTTCTGAAATGAAACGAAAATCTCAGATTTCGTTCAGAATGATTCTAATGACTTCTCTGAGACTACTGAGCCGATTGAGGCTGTAGTTGACCGGTTTCTCCGAAATAAAAAAATCTCAGATTTCATTCAGAATTTTTTTGGGACTCTTGTGAGACTACCAAACTGATTTGCAATGTATTTGGCCGGTTTTTCCGAAAATAAAAAAAATCTCAGATGACATTCAGAATTGTTTTAGGACTCTTTTTGAGACTACCAAACTGATTCACAATGATTTTTACCGGTTTGTCAGAAATTATTTAAAATACCCTCAGATGTCATTCACAATGATTCTAATGACTCCTCGGAGACTACTAAACTGATTTAGACAATAGTTGACCGGTTTGTACAAAATAAAAACAAATCAGATTTCATTCAGAATTTTTTTTAGGACTCTTCTGAGCCTACCAAACTGATTAACATGTATTTGACCGGTTTTTCTAAAAGAAATCCTTAGATTTCATTCAGAATTTTGTTTAGAAGTCTTCTGAGAGTTCTGATTCAAAATGTATTTGACCGGTTTTTCTGAAATGAAACGAAAATCTCAGATTTCGTTCAGAATGATTCTAATGACTTCTCTGAGACTACTGAGCCGATTGAGGCTGTAGTTGACCGGTTTCTCCGAAATAAAAAAATCTCAGATTTCATTCAGAATTTTTTTGGGACTCTTGTGAGACTACCAAACTGATTTGCAATGTATTTGGCCGGTTTTTCCGAAAATAAAAAAAATCTCAGATGACATTCAGAATTGTTTTAGGACTCTTTTTGAGACTACCAAACTGATTCACAATGATTTTTACCGGTTTGTCAGAAATTATTTAAAATACCCTCAGATGTCATTCACAATGATTCTAATGACTCCTCGGAGACTACTAAACTGATTTAGACAATAGTTGACCGGTTTGTACAAAATAAAAACAAATCAGATTTCATTCAGAATTTTTTTTAGGACTCTTCTGAGCCTACCAAACTGATTAACATGTATTTGACCGGTTTTTCTAAAAGAAATCCTTAGATTTCATTCAGAATTTTGTTTAGAAGTCTTCTGAGAGTTCTGATTCAAAATGTATTTGACCGCTTTTTCTGAAATGAAACGAAAATCTCAGATTTCGATCAGAATGATTCTTATGACTTCTCTGAGACTACTGAACCGATTGAGGCTGTAGCTGACCGGTTTCTCCGACAAGAAAAAAAAATCTCAGATTTCATTCAGAATTTCGATTTGCATTGCATTTGACCGGTTTTTCCGAATGAAAAATCAAATCCTCAGATTTCATTCAGAATGATTTCAGTGACTCATCAGCGACTGATAAACTGATTTAGGGTACAGTTGACTGGTGATTTCAATCAGAATGATTTCGGTGACTATAGTTGACCGGTTTTTAAAAAATTTACAAATCCTCAGATGTCATTGAGAATTGTTTTAGGACTCTTTTTGAGACTACCAAACTGATTCACAAAGATTTTTACCGAAATTTGTCCGAAATTTAAAATACCCTCAGATGTCATTCACAATGATTCTAATGACTCCTCGGAGACTACTAAACTGATTTAGACAATAGTTGACCGGTTTGTACAAAATAAAAACAAATCAGATTTCATTCAGAATTTTTTTTAGGACTCTTCTGATCCTACCAAACTGATTCACAATGTATTTCACCGGTTTTTCTAAAAAAAAAATCGTTAGATTTCATTCAGAATTTTGTTTAGAAGTCTTCTGAGAGTTCTGATTCACAATGTATTTGACCACTTTTTCTGAAATAAAACGGAAATCTCAGATTTTGTTCAGAATGATTCTAATGACTTCTCTGAGACTACTGAACCGATTGAGACCCTAGGTGACCGGTTTCTACGACAAGAAAAAAAAATCTCAGATTTCATTCAGAATTTCGATTTGCATTGCATTTGACCGTTTTTTCCGAATGAAAAATCAAATCCTCAGATTTCATTCAGAATGATTTCAGTGACTCATCAGCGACTGATAAACAGATTTAGGGTACAGTTGACTGGTGATTTCAATCAGAATGATTTCGGTGATTCATCAGCGACTGATAAAGTGATTTAGGCTTAAGTTGACTGGTTTTAAAAAAATTAAAAAGTCCTCAGATTTCATTCAGAATTTGTTTTTAGGACTCTTCTGAGCCTACCAAACTGATTCACAATGTATTTGACCGGTTTTTCTGAAATGAAACGAAAATCTCAGATTTCGTTCAGAATGATTCTAATGACTTCTCTGAGACTACTGAGCCGATTGAGGCTGTAGTTGACCGGTTTCTCCGAAATAAAAAAATCTCAGATTTCATTCAGAATTTTTTTGGGACTCTTGTGAGACTACCAAACTGATTTGCAATGTATTTGGCCGGTTTTTCCGAAAATAAAAAAAATCTCAGATGACATTCAGAATTGTTTTAGGACTCTTTTTGAGACTACCAAACTGATTCACAATGATTTTTACCGGTTTGTCAGAAATTATTTAAAATACCCTCAGATGTCATTCACAATGATTCTAATGACTCCTCGGAGACTACTAAACTGATTTAGACAATAGTTGACCGGTTTGTACAAAATAAAAACAAATCAGATTTCATTCAGAATTTTTTTTAGGACTCTTCTGAGCCTACCAAACTGATTAACATGTATTTGACCGGTTTTTCTAAAAGAAATCCTTAGATTTCATTCAGAATTTTGTTTAGAAGTCTTCTGAGAGTTCTGATTCAAAATGTATTTGACCGCTTTTTCTGAAATGAAACGAAAATCTCAGATTTCGATCAGAATGATTCTTATGACTTCTCTGAGACTACTGAACCGATTGAGGCTGTAGCTGACCGGTTTCTCCGACAAGAAAAAAAAATCTCAGATTTCATTCAGAATTTCGATTTGCATTGCATTTGACCGGTTTTTCCGAATGAAAAATCAAATCCTCAGATTTCATTCAGAATGATTTCAGTGACTCATCAGCGACTGATAAACTGATTTAGGGTACAGTTGACTGGTGATTTCAATCAGAATGATTTCGGTGACTCATCAGTGACTAATAAACTGATTTAGGCTATAGTTGACCGGTTTTTAAAAAATTAAAAAAATCCTCAGATGTCATTCAGAATTGTTTTAGGACTTTTTTTGAGACTACCAAACTGATTCACAATGATTTTTACCGGTTTGTCAGAAATTTAAAATACCCTCAGATGTCATTCACAATGATTCTAATGACTCCTCGGAGACTACTAAACTGATTTAGACAATAGTTGACCGGTTTGTACAAAATAAAAACAAATCAGATTTCATTCAGAATTTTTTTTAGGACTCTTCTGAGCCTACCAAACTGATTCACATGTATTTGACCGGTTTTTCTAAAAAGAAATCCTTAGATTTCATTCAGAATTTTGTTTAGAAGTCTTCTGAGAGTTCTGATTCAAAATGTATTTGACCGCTTTTACTGAAATGAAACGAAAATCTCAGATTTCGATCAGAATGATTATTATGACTTCTCTGAGACTACTGAACCGATTGAGGCTGTAGCTGACCGGTTTTATCCGACAAGAAAAAAAAATCTCAGATTTCATTCAGAATTTCGATTTGCATTGCATTTGACCGGTTTTTCCGAATGAAAAATCAAATCCTCAGATTTCATTCAGAATGATTTCAGTGACTCATCAGCGACTGATAAACTGATTTAGGGTACAGTTGACTGGTGATTTCAATCAGAATGATTTCGGTGACTATAGTTGACCGGTTTTTAAAAAATTAAAAAAATCCTCAGATGTCATTGAGAGTTGTTTTAGGACTCTTTTTGAGACTACCAAACTGATTCACAATGATTTTTACCGAAATTTGTCCGAAATTTAAAATACCCTCAGATGTCATTCACAATGATTCTAATGACTCCTCGGAGACTACTAAACTGATTTAGACAATAGTTGACCGGTTTGTACAAAATAAAAACAAATCAGATTTCATTCAGAATTTTTTTTAGGACTCTTCTGAGCCTACCAAACTGATTCACAATGTATTTCACCGGTTTTTCTAAAAAGAAAACCTTAGGTTTCATTCAGAATTTTGTTTAGAAGTCTTCTGAGAGTTCTGATTCACAATGTATTTGACCACTTTTTCTGAAATAAAACGAAAATCTCAGATTTTGTTCAGAATGATTCTAATGACTTCTCTGAGACTACTGAACCGATTGAGACCCTAGGTGACCGGTTTCTACGACAAGAAAAAAAAATCTCAGATTTCATTCAGAATTTCGATTTGCATTGCATTTGACCGTTTTTTCCGAATGAAATATCAAATCCTCAGATTTCATTCAGAATGATTTCAGTGACTCATCAGCGACTGATAAACAGATTTAGGGTACAGTTGACTGGTGATTTCAATCAGAATGATTTCGGTGATTCATCAGCGACTGATAAAGTGATTTAGGCTTAAGTTGACTGGTTTTAAAAAAATTAAAAAGTCCTCAGATTTCATTCAGAATTTCTTTTTAGGACTCTTCTGAGCCTACCAAACTGATTCACAATGTATTTGACCGGTTTTTCTGAAATGAAACGAAAATCTCAGATTTCGTTCAGAATGATTCTAATGACTTCTCTGAGACTACTGAGCCGATTGAGGCTGTAGTTGACCGGTTTCTCCGAAATAAAAAAATCTCAGATTTCATTCAGAATTTTTTTGGGACTCTTGTGAGACTACCAAACTGATTTGCAATGTATTTGGCCGGTTTTTCCGAAAATAAAAAAAATCTCAGATGACATTCAGAATTGTTTTAGGACTCTTTTTGAGACTACCAAACTGATTCACAATGATTTTTACCGGTTTGTCAGAAATTATTTAAAATACCCTCAGATGTCATTCACAATGATTCTAATGACTCCTCGGAGACTACTAAACTGATTTAGACAATAGTTGACCGGTTTGTACAAAATAAAAACAAATCAGATTTCATTCAGAATTTTTTTTAGGACTCTTCTGAGCCTACCAAACTGATTAACATGTATTTGACCGGTTTTTCTAAAAGAAATCCTTAGATTTCATTCAGAATTTTGTTTAGAAGTCTTCTGAGAGTTCTGATTCAAAATGTATTTGACCGCTTTTTCTGAAATGAAACGAAAATCTCAGATTTCGATCAGAATGATTCTTATGACTTCTCTGAGACTACTGAACCGATTGAGGCTGTAGCTGACCGGTTTCTCCGACAAGAAAAAAAAATCTCAGATTTCATTCAGAATTTCGATTTGCATTGCATTTGACCGGTTTTTCCGAATGAAAAATCAAATCCTCAGATTTCATTCAGAATGATTTCAGTGACTCATCAGCGACTGATAAACTGATTTAGGGTACAGTTGACTGGTGATTTCAATCAGAATGATTTCGGTGACTATAGTTGACCGGTTTTTAAAAAAATTACAAATCCTCAGATGTCATTGAGAATTGTTTTAGGACTCTTTTTGAGACTACCAAACTGATTCACAAAGATTTTTACCGAAATT
Source organism: Luidia sarsii (assembly GCA_949987565.1). Taxonomy (NCBI): domain Eukaryota; kingdom Metazoa; phylum Echinodermata; class Asteroidea; order Paxillosida; family Luidiidae; genus Luidia; species Luidia sarsii. Next base: position 19,612,784 of record OX465103.1, on the reverse strand, counting down.
TGTCCGAAATTTAAAATACCCTCAGATGTCATTCACAATGATTCTAATGACTCCTCGGAGACTACTAAACTGATTTAGACAATAGTTGACCGGTTTGTACAAAATAAAAACAAATCAGATTTCATTCAGAATTTTTTTTAGGACTCTTCTGATCCTACCAAACTGATTCACAATGTATTTCACCGGTTTTTCTAAAAAAAAAATCGTTAGATTTCATTCAGAATTTTGTTTAGAAGTCTTCTGAGAGTTCTGATTCACAATGTATTTGACCACTTTTTCTGAAATAAAACGGAAATCTCAGATTTTGTTCAGAATGATTCTAATGACTTCTCTGAGACTACTGAACCGATTGAGACCCTAGGTGACCGGTTTCTACGACAAGAAAAAAAAATCTCAGATTTCATTCAGAATTTCGATTTGCATTGCATTTGACCGTTTTTTCCGAATGAAAAATCAAATCCTCAGATTTCATTCAGAATGATTTCAGTGACTCATCAGCGACTGATAAACAGATTTAGGGTACAGTTGACTGATGATTTCAATCAGAATGATTTCGGTGATTCATCAGCGACTGATAAAGTGATTTAGGCTTAAGTTGACTGGTTTTAAAAAAATTAAAAAGTCCTCAGATTTCATTCAGAATTTTTTTTAGGACTCTTCTGAGCCTACCAAACTGATTCACAATGTATTTGACCGGTTTTTCTGAAATGAAACGAAAATCTCAGATTTCGTTCAGAATGATTCTAATGACTTCTCTGAGACTACTGAGCCGATTGAGGCTGTAGTTGACCGGTTTCTCCGAAATAAAAAAATCTCAGATTTCATTCAGAATTTTTTTGGGACTCTTGTGAGACTACCAAACTGATTTGCAATGTATTTGGCCGGTTTTTCCGAAAATAAAAAAAATCTCAGATGACATTCAGAATTGTTTTAGGACTCTTTTTGAGACTACCAAACTGATTCACAATGATTTTTACCGGTTTGTCAGAAATTATTTAAAATACCCTCAGATGTCATTCACAATGATTCTAATGACTCCTCGGAGACTACTAAACTGATTTAGACAATAGTTGACCGGTTTGTACAAAATAAAAACAAATCAGATTTCATTCAGAATTTTTTTTAGGACTCTTCTGAGCCTACCAAACTGATTAACATGTATTTGACCGGTTTTTCTAAAAGAAATCCTTAGATTTCATTCAGAATTTTGTTTAGAAGTCTTCTGAGAGTTCTGATTCAAAATGTATTTGACCGCTTTTTCTGAAATGAAACGAAAATCTCAGATTTCGATCAGAATGATTCTTATGACTTCTCTGAGACTACTGAACCGATTGAGGCTGTAGCTGACCGGTTTCTCCGACAAGAAAAAAAAATCTCAGATTTCATTCAGAATTTCGATTTGCATTGCATTTGACCGTTTTTTCCGAATGAAATATCAAATCCTCAGATTTCATTCAGAATGATTTCAGTGACTCATCAGCGACTGATAAACAGATTTAGGGTACAGTTGACTGGTGATTTCAATCAGAATGATTTCGGTGATTCATCAGCGACTGATAAAGTGATTTAGGCTTAAGTTGACTGGTTTTAAAAAAATTAAAAAGTCCTCAGATTTCATTCAGAATTTGTTTTTAGGACTCTTCTGAGCCTACCAAACTGATTCACAATGTATTTGACCGGTTTTTCTGAAATGAAACGAAAATCTCAGATTTCGTTCAGAATGATTCTAATGACTTCTCTGAGACTACTGAGCCGATTGAGGCTGTAGTTGACCGGTTTCTCCGAAATAAAAAAATCTCAGATTTCATTCAGAATTTTTTTGGGACTCTTGTGAGACTACCAAACTGATTTGCAATGTATTTGGCCGGTTTTTCCGAAAATAAAAAAAATCTCAGATGACATTCAGAATTGTTTTAGGACTCTTTTTGAGACTACCAAACTGATTCACAATGATTTTTACCGGTTTGTCAGAAATTATTTAAAATACCCTCAGATGTCATTCACAATGATTCTAATGACTCCTCGGAGACTACTAAACTGATTTAGACAATAGTTGACCGGTTTGTACAAAATAAAAACAAATCAGATTTCATTCAGAATTTTTTTTAGGACTCTTCTGAGCCTACCAAACTGATTAACATGTATTTGACCGGTTTTTCTAAAAGAAATCCTTAGATTTCATTCAGAATTTTGTTTAGAAGTCTTCTGAGAGTTCTGATTCAAAATGTATTTGACCGCTTTTTCTGAAATGAAACGAAAATCTCAGATTTCGATCAGAATGATTCTTATGACTTCTCTGAGACTACTGAACCGATTGAGGCTGTAGCTGACCGGTTTCTCCGACAAGAAAAAAAAATCTCAGATTTCATTCAGAATTTCGATTTGCATTGCATTTGACCGGTTTTTCCGAATGAAAAATCAAATCCTCAGATTTCATTCAGAATGATTTCAGTGACTCATCAGCGACTGATAAACTGATTTAGGGTACAGTTGACTGGTGATTTCAATCAGAATGATTTCGGTGACTATAGTTGACCGGTTTTTAAAAAATTTACAAATCCTCAGATGTCATTGAGAATTGTTTTAGGACTCTTTTTGAGACTACCAAACTGATTCACAAAGATTTTTACCGAAATTTGTCCGAAATTTAAAATACCCTCAGATGTCATTCACAATGATTCTAATGACTCCTCGGAGACTACTAAACTGATTTAGACAATAGTTGACCGGTTTGTACAAAATAAAAACAAATCAGATTTCATTCAGAATTTTTTTTAGGACTCTTCTGATCCTACCAAACTGATTCACAATGTATTTCACCGGTTTTTCTAAAAAAAAAATCGTTAGATTTCATTCAGAATTTTGTTTAGAAGTCTTCTGAGAGTTCTGATTCACAATGTATTTGACCACTTTTTCTGAAATAAAACGGAAATCTCAGATTTTGTTCAGAATGATTCTAATGACTTCTCTGAGACTACTGAACCGATTGAGACCCTAGGTGACCGGTTTCTACGACAAGAAAAAAAAATCTCAGATTTCATTCAGAATTTCGATTTGCATTGCATTTGACCGTTTTTTCCGAATGAAAAATCAAATCCTCAGATTTCATTCAGAATGATTTCAGTGACTCATCAGCGACTGATAAACAGATTTAGGGTACAGTTGACTGGTGATTTCAATCAGAATGATTTCGGTGATTCATCAGCGACTGATAAAGTGATTTAGGCTTAAGTTGACTGGTTTTAAAAAAATTAAAAAGTCCTCAGATTTCATTCAGAATTTGTTTTTAGGACTCTTCTGAGCCTACCAAACTGATTCACAATGTATTTGACCGGTTTTTCTGAAATGAAACGAAAATCTCAGATTTCGTTCAGAATGATTCTAATGACTTCTCTGAGACTACTGAGCCGATTGAGGCTGTAGTTGACCGGTTTCTCCGAAATAAAAAAATCTCAGATTTCATTCAGAATTTTTTTGGGACTCTTGTGAGACTACCAAACTGATTTGCAATGTATTTGGCCGGTTTTTCCGAAAATAAAAAAAATCTCAGATGACATTCAGAATTGTTTTAGGACTCTTTTTGAGACTACCAAACTGATTCACAATGATTTTTACCGGTTTGTCAGAAATTATTTAAAATACCCTCAGATGTCATTCACAATGATTCTAATGACTCCTCGGAGACTACTAAACTGATTTAGACAATAGTTGACCGGTTTGTACAAAATAAAAACAAATCAGATTTCATTCAGAATTTTTTTTAGGACTCTTCTGAGCCTACCAAACTGATTAACATGTATTTGACCGGTTTTTCTAAAAGAAATCCTTAGATTTCATTCAGAATTTTGTTTAGAAGTCTTCTGAGAGTTCTGATTCAAAATGTATTTGACCGCTTTTTCTGAAATGAAACGAAAATCTCAGATTTCGATCAGAATGATTCTTATGACTTCTCTGAGACTACTGAACCGATTGAGGCTGTAGCTGACCGGTTTCTCCGACAAGAAAAAAAAATCTCAGATTTCATTCAGAATTTCGATTTGCATTGCATTTGACCGGTTTTTCCGAATGAAAAATCAAATCCTCAGATTTCATTCAGAATGATTTCAGTGACTCATCAGCGACTGATAAACTGATTTAGGGTACAGTTGACTGGTGATTTCAATCAGAATGATTTCGGTGACTATAGTTGACCGGTTTTTAAAAAATTTACAAATCCTCAGATGTCATTGAGAATTGTTTTAGGACTCTTTTTGAGACTACCAAACTGATTCACAAAGATTTTTACCGAAATTTGTCCGAAATTTAAAATACCCTCAGATGTCATTCACAATGATTCTAATGACTCCTCGGAGACTACTAAACTGATTTAGACAATAGTTGACCGGTTTGTACAAAATAAAAACAAATCGGATTTCATTCAGAATTTTTTTTAGGACTCTTCTGAGCCTACCAAACTGATTCACAATGTATTTCACCGGTTTTTCTAAAAAAAAAATCGTTAGATTTCATTCAGAATTTTGTTTAGAAGTCTTCTGAGAGTTCTGATTCACAATGTATTTGACCACTTTTTCTGAAATAAAACGAAAATCTCAGATTTTGTTCAGAATGATTCTAATGACTTCTCTGAGACTACTGAACCGATATAGGCTGTAGTTGACCGGTTTCTCCGAAATAAAAAAAATCTCAGATTTCATTCAGAATTTTTTCAGGACTCTTTCTGAGAATACCAAATTGATATGCATTGCATTTGACTTTTTTTCCGAAATAAAAAATTAAATCCTCAGATTTCAATCAGAATAATTTCAGTGACTCATCAGCGACTAATAAACTGGTTTAGGCTATAGTTGACAGGTTTTAAAGAAATTTAAAAAATCCTCAGATTTCATTCAGAATTTGTTTAAGGACTCTTTCTGAGACTACCAAATTGATTCACAATGTATTTGATCGGTTTTTCAGAAAAAAAAAATCACATTTCGTTCAGAATGATTTAATTACTCCTCTGAGACTACTATACAATAGTTGACCAGTTTTTACAAAAAAAATCCTCAGATTTCATTCAGAATTGTTTTTAGGACTCTTTCTGTGACTACGAAACTGATTCGCATTGCATTTGACCGGTATTTCAGAAATGAAAAAAGAAATCCTTCAGATTGATTTTAATGACTCATCAGCGACTAATAAACTGATTTAGAAGATAGTTGACCGGTTTTTCAAAAATAAAAGATTGAATCCTCAGATTTCAATCAGAATGATTTCATTGACTCATCAGCGACTAATTAACTGATTCAGGCCATAGTTGACTGGTTTTAACAAAATATAAAAAAAAACCTCGGATTTCATTCCATTTTCATTTGTTTTTGGACTCTTCAGAGACTACCAAACTGATTCGCAATGTATTTGACAGGTTTCTCTTAAAGGAAATAAATATCTCAGATTTCATTCAGAATTTTTTTTAGAACTCTTCTGAGACTATTAATGTGATTAGCAATGCAATTTTTTTATTTTGTAAAAACCGGTCAAATGAAAAATAAAAAAATTCTCAGATTTCATTCAGATTTTTCTTAGTACTCTTCTGAGACTACCAAACTGATTCACAATGTATTTGAGCGGTTTTTCTGAAATGAAAGAAAAAAAATCTCGATTATATCGTTCAGAATGATTATAATGACTCCTGTGAGACTACAAAACTGATAGAGACAATAGTTGACCGGTTTCTCCGAAAAGAAAAAAAAAATCTCAGATTTCATTCAGAATTTTTTTAGGACTCTTTCTGAGATTAACAAATTGATTCACTATGTATTTGGATCGGTTTTTTAGAAATAAACAAACAAATTCTCAGATTTCATTAAGAATGATTTCAGTGACTCATCAGCGACTGTTAAACTGATTTAGCTACAGTTGACCGGTTTTCCCAAAACAAAAAATCGTCAGATTTCGTTCAGTATTATTACAATGACTCCTCTGACACTACTTAACTGATAGGCTGTAGATTTCATTCAGAATTTTGATTTGCATTGCATTTGACCGGTTTTTCCGAATGAAAAAACAAATTCTCAGATTTCATTCAGAATGATTTCAGTTACTCATCAGCGACTAATAAACTGATTGAGGCAATAGTTGACCGGTTTTTACAAAATAAAAAAAAATTCCTCAGATTTCATTCCGAATTTTTTTTTGACTGAGACTACCAAACTGATTCACAATGTTTATCCGAAATGAAATGAAAACCTCAGATGTCATTCAAAATGATTCTAATGACTCCTCAAACCCAGAGAAAATAGTTGGCTATCCCTTTGGTTGATAAAAACAACCTACAATTACCCATGTGCAACTCACCTACGAGTTTCATAAAGAGGGAAAAATCATGGAATTCGGTGGTCGAATTTTTGTTCCCTCAACCCGCCATGTTGACGAAATTCCCGGCAGGTCACTGCGGGGGGTATGACATAATGACGGGCAACCCCCGCATGGGCCCGGACGGACGTATCCCTACATGTGTACACAACACATGTACAGTACATGTATACTGCGTGCAGTTTATATACACTCGCGAGCATGAACGATGGTGTACTGCCAGGCTTTTGGTTGTAACAATGCCAGCGGAAAAAAAGCTAGGGAAATCTTTCCATGCAGTTCCTAACAGTAACAAGGCCAAGAGACCTGAGTTAAAAAGTAGAAACATTTCTCAATGTCGGCTACAAATATATAGTCGAAATGACGCGCAGACCGCTTATCTGTAACTCATGGAGGGTAAACAGTACATGTACGTGTACAGTCCGTGCAACGTATGCAATCAGGAATCCGTGAAAGTGTTTGTAGATCAAGACTATACGCAATCCCCAAGCATAAATCAAAGAATGACCAAAGCGAAAAGCAATAAATCTGCAAAGGATTATAATATTATTTTCTCACACATTGAGGTATAATTGTTTTTTAAATGTTGATTAATATTTGTAACTTAAATTGAAATGATTGAACAAGCCTAACTGACCAATAGACAGCGTCGTCTCCGCCGTGATGTCATACCCCCTGCAGTGACCTTCCGGGAATTTCGAAAGCATGGCGGGTTGAGGGAACGCGAATTCGACCACCGAATTCCATGATATTTCCCTCTTTATGAAACTCGTAGGTGAGTTGCACATGGGTAATTGTAGGTTGTTTTTATCAACCAAAGAGATAAGCCAACTCTTTTCTCTGGGTTTCATTCTTCTTTAACTGACTTAAAATAAAAATAAAATAGAATAAAAATTAAAAATCCTCAGATTTCATACAGATTTTTTTTTTACTCTTCTGAGTCTACCAAACTGATTCACAATGTATTTGACCAGTTTCTCCGGAATAAAAAAAAACATATTTCGTTCAGAACGATTACTGAACGAGACTACTGAACCAATTGAAGCCGTAGTTGACCGTTTTCTCCGAGAAAAAAAATCTCAGATTTTATTCAGAATTATTTTTAAACCTCTTCTGAGACTAACAAACTGATAAACCGGTTTCTTCGAAATGAAAAGAAACACTCAGATTTTTTTAGGACGCTTTCTGAGACTACCAAACTGATTCGCAATACATTTGACCATTTTTTTCTGAAATGAAAACAAATCTCAGATTTCGTTCAGAATGATTTCAGTGACCCATCAATGACTAATAAACTGATTTAGGCTATAGTTGACCGGTTTTTACAAAATAGACTTTAGCAATGGAGTTCTTCACTTGGTGAGAACTATAGCCTCTAAGTCTATTCCATTTCCAGAAGTTCGGCACTAAATCAAAAGCCACCAGGTCCCAAGGACAAGCCCAAGGTTCCCTTAGTTACTTCCTACCACCCTTCTCTTCCTCCTTCTCAGGAAGATAACTTAGGAAAACCACCATATTCTCCACACTTCAGATCGTCTGGCCGATGCCATTCCTAATTCGCCTGTTTTGGCTTTCATGCGCCCCCGTAACCTGCGTGCCTTAATTGTCCGAGCAGAGGTTTGGACTCTTCACCTCCAACTAAATTTGGTACATTTAAGTGTACCTCGAAATGCATTGTTTGCAAGACACATGTCAATGAAATAGACTCTTTCAATGGACATTCTTCTGGAACTACCCACACGACCTATGGCTCTATCACGTGCACTGCCTCAAACATCATATACCTCATCTCTTGTAGAGTTTGTAATATTCAGTATGTTTGCGAGACCAAAAACGCTCTCAAAAAACGGATCTATGGCCATAGGTCTACTATCAAAACCGGTAAAATGGGTATCACTTCAATCTCCCTGATCATTCGATATCTGATATGAGTGAACTGGGTATAGAATCACTTGGTGACCGTAGTAATGCTGTCCGTCTTAGCCGTGAGAAAATGTGGATGCCAACTTCCATCATGCCTTTTCATTGAGATGCCTGCACTACAATCACTGTACACATCAGATGAGGAAATTTCCCTTCCGAAAGGTGGGGATTTTGTTGTGAAATATATTTTTCCAAACAAAGTTGCCAGATAATTCAGTTCTTGAGTATATTGCTCGTATTTATAACACAATCACAGAGATTCATGACTAAGAGTTTTCTGTCATGCATCTTCACAAAAGTGACCAAAGGGGTGCTGTATTCAATGCAAAGGATGTAGCAGATACCGGTAAGTTTGGGGTAATTTCAAATGAACAAATTCTGAAGATTCTTCCAGCATCAGTCATGGACAACAGTGAGAGATACCATTTTGCAGAAGTTATTCCAGAAGTGTTCTAGTTACAGTAGTAGTGTTGCCATTGACTAAAGCAAATTGCTTTGTGCTTCCACAAATTTTGTGGAAGCACAAGGCTTTTGATTGTTTTTTTTAATTTTTGTGATCTTTCAAGAAAAGTCACAGCTTCATAGTTATATTTCCGATAAATCTGTTCTTGTGCATACAACCATTAATTAGGCCTACGTGTAATTAATTTTAAGTGAACAGTACATTTTGTGTAGAACAGGTATCAGTAGGCAATTTTGACATCATGCTCATGCAGTAATGCAACATTACAGGTAAACGAAAATATACGAGTTTTAGATTGACAGTTACATAATACAAGAAAATGCTACGTCGGCCTGCGACATCAGCCTCCCCTATATTACTGGGGGATGAAAACAAAATGGTGAAGTCTTCAGAAAAATAAAATAGTTTTCAAGAATGACATACATTTAAATCTCCTCTACAAGTCGTTTGAGCCAGTAATTTCTTTCTGCCCGTTTTGATTGTTGCGGTGTGTTACTGATAATCCCAAAATCATCTTCAAATTATGCAACTTTAAGTTTATTGATGCTTACTGTGTCATGCTTGCACCCACATCTAGAGCGAAGTATTTACTTGTACGCTTTTTAAAGCAGATTCAGAGCGAAAACCACTACAACCTCCATTATAAAGGACCATTTAAGATATTAAAATATCTTAAATGGTCCTTTATAAGGGAGGTTGTAGTGGTTTTCGCGCTGAATCCACTCTTACCCATACATGACTACAGTGTTTAATATTTTTATCTAAATAAGACCTTTTGCTTGTTGGTTTTGTCAGTGCTGGCTTGAAGCTTCACCATTTGTTGCTTGAATTTCTTAACAAAATTTAAAGGATCGGGTAGTGTATGGTCTTTTGAAACGGTAATTAATTCACCAGGTAAAGTCAGTGTAGAGCCACAAACAGTTTCTGCGGCACTTGAATTAATGTCAGTTTTCAGGGCCAATACGTATTCCCAATAGGATTAATGCAAGGTTATTTGACCAATCACCTTGTTGGTTGGAAGCTTTAATAGCAGCTTTTAATCGTCGATGAAAGAAATCTTTTTACATTAATTGTTGTGTGGCATGGATCCCACGGTGTGATAAAGAGTGCAATGAAGAAAATAGTTTTTCGAAAATTGCGAGGTACATATTACGGTCGGGGAAATCCAGTAGAAATATCACAAATAATCAATTTGTCGGAGGTGTGAGAAGGTATATCAACAATCTTAAGCGACAATGTTTTTCGAAGTTGTTTGAGTTCGTCGTCTCCTGGTTGTTCGGTAGCAATTTTATCCTTATCTATAATGTTGGAATGTTTGACGGTGAAAGTGTCTACCGCATAACGTGATAATGCATCGACGACTACGTTTTCGTTCCCTTTTATATGACGAAAGTTAGTTGTAAGCTGGGATAAACGTCTAGATGTCTTATATCACGTGGGGAATACCTGTCAAATTTAGCATTATGCACGAGTAAGTGGTTTATGGTCTGTGTAGACGAAGATTTCACAACCTTCCAGCATATGTCTAATATATAGGTTTGGGCAGCGTTTCGGATTAAAAATGACATTCTACTAGTGAACTCCAACAAATTAAATGTGTTGTTATCGCGGTTTTGTGAATGTCACTCTAACGGTATTTGGTGAAACGCTCTTGTTAAGTCGATTTTGGACAAAACTACTTTGCCGTTCAAACGATGCAGCAAAATCGTTAATAATTATGGGGTATTGGGTAACGACCGGGTATTGCTATTAAGGGCACCATAATTTACTTTGCCTGCATTACAGTTGTATTAGCAGGCAACAGTTGTCTGGTCGTTTAATGAATGCCTTCCGAGAAAAGGGGCAGATTCAAGGAATGTGCGTTTCATCCAAATTAATTTTTGCATAATGTAACAAAAACGGTTTTCGTCATCATTATTGATCTTAAACCAGTATGGAAAACTATAGAGTACGTGAATATAATGTAGCACTGGATAGTATGAAATTGTATATCATATATGCATTGAAGAGTAGTTGTTTTCTTCTGAAAGCGATATGGATTTACAGCGCCATAGTGAGATATTGTAACTGGTTGAGGGCATTTGTTGTTGTGTAGTGGCTTTAAAGGAGAACTGGACGGCAGATTCGGGGCTCTGTTCGCCTCTAGAACTAGCCCTGTGGAAGACCTCTGATGGACTGGCTGAATCTGAGGGACTGGCTGAACCACGAGGATCGAAACTTGTAGACGGCCTGACCGTTCGATCCGTGGCCGCTAGCTACGACTTGTGTGTACAGTAGTAGTACATGGTGCGTGCTTCCTGGTAGCGCGTAGTGCACACTGCGCATTAAAGTAGACTCGGCCGGGTAGTCCTTACACTTGGGATTTAGGCAGCAACAGTCTGAGATTCACACCCCAGTCTGACCGCTCCACCCATAGTAACCCGATAATAACAATAATTAGATAGGTCACAGTGATGCACTGGAGTGTACAGTACATAACCGTATGTAGTGAACATAGAATTGTCGATAGTTGAAGTATTGAATAAATGGTTCCGCGAGTTCCGAATATTGTTGAATTACAAGACACTGTAGGAAGACCCTAATTAGAGTTACAAAACTAAACGAAACACGTGATATCTGGCCGACCGACGAGGCCCTCGACGACCGCTCTGGCTGAACTAGTAGGAGCGCCGGCTACCAACCCGCTGAGAAGCGAAGGCAATGTTTTCCCCTCACACCACCGCATCTCTCTGTCTCTCTCCCTTCCCGTGACGCAACGTGGCAGACGCCGTCCGCCGGGAGCGTTACAATAACAATGAAGCGTTGGGAGGGTGGATTTGGCAGGGCGGTTTTCCAAGGGGCTTATATTCTAGCTTGCGACCTCGGTTGAGTCAAGACCAACAATGGAGCTCCAAAGCATATCAGACCTCGTCGATGAAAAAATCCAAGAAAATCAGACGACCCTTCTAAATCAACTACAAGCAGATGTCCAGCAAGCTTGGATGCTTTTGAAGCAATTGAAGGAAAACCAGCGGGAGGTAGGCGAAGTGCAGGGTGCGAAAATAGAGGAGATGACGAAAGACTCATACAGGTTCCGAAAACGCAAGAACGAGGGACAATACAGGGTCAAATCAAATGTGATCGAAAAGATGAAAGGAGCAGATTCCATTTTGGAATCAGGCTGCGGTCTAAGAAGGGCCGAAGAAGCTAGAGGGAAAATAGCTGAGGGCCTGGAAGTCACCCCAAAAGAGCAGAAACTTATCAAGCCGATAGCTCCGACGCAGGATGGTCAACCATGGACGAGCGGAACTGCCTCGCCGAAGACTCAGACGTCAAGAAGCGCATCGTGCGAGCGGAAGCAAGAGCCCAGAAGAAGATAAAAAGAAAGGACAAGTTCAGGAAGCCGCAGTGGGGTAGGCGATAGTCCTGCAGCACCGACGTCTGGAACAAGCTACAGAGTCACCTCAGCACCCGACAGCTATCAACAACGTCAGAGCTACGGGGGCTGGAAGCCAGGTGTTTGCTTCGCTTGCGGAAAGGACGGGCACTGGAGAGCCTATCGAGCGACAAACTTACATATATGTTAAATGAACAAATGGAAAGTTGTAGGAAATTGGATAAAGAGGTTGTTCAAGACAGTAATTTTTTGTCACCAGGTTGGGAAGCTGGGAAAAGATCAGTGCAAACAGTAGCATTTTGAGCATTACGACTATTATTATAAGCTTCCGTAGCTTACTTCGTCTGAAGAAAAAAAAAACGAAATTAAGAACAATAAATCAGCTCTGAACCAAGCAAAATGTGTGATTTGCGAAATATGTAAACTGTTGAATAAAGGTTGCATAAGCGAGGTTAGTGAGAAACCTTATGTAATAAAACCCTTAACGGTGGCTGGGAACAATGAAAAACCCAGATTGGTTCTAGACTGCCGGCACATTTATACAAGGGTAGCACGTGAACAATTAGAAATCGGAGTTTGTATTAACGTTCGATCTGAAATCTGCTAATCATCATATTCAGATAATGGAGGAGCACCGAAAGTTAGTGCGTTTTCCATGGGAAGGCGGCAGGGAGAGAAGATATGATGTATTTAATGTGCTACCTTTTGGTCTTTCAACCGCTGGATATGTGCTCTCAGCGTAATCTTACGGAAGTGACAGGCTTGATCAACATTCTCCATGATTATTGTAATAGTCTGTGGTGTGGAAAAAGTTACTGATACCTCTTTTAGTGTGATACTTTTATTCACATTGGTCAGCTTGAAGAAAAGGCCTTATATCGTCGAAAACCAGTAACTGGAGGATAAATGTATCGTGGGGGGACCAGTTTTCGACGGTATGCGTTTTCGACACTTGGCCTTCTAACTCACATCGCACAATGAAAACAACTCCCTATAACGATATCAGACTTCGAATCTTCCGGTTTGTTTCTCCTGCTCTTGTCCATCACCAAAAATGTGGAAAGTTAAGGCTCTTCCGGTAGGCTAAACTGTACATTGTGCATTGTACGTGCGTGTGGCGGCAGAAAATACGAGAAGTCATTCGATTTTAGGGAGGTTTAAAAGACCACTATACAAATTATAATTAATTATACCTATAAATCAACATTGTAATTTTCTTTAATCAAACAGTGGCAATAAATAATGACGAATGTATCATGCAAATGCAACCGTAATCAAGATCAAGCACGACGGCAGCGTCGCCAGCTAACATCGCGCTTCCAAAGTCAGACGCACTAGTTTCGTGGTTCGATCTGGCACGTCCTCGCGCTTGCGCAGTTGCAGTGCCGTAACTATAGAAAATGGAAGTTGCGTTACGGCTGCCGTAAAAATAGCCACTGCGTTAAAAAAAATAAAAGGGCAGTGAGAGATTGTAACAAGAAGGAGGAAATGTGTCTCTTGGGTGACATTCGGAAAGGCCATAACTGAAGAAGCAGTGAGAAAGAGGATTTTAGGGTTTTTTAAACGTCACAGAAGAAGACATCAACCAGATAAAAAATACAACCCCACCAAAAGGGCAAAGAAAACAAAATCTGCTTCCATGGTTGAATCACAATTAGCTTAGACCAAGCTGAACAATCACATCCTGCCACGATGTATCTTCTGATGCGGAAATTAACAAGGATGAGAAATGCTGCTTGTGTCACTCACAGATGCCGCCCTACCGTATTTCACCTCTATGGTTTACTTGAAGATCCAAATTCAAAAAAGTTAAAAGATATCTTTCAGTTAAACTTCTTTTCACATTTTAAGAAAATTATTCTCAATTTGAATTATTCATTATGGTGATTTAATTTATTTCCTTATAATTATGAGGACAGTTTTGATGATTTGGAAAAGGATGGGAACGGAGAGGGTAGCATGAAGGGAAATGAGTTGATAGATGATAACAAAAAGTCAATCCAACTTCCCCATCTCAAAGTGGCTCAGGACAAAATTAATGCAATAAGTTTTAAGCGGAAAGAGGAAAGTGTTAGAAGCAGTGTCGAAAAAAAAAACCTGAAAGATGAACCCCCAAAAATACAGGGAAGAACTGTACAGTGCCACACAGCATTTGAGTTATTTTAAGAATTTATTTTGCGTTTGACAGCACTGGGACACCTGGGCAGCACTGGGACACCACCGTTGAAAATAGGTCACGATGCTTATTGCGCGTTGCGCGCACCGTGGACATCAACAAAACCGGGCAATCTTACGAAAGTGACAGGCTTGATCAACATTCTACATGATTATTCTAATAGGCTGTGGTGTGGAAAAAGTGACTGAGAGCTCTTTAAGTCTGATACTTTCGTTCACATTGGTCAGCTTGAAGAAAAGGCCTTAGTATCGTTGAAAACCGGTAACTGGAGGATACATGAAGCATTCAATCTCCCCTTTCTCGTGAAGTATGTGGTTTATTTCGACTGTTTTTAAGAATTCGAAGTACACCTACGGAAAAATGGCCGTCGGATTTTGGTCCAGAACATAGGCAGAAGGTATGTTTTTTCGCAGTGGCTATTGTTACGGCAGCCGTAACGCAACTTCCATTTTCTATAGTTACGGCACTGCAACTGCGCAAGCGCGAGGACATGTCAGATTTTGTTGCATGGGGTATAAACCCCACATGCATAGGCAGCGCCACCTTAAGCTCAGTACCATAAGAAACATGGCAAATTCTCTGGCTGTAGGCACATATTTTGCTTGTCTTGAAGCAATATCCCTGTCATTATCGGAATGAAAAAAGGTGTCTTTTAGTCAATCATGTATATAAGAAGATCTTGCACGGTGAGATCGGCAAAAAAACGGGTCCCTAACAGTAACAAAGTCGTCAGCGATGCATGCACTGTACTACGATGTCGACTTCGCGTGCGTGCATGTGGCGGCAGAAAATACGAGAAGTCATTTGATTTTACGGAGGTTTAAAAGACCACTATACAAATTATAAAACTATTATACCTATAAATCAACGTTGTAATTTTCTTTAATCAAACAGTGTGAGGGCGCCCTTCGCATGGCTGCCCACCCAATTTTTTTATCTCCTATCCTTTTTAAATTTTCATCTTTGGATATCTCACGCCTGTGTGCCCATCCGTGCTTTTCCTGCAACTTGTATTGATTGACCTTGGTGCGTCTTCTATCACCTTTTTGTCGATTTGCTTCGCTGATGTACGTGTTGAAGTGAGTACTTTTGACAGTATTGTTGACATCATAATTATACCGATGGAATCCCTCTAAACATGTGTTCAATAATGAGGGGGTTGTAAATTCAGTGTTAACCCCATTCACTACAGCGGCAGACAAAAATGACCCATGCATGCCCCTTTAACAGACAATAACTCCACTATAGTTTTACCTATGAAGCTATAATTAGTACCATTGGCTTTCATTTTGGATGCTCTTTCCAGTGATACCAAATTTAATATATTCCGACTAAAAAAACCCAAAAGTGCCGACCACCCTATGTATCCTCCAGTAACCGGTTTTCGACGATATAAGGACTTTTCTTCAAACTGAACAATGTGGACGAGAGTATCACACTAAAAGAGGTCTCAGTCACTTTCTCCACACCACAGACTATTAGAATAATCAAAGAGAAGGTTGATCAAGCCTGTCACTTCCGTAAGATTAACCGGTTTTGTTGACGTCCGCGGCGAACAGCGCAGTAAGCACCGTGACCTATTTTCGTCGGTGGTGTTTAGTAAGGTGTCCCAGTGCAGCCAAACGCCAAATAAATTCTTAAAATAACTCAACATGCTGTGTGGTACTGTAAAATTCTTCCCTGTATGTTTTTTGGTGTTCATCTTTGTTTGTTTTTTTCGACACTGCTTCTAACACTTTCATCAAATCATTCATAATTTATGCTTAAAACGTATTGGTCTGGTTGATGTCTTCTTTTGTGACGTTTAAAAAAAATCCACAATCCTCTTTCTCACTGATTCGTCAGTTATGACCTTTCCCAATGTCACTCCAGAGACACATTTCCTCCTTCTTGGTACTTTCTCAAGCTGCCCTTTTATTTTTTTCATTTTTTATAAAAGCCTATTGGGCCATTTTACTTTATGTCTTGAAATAATAATAAAAACAATACAAAATGAAATTATATAAGCGAGACGCCCTTTAGGAGCCTCCGTAGTTTTTACCCAGAACGGACTGCCTCAGGTTGAGTGATATATTTTTTTTCTACGGATGTTGGGGTTTGTTATGGTACACTCGGATTTCTTTTAGGACCAACATTAAAGAAAACTATACCTAGGAAAATAGACCCCAAAAGAGCAACTTTTTGAATCACACGAGTTTGACCTACCGGAAGAGCCTTAACTTTCCACATTTTCGGTGACGGATAAGAGCAGGAAACCAACTGTAAGATATGAAGTCTGAGATCGTTATACGGAGTTGTTTTCATCGTGCGATGTGAGTTAGAAGGCTAAGCGTCGAAAACGTGTACCGTCGAAAACAGGGGTTCCCACGATACAGATAATCAGCTTTAGGACACTGATCGACTTGGAGCCTACAGTCACCCGAAACTCAAAATTTCAAAATTCGATAAAAAAAGGGTGACTTGTCAGGTCCAAGTTACTCGGACTATATTTTTAATAGTCTGTGGTGTGGACAAAGTGACAGAGCTCTTTTAAAGTTTTAGTGTGATACTTTCGTCTACATTTGTCAGCTTGAAGAAAAGTCCTTATATCGTCGAAAACCGGTAACTGGAGGATACATGTTTACAATTATTATTAACGAAAGCGGACATATTTGATATGAAATTAATATAATACAGTAGAGAGCACGATGTCAGCTATTCACTTACCTTGTCATCTTGGCAGCACGTACATCCGGGTATTTTCCTCTGTTTTCCTTAGTCTCGAATTCAGTCTCGCAAAACCTCGTGTAACTGTGTAAGCCGCGGCGCAAATGCGTGCGTGACCCCGGACAAGAAACTGGTTGTACGCGTGACACGTCCACCGGCTGTGCCCAGCACACCCTAAACAACAGTAGGCGCTACACCTACCCCAACTCCACTTAATTCATTCACAACTCCATACAAAAGGTGTGCAAGCACAAAAGAAACAAAAGCAACAGGAATTTGAGATCTAAGTGGAAGTGTTTGAAGGGTTCTATTCATAACCAAAGTAGTGGATATGAGTAAAGAAAGCCATGGCCCTGGGTGGTTACTGAAAAAAAACACGCTGTTTTTAATGAATAAAACAGAATAGCAAATAAAAGCAAGACAAATGAGACAAATTATAATCTGCCTGAAGGGAATTGTGACACTACCAAAACAAAAACAGAGCACAGCGCAGTCTATAAAACAAAAACAGATGATGGTAAGTCAGCAGTAATCCCTATACTGTACAGTGTGCATATAAATCAGTGGTCTAAAGTATGCTAGGCCTAGTTGTGGTAACCGTAACCCTCATCCTCCCGAAGGTCGGAGACCTAAGGGTTACAGATAGATATGTACAAGATTATAGCGAGGTTCTTGTTTTTACCATTTTGGAAACACCACTGTCCCGATCACCCCCTTTTTCCACCCTTTTGAAAATCGCCACACACAATCTAAGGACATGGGCTTGATCCCAAATGTATACTGAATGTGATCAGATAACTCAAAACATCGTGGGTAAAATATTTTTCCGAAAAACGGGCAGAAACTCACCCAAATACTGTCTGAAAATGTCCCGTCAACGTCTCCGTCAGGTTCGGAATCTGAACCTGGCGCCTCGACCAATCAGCGTTTAGTCTCGTGACGTATATCCCGCACGACGGCTATTTGCTGTTTCACAATAACAGTCAACACTCGTGGTGCGCGCGCAGGTCATCGCCCTGTGAAGAGGCGACTTGTACTCTATACAACCATGGATACAACACGTGCGCTGTACGTGTGATTGTACAGTACATGTACTGTACATGTACATTTGCAAGCATAATACCAAAGATACTATTTGATAATACGTGTACATGTACATGTACATGTATCCTCCAATAACCGGTTTTCGACGATATAAGGACTTTTCTTCAAACTGAACAATGTGGACGAAAGTATCACACTAAAAGAGGTCCCAGTCACTTTGTCCACACCACAGACTATTAGAATAATCATAGAGAAGGTTGATCAAGCCTGTCACTTCCGTAAGATTACCCGGTTTTGTTGACGTCCGCGGCGCACCGCGCAGTAAGCATCGTCACCTATTTTCGTCAGTGGTGTTTAGTAAGGTGTCCCAGTGCAGCCAAACGCAAAATAAATTCTTAAAATTACTCAAAATGCTGTGTGGCACTGTAAAATTCTTCCCTGTATGTTTTTTTGTGTTCATCTTTGGGGTTTTTTTTCGACACTGCTTCTAACACTTTCCTTAAATCATTAATTTATGCTTAAAACGTATTGGTCTTGTTGATGTCTTCTTTTGTGACGTTTAAAAAAAACTCCACAATCCTCTTTCTCACTGCTTCTTCAGTTATGACCTTTCCAAATTTCATTCAAGAGACACATTTCCTCCTTCTTGGTACTTTCTCTAGCTGCTCTTTTATTTTTTTCATTTTTTTAAAAAGCCTATTGGGCCATGTTACTTTTTGTCTTTAAATAATAATAAAAAAAATATTAAAAAAATTATATAAGCGAGCCGCCCTATAGTAGCCTCCATAGTTTTGACCCAGAACGGACTACCTCAAGTTGCGTGATATATTTTTTTTCTACGGATGTTGGGGTTTGTTATGGTAAACTCAGATTTTTTTTAGGACCAACAATAAAGAAAACTGGAGCTTCGAAGCAACTGCCAATTTTGTACCTAGGAAAATAGACCCCAAAAGAGCAACTTTTTGAATAACACGAGTTTGGCATACTGGAAAAGTCTTAACTTTCCACATTTTCGGTGACGGACAAGAGCAGGAAACCAACTGTAAGATATGAAGTCTGAGATCGTTATAGGGAGTTGTTTTCATAGTGCGATGTGAGTTAGAAGGCTAAGCGTCGAAAACGTGTAGCGTCGAAAACGGGGGTTCCCACGATACACGTATTATCAAAGAGTATTTTCGTATTATGCTTGCAATCACATGTACAGCGTGTTGTATCCAGGGTTGTGTACTGTACAGTACAAGTCGACTCTTCACAGAGCGATCACCTGCGCGCGCACCACGAGTGTGAACCGTTATTGCGAAACAGCAAATAGCCGTCGTGCGGGACGTATGTCACGAAACTAAACGCTGATTGGTCGAGGCGCCAGGTTCAGATTCCGAACCTAGCGGAGACGTTGACGGGACGTTTTCAGACAGTATTTGGGTGAGTTTCTGCCCGTTTTTCGGAAAAATATTTTACCCACGATGTTTTGAGTTATCTGATCACATTCAGTATACATTTGGGATCAAGCCCATGTCCTTAGATTGTGTGTGGCGATTTTCAAAAGGGTGGAAAAAGGGGGTGATCGGGACAGTGGTAGTTCCAAAATGGTAAAAACAAGAACCTCGCTATAATCTTGTACATATCTACCCGTAACCCTCAGGTCTCCGACCTTCGGGAGGATGGGGGTTACGGTTACCGCAACTATGCTAGGCCATGCAGTGGCCGAAACTTCCTTAAAATCTTGTCTATAATCTGGACCCTGCACAAGGTCAGACAGCACTGGAGTGTCTCAGAGTAGGGCGTGACCAGGCACGTATACAGTGTAGGTCCAGGCTATAGCGTAATACCGGTACCAGTGGGAAGTCTCCCAGTATAAGCGCTAGGGGGCCTACGGAAAAATACATATTCGACTAAAAACATACTGCGGCTGATTTTATGTACAAAAAAAACATATTATAAAACCCAATCTAAACAATATATATGGCCTGCATTCCCTTGATGAATGAATCAGAGGACATGATATCTCTCGATGGAATTGACTAGATAACGAAACCCATGGACCATGGGAAGTGGGCCTGTTGTCACATCCCTAAATTCATTCACAGCTGAAGTCATGATGAGTTTAGCGAAAGAACGGAATATTGGACTGACAACATAATGTCGGGATTAGGCGCAATCAATACCGTATACAAGGGGGTCGGAAGAACCCTTTCAACGAGGTTTCAGAGCGGAAACTACTTCAAACGACTCATAGTCAACCGTGGGATCGGCAATTAAAAAAACACACTCCTTGAAAATACTCTACTTAATTAAAGGTCGATAAATGAATTAATAATATTGATAACTTTGACTAAATACATGCATAATGGTATAATACTTAAAATGAAGGCAATTCTTGGGAAACGTACCTGTACCGGGAAGATGATGGGTTGTGGAATACTTTTTTAGTATGGAAGGGGGTGATTCCAGACCAGATCTGAGCACGGAGAGCGATGTTCTCTACACCAGAGCAAGGCAAGGAATGCCACTCCCGTTTACAAACCCAGCAACCCACAGGTTGCAGCACACAAAATCCACCCAAGATGGCTCCGCCGAGCTGATTATCAAAAAGTGTGTACCCGCAACTTTTTTTTAATAAGGGGTCTTTGGAGGCTAATTAACTGATACATTGTAGAACAAGTGACGCTTAAGACAACCTGGGGGTTCACTCTTCAATTAGGTATGTAATTTGGACCATATCTGGCTTTAAATATGGCCCTATATGGCTGCGGAAGTGGAGGGGTCCATCCCAAAATCCTTGCAGAAATTCGGCTTGGACGGCTACACATTTTGGGGGTGTTTTTTCTGGGGGTAATTACCAAAAAATCTAATCGGCTAAGGGCACTAAAATTGAAAAGAATCTGAGAGATGAAGGTTCAAACTACAATTTTAAGTATAGCTACAAGAACTGAGAGACTTTGTGTTTTTGTACAGTTTTCAACGGGAGCTCGATTTATTGTTCGGCACCCATCTGATCCCATTTGTCAATGTTATACCGCCCTCTGGCCGGAGTCGGAATATTCTGTACCGCACATGATCTACATTCGATTCAGGTTGCCCCCTTTACTTATCTTTTCATACTGGCTTGCATCAACGCTGACCTCTCTGCCATGCAGTCTGCCCTCCAGTGTCCTGCCTTCCCTCATGCAAAGCACACTCCCGGCTTTCGGCCTACGTAGCCTTGCTTCTGGTATGACGTCGGGTGCGCTTGTGATGACCCTGGTGTTGGTAGCTGATCCCGCTGTTCTTGCCCCCGTGTAGTATGGCGTGTAGCGTCTGCTGCCTTGCGATTTCTTCGTCTTAATTGACTGTGTTCTTGATCTTCCTTAATTTGTGCTCTAGCTTCTGCCCTCATAATACGTTTCTCGTCATCTGAATCCTCGGCAATAGTGTTACGCTCATATTCGTCTACGGTAACCCACCCTCCGTCAGAACTGTGGGCAAGCTTAATGAGCTTCTGCCTCCGTCTATTCAAAATGTCAATACCTTCGATGATTTTGGCACGAGCTTCGTTGACGTTACTGGTATTATTGTCTACTGCTAGCATTACGTCTGCTTCCTTAATTTTCCTCATGATCTTGGTGATGACTTTGTACTGTTCTTTGTTCCCGCTGTAACGGTCTGATCCGGGCCCCATGCTCAGATGAGACCGTTACCATATATGGATAAAAAACGTCATGCGCAGTGCATATGGTCGTTGTCCATTTTGAAGGCCGTGCTGAGTTGATACTAGCTGCCATTGGCAATGAAGCGCTTTCAGGCACGTTCGTTGACCCGTAGTTGGCACGTAGTTCAACAACGCTCAGTACAGTATGTATGGAGCCTAGTAAATGGGCATAGAACTTGCAGTTTTACATTGGGGAAGGGAAAATAATGCTACATTTGTTCCCCCGTAACGAGGGTGTATCGATTGGCTTTATACAATCAAAAGCAAAATATAGTTTTACAAACTGTGTTCGTTCGCGGATAATCATAAACAACAGTCACATGAAGGGCGCACCCATGTGCTTCGTTCACTGTCTCATCTGAGCACGCTGAGCCGCTGAGAATGTTGCTACAACGGGCTGAGGTGAGCCAGTGACGTCACGGCTCAACTCAGCACGGGGGCCCGTCTGAGATCGTTACACCGCGCTTGCGAATTTTATACTAATCTTTGGTCATTTTCTCTATCTTAGCAATCTATACTTCGCTCAATTCGCGTTGATTTTCTTTAATCTGATGTTGGAATCTTCCGAGCCTCTTTGACATTAGTGTATCTAGCTGATTTAGCAGTGCTGATTGACTATCCCGTATTTTTGCGTCGTCAAAATTTGAGACATCGCTGAGTTCCATATAAGGAGTAGTATATACAATGGGGGTTCTGGACCACTTTTCTTATATAGTGTCTATTTGGCTGTTTCTAAGCTCCCAGAGGGCTCGCTCGCATTCCCAAACGATATACCAATACATTGCTATATAAGCTAACAGTTTTTGCATTTTGTTCGTCTTGCTCGCAAAAACCAACGTTGTATATATAATTTAATATATGTCGTGCTCATTGTAGAACCGCAGGCCCGCCCCACCCCCCTGGCGGGCCCAGACCATATAGAACCCAGAGCAGAGCACAGGCTTATCAGCCATAGGTCAATAATTAACCCCCCTTGCGAGTCCACGGAATATAAACATTTCCTATTAGACAAATGTGTAGTATACTTATACAAGATGAAGGGTACTGATAACTGCAAGTGGCTCGTCCACGGAAAGTATAATACCTGCAACCGATCGTGTTTGAAAGATTACTGTTATCTTCATCTTCTACGATTTAGACAAGGTGGTAAAGGTTGCACACCCTGCGAAGTTTGCGGTCGAGGCCACAGGAATTTCGTTGGGCTTTGCGTTAACTGCGGCTACCAGAAGGAAGCCACCAAGCAGTGTATGCGTAGGCTTAGGCAGGCTAGGAAGTCACAGAATGTTCAGTATTTAATATAAAAAAATTCATTCAGATGGTTTTTCAGCCTACCTATATATACCAATAAACCGTGTTTTTTTTTACTTCATGAATAACGTTTAGACACACACGCAACTAAATTTACATTTAGAGACACGTGCAACCTATATATATAAGTTGATAAATAGTGATTTATATCACTTCATAGGTATCACTTCAACAGGTAGATTCTCCGCCATCACAGGAGATGTTCTGAATCCTCAGAAGAAGGATCGCCGCCGCCACGAGCTGGCGATGCTGGACCGAGAGGTCGACCTATCCCTCAGAGCAGGAAAGAAGGTCCCAGCGGTCAAGCGCGCCAGGCTTCGCCGGCAGCTGGCCGAGCGCGAGGAGAAGCCCCACCTCCACGGTCTCACAAGATCGCGGAAAGAGACCCTGGCCAGAGCCATTGCGCAGAGAGGCCCCGAGATTGTCCGTGATCGACCCCTGAGATCTGTTAAGGAGTACCAAGATGAGATCCTAGACCAGTTTGTCGACGCACCGGAGAGTCACAATTCCACCAAACGCCGACAGTCATCGGAAACTTCCTCAGGGGCTGGGAGATGCATGCGTCTGAAACTCAAGGCGCGGACCCCAAGACCTTCCTCGAGGGGGTGCGCCCTCAGATCAGAGAGAAGCTCGAGGAGGAGATCCGAGCCCTAGGAGGCATAAAATTCCAGCTGGCCCTTAAGATACAGCTTCGAAAGGACAGGCCAGACGGCAGCCAGGAGTACACAGATCCCGTGCTGCGTCACAAGCAGGAAGCTCTCCTGCGGGCGGATGAAATCGATGACGCCCTCAATCAAGCATTCCCGCACATCCTGGAAGTCCTCGAGAAGTGGACGCAGAGAGGGTCCGGCTGGGTTGTAGATCAGGTGCAGACCCTTTGGCTAGACATCGCCCGCTATCAACCTCTGCGCGGAGGCTCCTGGATCGATCTCCCCGCGAAGGTGAAAAACAAGAAGGCCTGCGTGAACGTTAAAAACAAGGATGACTCTTGCCACCGCCCGTCCCTCAAGGCTGCCCTATTTCCGGCCAAGCACCACTGCGATAGACCTGGAAGCTATCCATCCCATTATGAGGATGGGCTGAACTACGACGGAATCGCAGAACCCGTGCCAGTCTCCCAGAACGCCAAGGTCGAGCGCCAGAACGATCTAGCTATAAACGTCTTTGGCTGTGATAATGGGGTGATCGTTCACTATATCAGCAAACAACCGCCAGAGATGCCGAGGATCAACCTGTTGCTAACCGAGAAGAATGGCATCTCCCACTACACCCTGATAGACAGCCTCAACCGCCTGCTCTATGATCAAAGCAAGCATCGAGAGCGAAAGCACTTCTGCGAGCGCTGTCTGCACGGCTACACCAGGGAGGACCTGCTGGAGGCACACAAGCCCGAATGCCGTGGAATCGGCCAGACAGCTGTGAGGGTGGATATGCCGAAAGAGGGGGAGAACAAGCTCACCTTCCAGAACCACCACAAACAGCTACCAGCCCCCTACATCATCTACGCGGACTTCGAATCCCTCGTAACAAAAATCGAAGGGCCCGAGAGAAACCCCAACCAGAGCAACACAAGGCGGACGCACCACCATGAGGCATGCAGCTATTGCTACATCGCGGTGAGGTGCGACGGTGAGACAGAGCCGCCGGTGGAATACAGAGGCCCCGATGCGGCAGAACATTTACTCAAAGCGGCAGAACATTAACTCAAAGCGCTGCAGGAGGAGGAGCGCAAAATCAAAGGCGTACTAGCCAACCTCAAGGCCATGCTGATGACGCGAGAGGACTGGAGGGCCCACGGAACCGCCACGACCTGTTACGTTTGTGATAAGCCGCTCGAGGGCGACTCTGTGCGCGACCACTGTCACATCACGGTTAGATACAGAGGCGCCGCGCACAACACCTGCAATCTCAAACTGAGGCTGAATCCAAAAACCACAAAAATTCCCGTGGCGTTCCACAATCTGCGGGGGTACGACTCCCACCTGCTGATGCAGGCCATCTCGAAGGTGGATGGCAGGATCACCTGCATCCCCAATAACACGGAGAAATACATTTCCTTCTCACTGGGGCAGCTGTGCTTCATCGACAGCGTTCAGTTCCTGCTAGCGTCGCTAGACAAACTCGTCTCAGCCAACCGACTGGAGGACCTCCAGATCACGACGCGATACGAGCAACAGAAATTACTCATGCGCAAAGGTGTTTACCCCTACGAGTACATGGACTCCTGGGAGTGCTTCGCAGGGCGCCGCCTCCCCGTGAAGGAGGCTTTCCACAGCAAGCTCTTGGACGCGCACATCAGCGACGAGGACTACGCCCACGCGCAAAAGGTGTGGAGCGCCCTCGGATGCGCGACCCTCGGGGATTACCATGATGCGTAAAACCGGGTCGATGTCCTCCTGCTGGCCAAAATCTTCGAAATCTTTAGGAAGACCTGCCAGAGGCAGTACGGGCTAGATCCAGCGCATTATTACACCAGCCCCGGCCTATCGTGGGATGCTCTGCTCAAGAAATCGAAAATTGAACTCGAGCTGCTGACGGACTACGATCAACACCTGTTCATCGAAAAAGGAATGCGAGGAGGCATCTCCATGGTCTCCAAGCGATTCGCACGGGCGAATAATTCCGAGGTGGAAGGGTACGACCAAGAAAAGCCAACCACACATATCCAATACCTAGACGCCAACAACCTCTATGGATGGGCGATGAGCCAGCATCTACCAACCGGAGGCTTCCGGTGGGTGGAAGAAGCGGAGCTGTCTGGGAGCGCGGATCTCCCGGAAGACGGTCCCGATGGGGCAATACTCGAGGTAGACCTCGAATATCCCGAAGAGCTACACAAGACCCACAACGCCTACCCGCTCGCGCCAGAGCGCATAGTGGTCCAGAAGGAGTGGATGTCGGAGTATCAGCACGACCTACTTGGCGTTGGGGTGGCGCCTACCGAGGTCGAAAAGCTGGTCCCGAACCTCCGCGACAAGAACCGCTATGTGCTCCACTATCGAAATCTCCAACTCTATATATCGCTGGGTATGAAGCTGAAAAAGATTCACCGCGTTCTCCTGTTCAAACAGAGCCCCTGGATGGAGCCCTTCATCCGGATGAATACGGAGTTCCGGGAAAAGGCCGCCAGCAACTTCGAAAAAGATCTGTAAAAGTTGATGAACAATTCCGTATTCGGAAAAACAATGGAGAACCTGCGGAAACGGGTAAATGTGAAGCTTGTGCGAGTGAGTGAGGAAGACAGGCTGAGGCGACTCATCGCCAGTCCCTCATTCGCGCGATCTACGATATTCGACGATGATCTGGCTGCCATTCAGATGCATAAGAGCCACCTGACGCTCAATCGTCCCATCTACGTGGGGGCCAGCATCCTCGACCTATCAAAACATCTCATGTACGATTTCTATTATAATGAAATCAAGAAAACCCATGGCGAACTTTACACAGATACGGACTGCTTGAAAATGCAAATTGAGACACCCGATTTGAAGGCCGACATGACAAAGCGAGCCGATCTGTATGACACCAGCAATTACCCTCTCGAACACCCATTCCACTCGATGGCCAACAAGAAGGTCCTCGGGAAAGTGAAGGACGAGTGCGAGGGGCGTGCCGTCGCTGAATATGTTGGGCTCAGGCCTAAAATGTATTCTATCCTAGAGACCGGAGGGAATAACATCAAGAAAGCCAAGGGTGTGAAAAAGTGTGTGGTCAAGAAACGCATCCGACATGAGCAGTACAAAGAGGCTCTCTTCAAAAAGCGAACCTTCCGCCATGGCATGGACGTCCTCCGGTCAGAGCGCCATCGCATCTACGGGCAGCGCCTGAACAAGGTATCGCTCTCGTGCTTTGATTCAAAGCGATGGATCGCTGGAAACGGGGTAGACACGCTGGCCTACGGACATTATAGAATCCCTAACGATTGAGGACTCCATCCGGCGGTAGCTGCGTATTGGGAGGTATTATAAGAAGCTCCTCGCGTACAAACCCCCGCGGAGGGCCGTCCAGCAGGTAGTACAACACGGGCTCGCCGGACTTTGTAACCGAACGTCCGAGCCGGTACACCTTTAAAGACCACACAGGGTCAGTAGCACTCCGACGGCCGCCCTCGACCTCGCCGGGCTGGTAGAGATACCGAACGCCCGCATTGGGGGGGGGGGGGGGCTTGATCTCGTCGAGACCCACCGGGCGACCAGGAACCACCGAAGAGGGTTTTTGCGCCACCGTTTTCGCTTTGACGGCATCAAAGGGACGCTTACCAGTCAGTCGTGTCACTTCTCCATTCAAAGCCGAAACAACGGCTGGCAAGCGAGCCACCCACTCCGTCGATCGTTTACCGGAGGTGAGCAATATCTCCTTGGCGTATTGGTGGCCGAACAGCCTCTCCGCCAAGGTCCTGTTGAAGCGCTCTACAATCCCCTGGTCCCTGTGAATATCCACGCGGCCGCGCCTAACCTCAACATTGTGTCTAGCTAACAGCTGATTGACCGTGCCTGGGGTCGACCTGGAGCAGCTTGGGCCACCTCAGAGGGCCTCGCCAGTAAATGCGGGACAACGTCTCAGCAACCTCCTTAGCCTCCTTGGTTGGCAGGGGCTCAGCGGCCTTGAACCGGCTGGCAACATCGACTACCGTGAGGGCATACCTGTAGGTCTTACGACCACGCCGGTCATGCGGTAGGAACAAGAGGTCGGCCTGGTGAACCTCATTTGGTGTGCTAACATCAAATTTTTGCCTAGGAATACGTCGCGGTGCGGGTAGATATATCTGCCAGATGGCCTGTTTTTTCCAACCATTCCTTCGCCACGCCTTCCGAGACCCTCGCTGCGGTCGAGAGTTTTCCGATCGCCGCGATTCCTTTCCAGTAGCCTCTAGGGCTGTAGTAGAGCTTAGCTAAACGAGCAGCCATCCTTATTATAGAAAGCTCTAAATATATAATTCCAAATCCTTGAAGCAAAAAAAATCCCGCTACGTTTGGGTCATAACTATGACATAAAAAAGGACTCTAGAAAATCCTTTTTTGTTTTATCCTGATATTTTAATTTAAGCAGCTAGGAAAGATACTTTGAAATATGTTTTAGTTGGATCTTTAGTGTGGACTCTTAATCCTTCATTTAACACATAGAAAGGAACTTTCATATTGTCATCTATCTTTTTAGCTACTACTTTTGGTGCGTAACATTTAAAATCATCTCCTATTTCATTAACAAGAGTTAACACAAATGATGCACCATATGAAGTATTTACAGGTTTAATCTTAGTTATTTTTAATACTTCTAATGGTAGATCTCTCAATTTTACCAAATGAACATTATTATCAAACATGGAATGGAACATTGATGGAAACGATTCCATTTTTTTAAATTTATATTGATTAATTGTTACAGGTTACCTTTATTACTTGCTATATTATATGGATTATATTTCTCTAATTAAAAAATTATTTATTTATCAATCAATTGGTTTCAAATATGAACAACCTGTATTTTCTTTCATTAACTCAATTTGTAGGCGACCAACCCCATCATAACCATACCTCCGACGATGAAGACCGTCTCGCGATCCCGTTGCTCGCTGCTCGGCGTGTAAAAGTCACTGAGCTGTGGCTCGCGGTCCAAGGATTATTTGCCAAAGACCATGGCTTACCGATCCATCGCGGTGTCAACCCCTTTGATTTGCTCGGCCGCGTCATGCTCGCGGCGGTAATTTTTGCTAATCCAGTCAAGGCGCTCGGCACGTTTTTGATTCCACTCATTTTTAGCGGTCTCGAGCTGCTCTATGGCTTTGTCGTGCCTTTGACGTTCCTCGTCGGAGTGCTTCCCTATAGCTGGGAGAATAGAAAGTTGCTGCCGGTGAAGGCGAGGGCGTTCACAATGGCCCCACCAACAAGCATCAAGACCGAGGCCATGATGAATATATCACCTACTCATATTACTTCAATATATCCGCCGGGATGATACCCTGTTTGATCAGCATATCCTTAGTCGCCATCGCGAGGCCTATATCCGCAACTATCATGCCGACGTCGCGGGGGTGAAGTCTAGCTTGGGAGGCGCCCCTCCAAAGGCCATTTTACCAAGTCGTGCGTATCCTATGGCGAGGCCGGACACGACCGCGCTGTGCATGTGGTACAGTGAGTTCACGAGCATTGTTCCGTCGGTAGTTGCCATTGTTATTCCATATAGAAAGGATCTTTACTACTCTCTAATTCATGTGTCTGCTTCGCAGCTGGCCGGTGCGAAGAAACTGGCGAAGATTTACGATGAGTAATAAGCAACGCCGCACCGACAAGACCGGCCAGCCCTACGATCCACAGTTGCATAGATGCGGGTTGTCTTTCAACAGGCGCCTCCACTTTGTGCTGGTGGTGTGGCTCAGGCGGGCCCTCCTCCACTTTCTGCGGGTCGTGTGGCTCAGGCGGGTTCTCCTCCGCCCGCATGGAATCCTTCGCTCTCTGCAAGTCACGCTTCGCCTTCTGCGCAGCAGCGCCCTTGACCCCTGCTGCCACCCTTTTGGGATTTTTAGGTTTTGGGGGGTTTCACCTCCTCCTCCGGAGGGGCAGTAACTCTCAGCTTTTCTTGTTGCTCCGACATCATCATCTATTGAAACAGTACGCGTTACTTCAACACGGCAATGCCGGACCGTAGTGAGAGCTGCGGTGAGAGGTTCTAGATACATTCCGTATACCGATGGTACAGCTCGCAGGAGGCGGTGCTAAGGGCATGTTCAACAAAAGGGTCAGCCTCGAGATCGGTTAACAGCTGAGGCTGGCTTTCGATCGGAATCGGAAGAATCTGACTGACCACCTGGGTGTACAGCTGCAGGGCCGCCTGCCCCAATGTTTTTGTCATGACAGCACCTAACCTCATTTCATAACGGGCGTAGAGCTTTTCAACCTCGGCCTCCGTCAAAGATTCAATCTTATCAACGGTAAATTCCTTCCCAAGGTACTGTTTGGCCTTACCCCCCGCTGCGAGTGCAATGAGTCTCTCCCGGTGGTCTTGCGCGTGTGGTGCTACCTCTTCCCGCGGTACAGCTGGTGGCGCTGCCTCAGGTGAGGTGGGCTCAGCGAGGATATCGTCGAGCAATTCGTCTACGGTGGCCATCTTGAAACGAGTGATAATAATTATGGTATATAGATCTCTTAGCTCTAATATAATCGCGGGCGATCACACCTAACATGGTAATTTGTAAAAATAAAACAGCGCCAACCTCCAAATTCATGATGATGCTTACCAATGCTCTAGCAATACTCAGTAATGCTATTAGCAATGCTCAGTAATATATACTATTAGCAATGTTCAGTAATGCTATTAGCAATGCTTAGTAATGTTATTAGAAATGCTATTAGCAATGTTCAGTAGGACCTTAATGCTTAGTAATGCTATTAGCAATATTCAGTAATGTTCAGTAATGCTATTAGCAATCTTCAGTAATGTTCAGTAATGCTATTAGCAATCTTCAGTAATGCTGTTAGCAATGACTTTGTACGTAGCTGGTTGGTTAGTCTTCAACAGAAGTTTAGCGTGCTTCGTTTTAGCGAGCTGTAGGCGAATTATGGCCCGCTTCTCTGGTGGGACTATATCATTTTCACGAAGACATTCGTCGAAGCTGTCACGATCCTTGCAGTGGAAGAGACCGACCCACTGAGTTTGTTCGCGAAGGTCTCAGAGAACGGAGTTGTATCGCTGCGAGAGGACCCAGACCGACTGCTCGGCATGGCGACCGGAGAAAGCCTCTTCTTCGTTAACGCCTTCCTCACGCTGCAGTCGTCGATTATGTACAAGGTGGGCGTCCCCTCAAATAACTTGTAAAAAGCGCGCAGCCAATCGTGGAGCCGCTCGCCTGGGTCTACGATATAGACCGTACCTCCGGGTCGCTCCAAATCCAAGGGCGCCGCTGATATAGGAGCGATTGTGCTTGATCGAAGGGCACAGGATCACGATGTGTTGAAAGAGAGATTGATAGGGCCCCTTCTCCAGCAGATCGAGAACGAAAACGGTTTTTCCGCACCCCGTCTGACCGGCGATGATCGCCGAGTGGGGGCTCCGCGGTAGCATGTTAGTAGAGGGCGCTAACGAATCGGCCATCTTGAATGTTGAGCTGCGCGTCCATCATGATATAGAGGTATTATATTCAAACGACCCGCGGCCTCCACCTTTTTCGCGATCTGAATGGTAACGCCCTCGGAGGCGTTCTCGATCCTTCGCCCGCTGCCGTGGAGCCTGTTGTCGTCGGACGTTCTTAGATCGAGCCACAGAGCGTATTTTGTCGTTAGGAACTTTGCTAGCGTCACGTTGGCGAGCTCTAGATCCTTAGCGACCATCCCCACTTCGGGGTGCCGCTTACCACCTCCCAGGAAGAATGTTTTAGCTTCGTCCCATTTCTGATCGGCGCGCATCCCCTGTGAGTATAGCTGATTTGGGATGCCCTCTACCGTCATTTCGACCTTCTCGATTTTCGGGTTGTAGAAGGATTCGCTGTCTCGCGCGAAGGCGGCTGCTGGGCCCTCGAACAGCATCAGCATCCCCTTCATGCTGCGGGTGGGGGTATTCAGGTTGATGTTCCACAGGGTGTCAGATTTGTCCTTCACGATTTTGCGGTGCCGGAGAACGCGCTCGTAGAGGATAGTCATTCGGCTCATATACTGATTGCGAATCGACCTGGCAAGCGCGGGCATGGTGACCATGTCGTACTCTAGCGAAATGTTTTCTATGTCGTAACTAGCGGCAGCATCGCCGGTGGCCTGGATGACGCGGTCGTGGGAGTTGAAGGTGAGTTCGTACTCGAGCCTGTCTCCTAGCCCCGACTGGTAGAACGGCATGTGACTTTCAAAGTCGAGAGGTGTGTAGAAACGATTGCTGTAGGTGGTTGAGATGGCGTCGTCCTCATCCACATCATCATCGCCATCGCCGGCGCCAACGCGCAGCTTCGTCGCGTTCCGTCCCTTCGTAGCATCAATACCCTGATAGTGGGCATTCCCCTTTTCCCACCTCGTCTTCCAAACGTCTAGGTAGCAGTGGTACACGTCGCTGTCGTGGTTTTTCTTACAATCGCGCGGCCGATGTTCTGAACCACGGTTCGGTTGGCGTCGGTGGACGTCAGGCTGATCGTAAATGCGAGCCGCGTCGTCCCTGGGACGATAACATCGTTGGCGCCGAGATTTGGGAACCGTACGAGGAGCTGTTGGTTTTGATCGATGGTTGAGGGGTTGTTGGTGACTACCACGCTCTGGCGCACCCCCTTGATCCCTACGGGTCTCTCAGTCTGCAGTAAGGGTTTAGCTTATGCCCGTAGTTAGAGGAAGCCATGGCTATATTAGACGGGTACGGCGAATGTTTAATATAACTAAACATGGAGGACATTGAAATGGATCCCGTCGAGGGAGGTTTTAACGAGGACACCGTCGATGAAGAAACTACGTTTATGGACGTCAATCCAACGTCAGATGTTGAGGGGGGTTTAGAATTGGACCCTTATGAAACTTCGCGGGACCCCATCTATAAACTTAATCAGGATAATCTTAAGGAAGCGATGGACTCCTTCTACAATGCTTTGGCTGAAAAGGGACTCACCCCCGACCTAGGTCGAGATCCATCGAATTTCGAATTGTATGAAGGGAAGGAACTACGGCTAAAGAAATACCCCGATTTTAGAGTTATCAACACTAAGACGGGGAAGCCCCTTGCGTTTAGCACTATAAGGAGCCGTGGGGGTTTTCAGGTAATCCAGGAGTTGGGATTCACAAATGAGGGACGGGTTAATCTAACGCCGAAGGACGTTGAAGGGTTAAAAGTCATTGAGATGCAGGTGGATGCCGCCATCAACGTGAGCCCCGAATCCATCAACAATCTCATCGCGACGATCGAGACACATAATTATAATCAATCAGTCTGACCTGCCGTGGAGGGAGATTTTGGGACTCGACTCAGCTCTGAAAACCCTGCGCGGCACAAGGGCGGTGCAGGAGAGCAAAAACTCGTTGCTCTCCAGGAGGTGATTGAGAGATACCGCGAAAAGCTTAAGGACCCCTCAACGTCGGAACAAGCGGAGCAAATTGATCGTGAACTTAAAAAAGCCGAAGATCAGCTCGCGGCGGTCCAAGACAGCATCAACTCGCTCGACGGCCAACTCCGGTCACAGGTCCAACAAATCCGCGAGTCGATCAAACGGTTTTTCAATGAGGATGCCACGCTCGCTGAGCGCGTACGGAACTTGTTTCGCGAGCAGGGGGTGACCATCGCGTCCATCTTAACCGCTATTGGGATGGCAATATCCACCCTCGTTCTAGCTCTGAGAGGTGGTGGCGCACAAACACTCCCACCAACACCACCAACCTCCGACAAAGGAGGGTTGAAGGAATGGGTCAAAAAACACCTGCAGTCTCTTGGACGC
Organism: Luidia sarsii; assembly: GCA_949987565.1. Lineage (NCBI taxonomy): Eukaryota > Metazoa > Echinodermata > Asteroidea > Paxillosida > Luidiidae > Luidia > Luidia sarsii. The sequence goes on along the minus strand of OX465103.1, from coordinate 19,579,353 downwards.
GCCCTGGCTAATCTAGCGGGTAAAGCGGCTGCGGCCCTTCCAGGTATCATCGGGTCTATCGTTTCCTGGCTACTCTCACTTCTCGCGCAGACAGCCAACTGGCTAGGAGAAAATCTTTGGGCGATGGCTCTGACGGTAGGAGGCCTCCTCTTGGCGGCTGCCCGGGACTGGCTATCGTAGAAGCCAAATCGCTGTTAATATTATCGCGACCCCGCCCACGACTAGGGCCGTTTTTTCATCCTCATGCTCCGAGGCTGCCTTGTTTGTGAGTTGTACAAGCTCGCTGATGTCGGGCCTGGTTGTGGGTTGTACGGGCCCGTCGGTGTCGGGCGCTGCCCCCGTCGGGAGACTGACCATCGGTTGTACGAGTCCTTTCTCACCGGTGTCGTTCGCATATCCGGAGTGGGCGTCGCTTAAATTGATATTCCTATTCACACCTAGATGGTTCTCAGCAGTAGAAATGATGATCTCATTGTTGTAGCCCACCACCCCTCGCTGGACTTTTAGAACCATATCGCTTGGCGCCATGTATAGGTCAATTCCGAAGGCGAAGTCGACCTTACTGCGTTTATTAACACATGCTCATAGCGCGCTACCGACGAAGGGAGGTCTACGGGGCTACTGATAGCGCTTTCGATGTTGGCTAGGATCTACTTCTGCGCATCGAATGCGGTGCCGGTGCCTAGAATGCGCGTCCTCGTCTGCCCTTGAGCCCCTAAGAGCGCTCACACGTAGGTCCTGATGCTCTCGTTCAACCGCACAACACCCGCTTCGGTTAATCCTTCAGACTTGTCGAGGATGAAGGTGGTCCACAGACTCCACACGCTCTCCCCTTCTTGCCCAGGAACTATGTAATCGACGGTGAATGGGGCCGGCCTTCCAGAGCCTGCGAAAGACATCCGGTCTTTTCTGTAATCGTTCGACGAAATAGCGAATCTGGGCTGGAGCATGTCGCTTTTAATCAGATCGTCGCTGACCGCTTTAACGGTCCGTACTTTCCCTTTCCACCAATGATATTGTATACCCAGACCATTATTTAGCTTTTCCGCCGCTTCCAGGGAAGCGGAAAAGCTATATCTGTTGTTCAGCTTTTTTAGCTTTTCCGCCGCGAAGCGGAAAAGCTATTGTTCTTGTTCTGATTTTTTTAGCTTTTCCGCCGCGAAGCGGAAAAGCTATTGTTCTTGTTCTGATTTTTTTTTTATTCCTTCTTCTTCTTCTTCTTCTTGTCGCCAAAATCCCTTAGACTTTGTACATGGGTTTTGTAAGAGCCACTTTGGCCATTGAACACACTTGGATTTTTTTCAAACTTTGCGGATGCATAGAGCCCTTTCTGAAGTTATGCACAGTATCATTGAAACCATCGTGACGTCACCACGTGTCACGTGACAATGCTTTAAAGTGGCAAATTTCAAACTCCATTTTAAGCAAAAATGCAATTTCGTTTGGAATCAATTTTGCAGTATATCTAAGTTGGGAAAAGGTGTATCCAAAAATTGCCCTCATTTGATCGTGATGTCATCTCATGAATATTAATGAGGTCATGAAATTTTGCGATTTTAACATTCAATTGAGCATATTTGGCCAACGGAGCAAGATTTGTTTCATTTTTTCGATTATATCTATTGGGGAGGTAGTTTAGAAACACCCTCCGGGGCCAAAATGCCATGACGCAATCGTGACGTCATCAAAATGCGTGTTTTTATAACACATATCAGCCATTGGACAATCGTCTCGAGATTTGGTAGGCATTTAGCTATTGGGCTAGACATTCTAAATCCTGAGTTTCGAAGCAATTAACCATTGTTCAGAATTATTATGATTTTTTGAATGTTATAATGAAGTCCCATACACTTTGTGCACGAAATATGCACGTGCGTTTTGGGGTAGAAATTGAGGTTACGAGTTCGAATCCCGCTGATGTCAATTTTTTTTATTTTTTTATATTTTTTTTTTAAGAGAGCCAGATGCGGAAAAGCGTTATGTTCTGTTAGCCAACAGACATAAATCTCTAGTTTTTATTCCTTCTTCTTCTTCTTCTTCTTGTCGCCAAAATCCCATAGACTTTGTACAGGGGTTTTGTAAGAGCCACTTTGGCCATTCAACACACTTGGATTTTTTTCAAACTTGGCAAATGCATAGAACCCATGCTGAAGTTATGCACAGTATCGTTGAAACTATCATGACGTCATCATGTGTCACGTGACAGTGCTTTAAAGGGGCAAATTTCAAACTCCATTATATGCAAAAGTACAAGTTCGTTTGGTTTCAATTTTGCAGTATATCTAAGTTGGGAAAAGGTGTATCCAAAAATTGCCCTCATTTGATCGTGACGTCATCTCATGAATATTAATGAGGTCATAAACTTTTAAGATTTTAACATTCAATTGAGCATATTTGGCCAACGGAGCAAGATTTTTTTCATTTTTTCGATTATATCTATTGAGGATGTAGTTTAGAAACACCCTCCGGGGCCAAAATGCCATGACGCAATCGTGACGTCATCAAAATGCTTGTTTTTAAAACGCATATTTGTCAAAGGTCAATCGTCTCGAAATTTGGTGGGCATTTAACTATTCGGCTAGACATTCTAAATCCTGAGTTTAGAAGCAATTGACCATTGTTCAGAATTATTATGATTTTTTGAAAAATACAATGATGTCCCATACACTTTGTGCACAAAATATGCACGTGCGTTTTGGGTTAGGAATGGAGGTTACGGGTTCCAATCCCGTTGATGTCAAATTTTTTTTCATCAATTGTTTTTTTTTTTTTTTAAGAGAACCAGATGCAGAAAAGCAGTATGATCTGTTTTGCAAACAGACATAAATCTCTAGTCTTAGTCTTCTTCTTCTTCTCCCCCAAAGCCCATAGACAATGCACAGGGGTTTTGTAAGCACGACTTTAGTCATTGAACAGACTTGGATTTTTTTCAAACGTGGGAAATGCATAAAGCCCATGCTGAAATTGATGCTAAACACCTTGATATCATCATGACGTCATCACGTGTCACGTGACCTTGCTTTAAAGGGGCAAATTTCAAAATCCATTAAAAGCAAAAGTACAAGTTCGTTTGGTTTCAACTTTGCACTGTACCTAAGTTGGGAAAAGGTGTATCCAAAAATTGCCATTAATTGACCGTGACGTCATCTCATGAATATTTATGAGGTCATGAACTTTTCAGATTTTCACATTGAAATGAGCATATTTGGCCAACGGAGCGAGATTTTTTTCATTTTTTCTTTTATATCTATTGGGGACATGGTTTAGAAACACCTTCCGGAGCCAAAATGTCGTTACGCAATCATGACGTCATCAAAATGTGTGATTTTAAAACACATATAAGGCATTGGCCGATCATCTCGAAATTTGGTATGTAGTTAGCTATCGTGGTAGACATTCCAAATCTAAAGTTTGGAACCGAAGGACCATTGTTTATATTTTTTATGAATTTTTGAATACCACACTCGAGTCCCATAGGCTTTGTGCACAAAATATGTACATGCGTTTTGGAGTAGGAATGGGGCTATTCTATGACTTGTTACAAACAGAAGCGGAAAAGCTCTATGCTCTGTTTCACAACAGACATATATTTCTCGTTTTGTCTTCTTCTTCTTCTCCCCCAAAGCCCATAGACAATGCACAGGGGTTTTGTAAGCACGACTTTAGTCATTGAACAGACTTGGATTTTTTTCAAACGTGGGAAATGCATAAAGCCCATGCTGAAATTGATCCTAAACACCTTGATATCATCATGACGTCATCACGTGTCACGTGACCTTGCTTTAAAGGGGCAAATTTCAAAATCCATTAAAAGCAAAAGTACAAGTTCGTTTGGTTTCAACTTTGCACTGTATCTAAGTTGGGAAAAGGTGTATCCAAAAATTGCCATCAATTGACCGTGACGTCATCTCATGAATATTTATGAGGTCATGAACTTTTCAGATTTTCACATTGAAATGAGCATATTTGGCCAACGGAGCGAGATTTTTTTCATTTTTTCTTTGATATCTATTGGGGACATGGTTTAGAAACACCTTCCGGAGCCAAAATGTCGTTACGCAATCATGACGTCATCAAAATGTGTGATTTTAAAACACATATAAGGCATTGGCCGATCATCTCGAAATTTGGTATGTCGTTAGCTATCGTGCTAGACATTCCAAATCTAAAGTTTGGAACCGAAGGACCATTGTTTATATTTTTTATGAATTTTCAGATTTTCACATTGAAATGAGCATATTTGACCAACGGAGCAAGATTTTTTTTTTTTTTTTTTGATATCTATTCCGGATGTAGTTTAGAAACACCCAAATGGGCCAAAATGTCATGACGCAATCGTGACGTCATCAAAATGCGTGTTTTCAAATCACATATTTGCCATTGGACAATCTTCTCGAAATTTGTTGGGCAGTTAGCTATTGGACTAGACATTCTAAATCTTGAGTTGGGAATTAATTAACCATTGTTCAGAATTGTTATGATTTTTTTAATATTATAATGTAGTCCCATACACTTTGTGCACATAATATGCACGTGCGTTTTGGGGTAGGAATGGAGGGTACGGGTTCGAAACCCAGTGACGTAAACTCTCTTTTTTTCGTCCGTCACAAATCCAATTAAAACGACGCGAAATGGGCCTCAACCTATCATAGAATAAACATATGTATTTTGTTCTGTTTTTCTCTGTCTGTTTTTGCTTGGGTGGTCACGTGATAGCTCTTTAAAGGGCCAAACTGGCATGTGCAATCATGCCGCGATCTCACATCCCACACGTGACAGTGCTTTAAAGGGGCAACTTGTACACTACACTGTAGTAATTAATTATGGCTTCACGTAGGTAGATCTAAACTTCAGACGAAGATTACTACCTGAACGAAGAAAAAATCGTATTTTTATTTTGTCTTCAACCGACTCAACATATACCCCGGATTGAAAATATCAAAACATATTTCAGGAATTTCCTTTGTTTTTCATTGTTTACGTTTTTTATACTAAGGGCCATAGGTTTGTGTACAAATTAGCTGTGAAATCCATTAAGGGCCTAATATCAAATACAAATGGCTTCAAACTTGGCACATACTTAGGTTAGTAGATGGAGATTCATTGCAAAAAGTGAGCTCATCATGACGTCATCAGGGGGTCACGTGACAGGTCATTAAAATGTCAAACTTCAAACTTAATTATTAGCAAAAGTATCGGTTAGTTTGGTTTCAATTTTGCAGCATATCTAAGTTGGGAAAAGATGTATCCCAAAATAGCCCTCATTCGATCGTGACGTAATCTCATGAATATTAATGAGGTCATAAACTTTGAAGATGTTAACATTCAATTGAGCATATTTGGCCAACGGAGCGAGATTTTTTTCATTTTTTCTTTGATATCTATTGGGGACATGGTTTAGAAACACCTTCCGGAGCCAAAATGTCGTTACGCAATCATGACGTCATCAAAATGTGTGATTTTAAAACACATATAAGGCATTGGCCGATCATCTCGAAATTTGGTATGTCGTTAGCTATCGTGCTAGACATTCCAAATCTAAAGTTTGGAACCGAAGGACCATTGTTTATATTTTTTATGAATTTTTGAATACCACACTCGAGTCCCATAGGCTTTGTGCACAAAATATGTACATGCGTTTTGGAGTAGGAATGGGGCTATTCTATGACTTGTTAACAACAGAAGCGGAAAAGCTCTATGCTCTGTTTCACAACAGACATATATTTCTCGTTTCACTGCGTTGTTGTTTCGTGTTCGTGTTGTAAGATACACCGAACTCATCGCAGACGCGTTCGTAGTCCACCCGGGTATAATATGTGTCAAAGGCGTTCCAGATGTCGTCCTGGGGCATAGGCACGCTTAATTCCTTGATGATTCGGCGGGTTTGATAGTATACGTGAAACCTGAACATGGCTCGCATCATCAGCCTCTGCTCGTTAAGATGATCTTCCACCGAAACACCACACCCTGTGGTAGCGCACCAGACGGCAAAGTTGACTAAATTTTGCCAGAAATTCATGGGATGAGTTTGCCACTTATCGACTACATCATCGCTCTTTACCTGGGGCAGCTTGTACCGTTCGACAGAAAGAATATCCGGGTACTTCACACTAAAGCTCGACTTTGCGTCGGCCGCCTGGACCTGCACCACAGCCTCTTGCAAATTTAAAGACTTGGTGGAAAACACCCCACCTCGCTCATGCAACGCTTCGGGGTTTGATCTGAATGCCGTTGGGATGGATATTGGTTGTTGCGTGGGCACTGGGGTGGATGGTGGCGTTGTGGTGGATGGTGGCGCTGGGGTGGATGGTGGTGCCGTGGTGGATGTCGAACCTTGGCCTCCACCCCAGGTACCTTGGCCTCCACCCCAGGTCCCATAATACGGTGGTGGGCGTCTCCCTGCGTTTCGCCAGTTATTCATAATTTCAATTGAAGGTGCACACGTATAGTAATAGATAATCCAATATGTTTCAAACATCTCCAACATTCAAAGTGGGGACGCGGTGAGCCTTCAGCAGTACATCGATAACCGCGGTGGAGACCTGCGTGTTGGCCTCCGCTCTATCACCTATACGGTATAGGATGGTTTAACGTGCGCGAAGTGGAGTGTATCGAATGGGGTGGTGGTTATTTAGAAGAAATCCCTCCCGGGTTGTATGGCTTCATTGATCTACGTGATATCATCGATGATATCACCGGCGCTTCGTTGGAGGTGAGCCGAGTGAACGGGGTAATCACGCTGAATGTTGAAGAGGGTGGAATAGTCATTTCAGACGGACTGCTTAATTAGTCTCCTCGGATTGGATGACGGGCTGGGAGGTCTGCGGCTTGATGCCGGCACGTATAACGGTGACGGGCCGGTTAATTTCACAAACACGAAAGAACTGTACATCCACTTGGAGCAAATCAACAGCACTTCCAACGTTGTGGACGGGGCGCCGTCTAGCCTTTTGACTACGGTCGGGCTCGGCCGTCACCAGTTTGGCGATATTGTTACTGATAGGGTTAGCATCCCGAATTCAAGCGTCTCCGAGATGGGGCTTTGGATGAATTAAAGATTACCGTTTTAGATGAATTAGGAAGGCCGGTTGACAACCACAACTGCCCAATACACCTAACGCTCGAAATAAAATGAGTATCTACGGACCTGGAAAAGAAGCTGTCACGAAGGAGTATGTTGACCGAGCTACTAAACATAATCACGCTCAAAATATACATGTTCTTGGCAGATATGTCGTCCTGTACGATGAGAAAAATAAAAAACAATTCTACTTCTCCGTCAGGGCGAAGAAAAACGTCGACCTCGACCGGAACATTTCGATAGATATCAGGAATGGGGTCTTCTACATGTCTAAAGGATTCGCCGATGTGATCATAAGAACCACTCTCCTAGACCAAGGAAGGAAGAATCTACAGATTATGCAACTCGAAAGGCCACTATCAATCACATTCGCCAAGCCCACCCCCAACCATGGAACCTCACCCTCTCAGCTAAATCGATGCAAGACGCAAACACCATCTTCTTATCATTCCTTCAACCCCCGCAGAATTTCCTAGAGGTTTACCTTGTATTTAGCGACGATGGGATGCTCTATTCGGTGCTATAGACACCTCGAGAGATGTTATACACAGTCAGTTCATCAGCTTGGATATTACACGGTTAAACCACTTCTCAATCAACTGCGAGTCCAATACACTTAATTTCCGGGTTAATGGAAATTTTAGGGGTACTTATGATTTCAATATTAATGTTCTCCTAAGGGAAGTCACCATAGACCTCGAACAGTTGGGAAAACTGAGCTTCTACGAAAGAGTGTTAAGTAAGTCTGAGATAGTCCAGCATTTCATCGACTACCACGTCGAGAACTTTACCGACGATAAGGTCTTAATCTAGACCTAGTTAAACATATAGTGCTATAAATAATATTGTTTACTCTGTTAAAATGAAGCAGCAAGCATCCGCCCCTCCGATATATCCACAGCTTGATCCGCCCGCGACCTTAGAGGTGGAGCCGGCGGACGGCTCCAGCTTCCGTCTTTCCGAAATTCGGAATCTTGAACGCGGTCTAGAGCGCGAGAGAGATGACAGAGCTAAGCTGTACAAAAAGTACCGCCGAGTCATTAACATAATCGATGGTGTTGATACTGCGCTGGTCACATCCAGTTTAGGAATGGGTGTGGCGGGCGTAGGCCTGCTCTCTACGCCTGTTGTTGTTGCTCTGGAAGCGGCTGCTCTTGGCTGCGGTCTTGCCGGTATTGCGGGGAAGTACGTCTCTCGACGGCTTCTAGTGAAAGCAAAGAAACACGATGAGATTCACGTTCTCGCTCTTTCTAAGCTCGACAGCATAAGCGATGTGATCTCGAACGCGCTTCGGGATGGGCACATCTCCCCCGAGGAGTTCCGGCTCGTGCTCGACAAGATGGAAAAATACCGTCGAATGAAGGAGGTTATTCGAGGTGAATCCCGCAAGGTCTACACCGCTCAAGGGGATGAGGCGTCAAAAAACGAGCTGATGGCCCAGGCTCGGGCTTCCATAATGAAAGAGCTAGCCGCGTCGAAATAAATTGCGGCTGTTTTGCTTCGATTGTGCCCTCACCGGATCGTCCACCCCATATAATATCACGGGATGACGCTACACTCGAAACCCAATATTGAACCAATTCTAAATCAACACCCCTGCATGCCGTTATCGTGTCCGGCCCATTTCCCCCCCCCCTCCAATTCCCCATAGGAGACGCTCCGCATATTTTACGCTCTTATATGGTCTGGGCCCGCCAGGGGGTGGGGCGGGCCTGCGGTTCTTCAACGAGCACGACATATATGTATACAACGTTGTTTTTGCGAGCAAGACGAAAAAAATGTAAAAACTGTTAGCTTATATAGTAATGTATATTGGTATATCGTTTGGGAATGCGAGCGAGCCCTCTGAGTGGGAGCTTAGAAACAACCAAATAGACACTATGTTGTGTTGGAAAACACAACGGGACAGACATGGAGGACGTCAGAATTTATACACTTATGAGACTGAAATAACGTGTCCAGAGGTTTAATTCACATGCAGAAAAACTCCACATACAGTACGTGGGAATGAAACTTTGAAAGTGAACAATAGTTGAATTGAAGACTTGGGCGTTGTCAACGGCGCCTCAGAACCAACTGCACCGAGTGAGACTCTCAGCCCGGTATATGAAGCAGTACAGTTACGTAACACACAATCAAACAGGGAATAAGTAAACATGTGCCGGAATTCCAACCAGCCAAAGGCTTGGCGTAATATGCAAAATAGGGCGCTAAACGCATCACAACAACTATATAAGAAAAGTGGTCCAGAACCCCCATTGTTTATACTACTTGAGGCGTTCTTGAATGGTCAGAGTCGCAAGCTAGAATGGCGTGTCCTTGCCTTGCTTGGCCTTAGCCCCCTTCAGCAGCTTCTGTTATGCAAATTTCCTTCCTGCAACGCCCTCACGCTGCATTCGTCAGCCGATTAGACAATTTTTGCCTGCTATACACATGCGTATCGCAGGCAAAGGAAAGTATTATGTCTAGTAAAAAACCATACCACCCTGGTGGTGTATAGTAGGCCCCTATATAGAATCTGTGACACTACAGATGAGAAATTAGCTGACATACCGGGTCAAGTGGCCGTTAATGACTTGTTTACATCACCCCAGGGGACAACTTCCTGGGGTTGAATAAATTCGAGAAAGATTATGAAATTCAGCCTAGTACGAAAGTTTGCAGAGCTATAGAGGTGAAACATGCAACTTTGTGCTCACAAACTCTCTCCCAACCACCCCAAACCATAGATAGAAAGTACTGTAATTAAAGATTGCGTACACCTCATCTTTCATGCTTCAAATGTTGATCACTCCATTCGATTTTTTGTTACAGATCTTCCCAGACATACAAAAGGCTTTTGTCCAATCTTCCACGCACAACCGCCCAATCCATAGCTTGAATTCTACGTGTACACTTATCAACAAACAAAATCAACATTTTCATACCTCTACCCTAAAAGAAAGGTATCTGACGATGGCCGATCCACAACGTACCTTGATTTGTAGAAAACACGATGGGAATGAAAACAGAAACTATGTATCCTCCAGTAACCGGTTTTCGACGATATAAGGACTTTTCTTCAAACTGAACAATGTGGACGAAAGTATCACACTAAAAGAGGTCTCAGTCACTTTCTCCACACCACCGACTATTAGAATAATCATAGAGAAGGTTTATCAAGCCTGTCACTTCCGTAAGATTACCCGGTTTTGTTGACGTCCGCGGCGCACCGCGCAGTAAGCATCGTCACCTATTTTCGTTGGTGGTGTTTAGTAAGGTGTCCCAGTGCAGCCAAACGCAAAATAAATTCTTAAAATTACTCAAAATGCTGTGTGGCACTGTAAATTCTTCCCTGTATTTTTTTTTTGTGTTCATCTTTTTTTTTTTTTAGACACTGCTTCTAACACTTTCCTCAAATCATTCATAATTTATGCTTAAAACGTATTGGTCTGGTTGATGTCTTCTTTTGTGACGTTTAAAAAAAATCCACAATCCTCTTTCTCACTGCTTCTTCAGTTATGACCTTTCCTAATGTCACTCCAGAGACACATTTTCTCCTTCTTGGTACTTTCTCTTGCTGCCCTTTTATTTTTTTATTTTTTTATAAAAGCCTATTGGGTCATGTTACTTTTTGTCTTTAAATGATAATATTAAAAATTAAAAAAAATTATATAAGCGAGACGCCCTATAGGAGCCTCCATAGTTTTTACCCAGAACGGACTGCCTCAACTTGCGTGATATGTTTTTTTTCTACGGATGTTGGGGTTTGTTATGGTACACTCAGATTTTTTTTAGGACCAACATTAAAGAAAACCGGAGCTTCGAAGCAACTGCCAATTTTGTACCTAGGAAAATTGACCCCAAAAGAGCAACTTTTTGAATCACACGAGTTTGGCCTCAGCACCTCCTCCTCCTCCTCCTCCTCCTCCTCAGTACCTCCTCCTCCTCCTCCTCCTCCTCCTCCTCCTCCTCAGTACCTCCTCCTCCTCCTCAGCACCCCCTCCTCCTTCTCCTCAACACCTCCTCAGCATCCCCAATCGGGGTAAATCCAGCTCCTCTTATACTACTCGGGAACGCGAATTCGACCACCGAATTCCATGACTTTCCCCTCTTTGTGAAACTCGTAGGTGTAGCACATAATGTAATTGTAGGTTGTTTTTAACACCAAAAAGATAAGCCAACATTTTTCTCTTGGTTTTATTCCCCTTTAAGCGCCGTTGGTATATAAATTATGAAATTCATTGGAAAATCGATTCCGAACCGCGCCACATCGCAGGCAAACAAGCCACGCTCTCTCAAAAGACTGTTTCAAATAATTATTCTGTGAATACAGCGGACGTATGTACAGTACGTATACGTATATGTACCAGCTGTATATAGGGCCTCAAAAAATGTTCATTCATAATAATGTGCAACTGTCTTTGGTGAGGCCACAAATCAGTCGTTCGGTCTGGTAAAAACGCTCGAGAGCGCTATTTAGTACGGTATAACCAAATCTGCTAATTCACACAGGTCGGCGTGAAAAACGTAACGGTTTGTTGCTTTTTCTCATTTCTCAGATTATCAGTATACCGGAGAGACCACTTTGGAAAAGGCTATGTAAACACAGGAAGCATCTCGAACGCAAAACACGAACGCAAATTACGCGACCACCTCTCATGAGCTTACCACGTACCCCATTCGAATATACCGGCCGCCCCTAAGGCAAACTTGGAATGTACAGTCATCTCCAGAATTACTGTATACAGTCACCGGCCGGGGGAAACATTATAGGAATATGGTGAAGGAGCCGGCCAGGTGACCCCGATACTCCGGCCATGCTCGAATACGTGCGGGAGCCACCGTCTTCGACGACGACAATAATATTATTATAAATAGATAGATAACTGGTTTATTCTCCCAAACAGACAATATGCCGCGGCAACCGAAGATTGAATTGCAACAAGTCAACACAGGAAGAAAAAATATGTCCATGCACAACTTTAAAAACATATAATTAAGATACACGCAACTACACAAACGTCAATTAGCTATACATTACAATTACAATTACAATTAAACTTACATCAATTAGATCCACAATTTCAAGTTGTTGAAGGCATATATAATTATAGCTTGGGCAGGGTCAAGACTGGTTACAGTATCGCACTGTTCTTGAATCTAACTAAGTTATCGGCATTGCAACTGGGGAATCTTAGAATTCCGGAGCACTCTATATCATTAGTCTGTCGCACATTTAAGGCACGGCTCGGTTAATTCGATCGTCTATCTCCCGGCCCAACGTGGGTATGCCAATTGGGTTTCTGAGGTATGTTGGGCCTAAATGTCTGGCCCTAATAATATAAGCTCGAGTCTGTACAAGTTCAAGAAGATTAGCATGAAGTTTATAGTTATTCCGCCATTCCAGAGTGGAACAGCATACTCCAGAAGGGGCCGCAGATGGCCTGCCCTTTATAATTATAATGTGAGAAGATCATCTAAATCCATGGCCTTTCAGAACACGGATCATGTGCAATCGCGTGTGTAAACCAAAATAGAATCTTGTTACCCCGTACCTTACAAACGTGTCCTTTCTGTGATGCAATTATTTCGTAAACACGAAATGATTTCGCGCGCACGAAAGAAGGAACGAAATCTTATTTATGTATGTGTGTCAGGACTTTCCTTCCCCTAACTGTCTATGTTTGTCCTTGTCACTTTGCCTTTGAGAAAGGTCCTGCTAGGATCGAAACGTCAGGCTCTCAAATGTTTGAGAAATTTTATTAAGCTTTTTTGTTTAAGAGTTTGTTTTCAACGAATGTCCTTTTAGAGGCTTCGTAGAATCAACGTATAATCCCACCTTTGTCTTGCTATTATTTATTAGATCCTTCTGCAAGTTCTGGATAGTGTGTAAACCCAAAAGTTTCACTGTTTCTGTCTGCTGTACAGTAGTTGTTGATTGCGGCATGTATAATGCTGACGGAAAACTGGTGGAGTTGGGGAGGGGGTCCCTCATGAAGTTGATTTCCATTGATCTACATTTAGCAGGATTGAGTTTCATATTGTTTCATAATATTATAATTCGCGTACAGAAGGTGCCGTTCACTACATATCATGTGGTGGCGATTTCAAGCAAATCCTCTCCCCTGACCCCGGACGGCCAAGAAACTGGTAAAAATCTTCTTTCTCACTCTTGGTTTTGACAGATACACAGACTTGACGTAGAGACTAGTAGGAGCCCCTCGAGCTTCGTGACGTAAGGAGTCTCCACCGCATGGTGACTGTAAGTTTTGTGATAAAGAGCCGGAAGTGTTGTGATAATTTGATACTAACGATCCTCCCATTTAGTTTGGTACATGCTTACATGTACGTTTTTCTCAACCGGATATTTAGCTTTGCTAACGATGAGCTCAGAGACACAATATGTGGAGTGTACTGTATGTAGTGTATACATACAGTGTACATCATCATGTACATGTACATGTACATGATGTACCGTACGCGTGTTTGATCCTGGTTTGATGTACATCTACATCAGTACATGTATTTGACAAATTGTACGGATGATTTAGCCTAGGATAGTCATGTACATAATGTACACGTACCATCTATGATTGTTGGAAATTGTTGCTGTTCACAATTTACGTGTTATTGCATTTAGTGATTTACGACTTCTCCTATTTGAATTATCAATTTGCTGTGACTTAATACCACGAGTACAAATGCAAGAATCCGGGATTGATATGGAGTTTGATCTCCAGTTAAATGACGACACTGCGTTTGACTTGTTTGGGGAAGTTAAGCAGAATTTGAGTTTGCAAATGCAAGACCAGTATCAAGGGCTTTCAACTGATGGCACAGGATCTGAGATAGGACTACTTGAAGATGGTATCAATACTCCCAATACAGGCAGTAGTGTATACAACAGTTCCAGCTTTTACGAATTAAGAAGTACACCAGTGGAAAGGTACATTTTACTACTTATAGTTATATTACTAGTTATATTACTTATTAGAAACATGATGTTTAATTGTTACTGATGAAAGTGATATTCATATTGATATTTCATTGTTAACATAACACTAACGTAGCAAGTAACACTACAGTAACAGTTATGTCGTGCACAAACTTTTGCAAAGTGCCCAATTTCCGGACATTCCAAATTTCAGAAATTACAGTCCTTAACTTAGGCCTACTCTTAAGGAATTTTATAAAATTGGTGAAATGTTATTGCTCGAAATTCTGTCGTTTCGAGAAGAGGAAATTTGTTGATTTTCCAATGGCAATGATCCCTCAGTCTGTGGAGCGACTGCTGAAACAAAAGAAAGAGGAGTTATGCTTTTAAAAATTACAAATGCCCTACTGGCTGTACTGCCCTCTATGTCTGAAAAAAGTTGGCATTAAATTTTAATTTTATTTCCACGGATGTTCTCATGACACCATAATAACGTTTCCACTGGACTAAAATTTATCTTAGTTTAGATGTCTCTCGTTCCCACGTAAATTTGACCAAGACGATGGTTAACTTAAAATAACCGAGCTGGCAATATAACAGCTCATGACTCCCTGAGGGTACTGCACATGACCTTTGACTTTGAGGTTACAAAATTACATTGATATTAAATTAATTAAACATTGATATTTCGCCTGTTTTGGCTTTCAGGCGCCCCCGTAACCTGCGTGACTTAATTGTCCGAGCAGAGGTTCCCCCTTTGGACTCTTCACCTCCAACCAAATTTGGTACATTTAAGTGTACCTCGAAATGCATTGTTTGCAAGACACATGTCAAGGAAATAGACTCTTTCAATGGACATTCTTCTGGGACTACCCACACGACCTATGGCTCTATCACGTGTTCTACCTCAAACATCATACTTCATCTCTTGTAGAGTTTGTAATATTCAGTATGTTGGCGAGACCAAAAACACCCTCAAAAAACGGATCTATGGCCATAGGTCTACAATCAAAACCGGTAAAATGGACACCCTGTTGTGTATCACTTCAATCTCTCTGATCATTCGATATCAGATATGAGTGTACTGGGCATAGAATCACTTGGTCACCGTAGTAATGCTGTCCGTCTTAGCCGTGAGAAAATGTGGATGAAGCGTCTTCGGACTATTCAACCACATGGTCTCAACATCCACGAGGGTAATGACAAACATCATGCAGCTTTCTGATAATCCTTCTTTTGTGTTCAGTCCTTCACTCTTTGTACTTTGTTTCACTTTGATATTCACTCTCTCCCCCTTCCTTCGTGTACATGTATCTGTTTTGTCCTTGTCACTCTGCCTTTGAGAAAGTCCTGCTAGGATCGAAACGTCAGGCACACTAAATTTTATGATATTAAACCCATCAAATAGAAAAATAGTTAAAAGAGGAAAAGGACGCTTACTTCATGTTCAACCATGGTTCAACCTAGTCCGAGTAATTTGGACCTTACAATCGCCCTTTTGTTTGTTTGGAGGGGTTGGGTGATTGTATAAGTAGAGTCCAAGACCTTAAAGGCCCTATACAACATTGGGAAGATCGGAAAAAATCGATGTCCACAGATTTCCTTCTAATTTACACAGTTTGTAGATGGTCATGATAGAATCCTCATGTTGAAATATTACGGTCTGGGATGCTGTAGTTTTCGAGAAATCGTTACTCAAACACCGAAATTATTTTTGATCTCAATAAGTCAATAAATCCGTTTTTCGGGCGATTCGTTGAATGCTGCCCTCACACGACCGTTAAAAGATTGTCATTCTTACTTGGTCAACGGCCGCAGTTTGTCCGAAAAAATGTGCTAGTGCACACACACGGGTACGGTACACACACGTGCATTATACATGTACTGTACACACACATGTAGTGCACACTGTGTACAGTTCGTGAAGTGCATCGTTACGCGTATTCATTCTGTTTATATCACGCTTATAACTTATAGTTATACTCAACTTCTGAAACTTCTTTTGACCTTTCAAAATGGAGAAAAGTTCGAAAGGAAATCGTGGAAGGCCGAAGAAGCACATGTCAGAAAGCGCCAAGAAAAGGTCGAAAGCGGAGGCTAATCGGAAGTTCCGTGCATCGCACGATACGACGACACTCTGTCTACTCTTAGTCTTACGCCATCCTTCTTGAAACGCTGGAGGTCCAAGGCAAATGAGCTTGGAGTATCCAATGCAAAGCTGGCCGAAATCATGCTGGATGGCCTAGAAAAGACGACCAGGCCTTCGACTGCTAGCCTCAGCCCCAACCAACCCAGCACAAGTACAGGAATGTGAGTAAATAATATATACTTAAAAAATGTAGATTAAAAATATTTCTAATAATATAGTAATAATTCTACATCATGTATATTCATTTCGGCAAGAGTTGCATACAGAAAAGTGCATGAAACAAGGTACTACTGTAGTACAGTACTAGTACTTCTAAAAAGTACTAGTACTAGTACTAGTACTAGTAGTACTACTAGTAGTACCACTACTACTCATAGTACTAGTACTTAGTACTTCAGTAGTACAGTAGGAGTACATTTTTTAATTTGAGTTTATTGAGTAAACATGGAAGAAAAACTTAATAATTTTGTTAATCAAACGTGGTGATTTGACCCTAGCACTTGGCACTTTAGTCAGTTTAGATAGCAGGACCTGCACCGGTGTTGAAGACATATAGTATTAGTAGCTTAGAAAGGTCCTGTTTGGTATATCCAATACTGTAATACTAGTAGTAGTACAGTTACTTATAAAGTATATAGTATTACTCAGTATAATTTGTAATATAGTTGCGGTAACAGTAACCCCCTAAGGATTGGACAGCTGAGATGTGAAGAGCACTGGTGTGCAAAACCAGAGGTCTCAGATTCAAGTCCCCGTCAAGACAAAGTTTTCTTTGCCATTTTTCAAAAGTGTGCTAAAGTTCCAAGTCACTTTTCCCTTATTCGTTTGTCTAAAATTATACATGGTTTAAAAAAAATCAACATTCCATTTGATGTAAGTGGATTAAACAGGACAATAATTTGAAATTCACACAGTGAAAATATTATCACTTATTGTGCGCAAAGGGCCCCTGATACAATGCATGTATACAAGTACAGTATTACTTGCCGCAAATTTAATCACACATTCCAACTTTTTTTTTCAGCATTTGATGTCAGGAGTCATTTGAAGCTTCAGTCAAAGCTGGCCAGATGATTGTAAGCAGATTGATTCCCTCCCGGACAAGACTTCATCAGAGTTAGTGCAGTATTGCTACAATCTGAGGTAAATACTGAAACTGGCCACAAAAGCTGGGTTTCCTCAGAGAACACTCTGAAATTCACTCTGATTACTTGAGATGTCGATTCTAAATCAATATACAATGCAGACTAAACAAATCAAATTTGATAATGTCAGGTTATCCCTTTATAAGAGAATAAGAGTATGTTCATTCAAAAAATACATTTCTTGTACAGGTTTCTAACGAGAGGATCATAGTGGATGCTTTGAAAAAAGAGACAATTGAAGAGAGGAGCCAGATGTCCCCCACCTATTAGCATCTCAAAGTGACAATACGTTCAACAAGTATTACGGAGCTTCCAAGCCAGCCTTTTCCAACAAGAACAGCGTGTGAGCGATCTTTGCAGAGCCTATCGATGTTGCACAAGGGATCTTCTATAATGTTGACACCTCATTAGCAGTTGAAACATGACATGATTGGCAAGAGAAGTGACTAGGCCATGAAATGACCAGAAATGCAGATTTATCTCAGATGACTTTCACTTTTGCAGCAGATATGGCAATGATCCAAATGTGTTCATAATTGTGTGTGATAATTGGTTTGGTGTGTGTTTCATTCAGTTGAAGGGGTGAATAAGAATGAAACAAAGTCTCAAGGCAGAAACCACTGCAGTGTGGAGGCACTCAAGTGTGGCCAAGTCAGGGGTACGAAAGGGGAACACTAAGGTAACAGTACCTTCTGCAGACAGACAGGCTTACTAAACCTAGTTATTTTGACAATTAATAATTAAGCATGATTCTGATTGATGACTGCAGCTTTCTCTAATTAGATCATTACTATTAGTGGGGTTTTTTCCAAACAGTTTTCTCCTAAGAGTTTTTTGTTGTTGTTGTTACTCTGCAATGTACGGATCAATTAGACATCAACTACTGCAAGAAACTTAGTGATGAACAGTAGCTTAAAATAAATTTAGAAATCATTGAGCTGTAATTTATCATGTAACCAAACACTATTTGTGCAATTGTTATTTGATAACGGGTTTAAGTCTTGGGGGTATTGTATTTTTTTAGTTTGAGTTTTCGGTTTTCCTTTTCTGGATTGTTTTCCTAAATTCAAAAAAACAATGTGATATTTTTTATTTTAGCAGGTTTCACCTTTGAAGGGAAAATGAAAGTGGCAAAACAGATAGGAAGGGGTAGAGGCCACTGGATATTGATCATCAAAAAATGACTAAGATTGAAAGCTGGTAGTTTTAGTCTTAAAGCAGTTTGCACTTATTTTTCTTATATTTTTGTAAACAGTTTTGTTTTCTGTTGAGAACAATGTTATTGCCCACAGGCAGTGTCATTTGTTGACTCTGGCAGATGCTGCAATTGACATCACGGAAACAAGTATTCCATATTGAACAATCAGTATGCCCTTGCCTTGCCTCAGGTTGTTGATACATGTACTATTAATGGTAATGTACTTACATTATTTTCCCCATCTTATAAAGTCAGGTATATTAAATAAACAGAAAACAGGATTTATGAGAGTGAGTGTTCCATCAACAGTGACGGGCAGTAGACCATAATTTGTACATAAAAGTAAACATACTTGGGTGTAAAGGATTAGGGCCTAACAAAACATTGTAATGTTGCTTGTAAGATTTACCTTTAATTTCATGGACATTTTGTTATGAATTAGGACAATAATTAAATGTTACTGTTCTTAATCTTTCACGTGTATTATTCCATACTTCATGTACGTGTAATTTTATGAAATTTTGAAAATTAAAAATTGTTTTGTTTTCATACAATGAGACATTATCTTTCAATTGTTCACCTTCCCAGCAAAATATAGAGATACAGTAGCTGTAAACGTTGCTGCCACTGCTCATGTAGAAGATTAACCCCCTGTTGCTGAGGAGCCAATAATGATCCCCTACCTCTGCCTCTTCTTCGAACTCTTCCCACCCCCTATTTCGTGTCCTTGCCCTTCCAAGTTCCAGTGCCTGCGTGTTCCCCTCTGCCCCGGCGTAAACTTTGCGGGAGTAGCCGCCAGTCTTCCTCGGCTCATCATTTTACAACCTCTTTACTAAAGTACTTGCACATTTTTTTTAGAAACCTTTCCAATGGTATGGACATCGATAAATCTAAACGGGACCCATTTTTATCTTTCAATGGAAGCAACTAGGAGCGACACGCTAAGCAAATGTAATTGAATGTTTATTTGTAAAACATTGTCATTTTTATGTCCTGAAACTGGAGCTTGAAATCCAGGGAAATTTGTTGGAAATTGCATTAACTTAAAAAACACCAGCCAGTAGCAGTACTGGCAGGAGGGTACGAAGCTGGCCATGGACGAACATGATTTTCACGGGACACTCACTCCGCAACCGCAACCCATTCCTTTGCGCATGTACAATGTACACACATGTACACTGTACACATACTTCACATCAATACGTGCTATGCTAGATAGTAGGTACATTTAGATGGGCTACACATAACAGGAAGGGGGGGGGAAGGAAAGTACCCGACTCTTTCTCTTTAGTCGGTAGCTCTTCTAATTCTATCGCTGGAAGCCATTTTCGCGGCCGTGACCGATAGGAAGACGTTCCGACTTTTGTAAACAGACTCGATCATCGCTCTCGATTATGCTATGCAATTGAATTTTCATGTCACTGTCTTGATTATACGTTCCACTAGCTATAATCCACGCGTGAGCCATAAGTTGATTTCGATCCTTTCCGGCTTTTTTTTTGGGGGGGGGGCGGGGGTGGAAAAAATATCGTCATTGACACATCACACTTTTGCCGGGGATGATTGGTGAAGAACGTGGCACTGAAAGCTGTTCGCGAATCGAAGAAGTCGTATCTATTGATCGAGGACCTGAGAATTTTCTATTTCGAAATGTCATAGCCGGAAGCTGCAGTTGGAGTTCGAACAGGACGGATAAATTAATGGGTGTTCTGGTCCTAGCTGGGTTCGAAAAAAAAGCTCTCTGAACCTGAATAGATTTTGTTTATGCACGCAAGTCAAAACTAACCATGGAAGAACTATAACATATAGGCTAATATGAACTAACGTAGGGTAACATTTTTCAATGGTTGGTTTGGTAATAATAATTTTACCGGCGTCGATGTCATTTCTGAGGCCTTTTGCTCTTTAGATGTAAATGTAACTCGACCGGTGCGCTCAGTTTCAGAGAAGACTGTGCACTTTTTACCAAATTTAGGGAAGTATTTTCTCTAATATAGGTATCAGGGCAGGGAGTTATCGGTTTAGAAGTTGCTAATGAACCTGCATGAGTATCAATAAAATACGAGGATAACGTCATTTATTAATTCCCCTCATCGTCAGATCGGGCTCACTACCGGTGATAGCAAGAACCATTGAACCAAACCCCGGCTGTGTATGGGACATAGACGAGTCAACCATGGAACTTTGAGTCAACTCTTGAAATAGTATAATTCTAACAACAATGTACATGTACACTGTACATTACATGTGCCTGTACAAGAAAAAGCAAAATGGATAACGCCAAACGTAGCCGTGCTGAGCCTCAAACGACGCACACTTTACCCATGGACCTCTATGCATTGACCATAGGCATTAGCATTACCCTCGCGTCCTTGAGTTTACTTTACATGGACATGTACAGTACAGTACACAGTACAGTACATGTACATGTACATACAGCTGTGTCGAATCATACGGTTGAATTTGCTAGCTGGCTGAAAGAAAAAAACCGTTGATGGCAAGCCAGATAACCTATGGCCACTAACAGCTTACATGTGTACCAGATTGAAACTAGCTGAAATACGGTCAAACGGTCACACTACGCAACGAACATTACGCCCAGTGTCTACTCCAACGAGTTTCCATAATCATTCACGTAACAACCTCTACGGTAACACCATGCACGCAGACGGCCATTCGATCGTACGTGCATAGGTACGTCTGTGATGAAGACATAATCAACACAGATCAGTCATCGATAATATTGAGGGCGCTGTTCAAAAATTCAGTGGAATCTTCTCGTTTCTTACAGACCGGTGAGAAAACCGTGACGGTTTTTTGCCTTTTTCTCCTTTCTCAGAAAACCGTTTGAGCTAAAACCTTCGCAGGATGGCTTTTTTAGAATGTTTAATGGTTTAACACACAAACTGTGGTAATCTTTTGACCTTTACCAATGTTGTATAGGGCCTTTAAGCAGGGTAACACAGGCTGTTAATGATTTTTCGACTACCGTGACTGCCCCGTACAGAAATCCCCAGATTTTCCCCCTAAAAGTAAAACACCTGTGAAACCAATCCACACACCTCTTTGGATTCAGTGAGAATCACAGATTTCAATACTGAACATTTACTCATGAATGTTTGTGGAAAATAAGAAATTTTCCCTCACTCTCCCTTTCAACGAGCTAAAACTTGGAGGTGGCCATCTAAAATTTTAAAGTGAACCAGTAAGCCCAGTAAATGCAAATCAATGACGTTCTTTTAGTGTTTATTCTTGTGAAACTGTACCCTTGTTCAAATGTGGAAGCTTCCATAAATTGATCTTTTAACGGTATGGTCTGTACATGTATTTCCATGTCCTTTGTTCCTGCAACTGTTTGCTCTATGGGGATTGAACATTCTAAGAAACCACTTCATCAAAAATCTGCTGACTTCCTTTTTTTTTTGAATATTCAATCGAAAATGCATAATTTTGGGATATTTGAGTTGCGATTTAATCACTCAAAATGACCCAGCCCTACTTTAAAGGCATTATCTGATCAAACTTGATAAGATCACCATAATGTAAAATCCAATCACCGATGGAGTCGTTGATTGGACTACATTTGGCCAAGAACAACATTTGGAGACTAGACATTTATGTCTGTTGGCAAACAGAACATAACGCTTTTCCGCATCTGGTTCTCTTCAAAAAAAAAAAAAAAAATTACATCAGCTGGATTCGAACTCATAATCTCCATTTCTACCCCAAAACGCAAACTTGTGCATATTTTGTGCACAAAGTGTATGGGACCTCATTATAATATTTAAAAAATCATAATAATTTTGAACAATGGTCGATTGGTTCCAAACTCAGGATTTTGAATGTCTAGCCCAATAGCTACAGTAACTGCCCACCAAATTTCAAGAAGATTCAGCATTTGTTTAAAAAACATAGATTTTGATGACGTCACAATTGCGTCATGGCATTTTGGCCCCGGAGGGTGTTTCTAAAGTACATCCCCAATAGATATAAACGAACAAATAAAAAAAATCTCGCTCCGGTGGCTAAATATGCGCAATTGAATGGTGATATCTGAAAAGTTCATGACCTCATTTATATTCATGAGATGACGTCACGTTCAATTGAGGGCAATTTTTGGATACACCTCTTCCCAACTTAGATATACAGTACTGCAAAATTGAAACCAAAGTAACCGATACTTTTGCTAATAATTAAGTTTGAAATTTGACATTTTAAAGACCTGTCACGTGACCCCCTGATGACGTCATGATGACCTCACTATTTGCAATGAATCTCCATTTACTAACCTAAGTATCTGCCAAGTTTTAAGCCATTTGTATCTGATATTAGGCCCTTAATAGATTTCACAGCTAATTTGTACACAAACCTAGGGCCCTTAGTATAAAAAACCTAAACAATGAAAAACGAAAGAAATTCCTAAAATATGTTTTGATATATTCAATCCGGGGTATATGTTGAGTCGGTTGAAGACAAAATAAGACTACAATTTTTTCTTCGTTCAGGTAGTAATCTTCGTCTGAAATTTAGATCTACCTAGGTGAAGCCATAATTATTGACTACAGTGTACATGTGTAGTGTACAAGTTGCACCTTTAATGCACTGTCACGTGTGGGATCTGAGATCGCGGCATGATTGCACATGCCAGTTTGGCCCTTTAAAGAGCTGTCACGTGACCACCCAAGCACAAACAGACAGAGAAAAACAGAACAAATACATATGTTTATTCTATATTAGGTTGAGGCCCACTTCGCATCGTTTTAATTGGATTTGTGACGAACGAAAAAAAGAGAGTTTACGTCACTGGGTTTCGAACCCGTACCCTCCATTCCAACCCCAAAACGCACGTGCATATTATGTGCAAAAAGTGTATGGGACTACATTATAATATTAAAAAAATCATAACAATTCTGAACAATGGTTAATTACTTCCAAACTCAGGATTTTGAATGTCTAGCCTAATAGCTTACTGCCCCAACAAATTTCGAGAATATTGTCCAATGGCAAATATGTGATTTAAAAACACGCATTTTGATGACGTCACGATTTCGTCATGACATTTCCGCCCTTGTGGGTGTTTCTAAACTTCATCAGGAATAGATATCAACAATTTAAAAAAAAAAATCTTGCTCCGTTGGCCAAATATGCTCAATTGAAGGTTAAAATCTTAAAAGTTTATGACCTCATTAATATTCAGGAGATGACGTCACGATCAAATAGGGCAATTTTTGGATACACCTTTTCCCAACTTAGATATAGTGCAAAATTGGAACAAAACAAATTTCCATTTTTGCTTTTATTTGAGTTTAAAATTTGCCCCTTTAACGCGCTGTCACGTGACACGTGATGACGTCATGACGTTTTCAAGACAACTGTGCACTAATTCAGCATTGGCTCTATGCATTTGCAAAGTTTGAACAAAATCAAAATTTGTTCAATGGTAAAAGTGCCCTCCGAAAAAACCCTGTGCTTTGTCTATGGCATTTTTACGAAAAGAAAAAGAAGAAGAAGAAGAAGAAAAACAAAAATCAGAACAACAACAATAGCTTTTCCATTGGAACGGAAAAGCTAATAAGTTCCAAAGAACAACGCAAAACAAGTTCTTTATGCAATGGGAAAAAAGACTCTTACAGGATTGGTTTTTGATTAATTGTAGGAAATCTTACTATCGTATTTATTCTTTTTCTTGCATTTAGCTCTGCATTACAAAAAGAGTTTTCACCTGGAGCCATGTCAACAAGAACAAACTTCAAACAGGAACTGATGCGGCAACAGATTCATGAAATTGAAAAGCAAGAACAGACTAAGTCCTGTTCCTCCCCGATGCTTGTAACACCTGCCATTGACTTGCCAAAACTCTCCACAATACCTGAAGTGCCAACTGACATTCTGAAGGTTTGTATCATTGTAAATGCTGTAGTTACCATGTTCATGAATGGCTGTTTTATTTTAGGTTTTACAATTTTTATAAACTTTTCCACCACTTCTAAGCAAGCAGAAATGCTATTTTGGTTTTTTTCTGCCACTATTAGCAAAGTGCAACTTTATGCTTTTGTTTTAGATCTGATTTTTAGGTAATTTTCTGTATCCAAGTTGGGAAAAGGTACATATTGTATACAGTAGGCCCTACAGCTCAAAATTAAGTGAACACACGCGTGGGACACGCAGGCCCTCCACGCGTGGGACACGCAGGCCCTCCACGCGTGGGACACGCAGGCCCTCCACGCGTTGGACACTGCGTGAAGAGAGATTCATTCAGGACCTGCTGGCTTTCATTAAGTGCGTGGGACTGTGTGGGACTGAGGTCCCACGCGTGTGATCTCCACGCGTGTCACACGCAAAACCATTTCTCTTGAGTTATAGCTTAAAATTACTGTGCCAGATCATCACGTCAGGTTAGTCCTGTTGGGCACTATTTGAGTGTACTTTGGTATACCTTGGGGAAAATACCCAGATCGTGAATACAGTGAGCCCTTGCAATGAAGTCGCAATACTGTAACCCTAGCCACTTTTTCCCTACACTTCAACATCAAAGGTTTGAGCGACTTTTTTAACTGCCCGACTCAAGAAACCCTAAATGGCTTACCGTCCAACAGGCTAATCACAAAATGGGTGTAATGCATTTCACAGACACCCAGCCAATCAGAGCTCTCTTCCCCACACACAGGCACATAGGCAGCTTGGCTTTGTGTGCTAAAGTTCCCTGAAATGGGGGGGGGGGGCTTGTCCATATACATGTACATGTACATGTAGGCCAGGGAACCGACGGCCGTTTATTGTCAGGGATCTGTATTATGTTCATTGGCTCTGTGAGCTCTGTGAGAAAAAAAAGCTGGCCCAACTTCTTGAGATGTTATGGCCCAGCCGAACTTTGTAGAACATTCACATTTAAGTATGGAGCTGCCAATCATTCTCCCGCAAACTGGCTACAGAATTTTTCTCACCTGTCCCGTAACTTTGGTTCAAATGATTTTCTTTTGTCGAGTGTTAGGAATAAAAGGAAGTCAGCGGAATATATGTACATTATTTGTGTGATTTCTGTCATAAAGCAAATGAGAAATTGCTATTTTTCCATTTTTGCATGCATGCCAACATCTCACACTCCACGCGTGGTACTCGTATGGGATTCTGCCCGCTCTGCGCATGCGCAATACCGGTATCTTAAAAATATAAGCAATGCACGTGTACTGGAACATTTATATGCATTTATAAAGATGAGTAAATCTACATACGTGTGCATCTTATGCAAGAATGATTGATCAGCAAAACTACACTTATACTTTTCAAGTATCATAATTTATCAAATAGGCATAGGCTTAGGGCTTGAAATATATATATATTTTAAAGAAAAGTGCCTACTGAGTTTACCGAAATATGCAAAATGTCAATCATTCCGATGGCGAAATATTTACATCTTATAGCAGGGCCGGTTTCTCTTAAAGACAGTACGACATGTCCAAAAACAGGCAGGGAAGGAAAAGGAGGCCGAAAATGTCTCGTGACGTCTCGTGATGCTTCGCGGACGGAAACGTACGAAAGCAGCAGTCACAAAATGCAGCGTCCACCAATAAATGATCACTGCCGGCCGAGGATCAGTATTGGACCTACCTCCATGGACAGCTATGAAATCACCAGCCTTTTCACCATCTCTCCCCTATTAATTATCGTCTCCGACTCATGAACTATTTCCAGCTAGCTGTTGCTCTGTGCTCTAGACATGATTGGCAGTTCTATTGTTAAAGGAGCCCAAGCTGGGTTAAGATTTCTGGGTCAAACCACAAATGACCTTCTGTCGGCGACCACAAAGGAATCTCTAAGATCTCATCTAACGGTGCCCAAGCTTATCTTGTCTGTTGTCTTTGAAGACGCCGCCAGTTCTAGGACGACTGGCTGGAGCTATGTGTTGATCGGAAATCCTCAGCCAATTAATAAGTTGATTCTTTGGAAGCAAAGCAGCCATTGGTGTGGACTGGTCGTTACGCTGGCGCAGTCCCACAGTTATGCCACAGTTGCCAACAGTATTACAATGTGGAATCTTGGCAAGCTGCCTGGCCGCTAGCCAGATCTATTCTAGCTTATTTTTTTTATCTTAATTTTATAAGGTCGCATAAGCCGCCCCCGTGACCCAAACCAGTGGCCACCCGCCCACGGCCGATCGCGTGACCCAAAGGGGCGGAGCATAAGTGACAAGATTTATTGCCGGACCTACATGTACATGTAGGCCTACTACTCCCTGGTGCTGGGCCACTACATTATTATCAAATTCTGGAATATTAAAAGCAAAATGGAAGTGCGAAGATTATGAAACGATCTTTCCTCACGGCAGTAAGATGGCACTAAAAACAATTTTGGAGACATTCTTTTTCAGACTGAAAACAACCCCATAGTAACCGATAAATCCTAAGACCCTTGATAGAAAAAAAAAATCGTTTAAGCCGAAGCTACCTGGTGGGGGAAAAAATCTTGGAGAACCTGCTAGCAGGGAGAATGATTGACAGCTCCATTGTTGATTGTGATACAATGTATCACAATGTATCACAATCGTTTGGCGAAATTTATACAGAAAGCTTAGCCGCATGCATGTGACCAAAGTCTCTGCGGGCCGAACTACCTGTGTAACTTCCTGAACCACGAACATTACCGTATCCGTCGGTTGATAACTCAAACTCCAAGGGGCACTTACTTTTTTCCCTATTGACTATTGCGCCACTGCCCTAGGAGGGAAAGCGGCTCTGTGTATAGTTCGCCGTGGGACACGCGTGGGACACGCGTGGGACACGAGTGGGACACGCGTGGGACACGCGTGGGACACGCATGGAATCATTTTTCTTTGCGCGGATGTAATGATCGGTGCACTGTCTGTCCTACGTGTGGGAACTGGCATTTCCCACGCGTGTGATTTCTATTATCGGAATAATTGGACCTTGGCTCCACATGTGGAGACCCTTTCTCCACGCACCTCCACGCGTGTGATCCCACGCGTGTGATCACTTAATTTTGAGCTGTACTGTATATCCCAAAATTGGCGCCATTTCAGTCATGAATTTTTCAGAATTTCATGTTAAAAGGAGCGCATTTGTCAAAAGCATCCTGCAAAAGCATCCTGGTGTCAGCTTCCTCGTGGTCACTCTGCAGTTCGCCAACATCTGTGGCTGTTAAGCTACCCAACTCGGCTTGAATATGGGAACATTTCTCACCATGTGTGACATACAGTTGTAATCCCTCAAGTTTAGTGGGAGGTGATTCTATCCAACATGAATGTAGAAACTCTATGAGGGCTTCCTTGTTTGCTCCACTTTTGAGAAAGTCTGCCCACTGCTTTGGTAACTTCTGCTCTGGTGCATATATCAGGCGAAGTTCAAGTGGACCCTGCTTCTTACTTCTACGGGCATGTTCTGCAAATTTGATGCTTACACTCGGGTACCGGTCAAATACTATGTCTAACCGTGGATGCTTACCGAAGTGGGCACGACTGATAGCTTTTGACAACACGAAGGCTGCTAATTCTCCAAAAGTAGCTGGTAGAGAACCGGAAGGGATTGAATGAAGCAAACTCATTCCGTCTATGACCAGGGCACATTCTTCAGGAATTTTGTCGACTTGGCATGGATACAGACTTTCAATGTGGCCAAGGAGTGTTGACTTGTTGTTCTTCATAATTGACTGTCCGTCTGCACAAGTGAGTGGGACAAAACACTTCGTAAATCTACATTGCGTGTACGACTGGTTACAAGCATCCTTGCAAACAACCGCCTGTCAGACACAATGCTTCCCTCCCTACTACTCTTACTGTCTTTGCCTTTGGATTGAGTTGAGAAGGTAGACAGCTTTTGCATCTTCATTTTGTCATGGAAACCTGTCTTGTCGGACAACAAGCGATCCCTAATGAAATCCTGGAATGCTGTCTCACCGATTTTCCCTACATTCATGAGGTCTTCTTCACATCCTGGTGAGGCAATAACACCTGAGCACATATTTACCAAATCACTTGATTCGGTGCGGAATGGGTTCACCATGGCCTGAATACATTCAGTGACATTCTGGACAGCAACTTCATGTTTTTTTCGTCTGGAAGAATCAAGATCCTTTCTTTGGGAATACCCATGATGAAGACCAGACATTTTCTGTCAGACTGGGTCATTATCCAGCGGTATACTGCATTCCTATTGAGGGAGAACTTGGTGATGCCGCTGCTTGATTTTGTATCTCTGTTCAGCGTTTGTTCTATTGCCTGGTCACACGGAGTTGCAGAGAAGGAGTACCTTGTTTGCTGCTGAACTGTCCACTTGCCCTGGCAAAAATGAAGGTACACTTCAGGATGAGTTTCTTGCAAGTTTTTCATCTCCATTAGGTAAGCAGGCAGGTATCGTGCATAGTGGACACGATCATAGGCGAAATACCAACCAGTCATGGAACGCAGAACGGACAGATGTAGATGCCAATTTGATGTTCGAGTGGCACGCACGAACAGTAACAAGAGACTGACCATCTCAAGGTACGAACTCCAGAACGCAAAAGTTTTGCTCTTGCCTTTCCATGCAAAAGGTTGGAAAAGGCATTTGAGGGAAAGAGATCTGCTGCACCCAACATCAATCGACGGACCTTTGTGTGATTTTCTTCTGTGAGTGAATCCAGATAGGTATCAAAGCGTAGCCGTTCCAACGCCTCACTTACAGCTTTATGAGCCAAGATGGCCCGGTTGTAATGCTTCCCTTCCAAAACGGCATTTACCGATCCGTGGGCTACAACTCCCGACTCCACTAGGACGTCAAACAGTCCAGCACCTCCAAAACGTTTCCCAATCACCCCAAGAAAATGCATGGAGGTGTGGAATTCACCCAGTCGGACAACTAATCGCTCCCTGAACTCATCAATGCTCCATCTTATTTCTTGGGCCTTGGAGTAGATTGCCTGGTCAAGAACAATGACCAAACTCTTCTCCTTGATTAGGTTGCCAATATGAACACTGCGTCTCAGAATAGTGTATACAGTGTTCATTTCTGTGGGAGATGCCTCCACGACAGGTAAATATCCGACTGTAGACTTCACAAGCTCATCATTTCTGTGCATCAGGGTGTTGAAACCAGTCCATGTGGGTACACGGTCCGCGCTAAAATACCTCATCATCACATACATCTGGTCAAGTGTACGACCAATTATTTGATGCTCCATCTGAACAGCTGCATCAAAACTGTCATGAGTGAAGGTGGGGCCTACTCGTTTCCCACTTCTATGATACTCCAGAATATCACATTCACTCTTTTTCAGTGTTGTCTCGCTGCGGTTTATAGTAATTTTCTGCTGTAAAACTACTGGCTGACCATCATGCTGAACAGCAATTCCGTTGGTGTGATGAGTTGTTCCATGTCCAGATGGGGTTTCTTGTAGCATGTCGATGTTATCCCAAACCAAGATGGTGAATGTTTTCTCAACAATACCTGCTGGCAGGAAATTGGAACCTTGTTTCAGTTGAACCTGTGCAAGAGCAGTTTGAAGATTGATGATAGTACGGTATGAAGCACAATGACCAAGTCCATGGAGAATGTTAGTCAATCTCGATGACCCAGTCAGATGATGTATGGCCATTCCAAGACAATATGACTTGGGTGTTGGTTTCTTCCCTTTTGACTGAAGGTAGACAACATCTTGCAGAATAGAGAGGTTTTAAGTGAATATCCTCGGGTACAGACACGAAGCATTCAAGCGTAGGATGATTCGAATACCCTGTCAGCCAAGCCATCACATTGTACAAAGCAACTGGAATGACTGACTCGGCGGCTTTCACATCTATTTCAGAGGGTGTAGGAGGCCAATCGATGTCAAGACCCTCATGTGATTTAACTTCTTCACGAAGATACAAAGCCGAGGAATATAGCTTGTGAAGATGAATCGATGTATACGAGCTCTGTGTCCTTTCCGGTGAATTTACCTCACTGGTAGAATCAGATGAACTGGTTTCTGATGCCGAATCAGACAACCACATTTTCTCAATGTAAGGTCCTGCATCTGCTTTGTCAATGTAGACAAATTCACTAGCTGTTTGCTTAGATGGTCGATGGAATGACAATTGGGGGTATCTCTGTCGCAGTCGTGCTTGAGATGCCATGTTCTGAAAAGATGAAAAATGGAGATAATTTATTGATATTGGAGAAAGTAAATTTTGGATTGAAAGTGCTTTTTTGGATTGTATTATACTTGCTGCATTCAACACATCCTGGGGTCAGAATGGCGTTCTTCTATTTTCCACCAAATTTTAAACCACACAGTTACATGTAACTATCAAGTAATCACACCTGTAAGTCGAGGCATCCTTGTCCTCGCAGGTTTTCACCGTCTCAATAAACATCCTCAACAGATAGCTCATTCGTCGAATGCAACTGTTACCAATTATCTCTGGACCCACAACTTTCTCACAGAAGACATCAAATGACTTTTCATATGTGGAGACTGACTGTTCAGTGTCACTGCGGAAGAACAACAAAAGAATGTGTAAGGTTAAGTGATTTGCAATATTTGTTAAGGAAAAAGCCAAAAAGTTGTGCAACTCTAGATTGATGATACATGCAGGTATAATTTAGGACACAATTGTTAGTTCCCCCCCCCCAAAAAAAATCTGGTTTCTGGTTAGTGCATGTGTCGTCCTTTGACCTGCGCGTCAAAAAATTGTCCCAAAAGGATTATCAAAAGCCGCAAAACTTACTTGATCAACAGTACAATCAAAACATAATTTTAACCTGGTTTTTAGTGGGGTGGGGGTCGAGTAAATATGTTTGGTGAAGGAGTCCCTCAAGGCCATGTACTCTAAAGTATACCGACAGGGAAAATATGTGTCGTCGCACAAGTTTTGGACCAAGCCCCTGACCAGAAACCGGATACCGTAAATTCCCGCGTACAAGGCGCACCAGCGTATAAGGCGCACCCTCAACTTTCGACATCAGCCGACAGAAAAAAAAAAGTTGCACGGCCAACTGGTAAAATATCGCCAACTCATGGGATCTTCTTCTGAGGTGCTTGCCAATTAGCCCCTGACCATTTTTCCCCTAAAAGTCTGCCATTGTAGGCCGCGAAACTCTGCATTTTGTAACATAAGGTTTAGGACTTCGCCTATCGCTTTGATCATTCTTCCGAAGTTCGACTTTCCGGGTACTCAATAGCGAATGCGGCGCGTCGCGGCGCATCAAAGATAACACGGATAGTGTGGGCCGCGTCCGGCGGTCAACACAAAGCCACACAGGACACTGATACGGTACCAAGTTTCCATGCAGCACCCACGACCCACTAAAGAAGGTCACGGAGTACCGTAAGTAGCACACGGAACATGGACTGTACCATTCAGGTATGGCCGGGATGTTCTAGTCGGCCTGACGGCAAAAATATGTGAAAATAGATCCCCAGTCAAGCTTCCGACACATCAATCTAGCCACTGTGCTAAGCTAAGGGCCGCGCTGGCGGCCGGCACTATTATATATCCCGCATGACCGGGAGCTGAAGTGTTTCGGAAAGACATTTTCGGGGCAGCGTCTGAAAAAAAAATAAAAAAAATAAACTCTCCGGAAATCGGAATGTCAACACCAATAGGCTGATACCGCTTCAGGGCAATTTCTTTTCTGATTGGCAAAACTCTGACTCGTGAATCTACATGTAAAATAATGGATTGACGTAGCGCCCCGCGATTTTCTGAGCCTTCCCAAGGCGCAGGTAGACAACTTCATTGGTTTATTTTACTTTTTTTTTTAAAGAGTTCTGGTCCGGACAGTAAAAATGTTCTTTCCCATTTTCAGTTCCCGTTCAGTTTTTTCTTAATTTGTTTAAAAATTTTAATAAAGAAAAGAAGGGGGAAAATTGTAATGAATGGCCTAACTTTCGATCCTAGCAGGACCTTCAACAGAGACTCAGATATAAAGTTGATAACTCCGACAGTTTGCCTTTCGTGTGGAAAGAAAGCTACTAGGAAGACAACACAGCACAACAAAGGGGGGAACTAAATAACACCCGTACGCGGTTGGTGTTCCACTCTGCTTGTCATTCGGCTTATAGGGGTGCTCACATCTACCCACAACACATCGTTAGTACCAAAAACAAACTGAGAGCAACTTAAATATGTATTGTTTCTTTGATACCACAATCCACGGTAAAAAGCTGGATTTTTCCAACTAAAAAATGACGTCCAAAATACTCAGGTGCTGTATTGAGCACCCCTCCCATTCATAATGGAATAGTCCATGTTGTCCACACACAGCTCGCCGCGGCCCGTCGCGGCGGGTCGCGGAGTGCCCAGTGTGTGCCGGGCCAGGGACTTCTCCATATTCATTCGACCATTAACATAACAATAGCGGACTTTACAGAGGGGATCTTTTAATGAGCAAGGGGACTGTCTGGGCGCCGCGCAGCGCCGCGATTTAATCTGGGAGGTGGGACGCGGGGCCGGGGACGCGCCGCACTGCGCCGCGGTGGGTCGCGTCGCGCCGATAAAAATCTTTTTGACATGGTGCCTAACAAGACCGCCAGCGGGCTGTACTCGCGTATAAGGCGCACCCCCAACTTTGGGTTTTCACGTCGGTGAAAAAAAGTGCGCCTTATACGCGGGAATTTACGGTACTTGTTTGGGTTGGCCTTTTCCAAGGGTTAGGGTCTTCAAAAATCAGAAAAATGCAGATAATCATGTGTGTGTGCCTGGACAATTGTCTACAAAGTTGGCTCATTGTGAGGAACAGGTCGCACATAGCAGAAACATACCTTCTTTTACTTTTATCAACATATTACATGAAAATTAATAACTTACTCTTTTGTTTTTCTTGCTTGGTTGTACATGGATTTGGTGTACCTCTTGTAGCAATCCCTGTGGTACCGTACTTCTATTGCATTGCACTCCTTTCCCCTTATATGAACGAGGATTGACTCATCAGTCTTCAATTCAGCAGCAGCACGAAGCAGACCTTTTAAGATGTGATGAAAAAAAAATATTTCAAAATTATGTCAGTGTTTAGTAAGCAAAAGGCCTGAGTCATAAGACTTATTCGCAACATTGGGGGGGGGGGGGGTTAAGGCCAGCTTCTTCCTTTTCCCCACCCTTTCCCATTTATGCCATGACCATGGTCAGTCACGGAAAGAGTTCCATATAAAAAGTGCACTTACAGGTACATGTATTTGTCCCTATAATGATTTAACAACCCCCCTTCACCCCGAAAACCATTACATGTGGTCCGAATTTCAGGTGTGAGAAAGTACATATGCATTTGTACACGGGTTGTCAAGTGAAGTGAATGTTGTATATGGAACTCTTTCCACAACAACCATAACAACTAGGGTAAGTGCAGGTATTTTTGACCGGGAGGGGAATTCGACCAGCTGTATACAAAAACTACCCTGCTGCTTTTCTTAAATGGTTGAATACCCCTACTTTTACCCTACTAGTACTTGTAGTACTACTACAATAAACAACAATAAACAATCAAACTTTTACTGAATATGTTCATCATCCGAGCCAACTTCCTCCCCCCAAATTGTTAGCTTAGTACTGCCGTATTTTACAAGCATGAACATGTATTTGGGTCGTTCAATTTCAAATGCACAGTCCCAATTTGTTACGGGTTATGAAAAGACACCAAGGTAGATAATTACGAGACTAACATATCAAAACAGAAAACTAAACACAACCAAAAATACATTACAGGGCAGCCTGAGCTGAGCCCCCATTATTGAATTCAAGAAATTAGGACTACATCATGCACATGTAGATTAGGATCCATTGACTATTGGCAGTGTATATTTAGCCGGCGCCGACAAAGGTTTAGAATGGCTATTTTGCCGGGAAACCTTTTTGATTGGCTGGAGAACGTTTTACTGGCGCCGGCAACAAATATGTCATTGCCGACAACAAACACGTAATAGTAATGACAGTGTGTATGGACCAATCAGAACGGTTTACCTGCAAAATAGTTAACTGTTCTGAACTTTTGCCAGCGCCTGCTAGTGCTAGATATACACTGCCTTGACTTGTATTGTATTCGTCAATTTTACTTACCACCATCAACAGTTTCTGCCAGACAGAGTTTATCAGCTGCTCGTTTTCCCGTATGTAAGGTTACATAATGAGTCTTACTCTTACAAATTATGCAAGAGTGGGGAAGTGTTGTTCTGGTGCTGCCAGAAGAGAAGGTTCTGCTGTCAGCTGTTCGCTGCGACCGTCTACGTTTTGGGGCCAGGGGTTGGTCGAGGCCACGGTCCAGGTCGGGATTATCCGCGACTGATGTACATGCAGCTTCACTGACATTCTGATCGCGGCGGCGTTTTTTCGCTCTGTCAAGGTTCGTTTTATTAGTGAAACGAGCATAGCACTTTCTGTGATACCCATGGGAAGCTGGTGGCTGCTCAGAAGCCCAAAATTCGTCACGTCTCCTCGCCAACTCTCCGTCATGCCCATCCAAATTCTTCCACTCCAAAGCGCAAGCTGTCGTTTTGCTCCAGCTTTTTTCCGAGAATAGGACCACATTTGAATCATCCACTCCAGAGACATGTAAGATACACTCCATTTCGTATTTGTGATGATAAAAGGACGGTAAATTATTAAAAATCGGGGAATTATGTTACGAATTATCTCCCACAAAACGACTTTGTCACGGAACCAACGTGATCATATCATGGGGGCAGCCATCTTTCATTGCAAGCGTAGTCACCTGATCCCAATTGAGCGTAGTCACCTGATCCCAATAATGGATCCTGATTGGTTAAAAACCCTCAGTGGATACCATTACGTCATACATTTCACGTCGTTCGGAAAGGAAAACGCGCAGAATTTGACTGCCGAAATGTTGATTTTTCTCATAAACTGCAGGGAAAGACGTGTGCCAACATGCAAATTTTACATAAATAAAGCAAAATACATGAAATTAGATAAAACAAATTTAGTTCTCAGAGATGTGCTACGACGCGAAACGATAGAAGGGGACGTGCAACGGACTATATGATCTGTGACAAAAAATCTATTGTTTTTGTTCTGTTTTGTATCTTTTCCTTACGCTTCAGCGAAGCGGAAAAGCTATTGTTATTGTTCTGTTTTTTAGCTTTTCCGTTCCGAAATGGAAAAGCTATTGACGTTGTTCTGATTTTTTAGCTTTTCCGCCGCGAAGCAGAAAAGCTATTGTTCTTGTTCTGATTTTTTTTTTTCTTCTTCTTTTTCTTTTGGGAAAAAAACCCATAGACAAAGCACAGGGTTTTTTCAGAAGGCACTTTTGCCATTGAACAAACTTTGATTTTTTCCAAACTTGACAAATGCATAGAGCCCTTGAAACATCATGACGTCTCCACGTGTCACGTGACAGCGCTTTAAATGGGCACATTTCAAATTCTATTGTAGGCAAAAGTACAATTTCGTTGGGTTTCAATTTTGCACAATATCTAAGTTGGGAAAAGGTGTATCCAAAAATTGCCCTCATTTGATCGTGACGTAATCTCATGAATTTTAATGAGGTCATGAACTTTTCAGAGTTTCACATTTAATTGAGCATATTAGGCCAACGGAGGAAGATTTTTTTCATTTTTTCGTTTATATGTATTGGGGATATAGTTTAGAAACACCCTCCGAGGCCAAAATTCAATGACGTAATCGTGACTTTTCAGATTGTAACATTCAAATGAGCATATTTGGCCAACAGAGCAAGATTAAAAAAAAAATTCTTTGATATTTATTGAGATCATAGTCTAGCAACACCTTCCGGAGCCAAAATGTCATTACGCAATCATAATGTCATCAAAATGATTTTAAAACACATACATTGTACATGTATGTGACCCGGAACTGCAATATGAGGTATATCCCACCAAAACACTTTTCGAGTAAGGAAAGCCTGAAGTCAAGTATCTTCACAAAGTATCTTCACAATTCAATTAAAAATCAATTTTGGAGTGATACTGGTGCTGCTGTCTTGTGTCTGGTACCAAATGAATGAGCGTAGTCCCCTCTTACTATTTGCAACAAAGGTTACACCATCTTGACCTTGTATATGATGAATACAGCCGTTAAAAACACATAAGCAAAGGCCCTGCAGCGTGTGAAGAAACATTTTCTCGTTAGCGTACTTGATATGTCACACGGAAATCCAGCCACTTCATTGGAGCTCGTAGCGTGATTACCAATCAACGTGACATAGTTACAAACATCCTATCAGCGCTCACTGATGGTTTCGTGTGCAAAACATGCCCACGTTGATTTGTATACCGTAAATTCCCGCGTATAAGGCGCACTTTTTTTCACCGACGTGAAAACCCAAAGTTGGGGGTGCGCCTTATACGCGGGTACAGCCCGCTGGCGGTCTTGTTTATAGGCACCATGTCAAAAAGATTTTTATCGCCGCGACGCGTCCCACCTCCCGGATTAAATCGCGGCGCTGCGCGGCGCCCGGACGGTCCCCTTGCTCATTAAAAGATCCCCTCTGTAAAGTCCGCTATTGTTATGTGAATGTCGAATGAATATGGAGAAGTCCCTGGCCCGGCACACACAGGGCACTCCGCGACCCGCCGCGGCGAGCTGTGTGTGGACAACATGGACTATTCCATTATGAATGGGAGGGGTGCTCAATACAGCAGCTGAATATTTTGCATGTCATTTTTTAGTTGGAAAAATCCAGCTTTTTACCGTGGATTGTGGTATCAAAGAAACAATACATATTTAAGTTGCTCTCAGTTTGTTTTTGGTACTAACGATGTGTTGTGGGTAGATGTGAGCACCCCTATAAGCCGAATGACAAGCAGAGTGGAACACCAACCGCGTACGGGCGTTATTTAGTTCCCCCCTTTGTTGTGCTGTGTTGTCTTCCTAGTAGCTTTCTTTCCACACGAAAGGCGAGTTATCAACTTTATATCTGAGTCTCTGTTGAAGGTCCTGCTAAGATCGAAAGTTAGGCCATTCATTACAATTTTCCCCTTCTTTTCATTATTAAAATAAAAAAATAAAAAATAAAAAAAAACTTAACGGGAACTGAAAATGGGAAAGAACATTTTTACTGTCCGGACCGGAACTCTTTTTAAAGTAAAGTAAAATAAACCAATGCAGTTGTCTACCTGCGCCTTGGGAAGGCTCAGAAAATCGCGGGGCGCTACGTACGTCAATCCATTATTTTACATGTAGATTCACGAGTCAGAGTTTTGCCAATCAGAAAAGAAATTGCCCTGAAGCGGTATCAGCCTATTGGTGTTGACATTCCGATTTCCGGAGATTTTATTTATTTTTTATTTTTTCAGACGCTGCCCCGAAAATGTCTTTCTGAAACACTTCAGCTCCCGGTCATGCGGGATATTATAATAGTGCCGGCCGCCAGCGCGGCCCTTAGCTTAGCACAGCGCGCTAGATTGATGTGTCGGAAGCTTGACCGTACCGTGCGCACTGCCAGCTAAACATTGCGCATTCTGTGCACAACAGCACGTGCAGGACATGTCAACGAACTTTTCGTCTGTGGGTACCAGTGAATCTTGGACACCGCTAGCGGTACCAATCTACGGGTACCAACGGTAGTTGGGAGTGATTTACGTTGCACGATATATAGATTGCGCAATAACACGTGGTTGGGTTGCGTGTGAAAGTAGAATCCTAGAGCTGTCAAAAGTTTGCGCGTTCGATGACGGGTGCCTTTTAACCAGGCCCCGAAAGGAGAAAGTCAGACAGCAAAAGGAGCACTACTTACTACACGATACAGCACAAAAATGTTGCACTCTTTATTCATTTTTTCAGGTAGCCCACGAACGTACGTGATCGTTTTTCAAGTTATTCTCACATTTTTGACGATAAATTTTTGGCACGGCCCACATCTCGATTCCTTGACAGCATGGACTATTCCATTAGGCATGAGAGGGGTACCACTGTATATACAATAATAAGCTCCGATAATATTCTCGTTTAGGGTGGACCTAGCTGCTTACAAATCCATCTTTACAAAACATGTACGTAGGCTATTGAGACTTTTTTCTGGGGATCTATTTTCACATATTTTTGCCGTCAGGCCGACTATAACATCCCGGCCATACCTGAATGGTACAGTCCATGTTCTGTGTGCTACTTACGGTACTCCGTGACCTTCTTTAGTGGGTCGTGGGTGCTGCGTGGAAACTTGGTACCGTATCAGTGTCCTTTGTGGCTTTGTGTTGACCGCCGGACGTGGCCCACACTATCCGTGTTATCTTTGA
Organism: Luidia sarsii; assembly: GCA_949987565.1. Taxonomy (NCBI): domain Eukaryota; kingdom Metazoa; phylum Echinodermata; class Asteroidea; order Paxillosida; family Luidiidae; genus Luidia; species Luidia sarsii. The sequence goes on along the minus strand of OX465103.1, from coordinate 19,540,686 downwards.
TGCGCCGCGACGCGCCGCATTCGCTATTGAGTACCCGGAAAGTCGAACTTCGGAAGAATGATCAAAGCGATAGGCGAAGTCCTAAACCTTACAGTTGGTAACGAAAGTATTTAGACCCGCGCGCGTGTATGCGCAATGTGCGCGTGGCCCCATAGATGGTGCATTACAAATATTGTTAGTGGCTTAGGGGGACGCATAGCAACCGGCAGGGCCCGCGCGGGCCCGCGCGCTAAAGTCGTGGGCTTTTGAGGTAAGTGCAGGGGGGCGTGGTTCGAGCTAAGGGGGGTTTGCGCGCACCCCGCGCGTTTAAGTCGTGGGCTTTTGAGGTAAGTGCGTGGGGGCGTGGCTCGAGCTAAGGGGGGTCTACGCGCACCCCGCGCGCTAAAGTCGTGGGCTTTTGAGGTAAGTGCGTGGGGGCGTGGCTCGAGCTAAGGGGGGGTTTACACGCACCCCGCGCGCTAAAGTCGTGGGTCCGCGAGGCTAGCGCGGGGGCGTGGCACGCGCTAAAGTGGGGGGAATCCACCGCACCACACACACATAAATTCGTGGGTCTGCGGGGTAAATGCGCGGGGGCGTGACAAGCACGGGGAGGGGGGGGTTCTCCACGCCGGCCGCTAGCTAAATGCGTGGACGAATCAGAACTCAGTGCGGCCCAGATCAAAACGCTGTAGTAACGGTGCCGAAAATTCAACTGTACACCTTATAGGTTGGCCGAATCCAGCCAATAAGACAGCAGTACTTAATCTTCAACGTACAGGAGTACCGACAGTTCCCGGCTTTCTCTGTGTGCACCGCCACGGCTTTTCATGTCGACCTCAAAGGTTGCGGTATAAAATTCTCTCCCACTCATCCTGCACACACACCCCCCTTTCTGGCCAGTTTTCTGGGGGTGCGGGCGGTCTCAACTCTCAATTGAATCACCTTCACCCTACCAGCTCATGTTTCTCATCCGTGTCCTATTCACTCTCTTTCCCCTTCCTTCGTGTACATGTATCTGTTGTCCTTGTCACTCTGCCTTTGAGAAAGGTCCAGCTAGGATCGAAACGTCAGGCCCACTAAATTTTAAATCACCTTCTGTTAGAAAAAAAGTGGTCGAAATGACTTGATGGAGGGATGACGTTGACGTGGACTAGAAATTTAATATTCCCACTCTTAGTCCATGACAGGACCAGTTTTTCTTCCGACACCCAACACAGTAGGCAAATAGCGTGAACCCTGGCTCTGATGTTTCAGCTAGTTTAGCAACAAACGAAAACGAAACGAAAACCACAGCACTATGTGGCTAGAACTATACAGGTTGGAAAAAAATCCCATCACAGAGAAAGTCAAGGAGTATCTTTTTACAAGAAATCCGCCCATTTCATTGGCTAGAAGCTCTTCTCCCTGTCAGATGCAGACGGCGAACCCAGCAGCGAACGCCATCCAGGAAATATCGGCTGGCAAACTCAAAGAAATTGCCGCCACCGCCCCCCCCCCCAACCTATTAACAATGGGTCCACGGACGTCGAACGCCAGGGGATTATTTTCCGGTCGGAGGGTACTTTTAATTCTCGGGACGTGAATATTTACTTCCCAAGTTCCAAGGGATCGTAACCATTTATGGAGATAATCCAGACATGCAACTTGGACATTAATTTGGGTGTTTAATTTTTGTCCAAGCCTATGGAACCTGAGGCTACCTCTGAAGATGTGAATTGTGAATTCTTAGGATGTATGTTAAGCCTTTTCCCCTGCTGCAACCCTTTTTGGTTTGGATTCTTAGCAGGCGGGATGTGAAATTATATCTGGAATCTTTGATAGAAGTACATGTACAACTTTATTCTTTTTGGCCACTTTCCGATGTATTAAAACCCCGCAACATTCATTCGAATTTGATGACATGAGCCTGGATCAAAGCAAGAGATTCCTGGTAATGGTCACCTTAAATAAATAAAAGGGGATCGAAACAACAACGGAAAATTCTGGTTTAGCAATTTTGTCTACTGTAATTTACGGAGGCATCGTACAGTGTACATGTACAATGTACGTGTACATGTACATGTACACGTACTTGTACATGTACATGTACATGAACATGTAATGTACATAGTAATGTACACACTGTACATACAGTACATACCCTGTACAGTATTATGTACTGTACATGTACATTTTGTACATGTATACATATACCGGTACATGTACATGTACATGTACAATGTACATTGTATGTACTGTAGTATAGTACATAGCGCGTCCCTGCACACAACCCATGCTCAACAAGCTGCTGTTCTAGTTCTGATAATGTATAACATTTTCTAGAGCGCGCGAGCTCAACTGATTTGCATGCATTGGCCATACGTTTGACCTCTGACCACAAAGTTTTTGGGGGTTGCTGCACGGACGTGTATATTATACACGTCCGTGGGTTGCTGGCGTAGAATAATCTCTGCTGATTCATTGAATTGCATCATAGACATGGAGGGTTCTGAACGCCTATGTACTGTACTTTTAATTCTCGGGACGTGAATATTTACCTCTGAAGATGTGAATTGCGAATTCTTAGGATATATGTTAAGCCTTTTCCCCCTGCTGCAACCCTTTTCGGTTTGGATTCTTAGCAGGCGGGATGTGAAATTATATCTGGAAACTTTGATGGTTAAACTTAATAATAGAAGTACATGTACAACTTTAATCTTTTTTGGCCACTTTCCGATGTATCAACCCCCCGCAACATTCATTCGATTTTGATGACATGAGTCTGGATCAAAGCCTTTAAACTATGCAAGAGATTCCTGGTAATGGTCACCTTGAATAAATAATAGGGGATCAAAACAACAACGGAAAATTCTGGTTTAGCAATTTTGTCTAAGTACTGTAATTTACGGAGGCATCGTACAGTGTACATGTACATGTACAATGTACGTGTACATGTACATGTACACGTACTTGTACATGTACATGAACATGTAATGTACATAATAATGTACACACTGTACATGTACTGTACATACAGTACATACCCTGTACAGTATTATGTACTGTACATGTACATTTTGTACATGATTGTATACATGTACATTGTATGTACTGTAGTATAGTACATAGCGTGTCCCTGCACACAACCCGTGCTCAACAAGCTGCTGTTCTAGTTCTGATAATGTATAACATTTTCTAGAGCGCGCGAGCTCAACTGATTGGCATGCATTGGCCATACGTTTGACCTCTGACCACAAAGTTTTTGGGGGTTGCTGCACGGACGTGTATATTATACACGACCGTGGGTTGCTGGCGTAGAATAATCTCTGCTGATTCATTGAATTGCATTATAGACATGGAGGGATCTGAACGCCTATGTACTGTTCTTTTAATTCTCGGGACGTGAATATTTACCTCTGAAGATGTGAATTGCGAATTCTTAGGATTATGTTAAGCCTTTTCCCCCTGCTGCAACCCTTTTTGGTTTGGATTCTTAGCAGGCGGGATGTGAAATTATATCTGGAAACTTTGATGGTCAAACTTAATAATAGAAAAACATGTACAACTTTAATCTTTTTTGGCCACTTTCCGATGTATCAACCCCCGCAACATTCATTCGATTTTGATGACATGAGTCTGGATCAAAGCCTTTAAACCATGCACGAGATTCCTGGTAATGGTCACCTTAAATAAATAAAAGGGGATCAAAACAACAACGGAAAATTCTGGATTAGTATTTTTTTTTTTATCTACTGTCATTTTACGGAGGCATTGTACATGTACATGTACACCGTACATGTACATGTACTGTACATGTACATGTATAATTATGTACAGTACATGAACATACACATGTAATGTACATGTACATGTACTGTACATGTACGTGTACTGTACATACACGTACATTACATACCCTGTACAGTATTAATGTTATGTACTGTAGTACATAGCGCGTCCCTGCATTAAATTCGTGTATACCATAACCCGTGCTCAACAAGCTGCTGTTCTAGTTCTGATAATGTATAACATTTTCTAGAGCACGCGAGCTCAACTGATTTGCACGCATTGGCCATGGGTTTGACCTCTGACCACAAAGCTGTTCGGATTGTTGGCGTAGAATAATCTAGGCTAGTGCTATGCTTCATGCAGCCCACTGCTGGAACGCGCGCGTATACGCGCTATCCACAGTATCAATACATGTTCTGTACTGTACACGCACTGTACATGTACATGTAAATTTTGTGTACATGAACATTTACATGTTTGTATAGTACATGTACAGTACAGTACAACTGACCTTTGACCACAAAAGTCGGTAGGGGTGCTGACCTAAAATAATATAAGCTGATTCATGCAGCCCATGCACTGCATGCATGCTAGTAGAACGCGTATGCGCTATCCACAATACATGTACATGTACATGTACATGTGTACATTACATGTACTACATGTACATGTACATGTACTACATGTACATGTACTGTGGATAGCGCATACGTACTACTAGCTAGCATGCATGCAGTGCATTGGCTGCATGAATCAGCGTATAATTAAGGTCAGCAACCCTACCGACTTTTGTGGTCAGAGGTCAAACGCTTGGCCAATGCATGCAAATCAGTAAGAGCTGGCAAGCTCCAGTGAAATGTTATACATTGTCAGAACTAGAACAGCAGCTTGTTGAGCGCGCGCGGGTCAAAGTTATTATTGCAGACGAGCCTTAAATTTAATGCAGGGACGCACTATGTAATGGTGCAGACTGAAATGAATGAGAGTAAGCAAAAATGACAACTCCTAATTTTCCGTTGTTTCAATCCCCATTTTGTTATATGAGGTGACTATTACCAGGGATCTCCTGCTTGCATTGAGTTAAGTCTTTGATCCATCTCATGTCATCAAATTCGAATGAATATTTACGGGGGTTACCAGTAAATGTTGTACTTGTAAGTTCTATTATGTTTCGGCAGCCGACATTTCCTGTGGGCGTTCGCTGCTGCTTCAACGTTTGAAACCTATACAGGGTGGAGAGTTGAATTTTCGGCACCGTTATAATTATTTTGATCTGGGCCGCGCTGCGTTGATTCCTCCACGCATTAACTTTACTAGCGAGCAGCAGGCGTGGAGACCCCCCCCCAGTACATATCACGCCCCCGCTTTGTGGTCAGAGGTCAAACCCATGGCCAGTGCATGCAAATCAGTTGAGCTCGCGCGCTCTAGAAAATGTGATACATTATCAGAACTAGAACAGCAGCTTGTTGAGCACGGGTTATGGTATACACGAATTTAATGCAGGGACGCGCTATGTGCTACAGTACATACAGTACATAACATTAATACTGTACAGGGTATGTAATGTACAGTTGTGTACATGTACATGTATGTACAGTATAGTACAGTACACGTACATTACATGTGTATGTTCATGTACTGTACATAATTATACACGCACATGTACATGTACAGTACATGTACGGTGTACATGTACATGTACAATGCCTCCGTAAAATGACAGTAGATAAAAAAAAAAAAAAAAACTAATCCAGTATTTTCCGTTGTTGTTTTGATCCCCTTTTATTTATTTAAGGTGACCATTACCAGGAATCTCGTGCATGGTTTAAATATGCACGGTTAACTTTTCCCGCGACCAATTTCGCCCTGATCAGATCAAAAGCCAAACGCCTGGCCGATGCATGTACTGTACAGTACATGTACAGTACTGTACTGTACATGTACATGTACAGTACAGTGTACGTACGTACTGTACAATGTACTGTACATGTACATGTACTGTACTGTACATGTACTGTACTGTACATGTACGGTGTACATGTACATGTACATGTAGTACAAAGTAAATCATGAGGTTGTCTAGCGGCCACCGCAAACCACTAGAATTTCTATCGGCTATTGACGCCAAACTTGTTGAAATCAAGGAATCGTCTGGCATAGGTCGGAATCTTAATAAGGAAATGTTCTTTTTATGATTCTTTCGCATGCAATTGTATTGTAAACACCCAGTTCAACACAAAATTAATTTTGAGGATAACGAACTGTCGCATGGAAATATTGGGAAATTAAACCATGTATACTAGCGTACATCTGAAACAAAATACTAGCAAAGTTATTGTCAAGTCAAGGTTCTGGTCCCTCTCATTATTACCATCATGTTATAATCCATGTTTATGAATAGTGTTTTGAACGTGTACGCGTTTTGTCCAGCATGCAGAGCTGCATGAATCATTGCGTGAATTTAGTCCAGCAACCCCGACAACTTTGTGGTTAGACGTCAAACTCAAGGCCGCCACGCTGCGCCATGCATGCAAATCAGTTGAGATCACGCGGTCTAGACATGTATTGTGTGCATGTACACGTACTGTACATGTATGTACATGTACATGTACATGTAGTACATGTACATGTACTTGTAGACATGTAATGTACATATGTACATGTACATGTACATGTACATGTACTGTGGATAGCGCATACGCGTTCTACTAGCATGCATGCAGTGCATGGGCTGCATGAATCAGCTTATATTATTTTAGGTCAGCACCCCTACCGACTTTTGTGGTCAAAGGTCAGTTGTACTGTACTGTACATGTACTATACAAACATGTAAATGTTCATGTACACAAAATAATGTACATTTACATGTACATGTACAGTGCGTGTACAGTACAAAACATGTATTGATACTGTGGATAGCGCGTATACGCGCGCGTTCCAGCAGTGGGCTGCATGAATCATAGCACTAGCCTAGATTATTCTACGCCAGCAACCCGAACAGCTTTGTGGTCAAAGGTCAAACCCATGGCCAGTGCATGCAAATTAGTTGAGCTCGCTGCTCTAGAAAATGTTATATACATTATCAGAACTAGAACAGCAGCTTGTTGAGCACGGGTTATGGTATAAACGAATTTAATGCAGGGACGCGCTATGTACTACAGTAAATACAGTACATAACATTAATACTGTACAGGGTATGTAATGTACAGTACCGATCGAAATTATGATCACATTACGCGTAACGATATACGCATATTGCGCTACGCGTACTACGCAAAAATAGCTGCAATTCTGCTTAGAAGATTTACTCTGTGAAAATCTGCTTAGCAGAATTGTGCCGTACGCGTATTTGCCACAATACGCGTTAGCAGCCTCACTGTGCCAGATTACACAAGTCTATACGCGTAACATTCGCGCTGGTTACGCGTATCAATTGCGTATTCTTTGGAAAGCCGCGATGCGCAGGATCAGCGGGGTGGTCTCCACGCCGGCCGCTAGCCAAATGCGTGGAGGAATCAACGCAGCGCGGCCCAGATCAGAAGGCTTTAAGTAACGGTGCCGAACATTCAACTTTCCACCCTATAGGTTGGCCGAATCCAGCCAATAAGACAGCGGTACTTTAATGCAACGTACAGGAGTGCCGACAGTTCCCTTCTTTCTTTGTGTGCACCGCCACGGCTTTTCCATGTCGGCCTCAAAGGTTGCGGTAGCAATTCTCTCCCACTCCTGCACGCCCCCCTCCCTGCCCAGTTTTCTGGGGGTGTGGCGGGCTCAACTCTCAACTCTCAATTAAATCCCCCTCTGCTAGAAAAAGTGGTCGAAATGACTTCAGATGGATGACGTTGACGTTGACTAGAAATTAAATACTCCAACTCTTAGTCAATGACAGGATCAGAGTTTTAGGATCTGCCGAGCGTTTGTTTCTTCCGACACCCAACACAGTGGGCCTAGCTACATGTATAGTGTGAACCCTGGCTCTGAAGTTTCCGTTAGTTTACCAACAAAAGAAAACGAAACGAAAACCACATAGCACAATATGGCTGCAACTATACAGGTTGGAAAAAATCCCATCTTGGAGAAAACAGAGGAGTGTCTTTTTACAATAAATCCGCCCATTTCATTGGCTAGAAGCTTTTCTCCCTGTCAGACTGGTGAACCCGCAGTGAACGTCCTCCACAAAATGTCTGCGGCCAAACTCAAAGAAATCCATTGTACCGCCTTTCTAGTTGCACTGGAGGCCCAACACTCCAACCATGGATGGGTTTTTCTTTACTTACTTTCTTTTCCTTTTCTTCAAAAAGTGGGCTTTTAATCCTCGGGAGGTGAATATTATTTCCGAGATTTTAAGGGATCGTCATTGTTTGTTGTATTGTCCCACATTAATGTTTCCATCAGCATTTCCATTTTAACACTGTTCTCTGTTCTCTTTATAGTTGGGCATTTAATAGCTTCCGATTTCCTTTTTTTCGTTTAATTTCCATCATCAGTTCCATTTTATGTTACCTAGTTGGGCATTTAATAACTTCAGACTTACTTTTGAATTGAAATCAGCGTCAAATGTTTTCATTTATTCTTGTTCGTGTTGGTCCCTCATCTGATGAGTACAAAAACACCTCTGCGTGAACACGATTACAGACTGATGACCGTCGACGAAAAGGTTTGATAAAAAAAATGTCCCATCCAAAAGAAAACTGAAAAGTGTCTATTGAGAAATCCGCCCATTTCATTGGCTAGAAGCTTTTTCTCCCTATCAGATACAGACGATGAACCAATCAGCGAACGCCCTCCAGGAAATGTCGGCTGGCAAACTCAAAGAAATGTATTTGCCGCCGCCCCCCCCCATAGACTCGAACGTCAGGGGATTATTTTCAGGATGGAGGGTACTTTTAATTCTCGGGACCTGAATATTTACTTCCAAAGTTCCAAGGGATCATAAATTATGGAGATAATCCAGACATGCAACTTGGACTTCACATTAATTTGGGTGTTTAATTGTTAAGCCTATGCAACTAGGCTACCTCTGAGGATGTGAATTGCGAAATCTTAGGATATGGTGAGCTTTCATTCCTGCTGCAACCCTATTGGTTTGGATTCTTAGCAATCGGGGATGTGAAATTATATCTGGAAATGTTGGTGCGTAAATCGAAGTACATGTACATGTACAACCCTATTCTTGTTTTTGCCACTTTCCGATGTACATGTATCAAACCCCCGCAACATTCATTCGAATTTGATGACATGAGCCTGGATCAAAGCCTTTGAACAATCCATGCAAGAGATCCCTGGTAATGGTCACCTCAAATAAATGAATGAAAGGGGATCGAAACAACAACGGAAAATTCGGGGTTAGCATTTTTGTCTACTCATTTACAGAGACATTGTACATGTACACATGTACATGTACAGGGTACGTACATGTACATGTACTGCCCTGTCATGTACAGTATTGTCTGTACATGTATTGCACATGTACATGTACATGTACTGTACAGTACATGTACATAATATGTATACAGTACATTGTACATGTACATGTATGTATGTACATGTACAGTACAGTACATACATGTGTGTAGCACGTCCCTGCATCAAAACGTGTGTACCATAACCCGTGCTCAACAAGCGCGCTGCTGTTCTAGTTCTGAGATTCGGACAAAGTATAACATTTTCTAGAGCGCGCGAGCTCAACTGATTTGCATGCATTGGCCATGCGTTTGACCTCTGACCACAAAGTTGTCGGGGTTGCTGCCGTAGAATATAATTTTAATCTCCGCTGATTCAATGCATGCTGCCCGGCCCAGGCCCATTGCATGCTGGAAGGCGTATACAGTGTATATTATGTACTGTGTATATATATATACTGTACGTTATGTTGTACATGTTCTGTATCATACATGATTTAAAAGTTCTCAATAGTTGACGAATGATGCAAAGTAGGAACTTGACGTGAAAATATTTTTTCCAAGGAATCGTTAATAATATTTTTTCTTGGATGTTTTACTAATCCTTTGATACTACTCTGGGGAATCGAATTGCAATGCCTTGGGATCTGATTAGTATTTCCCTGCTGCAAGGACCTTCATGTACATGTACAATGTACATGTACTACATAGCACGTCCCTGCATTACATAAAGCGTGTGTGCTCAACAAGCTTCAGTTCTGGCAATGTATAACATTTTCTAGAGCGCGCGAGCTCAACTGATTTGCACGCATTGCATTTATTGGCCATGCGTTTCACCTCTGACCACAAAGTTGTTGGGGTTGTTGGCGTAGAATATAAATCTAGGCTACATGTAGTGCTATGATTCATGCAGCCCACTGCTGGAACTCGTATTATGCGCTATCCGCAATATCAATACCGCCTTTCTAGTTGTACTGGAGGCCCAACACTCCAACCATGGATGGGTTTTTCTTTACTTTATTTTTGTTCTTCAAAAATTGAGCTTTTAATCCTCGGGAGGTGAATATTATTTCCGAGATTTTAAGGGATCGTCATTGTTTGTTGTGTTGTCCCACATGAATGTTTCCATCATCATTTCCATTTTAACACTGTTCCCTTTATAGTTGGGCATTTAATAGCTTCCGATTTCCCTTTTTTCGTTTAATTTCCATCATCATTTCCATTTTATGTTACCTAGTTGGGCATTTAATAACTTCCGACTTACTTTTGAATTGAAATTAGCGTCAAATGTTTTCATTTATTCTTGTTCGTGTTGGTCCCTCATCTGATGAGTACAAAAGCACCTCTGCATGAACACGATTGCAGACTGATGACCGTCGACGAAAAGGTTTGATAAAATAAAAGTCCCATCCAAAAGAAAGCTGAAAAGTGTCTATTGAGAAATCCGCCCATTTCATTGGCTAGAAGCTTTTTCTCCCTATCAGATGCAGACGGTGAACCAATCAGCGAACGCCCTCCAGGAAAGGTCGGCTGCCAAACTCAAAGAAATGTATTTGCCGCCACCCCCCCCCCCCTCTTAACAATGGGCCCACGGACGTCGAACGTCAAATGGGCCCACGGACGTCGAACGTCAGGGGATTATTTTCAGGACGGAGGGTACTTTTAATTCTCGGGACGTGAATATTTACTTCCAAAGTTCCAAGGGATCGTAAATTACTTGGACTTCACATTAATTTGGGTGTTTAGTTTTTAAGCCTATGCAACTAGGCTACCTCTGAGGATGTGAATTGCGAAATCTTAGGATATGGTGAGCTTTCATTCCTGCTTCAACCCTATTGGTTTGGATTCTTAGCAATCGGGGATGTGAAATTATATCTGGAAATGTTGGTGCGTAAATCGAAGTACATGTACATGACAACCTTTTTCTTGTTTTTGCCTATTCCGATGAATCAAACCCCAGCAACATTCATTCAAATTTGATGACATGAGCCTGGATCAAAGCCTTTGAACAATCCATGCAAGAGATCCCCGGTAATGGTCACATCAAATAAATGAATGAAAGGGGATCGAAACAACATCGGTAAATTCGGGGTTGGCATTTTTGTCTAGTACTCATTTACAGAGGCATTGTACAGTACATGTACACATGTACATGTACATACGTACATGTTCTGCCTGGCCCTGTACAGTATTGTCTGTACAGTATTGCACATTAATTGTACATACATGTATTGTACTTTAAATATACAGTACATGTGTACATGTACATGTACATGTACATGTACATGTGTACATGTACATGTACATGTACATGTACAATACAGTACAGTGCAGTACATAGCACGTCCCTGAATTAAAGCGTGTGTACCATAACCCGTGCTCAACAAGCGCGCTGCGTGATGTTCTAGTTCTGAGATTTGGACAAAGTATAACATTTTCTAGAGCGCGCGAGCTCAACTGATTTGCATGCATTGGCCATGCGTTTGACCTCTGACCAAAAGTTGTCGGGGTTGCTGGCGTAGAATATAATTTTAATCTCCGCTGATTCAATGCATGCAGCCCGGCCCAGGCCCACTGCATGCTGGAAGGCGTATACAGTGTATATTATGTACTGTGTATATACTGTACGTATATGTTGTACATGTTCTGTATCATACATGATTTAAAAGTTCTCAATAGTTGACGAATGATACAAAGTAAGAACGTGACGTGAAAATATTTTTTCCAAGGAATTAATAATATTTTTTCTTGGATGTTTAATAATTTTACTAATTCTTTGAAACTACTCTGGGGAATCGAATTGCAATGTCTTGGGATCTGATTAATATTTCCCTGCTGCAAGGACCTTCATGTACAATGTACATGTACATGTACTACATAGCACGTCCCTGCATTACATAAAGCATGTGTGCTCAACAAGCTGCAGTTCTGGCAATGTATAACATTTTCTAGAGCGCGCGAGCTCAACTGATTTGCACGCATTGCATTTGTTGGCCATGCGTTTGACCTTTGACCACAAAGTTGTTGGGGTTGTTGGCGTAGAATATAAATCTAGGCTAGTGCTATGATTCATGCAGCCCACTGCTGGAACGCGTATGCGCTATCCGCAGTATCAAAACCAAAAAGGGTATAACATTTTTGTCTAGTACTCATTTACAGAGGCATTGTACAGTACATGTACACATGTACATGTACATGTACGTACATGTACATGTACATGTACACATGTACATGTACATGTACGTACATGTACTGCCTGGCCCTGTACAGTATTGTCTGTACAGTATTGCACATTAATTGTACATACATGTATTGTACTTTAAATATACAGTACATGTGTACATGTACATGTACAGCGTACATGTACATGTACATGTACATGTACAATACAGTACAGTGCAGTACATAGCACGTCCCTGAATTAAAGCGTGTGTACCATAACCCGTGCTCAACAAGCGCGCTGCGTGCTGTTCTAGTTCTGAGATTTGGACAAAGTATAACATTTTCTAGAGCGCGCGAGCTCAACTGATTTGCATGCATTGGCCATACGTTTGACCTCTGACCACAAAATTGTCGGGGTTGCTGGCGTAGAATATAATTTTAATCTCCGCTGATTCAATGCATGCAGCCCGGCCCAGGCCCACTGCATGCTGGAAGGCGTATACAGTGTATATTATGTACTGTGTATATACTGTACGTATATGTTGTACATGTTCTGTATCATACATGATTTAAAAGTTCTCAATAGTTGACGAATGATACAAAGTAAGAACGTGACGTGAAAATATTTTTTCCAAGGAATTAATAATATTTTTTCTTGGATGTTTAATAATTTTACTAATTCTTTGAAACTACTCTGGGGAATCGAAATGCAATGTCTTGGGATCTGATTAATATTTCCCTGCTGCAAGGACCTTCATGTACAATGTACATGTACTACATAGCACGTCCCTGCATTACATAAAGCGTGTGTGCTCAACAAGCTGCAGTTCTGGCAATGTATAACATTTTCTAGAGCGCGCGAGCTCAACTGATTTGCACGCATTGCATTTGTTGGCCATGCGTTTGACCTTTGACAACAAAGTTGTTGGGGTTGTTGGCGTAGAATATAAATCTAGGCTAGTGCTATGATTCATGCAGCCCACTGCTGGAACGCGTATGCGCTATCCGCAGTATGAAAACCAAAAAGGGTAAATATAAATGAAGGTCCTTGCAGCAGGGAAATACTAATCAGATCCCAAGACATCGCAATTCGATTCCCCAGAGTAGTTTCAAAGGATAAGTTAAATGATTAAACATCCAAGAAAAAAATATTATTAGGGATTCCTTGAAAAAAATATTTTCACGTCTCGTTCTTACTTTGTATCATTCGTCAACTATTGAGAACTTTTAAATCATGTATGATACAGAACATGTACAACATATACGTACAGTATATATATACACAGTACATATATATATGTATACGCCTTCCAGCATGCAGTGGGCCTGGGCCGGGCTGCATGCATTGAATCAGCGGAGATTAAAATTATATTCTACGCCAGCAACCCCGACAACTTTGTGGTCAGAGGTCAAACGCATGGCCAATGCATGCAAATCAGTTGAGCTCGCGCGCTCTAGAAAATGTTATACTTCGTCCGAATCTCAGAACTAGAACAGTATGCAGCGCGCTTGTTGAGCACGGGTTATGGTACACACGCTTTAATTCAGGGACGTGCTATGTACTGTACTGTACTGTACTCTACATGTACATGTACAGTGTACATGTACATGTACAAGAACTGTACATGTACACATGTACTGTATATGTACAGTACATGTGCAATACATGTACAGACAATACTGTACAGGGCAGTACATGTACATGTACATGTGTACATCGAATTGCGATGTCTTGGGATCTGATTAGTATTTCCCTGCTGCAAGGACCTTCATTTATATTTACCCTTTTTGGTTTTCATACTGCGGATAGCGCATACGCGTTCCAGCAGTGGGCTGCATGAATCATAGCACTAGCCTAGATTTATATTCTACGCCAACAACCCCAACAACTTTGTGGTCAAAGGTCAAACGCATGGCCAACAAATGCAATGCGTGCAAATCAGTTGAGCTCGCACACTCTAGAAAATGTTATACATTGCCAGAACTGCAGCTTGTTGAGCACACACGCTTTATGTAATGCAGGGACGTGCTATGTAGTACATGTACATGTACATTGTACATGAAGGTCCTTGCAGCAGGGAAATATTAATCAGATCCCAAGACATTGCAATTCGATTCCCCAGAGTAGTTTCAAAGAATTAGTAAAATTATTAAACATCCAAGAAAAAATATTATTAATTCCTTGGAAAAAATATTTTCACGTCACGTTCTTACTTTGTATCATTCGTCAACTACTGAGAACTTTTAAATCATGTATGATACAGAACATGTACAACATATACGTACAGTATATACACAGTACATAATATACACTGTATACGCCTTCCAGCATGCAGTGGGCCTGGGCCGGGCTGCATGCATTGAATCAGCGGAGATTAAAATTATATTCTACGCCAGCAACCCCGACAATTTTGTGGTCAGAGGTCAAACGCATGGCCAATGCATGCAAATCAGTTGAGCTCGCGCGCTCTAGAAAATGTTATACTTTGTCCGAATCTCAGAACTAGAACAGCACGCAGCGCGCTTGTTGAGCACGGGTTATGGTACACACGCTTTAATTCAGGGACGTGCATGCTATGTACTGTACTGTACTGTATTGTATATGTACATGTATCCTCCAATAACCGGTTTTCGACGATATAAGGACTTTTCTTCAAACTGAACAATGTGGACGAAAGTATCACACTAACAGAGGTCCGAGTCACTTTGTCCACACCACAGACTATTAGAATAATCATAGAGAAGGTTGATCAAGCCTGTCACTTCCGTAAGATTACCCGGTTTTGTTGACGTCCGCGGCGCACCGCGCAGTAAGCATCGTCACCTATTTTCGTCAGTGGTGTTTAGTAAGGTGTCCCAGTGTAGCCAAACGCAAAATAAATTCTTAAATTAACTGAAAATGCTGTGTGGCACTATTAAATTCTTCCCTGTATGTTTTTGTGTGTTCATCTTTGTTTTTGTTTTTCCACACTGCTTCTAACACTTTCCTCAAATCATTCATAATTTATGCTTAAAACGTATTGGTCTTGTTGATGTCTTCTTTTGTGACGTTTAAAAAAAACTCCACAATCCTCTTTCTCACTGCTTCTTCAGTTATAACCTTTCCAAATTTCACTCAAGAGACACATTTCCTCCTTCTTGGTACTTTCTCTAGCTGCTCTTTTATTTTTTTCATTTTTTTAAAAAGCCTATCGGGCCATGTTACTTTTTGTCTTTAAAGAATAATAAAAAAATATTTAAAAAATTATATAAGCGAGACGCCCTATAGTAGCCTCCATAGTTTTTACCCAGAACGGACTGCCTCAAGTTGCGTGATATATTTTTTTCTACGGATGTTGGGGTTTGTTATGGTAAACTCAGATTTTTTTTAGGACCAACAATAAAGAAAACTGGAGCTTCGAAGCAACTGCCAATTTTGTACCTAGGAAAATAGACCCCTAAAGAGCAACTTTTTGAATAACACGAGTTTGGCCTACTGGAAAAGCCTTAAATTTCCACATTTTCGGTGACGGACAAGAGCAGGAAACCAACTGTAAGATATGAAGTCTGAGATCGTTATACGGAGTTGTTTTCATAGTGCGATGTGAGTTAGAAGGCTAAGCGTCTAAATCGTGTAGCGTCGAAAACGGGGGTTCCCACGATACATGTACATGTACATGTACATGTACACATGTACTGTATATTTAAAGTACAATACATGTATGTACAATTAATGTGCAATACTGTACAGACAATACTGTACAGGGCCAGGCAGTACATGTACGTACATGTACTGTACAATGCCTCTGTAAATGAGTACTAGACAAAAATGCCAACCCCGAATTTACCTATGTTGTTTCGATCCCCTTTCATTCATTTATTTGAGGTGACCATTACCGGGGATCTCTTGCATGGATTGTTCAAAGGCTTTGATCCAGGCTCATGTCATCAAATTTGAATGAATGTTGCTGGGGTTTGATTCATCGGAATAGGCAAAAACAAGAAAAAGGTTGTACATGTACATGTACATGTACATGTACTTCGATTTACGCACCAACATTTCCAGATATAATTTCACATCCCCGATTGCTAAGAATCCAAACCAATAGGGTTGAAGCAGGAATGAAAGCTCACCATATCCTAAGATTTCGCAATTCACATCCTCAGAGGTAGCCTAGTTCCATAGGCTTAAAAACTAAACACCCAAATTAATGTGAAGTCCAAGTAATTTACGATCCCTTGGAACTTTGGAAGTAAATATTCACGTCCCGAGAATTAAAAGTACCCTCCGTCCTGAAAATAATCCCCTGACGTTCGACGTCCGTGGGCCCATTTGACGTTCGACGTCTGTGGGCCCATTGTTAAGAGGGGGGGGGGGGGGGGGGGTGGGGGCGGCGGCAAATACATTTCTTTGAGTTTGCCAGCCGACATTTCCTGGAGGGCGTTCGCTGATTGGTTCATCGTCTGTATCTGATAGGGAGAAAAAGCTTCTAGCCAATGAAATGGGCGGATTTCTCAGTAGACACTTTTGTTTTCTTTTGGATGGGACTTTTTTTTATTAAACCTTTTCGTCGACGGTCATCAGTCTGCAATCGTGTTCACGCAGAGGTGTTTTTGTACTCATCAGATGAGGGACCAACACGAACAAGAATAAATGAAAACATTTGACGCTGATTTCAATTCAAAAGTAAGTCGGAAGTTATTAAATGCCCAACTAGGTAACATGAAATGGAAATGATGATGGAAATTAACCGAAAAAAAGGAAATCGGAAGCTATTAAATGCCCAACTATAAAGAGAACAGTGTTAAAATGGAAATGCTGATGGAAACATTAATGTGGGACAACACAACAAACAATGACGATCCCTTAAAATCTCGGAAATAATATTCACCTCCCGAGGATTAAAAACCCACTTTTTGAAGACAAGAAAGTAAGTAAAGAAAAACCCATCCATGGTTGGAGTGTTGGGCCTCCAGTGCAACTAGAAAGGCGGTACAATGGATTTCTTTGAGTTTGGCAGCAGACATTTTGTGGAGGACGTTCACTGCAGGTTCACCAGTCTGACAGGGACGCTCGGCAGATCGGCAGATCCTAAAACTCTGATCCTGTCATTGACTAAGAGTTGGAGTATTTAATTTCTAGTCAACGTCAACGTCATCCATCTGAAGTCATTTCGACCACTTTTTCTAGCAGAGGGGGATTTAATTGAGAGTTGAGAGTTGAGCCCGCCACACCCCCAGAAAACTGGGCAGGGAGGGGGGCGTGCAGGAGTGGGAGAGAATTGCTACCGCAACCTTTGAGGCCGACATGGAAAAGCCGTGGCGGTGCACACAAAGAAAGAAGGGAACTGTCGGCACTCCTGTACGTTGCATTAAAGTACCGCTGTCTTATTGGCTGGATTCGGCCAACCTATAGGGTGGAAAGTTGAATGTTCGGCACCGTTACTTAAAGCCTTCTGATCTGGGCCGCGCTGAGTTGATTCCTCCACGCATTTGGCTAGCGGCCGGCGTGGAGACCACCCCGCTGATCCTGCGCATCGCGGCTTTCCAAAGAATACGCAATTGATACGCGTAACCAGCGCGAATGTTACGCGTATAGACTTGTGTAATCTGGCACAGTGAGGCTGCTAACGCGTATTGTGGCAAATACGCGTACGGCACAATTCTGCTAAGCAGATTTTCACAGAGTAAATCTTCTAAGCAGAATTGCAGCTATTTTTGCGTAGTACGCGTAGCGCAATATGCGTATATCGCTACGCGTAATGTGATCATAATTTCGATCGGTACTGTACGTGTACTGTACATGTATACATGTGTACATGTATACATGTATACATACGTACATTACATGTACATGTACAATGCCTCCGTAAAATAACAGTAGATGAAAAAAATAAAACACTAATCCAGAATTTTCCGTTGTTGTTTTGATCCCCTTTTATTTATTCAAGGTGACCATTACCAGGAATCTCGTGCATGGTTTAAAGGCTTTGATCCAGACTCATGTCATCAAAATCGAATGAATGTTGCGGGGGGTTGATACATCGGAAAGTGGCCAAAAAAGATTAAAGTTGTACATGTACTTCTATTATTAAGTTTGACCATCAAAGTTTCCAGATATAATTTCACATCCCGCCTGCTAAGAATCCAAACCAAAAAGGGTTGCAGCAGGGGGAAAAGGCTTAACATATATCCTAAGAATTCGCAATTCACATCTTCAGAGGTAAATATTCACGTCCCGAGAATTAAAAGTACAGTAAATAGGCGTTCAGATCCCTCCATGTCTATGATGCAATTCAATGAATCAGCAGAGATTATTCTACGCCAGCAACCCACGGACGTGTATAATATACACGTCCGTGCAGCAAACCCAAAAAACTTTGTGGTCAGAGGTCAAACGTATGGCCAATGCATGCAAATCAGTTGAGCTCGCGCGCTCTAGAAAATGTTATACATTATCAGAACTAGAACAGCAGCTTGTTGAGCACGGGTTTCGGCAGGGACGCGCTATGTACAGTACTATACTTCAGTACATACAATGTACTGTACAGTACATGTACAGTGTGTACATGTATACATGTACAAAATGTACATGTACAGTACATGTACATACTACATAATACTGTACAGGGTATGTACTGTATGTACAGTGTGTACAAATGTACATTATTATGTACATTACATGTTCATGTACATGTACATGTACAAGTACGTGTACATGTACTGTACATGTACATGTACATTGTACATGTACACTGTACGATGCCTCCGTAAATTACAGTAGACAAAATTGCTAAACCAGAATTTTCCGTTGTTGTTTCGATCCCCTTTTATTTATTCAAGGTGACCATTACCAGGAATCTCTTGCATAGTTTAAAGGCTTTGATCCAGGCTCATGTCATCAAATTCGAATGAATGTTGCGGGGTTTTAATACATCGGAAAGTGGCCAAAAAGAATAAAGTTGTACATGTACTTCTATCAAAGATTCCAGATATAATTTCACATCCCGCCTGCTAAGAATCCAAACCAAAAAGGATTGCAGCAGGGGAAAGGCTTAACATACATCCTAAGAATTCACAATTCACATCTTCAGAGGTAGCCTCAGGTTCCATAAGCTTGGACAAAAATTAAACACCCAAATTAATGTCCAAGTTGCATGTCTGGATTATCTCCATAAATGGTTACGATCCCTTGGAACTTGGGAAGTAAATATTCACGTCCCGAGAATTAAAAGTACCCTCCGACCGGAAAATAATCCCCTGGCGTTCGACGTCCGTGAACCCATTGTTAATAGGTTGGGGGGGGGGGGGGGGCGGTGGCGGCAATTTCTTTGAGTTTGCCAGCCGATATTTCCTGGATGGCGTTCGCTGCTGGGTTTGCCGTCTGCATCTGACAGGGAGAAGAGCTTCTAGCCAATGAAATGGGCGGATTTCTTGTAAAAAGATACTCCTTGACTTTCTCTGTGATGGGATTTTTTTCCAACCTGTATAGTTCTAGCCACATAGTGCTGTGGTTTTCGTTTCGTTTTCGTTTGTTGCTAAACTAGCTGAAACATCAGAGCCAGGGTTCACGCTATTTGCCTACTGTGTTGGGTGTCGGAAGAAAAACTGGTCCTGTCATGGACTAAGAGTGGGAATATTAAATTTCTAGTCCACGTCAACGTCATCCCTCCATCAAGTCATTTCGACCACTTTTTTCTAACAGAAGGTGATTTAAAATTTAGTGGGCCTGACGTTTCGATCCTAGCTGGACCTTTCTCAAAGGCAGAGTGACAAGGACAACAGATACATGTACACGAAGGAAGGGGAAAGAGAGTGAATAGGACACGGATGAGAAACAAAGGACAAAGAGTAAAGCTGGTAGGGTGAAGGTGATTCAATTGAGAGTTGAGACCGCCCGCACCCCCTGAAAACTGGCCAGAAAGGGGGGTGTGTGTGCAGGATGAGTGGGAGAGAATTCTATACCGCAACCTTTGAGGTCGACATGAAAAGCCGTGGCGGTGCACACAGAGAAAGCCGGGAACTGTCGGTACTCCTGTACGTTGAAGATTAAGTACTGCTGTCTTATTGGCTGGATTCGGCCAACCTATAAGGCGTACAGTTGAATTTTCGGCACCGTTACTACAGCGTTTTGATCTGGGCCGCACTGAGTTCTGATTCGTCCACGCATTTAGCTAGCGGCCGGCGTGGAGAACCCCCCCCCCCCTCCCCGTGCTTGTCACGCCCCCGCGCATTTACCCCGTAGACCCATGAATTTATTATGTGTGTGTGGTGCGGTGGATTCCCCCCACTTTAGCGCGTGCCACGCCCCCGCGCTAGCCTCGCGGACCCACGACTTTAGCGCGCGGGGTGCGTGTAAACCCCCCCTTAGCTCGAGCCACGCCCCCACGCACTTACCTCAAAAGCCCACGACTTTAGCGCGCGGGGGGCGCGTAAACCCCCCTTAGATCGAGCCACGCCCCCACGCACTTACCTCAAAAGCCCACGACTTTAGCGCGCAGGGTGCGCGTAAACCCCCCTTAGCTCGAACCACGCCCCCCTGCACTTACCTCAAAAGCCCACGACTTTAGCGCGCGGGCCCGCGCGGGCCCTGCCGGTTGCTATGCGTCCCCCTAAGCCACTAACAATATTTGTAATGCACCATCTATGGGGCCACGCGCATATTGCGCATACACGCGCGCGGGTCTAAATACTTTCGTTACCAACTGTATGTTACAAAATGCAGAGTTTTGCGGCCTACAATGGCAGACTTTTAGGGGAAAAATGGTCAGGGGCTAATTGACAAGCACCTCAGAAGAAGATCCCATGAGTTGGCGATATTTTACCAGTTGGCCGTGCAACTTTTTTTTTTCTGTCGGCTGATGTCGAAAGTTGGGGGTGCGCCTTATACGCGGGTGCGCCTTGTACGCGGGAATTTACGGTACTTCAACAGCGTGCTGGCATTGCCTTCATTCACTACATGCTTTATGGAAACTACGCATGCATGTATCAGAATTCGCCTATACTCAACGGTGTGTCGGAGACCTGTCAGCACGCTTTCATGCCCAGAACGCTGCTGGATAACTTCACCGTGGATGGAGCATACAAGGCATGTCGCTACTCGTCGTGTATGCGATCGAGTTCACACTACACCGTACATGTTATACATATGTACTGTACATGTAGTATAGTAGTACACTGCACATACGGTACATGTGTACATGTACAGTACAATGTACGTGTACATGCACATGCAGAATATAGTGCATGTATCCTCCAGTTACCGGTTTTCGACGATATAAGGCCTTTTCTTCAAGCTGACCAATGTGAACGAAAGTATCACACTAAAAGAGGTCTCAGACACTTTGTCCACACCACAGACTATTAGAATAATCATGTAGAATGTTGATCACGCCTGTCACTTCCGTAAGATTACCCGGTTTTGTTGATGTGCACGGCGCACACCACCTGCGCGCAGCACACCATACACATGTATGTTTGCGCGCCCTCTGTGTTCAACATTGTCCATGCGAGTTCCTGCAATAGTATGGTGCTGTCCTCACAGCGTAGCTGACGTTAGCAATGCACAGTCTTGATTCTAGGATTGTGACCGTTTTTAATAAACCATTACATGCGTGCTATTCTGCCGACTTCGCTGCTGTGACAAACCTCCGATATTTCCACATTTTCTAAAGATCATTTGAAAATGCCTTCAGAGAGAAAGAAGTGTTGTATTTGTAAGTCTGGTGTAAGTAGTAGATTTTATGCGACTACAATTTTTAAAGATGAATTGCAGAGTTGTTTCTTACTTCAGGAAGGGAGGGAGGGGTTTCTGTGTAATTCGTGCAGGTCGTGCGTTCAATCATTTCGGCAAGACAATTCACTAACATTCGAGCATCGTGTAGATAGCAAACTGAACTCAGCCAAGCGTCAGATAGGGGGAAAACGTACTTGTAGGAAAGGACAGGAAGAGGGGGCTGGGCATGCCGTGGGAGAAATTGATGCGCCTTGCACTAGTACAGCATGTTCAGAGAAAATTGCTAACATGAAAGAACAAATAGGAAGACTTGAAGCAGAAAACAACCGGCTTAAGACATTTGAGGAACGTGTTGTTCAAGAATTTTGGGTGAATAGATCAACTGGGGTACAACAACTTAAAAGTGCTGCCCTTCAGTACATCATCACAAAATTCAAAGAGTCAGGACCCAGACATATTCAAAGTTGAGGGCACAGCAGGGCGTGCAACATTTTTTGTGCGGGTTCCTGTAGCTGAAGTAGGAAGTTCGTCTTGTAGTAACACAACACTCAGAAAGAGGAGCCAGATCATTGGGAAAGTAGAGACACTGGTTTCAGGTGGCGCATTTGCTGCTGCAAATTGCGCCTCATTAGCGAGACAAGGTGATACCACTACCTGAGTTGTTAGACACTGCAGTTGAATTCAACATTTCACTTTTTTATCAAGCCATCATAGAAAAAAAAACACATTAAAATTTAAAAATGTAAACATCCGAAAACACAAAAATATTTTACTGTTTACAAATCAGGGTCACCCACTAGGACTGAGGTCATAGTGGATGGCCCTGATAATCCCTTGCTTTGTCTTGTAACTTCAGGTAGCTGCTCGCGCCTCATTAGCGAGACATGGTTTGACCACTACATGTACCTGAGTTGTTAGACACATTTTAGACACATTTTTTATCAAGCCATCATACAGATTTTTCTATTCCATTTGTAAAATATTTTACATGTCTTTCCATGTTACAGTGAATATTGAACTTATTTTTGATTAACCCTGACTTATTTATGGTTGATTGTATTGTAGTTGAGTCACCCAAAATCAAGTCCAAGTCACATCTCATGAGTTTGAGTCTTGAGTCACACAGTCCAAGTCTAAGTCCGCAGGGTCGAGTCTAAATCACAGATTATGAGTCTGAGTCTCAAGTCACAGTCCAAGTCTGAGTCCGCAGGGACGAGTCTGAGTCCCAGTCATGGAAAATGAGACTTAAGCTGGAATCTTGATTCACATATTTACTGATTAGTCTGCCAAGGATTCCCGAAAAATGCACTGGACATAGCTCATAAACCAGGAAACCTGTAGAGAGGATAAAATGAGGGGGGGGAGGAAACCTCAGAAGAACAATCCAGATTTGGCCTAAGCAGGATTTAAACTCGGGTTACACATATTAAATAGTACACAGAAAGTTTGTCACTGCATGGGGGAAGCTAAATGGTCATTAAAAATTAAATGATGATGATAAAGTGTGACTTGGCACATTCCAGATTGGAGGTGCTGCTAATGTTTTTACAGAATAGCAGTTTGCACACGACTGGGCCATATCACACTGCAGATCTGAATCTAATTTTTAGTAGGCCAAGATAATGAATTTGTTATGATTGATTGAAAATCACTTCAATGACTCCCATACAATTCCACTGCCTAGCCTTCACATTATTTTTGGAATTGTAAGAAACTCAGTGTGAGACTCATTTGCAAAAGAAATTAAACTGACATTCCATTTATATCTTGGGGCCAAATCTTGTCAAGTGACTAATGGAGGAAGAACGCCATGAGTGACGTGACTGTAGCTGAATTCTTAACATTCATGACCAGACAGAAGATCATCTCTTCAAGTTCACACTTTTTAATTTCCTTGGTATCAATCATGGCTATGCCCCCACACCCTATCTTCCCATGAAACTGAGTTCACTCCTTTGCGTTTGAATTCAAATAAAAAAAAGGAAAAGATTCCAAAATATCTGGCCAACACCTGTCGTCCTAGTGCACAAACCGTACGACTACTTGAGTGTCAGTCAACACGGTCCGTAACCAACTCGGTCCCAGTCAACTGGTTTGGACCAACTTGGCCCGTAACCAACTGAAGTTGGTAACGGACCAAGTTGGTTACGGCCAGAGTTGATTGGGACCCAGTTGGTTGGACCGAGTTGGTTACGGACCAATTTTACTGGGACATAGTTGGTTACGGACCGAGTGGTTATGGACCATGTTGACCGGGACTGATTTGGTTATGGAACGAGTTGGTTGGACCGAGTTAGTTACAGACTGAGTTGACTGGGACCGAGTTAGTGACGGACCGAGTTGACTGGGACCGAGTTGGTTAAGGACCGAGTTGGTTAAGGACCGAGTTGACTGGGACCGAGTTGGTTAAGGACCGAGTTGACTGGGACCGAGTTGGTTAAGGACCAAGTTGACTGGGACCGAGTTGGTTAAGGACAAAGTTGACTAGGACCGAGTTGGTTAAGGACCGAGTTGAGAACTTCAAAAAATCAAACTGCTAATTTTTGACTTTTTATATATATTATTAAATTAAATGTATCACTTTCTCTTTCTGATGGCTGTTAATTTCACCGAAAGGAAGCATTAGTAATGGGCAGTTATAAGAATCTTTCGAAATAAAGGTATTTCTTCAAGATATCCGACTTAACAAAATCATAATAAAAAATAAAATCCGCGCGCGATAGTACTGCATCTATTTCGTGAATATTATTGTGAACGGCGAGGTCCGCCATTTAAGAAAAAAATAAAAAATCGTTCAGATTCTGCAATCGATCGCCATGAATATCACTAAATTTCATAAAAAGGGCAGGCTTCTATGTGATCAAACGACTATCATTATTAATGGATAAGATATAAACTTCCCTATAAGATGATATTTGACATGCATAATGAGCCCAATTACCAAAAAAGAGGAATTTCCATGGTCGCATCGCCTCCGGCGCACGACAATAATAAGAGATCCAGGACATGCAAAATGCACTAACGATGGTTGCCGGAGTAATATACCTATAATGTACTTACTACACTAGGTCCGGAACTATATGTGTTTTGTAATATGCTTGTTTTTGATCCTCGTAGCATTTTAAGAGGTAAAACCATTGAGGGGTCAGTTAAAATACACTTTTCATAAAGTGTATGAAATGATGATGTCATCAATTAAGCTTAAACCAGAGGATGCGGAACCAACTTTTGGACGGACTATATCTTGTACAAGGCAGGTCAACCTGATTGTGCAAGTGGTGAAAAGCGAAGGGGATATGATGTCAAAGGTCACATCCAAGCCCGTTTGCAATGTGTGTTGAAGGATTTTAGAACTTATTATCCAAAAGGTTTGGTTTTGTATGTTTAGTGACGTCATTATTGTTGACAAAATTAAAATATCCATAGAACATGTTTATTATGACCGATCGTCTTAGTTTTTCGTTGACAAAATCGCTAGAGGGTAGTAGTTTTCAAGAACAAAGGTCCCGGATGTGCTGACGGTAGCTGGATTCAGTTATTCATTCATAAGCTGCCTCATGCATATTCATATTTGCCTCATTAGATTGACACTCGGCGGAAAGCCCGCCCTCTCTGGTGATTCTGGGAAATCATAGATGCCCGTTGCGCCGCGCAGCGCGCAGGTGGTGCGCACCGCGCAGTAAGCATCGTGACCTATTTTTGACGGTGGTGTTTAGTAAGGTGTCCCAGTGCAGCCAAGCGCAAAATAAATTCTTAAAACAACTCAAATGCTGTGTGGCACTGTAAAATTCTATCCTGTATGTTTTTTTTGTTCATCTTTCGGGGTTGTTTTTTTCGACACTGCTGCTAATACTTTCCTCAAAACATTCATAATTTATGCTTAAAACTTATTGGTTTGCATTAATTTTGTCCCATTGCCCTGAGCCACTTTGAGATGGGGAAGTTGGATTGACTATTTGTTATCACCTGTCAACTCCTTTCCCTTCACTTTCCCATCCTTTTCCAAATCATCAAAACTGTCCTCATAATAATAAGGAAATAAATTTAATCATCATAATGAATAATTCAAATTGAGAATAATTTTCTTAAAATGTGAAAGATATATTTTAACTTTTTTTTAATTTGGATCTTCAAGTAAACCATAGAGGTGAAATACGGTAGGGCGGTATCTATGAGTGACACATGCAGCATTTCTCATCCTTGTTAATTTCCACATCAGAAGATACATCGAGGCAGGATGTGATTGTTTGGCTTGGTCCAAGCTAATTGTGATTCAGCCATGGAATCAGATTCTTTTTTCTTTGCCCTTTTGGTGGGGTTGTATTTTTTATCTGGTTGATGTCTTCTTCTGTGACGTTTAAAAAAAATCCACAATCCTCTTTGTCACTGCTTCTTCAGTTATGGCCTTTCCCAATGTCACTCAAGAGACACATTTCCTCATTCTTGGTACTTTCTCTAGCTGCCCTTTAATTTTTTTGAGAATTTTTTAAAAGCCTAAAAAATATACATGTGTTTATAAGCGAGACGTCCTTTAGGAGATTCCATAGTTTTTACCCAGAGCGGGCTGCCTCAAGTCTACGTATGTTGGAGTTTGTTATGGTACACTCAGACTTTTTTAGGACCAACAATAAAGAAAACTGGAGCTATGAAGCAACTACCGATTTTGTACCTAGGAAAATAGACCCCAAAAGAGCAACTTTTTGAATCACACGAGTTTGGCCTACAGGAAGAGCCTTAATTTTCCTCATTTTCGGTGACGGACAAGAGCAGGAAACCAACTGGAAGATACATCTGAGATCGTTATACGGAGTTGTTTTCATTGTGCGATGTGAGTTAGAAGGCCAAGCGTCGAAAACGCGTACCGTCGAAAACTGGGGTTCCCATGATACCTGTGATCTCCACTTTCTTGAACAATTGTTTCTTCCTTTTTTCAAGTTATCAACTTGATGTGGACAACTCTATACTCTTTCAGAATCAGACAGACTACATGTAGAAGTTCTTATGAGTGGGACAGGGGAAAGTCACTTACAATGTGTACATGGTAGTGGTACAGTATCTATGCCTACAGTACTGATCGAAATTATTATCACTATTCGTGACCAATTTAGTGCGAATGATTCTTCGCAAAGACGTCCGCAATTTCTTATATTTACCAGTCCGGGGAGTCATTTCCTTCGCGAAGAGAACCAACGATTCGCGACTGAAGCGGCCATAGGTCCGAGGAGAAAATAATTACCGGTCCGGGGGGTCGTCTTCTCCGCGAAGACTCGCGAAGACCAGCGGCCATAAACCGAGGGAGAAACCACTCCGTACTGGTCCGGGGGGTTATTTCCTTTGCAAAATCCAGCAAAATCCAGCAGCCATCCATCAAAGGAGAAACTACCGGTCCCGGACGTCATTTCTGTCGGGAAGATTACTGCCGATTCGCGAATTTCAGCGGCAATCGATTGGGGGTGGGGAGAGAGTTGGGGGAGACAGGGTTTACAAGCCCGACGTACGAACGTCTCTTCGCGAATGATGCGCGAACGATCTGCGAAGAAAGCACAACAATTTGCGACCTAAGGCCTAAATCTAAATGTACGGGGAAAAAACCGTACGCCAACGAGATAAATGGTTGGTTAAATGGTTGGTTTTTGTTGGACTTTGTGAGCACCGCCAGAACTTTAGGAGCCCTATCCTCGCTCCACGCTCAGAGCTTGCGGTTGAAACTCTGGTCCTTGCCAATGCGTCGTGCTTTGTGAGCAACGCCAAGGCTTCTCAATGATGCGTGAACGATCTGCGAAGAAAGCACAACAATTTGCGACCTAAGGCTTAAAAATGTACGGGAAAAACCCGTACGCCAACGATGGGCATACCACTCGTAAAAAAATGATTGGATGATTGCCTCTTGTGATTTCTGACACGTCCGCAAAAGATTTTAGACCTTTCTTTCGTTTGCAGCCTTTCTTTCGTTTGCAGCCATTGACGTACATTTGATATGCGGCGGCCGTCAGCTTCAATTGTAGCCAAAAATAAATTCAACAATCTGCATTTTGTGTTTGGTATGATTTGTGAAGATCGCCGAGTATTCTTATGGTCGTCTAGCTTTTTGTTAGTTATACACATTGTAAAAATAATTGTCTTTTGAATTTAGCGTAACGACCGGCCATAGTTTGCAAGCCGGCGGTTGGCAGAAACTGAATCCGTGACGTACCATACCAAAAGAAAGTTCTATACTTTGCCATTATAAAGGAAATTTATTATCAATATTATCAAATAGGCCCAATGAAGGCTTAGTTGAACAACTCTCCCGCATGTCCCAAGTAGTCCTATTCTAAAAACAACGCCAGAATTTGGGAAAGACATCTACACAGGAGCCGCCTTAAACGTTGTATCACATTTTTAACAATGGAGCTGTCAATCATCCTACTGCCGGCTCTCCTTGCTTTTTCCACCACGGCGAGGTAACTTGGGTTCAAATGGGTTTTGTTTTATTCAGAGGTTGATCATCCTTCCCACTTTAAATCGGTCATATTTTGAAAGTTGATTGAAAATGATGATACATGCAACGAACAAATGATATTTTATATTCAGTCTCAAGTTTATATGCAATTTATTTAGTTAATTTACCACCTACTCTATAGTTATCATGTTAGTGCATACAAGTTTGTGGAGTTTTTAACCCTAACATAGAAATACGTATGCATGTAAATATACACCATCCGGGCCACCAATGTTTTGGCTTGGAAATTTACTGAGGTGGTTCGGCTGGCCACTCAAGAAAAACCCTGATCATGCCTTAAGCGGAAATCATCATGAATCTACACAATACCAAGTGCAAGGTTAAAAGTGCAGCGTATCTAATACATGATAGACTTCATCTCGCGCAATAAGCAATAAGGTTGTCTGGCTTTTGCCCCGAAGTAAAATGACAGTAATATTACAGCACTGTAGCTGGGGCCAGTTCGCTAAGTTTGCATTCAAGAATTGCCGTGTTCTGCAGACCAACAAGGTTGTCTGTTTGTGAGCATTTTATTTAATTGAAGTTCTAGAAAGAAGCCTTCGAAAAGTCTTGTTCCTGCAAAACTTAGCCAGGCTCCCTTAAAATATTAATAGTAAGCTCTCCGGTGTCAAACGCTCTTGAATCACAATGAGATTCATTTCCTGTCCAGCGGACATTGGGGATTACAGTCATGTAAACGTTCAGAAACTAACGAAACTATTCGAAACGAATTATCTCGAATATCCGAATGGATAATATTGCCACCCTTCTTCCATGGTTGTTTTTTTCTTAAGGGGGGACTGGTCACATGGGCAATATTGCCGTTTGTTGAGCGGGAATTGAAACTTCAGTTAACCGAACCCCCCCCCTATCAAACCAAAGATCAATCCTGTCTTTGTGAGCACAGACAGGGCTTTGATAGTAGCCCTATCCTTGCTCCACGCTCAGAGCTTGCGGTTGTAACTCGGTCCTTGTCAAGGTAGTGATGTGTGAGCACCGCCAAGGCTTTTCAAGCCGGCCTTAGAGCTCTAACTAACAGCACAGAGCAAAAATACATGACAAGACTGTCTCCCGCCCGAGACATCGTACTGAAGCCAGTTTCCAATAAAACATTTTTTTCTTTACATTACCTCATAAGAAACGTGTGTCCTATATATTCCATATTTTTTCAGACGTTTTCGTCTTTTATTGTTCGAAATCTTGGAAGCTGAAAAACATTGGGTATATATTGCAAAATCCCTCTGTGTGGACTCCTGAGCGGGAGCTTAATATGAACTAACAAACACCTCTAGTGCAAACACCTCTGGTGGTCAGCACCACCCATAATCTGGTGATTAACCACCGCGATTTCCGGAGAGCAGTTGCCAAACAATGGCGGCACACCCCATGCAATGAAGAACTCTGGAATACATGTATTTCCCAACCCACCCTTCCAAAAAACAAAAACGCCCCACAACCGATGGGAATTATCACCCAGGCCAAATGCCCCAAAGAACCCCCGTCCCAGTCGAGTTTGGTTTCTTTCAAGGAATCAGATTATACGCTGGACTCCCTGCTCTCCGTACTTGAGGAATAATCACCCCCCTAAATAGTGCAGCCCGGTCACCCTAACCGATTTCCCATACTGGTACCGCACAAAGAGAGAAACTGATTTGCAAAAATCACTACCGCCACTGACGATTGCCTAGATGGCATGAAAACATTACTTGTTACTGCCACAAAATGGGAGCTCCTAGTCTCGCCTACCAATCTTGATGATTAAATGGGTCAGCTTGCTTTTTAGGAAAAAAAGGGCCTCCCTCCTTCCTTGTTGCCCAAAAGGCAGGACGCTAAACATGTTCTGAAACATTGATTTTTCCCTTTCTACGTTCACGGATACGACGCAAACAAATAAACAGGGGGCCTGCATATTTTTATTAAGTTATTCTGAGTACGTCAACTACCGGCAGTATCAAACTTTTTCGAAAATGAAATGTCTTTCACGTGGTCGGCCTACACATTTTGTAATTGGTATGAAAGTTTATTTCTTTGCACACTTGTATAAAGAACCTTCAAAGAAACTTCATAGAACCTTCCTGAAATCTTAATTTAAAAAAAGAAAAAGGGTGGGTAACGTCCCGATTTTTATTTTATTTCAGGAAAGTAAAAAAAATGAATCAATGAAAACAAGACACAGGTGACAGACAGTTCTTGTGTGAAAGCCCCTAAAGGCTCAAGTGGGAGAAAACAAGCTTCGATTTGAGGGTATATCATCCGAATTGGGCAGAGGCCGCAGAGTGATTTTGCATTACCCACTGATTTTCAGCTTCCAATATTTCAAACAATAAAAAACGAAACATTCTGGAACATTTAGGTCACTTTTTTTTGAGGTACCCGGTACGGTAAGGTAAAACAAGAAAAAATTGTTTAATTTGGAAAATGGCTTCAGTACAACGTCTCTGGCAGGAGAATCTGGTCGTGTATTTTTATATTAACCGCAAGCTCTGAGCATGGGGCCTGCTTGAAAAGCCTTGGTGTTGCTCACAAAGCACTACACATTGGCAAGGACCAGAGTTTCAACCGCAAGCTCTGAGCGTGGAGCGAGGATAGGGCTCCCAAAGCCATGGCGGTGCTCACAAAGACAAACTTAACTGATCTGGACTGATCTTGGGTTGAAGGGAGGTGGGGGGGGGGGTTTCGGATAACTGAAGTTTCCATTCCCGCTCCACAAACGGCAATTGGCCATGTGATCATGCCCCTCCCCCAACCCCCCCCCCAAAAAAAACCCCCCCCACAACAACCATGTACAGTATCTCGTTGGTGTACGGATTTGTTTCTTACATTTTTAGGCCTTAGGTTGCAAATTGTTGTGCTATCTTCTCAGATCGTTCGCGCATCGTTCGCGAAGAGAGGTTCGTACGTTAGACCTGTAAACCCTGTCTCCCCCAACTCTCCCAACACCCCTGATCGATTGCCTCTGAAAATCGCGAATCGGTAGTTATCTTTGCGAAAGTAATGACGTCCCGGGGTTTTCTCCTTCTACCCTACCCCAAGCTGGGGTAAGAATTCCCCGGGGAAAAGCTTATCCACGGTGATTTCTTCGGTTCTGTAAATAGACAGACCGAAAAGTGGGAGAAAACAAGCTTCGATTTGAGGGTACCGGTATATCAACCGAATTGGGCGGAGGCCGCACAGAGTGATGTTGCATTACCCACTGATTTTCAGCTTCCAATATTTCAAACAATAAAAAACGAAACATTCTGGAACATTTAGGTCACTTTTTTATGAGGTACCCGGTACGGTAAGGTAAAACAAGAAAAAATTGTTTAATTTGGAAAATGGCTTCAGTACCACGTCTCTGGCAGGAGAATCTGGTCGTGTATTTTTATATTAACCGCAAGCTCTGAGCATGGGGCCTGCTTGAAAAGCCTTGGTGTTGCTCACAAAGCACTACACATTGGCAAGGACCAGAGTTTCAACCGCAAGCTCTGAGCGTGGAGCGAGGATAGGGCTCCCAAAGCCATGGCGGTGCTCACAAAGACAAACTTAACTGATCTGGACTGATCTTGGGTTGAAGGGAGGTGGGGGGGGGGTTTCGGGTAACTGAAGTTTCCATTCCCGCTCCACAAACGGCAATTGGCCATGTGATCATGCCCCTCCCCCAACCCCCCCCCCCCCCAAAAAAAAAACCCCCACAACAACCATGTACAGTATCTCGTTGGTGTACGGATTTGTTTCTTACATTTTTAGGCCTTAGGTTGCAAATTGTTGTGCTATCTTCTCAGATCGTTCGCGCATCGTTCGCGAAGAGAGGTTCGTACGTTAGACCTGTAAACCCTGTCTCCCCCAACTCTCCCAACACCCCTGATCGATTGCCTCTGAAAATCGCGAATCGGTAGTTATCTTTGCGAAAGTAATGACGTCCCGGGGTTTTCTCCTTCTACCCTACCCCAAGCTGGGGTAAGAATTCCCCGGGGAAAAGCTTATCCACGGTGATTTCTTCGGTTCTGTAAATAGACAGACCGAAAAGTGGGAGAAAACAAGCTTCGATTTGAGGGTACCGGTATATCAACCGAATTGGGCGGAGGCCGCACAGAGTGATGTTGCATTACCCACTGATTTTCGGCTTCCAATATTTCAAACAATAAAAAACGAAACATTCTGGAACATTTGTGACACTTTTTTTTATGAGGTACCCGGTACGGTAAGGTAAAACAAGAAAAAATTGTTTAATTTGGAAAATGGCTTCAGTACAACGTCTCTGGCAGGAGAATCTGGTCGTGTATTTTTATATTAACCACACGCTCTGAGCATGGGGCCGGCTTGAAAAGCCTTGTCGTTGCTCACAAAGCACTACACATTGGCAAGGACCAGAGTTTCAACCGCAAGGTCTGAGCGTGGAGTGAGGATAGGACTCATAAATAAAGCCTTGGAGGTGCTCACAAAGACAGATTTAAAAGCAACTGCCGGTGCTCTGGATTGAAGGAGGGGGGGGGGGGGGTTCGGTTAACTGGAGTTTCAATTCCCGCTCCACAAACGGTAATTGCCCATGTGATCAAGCCCCCCTTAAAAAAAAAACATTTATCTCGTTGGCGTACGTTTTTTTCCCCCGTACATTTAGATTTAGGCCTTTGGTCGCAAATTGTTGTGCTTTCTTCGCAGATCGTTCGCGCATCATTCGCGAAGAGACGTTCGTACGTTGGACTTATAAACCCTGTCTCCCCCAACTCTCTCCCACCCCCGATCGATTGCCGCTGAAATTCGCGAATCGACAGTAATCTTCCCGACAGAAATGACGTCCGGGACCGGTAGTTTCTCCTTTGATGGATGGCTGCTGGATTTTGCTGGATTTTGCAAAGGAAATAACCCCCCGGACCAGTACGGAGTGGTTTCTCCCTCGGTTTATGGCCGCTGGTCTTCGCGAGTCTTCGCGGAGAAGACGACTCCCTGGACCGGTAATTATTTTCTCCTCGGATCTATGGCCGCTTCAGTCGCGAATCGTTGGTTCTCTTCGCGAAGGAAATGACTCCCCGGACTGGTAAATATAAGAAATTGCGGATGTCTTCGCGAAGAATCAATCGCACTAAATTGGTCGCGAATAGTGATAATAATTTCGATCAGTACTGTATGTTATTTGATGATGTTTAGAAGCCTCATATTTGTGTTCTCCCACTTCCAAAATCTCAAACTATTTTTAAAGTTGTCATTAATTAGTATCCTTTGACCCGGTTGTAGCGACAAAACTTACCAAGGTATCAAGCTCAACCATACAAAGTTTCATTGCAGGTTACAAGTTGCATGTATTGCAACCACACTTGCAACCACACTTGTTCATAGGTGCCTGTGTACATGTACATGTATGTACATGTACATACATGTACTTACACATTTTTTTCCTTTACTCTTACTACTGTAAGCCAAATGGGAAATGGTGCTCTCAGACAGGATGCATAGAAGGGTCAGGGCAATGCGAATAAGGAGAATATTCAGACAGGAAGATGACATCATCCATATTCTAATTGCCCCCTCCTCAGTCTTACTGCAATGTCTATACACGGTAGTACGCATGGACATGCAGTGTGAGGTACATGCATGCACCTTTAGGTACATGTACATGTATTTACGTACATGTATATATACCTTGTTAGTTCATGAACTAATCACTCCGTCCTTAGACCTCACAGCGCTGGTAGCTTGTGTGGTTAGTGCTGATTCATTTTTCTCTTTTCACATGAAAACGGCTGGTCCGTTCAACTAAATTTATTTTTAAAATGTATGGTGGGATAGCAGTAATGCTTCCGTATTATGGACATCAACCCCATCAACACCATCTTCATGCACACCATCATCCTTATCATCAGGTAAGAACAATTACTCACAAACACGCACTCTTATATTGGGAATAAAGTCTCTTCCTGATTGTTAATCAGTTTGTGATTCTTCGTGGCAGTTCGTAAGATGAATGGTGCAATTAACTGCACCACTTTACACTGTGCATCATCTCCTGCAGTGTCTGCAATGCTTCAATGTAGTTGGCAAACTACAAAATGTAAAAGCATTTTCAAAAATATGTCTTTAGCTCTAGGTGTACAATCAAATTCAGGAAACTGGATACCCCTAAATGAAAATGATTTCAACCTCCCCATTCTTTCTATTTTGGATTTGAGTGAGTTTTGATTTTGTCTGTTTCACCCGGGTGAAATTGTAGTTGAAGCATCTTTGGATTGTTCAACCACATTGTCTAAACATCCAGGAGGGGAATGATTAACACTGTGTATGCTTTCTTGTTTAGATTTCCAGTTTTGTCATTACATTTAATTTGGTATGTTTTTGTATCATTTTCTATTCTGAAAAAAAACCACCCAAAAAACAATTTCTAGGGTGATGATTAATTTTTTTTTATTAATTGTTATTTTTTTTATTAAAGGTCACTGTAAAAAAAATAATGAAACGGAATGATTAACATGTTTTTTTATTAGAGTAATTTATACAAAAATGTTGCAAACTGCTTACTGACTACATTTACCAACATACAAATTTTAGGATGTTTTTTTATAATGAGTCCCTTGCTCGATGAGAACATTTTCTAATCTCCTTTTCAATCTTTTTTAAAACACAAACACAATCCATTTAAAATTAAATGAAAAGTTAAGCCTTTAATCATTGAAGTAAAGTAAAAATGACATGTAAGTGTACATATACATGTATTTATACATGTAGATCTGCAAATTGGAATTTATTTTACATTTTTATAAGAATGTTATATCTTCCAAAAGAGAAAAAAGACAATATAAAATTTACATTTTTGATTATGCATTCTGCTGATTAGTCATAGCTGTGCATGATTCAAGGTCAAAGAAATCGCGAAGTGACCCATAAAATGTTCTACATGTACTTGTCTGCTTGTACATTTTGCTGGTGTACATGTATGTTGCTGCATGCTTGTCTTTACTACAGCTTGAATGCTGGATACCAGAGAGGCGAAATTCTTAATATACAGTGATGGATATAAGCGGAAAAAAATTGATTAGCAAATAATGCTAGTCAAATTGGTAAAAATGACTAGCAAAAATATGGTAAAAATGACTAGCAAAAATAAATGCAACATTAAGTCAGTGCATTGATCATTTCTTTCCTTGACAGACGGGATGCATGCTGGTGCATCGCTGTCCAACCGTGTTTGATGAAGTTGTCTCTTTTCAGGCTGTACCTGCTGATTCCTAGAACAAAAATGTTGGAATAATTTCTGACCGCTTTGATTTTTTCCTCGTGCGATCTGCAAAGTTCGCATCAAAATTGCACAGGGCACCAAGGTCAACTCTAGGGGGCACTGAGGCCAACTCACTGTGGCATCAAAAGGCCAATCAAAAGGCCAAACCTTTATTTTACATGTCGCCTTCCTTAGTTGTATACTGAACAAAAAAATCTTGATAGTTATTCTAATTGACCGCCTCAAATTCAATTTTGTTTTGGAGGGTAGACAGATGGCTGCACCTAGGCTTGGGCGCTTTGGGAAAAATAAAAACCTAAATAACCGCCGGACCCTTGACTCGGTGAAACCGTTAAACCGGTTTTTTTTAATGAAAAAAAAAAGAAAAGAAAAAAAAATAAAGAAAAAAACACACAATTCCAATGATAAAGAAATAACCCCATTATTACCCCCATCCATGTTTTGTTTCGGTAGTGAAATAAATTGTACTTTTTTGTAGCGTACCGTCTCGCTATACTTCTGGAACTTGGAAGTTCCGATCAGGCTTGAGTAGCGCAGCGTACTCGTATGCAGCCATGTGGCCGCTGTGTATGTGCACTGTGCATTATACAGTATGTGCAAGGACATGTTGTGTTATGTCACATTGCAGCGCGTAGGCTGGTTTTGGCCCTATTGGTCCTGTAGTGTCGCTATGGCGTTACGTAGAGTCTTAAACCACACCTAGACTTGCCAACCTTGCTAATGTCGCTAAGGGAAATCGGTTATAACTAAAATGCGCTACTTTCATCGTTTGTCTCCAAATGTTGTTTCCGCGTAATTCAATATTATTCCCTTCGTAATTAATTGTGAAAGTGGTATGGACAGAAAGAAGAGAATACAGGCTTCAATTTAAGGGTACAATCGCCAGATTTGGAGGGTGTTTACAGGGTAGGTGCTTGGCGGTCGAAAAATGCGATCTACGGAAAGTGACTGTAGCCGCTTATGAAAGGTCTACCTATTGAATCCGTAGCTGATGGGGGTCTGGCCGCCGCCGCACTTGCACTATCAACAGTACAGTATATATGTACTGTAGAGTATACAGTGTACATACATTTGTACAGTGTACATGTACGCGTACATGTACAGTACATTGCAAGGGTACAGTACAATATGTACATGTACATGTACATGTACATGTACATGTACATGTACTGTACATGTCCCGTACGTTCAACGCAGGATGGTCTTACGATGGATTTTGATTCGCACCAAATGCGAACCGTTTTCTAAATTGTCTTGCCTTTTTGTGGAAAATGTATCGCATTTTACGATGCAAATCCAGCTACATGTATTTCCATCACTGATATATCAGTGAAAATAGCTTCCAAATTCATGAGCCAAGAAATGAATTATGCTATTTTCTTAGTACAGAAAAAAATATATAGAAATGGTCTTGAAAAAACCCCTAGTTATTTGATCCTTTAGAGCAGTGGCTGGTGTCATCTTCAAGGCAGATGGTTCCTTGCTCTATGGTCGGACGGATGAATAGACTGAGAAGGACTGTATGGTATAACTATCGTACTTTTGATTTTTGCGCGGTCATCACTTTGTGCCGTTTGGAAGATCCTACATCATCAAAATGCAAGATTTTAAATCACACATAAGGTATCCATAGGCCAATCTTATAAAAACTTGGTAGATGATTAGTTATTGTGCCAAAAACTTTTTGTGCACAAAATGTGTCTGTGCTTTTTGTGGTAGGCATGGATTGCCATTGGGTTCAAATGCAGTGATTGCAACAATTTTAGCTTTTCCGCCGCGAAGCGGAAAAGCTATTGTTTTTTCTGATTTTCTTTTTCTTCTTCTTTGTCTTTTTCTTGTCGGAAAAATCCCATAGACAAAGCACAGGGTTTTTTCGGAAGGCTTTTTTGCCATTGAACAAACTTTGATTTGTTTCAAACTTGACAAATGCATAGAGCCCTTGCTGAAATTTTGCGCCATAGTCTTGAAAACGTCATGACGTCACCACGTGTCACGTGACAGCGTTTTAAAGGGGCAAATTTCAAATTCCATTATAGGCAAAAGTTCGTTTGGTTTCAATTTTGCACTATAAATTTTGCACTAAGTTGGGAAATGGTGTATCCAAAAATTGCCCAATTTGATCGTGACGTAATCTCATGAATATTAATGAGGTCATGAACTTTTCACATTTTCACATTCAATTGAGCATATTTGGCCAAGGGAGGAAGATTTTTTTCATTTTTTTCGATTATATCTATTGGGATGTACATGTAGTTTAGAAACACCCACCGGGACAAAAATGCCATTATGCAATCGTGACGTCATCAAAATGCGTGTTTTTAAAACACATATTTGCCAAAGGTCAATCTTCTCGAAATTTGGTGGGCATTTAGCTCTTGCGCTAGACTTCTAAATCCTGAGTTTGGACCTGAGTTTGGACCGTTGACCATTGTTCAGAATTATTATGATTTTTTGAAAAGTCCCATACACAAAATATGCACATGCGTTTTGGGGTAGGAATGGAGGTTACGGGTTCGAACCTCGTTGATGTCATTTTTTTAAGAGAAGCAGATGCGGAGATGTTCTGTTTGCCAACAGACATAAATCTCTAGTTTGAATTTGTTTTCCTCCATTTTTTAAAAGTAATCAACATGATGCAGAGAGAAGGCCTACAAACTACCTTCCTTGTGTGTTTTTACTTGGATGGTCATGTGACACCCTTTTAAAGGGGCCAACAGCTATGACGCCATCTTATTAGATCCTTCATTATCAACATGTGGCATGTATGCACCGTAAGTTGGGAAACGTCTATCCAAAAATTCCATCATGTGACTGTGACTTCCTGATTTTTCCAAGACTGCCCATTAAGTACACAAGGAAACATGGAGTTGACATTTTTGGCCTGGTCTTTGAGCTACTGTCTCCAAATCATGAATATACATGACAGGTTTGCCTTAATTAAATATTGGCCATGCTTGGCAACCGCAAAACATTGATACACTTTGATATACCTAGCCATAGTTGAACAAACCTAATACTTGTCAAGCTTGGCAACATTCAAACTGGCCATGCTTGGCCAAACCTCGACATGTAAAGCTTGGCAACATTCACAACTTACATGTATTCAGCAATGCACCTGAGTGTCACTCTTATTTTCCACTGATCACACATACACTGTACAGTTGGAATAAACCTCACTGGTACAAGAGGGTGTTTGGTGTGAAACAAAAACAACAGAAAGAGTGATTTACGGAAATTAAACATCTAAATTCAGGCTCTAAATGACCACCCCACTGGGAAGACCAGACAGCCCTGGCATAAGATGACCGGGCAGTGCACACATGTTACTCAGACATAACTAAATGTTAATGAAGCTACCACGAGCCAATGCTTCATTGGAAAGGATTGATACAACTATGCAGATTGGTCTGAAAAAGAAAATTCTCCGAAGTTGAAAGGTACATGCCATCATATCAGAGCAATATAAATTCCAAGTAGAGATTTATGTCTGTTGACAAACAAAACATAATGCTTTTCCGCATCTGGTTCTCTTAAAAAATAAAAATTAAAAAATGTACGTGCATATTTTGTGCACAAAGTATATGGGACTTCATTATAATATTAAAATAATAATAATTCTGAACAATGGTCAATTGGTTCTAAACTCAGGATTTGGAATGTCTAGCCCAATAGCTAAATGCCCACCAAAGTTCAAGAAGATTGACCATTGACTAATATGTGCTTTAAAATCAAGCATTTTGATGACGTCACAATTCCATCATGACATTTTGGTCCCGGAGGGTATTTCTAAACTACACATGTACATCCCTAATAGATATAAATGATTTTTTTTTTAAATCTTGCTCCGTTGGGCAAATATGCTCAATTGAATGTTAAAATCTTAAAAATTCATGACCTCATTAATATTCTTGAGATGACGTCACGATCAAATAGGGCAATTTTTGGATACACCTTTTTCTACTAAGATAATAGTGCAAATTTGAAACCAAACGAACTTGTACTTTTGCCTGTAATGGAGTTTGAAATTTGCCCCTTTAAAGTCACGTCACGTGACACATGATGACATCATGACGCAGCAATATATCGGACCAAATAAGCTTAGAACTAGGGAATGTCTCAATACAATACCGCATGAAGACTGCCATGCCGATCGCTACCAACATCATCCCTGCAACAGCCTGCCAGCAATTTGGACACTACAAAGTCCTGGGTGGGATCTGGCCAACTGTGAATTTTATTAGAATAACCTACACCCGAGACATACAAAGTGGCCGGAGCAGGAGACACACGATGCAGGGAAAGCCACGTTATGAATTGTCTAACATCTGCTACAGAGGCCGGGGCCTCCCCATGCAATTTGCTGCACATATGTCATGTAAATGAACCAAATGAACCAACCTGCCAAATGGGCTCTATGCGTATTGGGGGCTGAAGCCGTCATCAACAAGTGATTCATCTCACCTTCTAATATCCCTGGAGTAAATTGGGAATTGCTGTCATTGGGTACATTTACACAAGTAGCTAAATTCGCTGCTACGTAGTGCAGCAAACAAATTGGCATCTGAATGCAACTTCGCTATCAACTTCACAGCTAATTTCGGGAAATTTACTGCAATAATTAGTGCTGTTAAAGGACTTCGCAGTGAAATGTAAAATGTGTGGACACAACTGACCTGACTGCGTACACGTGTCTTCCGCTTCCCTCATGCTTTATGCTGACCAGTCACCATTACTCACGGTGTTCTAGTCAGGCATTTAATAAGCAACTTCGGCATGGTTTTCATGCAATCAACACAGACAAAATCAATTCCTCCAGTGATTGGCTAAATGTTCTGCAAGGTTGTTTGTGTACCGGTACTTGGTTTTCATCATCACTAAACAATCGTCAGGTGGTCCTAAGATAATGCATCTGGTGTGTACCGTAAAATCCTGGGTATAATGCGCACCTGTGTATAATGCGCACCCCCAACTTTCGCCTTCACCAAGAGGAAAACAAAAATCTGTGGCATGGATTGCAGAGTCCATTGTAAAGTTGTTTCCATACCACAGTGGGAAGGATGATCACCCTAAAAAAGTCCATTATTTCGAGCCTGGCCCAGGCGGAAAAAAAAAGAGAGAGCATATACAGTGGGAAGGATCCTCACCCTCCGAATAAAAAAATCCATTTGAGCCCAAGTTACCTCGCCATGACCGGGGAGAGTTTGTGGTTGGGATGATGAATGAAAGCTCCATTGTTGAAATGTGATACAATGTAAGGTCAGCTTCCCTTAAAAAAAAAGTATGTCTATTATCTGGAAAAAAAATTCCACAGTCCGAAGGGATGATCGCCCTCCCAATGAAAACATCCATTTAAGCCCAAGTTACCTCGCCGTGGGAAAAATCAAACACGGAAAACTTGAAAATCCCACAGTGGGAATGGTGGTCGCTCTCCGAATAAAAACATCCATTTGAGCCCAAGTTACCTCGCCGTGGGAAAAACCAAACACGGAAAACTTGAAAATTCCACAGCGGGAAGGATGATCGCTCTCCGAATAAAAACATCCATTTGAGCCCAAGTTACCTCGCCGTGGGAAAAATCAAACACGGGAAAACTTGAAAATCTCACAGCGGGAAGGATGATCGCCCTCTGAATAAAAACATCCATTTTAATTTTGAGCCCAAGTTACACATGTACCTGGCAGTGGGGAAAAACCGGTAGAGTTTGCATTGGGGAGGATGATGCACAGCTCCAATTTAAAAACAAATGTGATACAATGTAACAATACATCAGTTTCCATAAAAAGTGTCCAGACTGAACAAAATGCACATCCATGGTGGCTTCACAGATATGCCTCCATTTGTTTCATTAAAAAAAAAAAAATGGGAAGGTTGATCATGGGAGGATCGCCCTCCTAAAAAAAGAAAATCAATTTAAGCCCAAGTAACCTCGTGGGGGAAAAAAACCCCAGGAAAGTTTGCAATGGGGACAATGATTGACAGCCCCATTGTTAAAATGTTATACAATGTAAGGTCGGCTTCTGTTTGATGACTGAAACCCATACTGGCAGGACATTGTTGTACCCATGTATAATGCGCACCCCCAAACTTTTGATTTCTACCGCGGTAAAAAAAAGTGCGCATTATACCCGGGATTTTACGGTACATTATGTGCCATTTGCCAGTGTCTGAAGTACAATATCACATTTAAGGCTGTTCATATTCCTGGGGTACAAACAATGACCATGTTGATTCACAGTTTTCATCTCCTGCTTTTGCTCGCTAGCCCTACAAGCAGACATTACAATGGGTATGTTCACACAAGCTGCTAACTTTGCTCCTAAAAAATCACAGCGGGGGTTCGGTTGAGCTCTTGAATTTAGCTTAACTTCATGGAACGATCACACACAATGTTCACCACTCCTAACT
Source organism: Luidia sarsii (assembly GCA_949987565.1). Classification (NCBI taxonomy): domain Eukaryota; kingdom Metazoa; phylum Echinodermata; class Asteroidea; order Paxillosida; family Luidiidae; genus Luidia; species Luidia sarsii. Next base: position 19,498,564 of record OX465103.1, on the reverse strand, counting down.
GCATTTACAGTAGTTTGTGCGAAGGTAAAAAAAAACTGACCCATCCTGGCTACTTCCTACAAGAGCGTGCGCTTTGCACTACATGTACGTAACTGGGCAGTACTGAGTTGACGCCATTACAGTGGAGTTTTAGTGTACGGTCGACTCGTATTTCAATCACGCCTGTTGAAAACTTTATAATTGTTTTTCATTCTCAGAAGCCAAGTTAATGAGAATGAATGGATATACCAAAAAACATACGGCAGCGAAAATGAGAGCAAGTTGATAGAACTACTGTACCGTAGCAAAAACACACAAAAAAAACATTCCAGAAATTGTGTTTAAGTCAAGAAACAGAATTGCAGCTCAAGAGTAGGCGATGCTTTGTCATCTGAAATGCATTTGGTCGTTAGATTGAAGTAAAAATTCACTCAGTCGAATTTCAGCAGAATATTCCCAGGAAACTGCCCTTAATCCGTCTAAACAAGGGCCACTGTGCTTTCCCATCATCGGCTGGAGCCTTTGCCCTTCAATGGTATTGCGACTGGCACGAGTCTGTATTTTTCTGTGGCGCACTACGGATGAAATAGATCCGATTTTACTAATTTAGACTGTGGTCCAGAGTACATGTACATGTATGATGTACTGGGGAGAAGTTAAGCTGAACTTACAGTAATTTTGTGCTCCACTTTGAGGTTCATGCAGTCAATTTTCGCTAAGGCTCGCAGTCTTCACCTTCAGTCTGTCAAGAGACCAAACAGGATGTGGATTACAGACTTTGAATAAATCTATCCTGCACTTTAGGCCTTTTCACACTATGAACGTTCAACACGTGTTGAAACTTACACGGGTCCGACATGGGTCCGACTCCTGTTGAATTCAACACGGGTCACTCTTGCCGCGGTTTCACACTATGCAACGCCATACCGGCATTTTCTCAACCCGTGTAATGTTTCGACCCGTGTAATGCTTGATCGTTTCACACTACACACGGCATCGAACTTTCAACACGGGTCCAATTTGGAAACCCCCATAATGCATTGCGGCGCGTCACGGCGCTGAATTGCTGAGTAACTTCTCGAATCCGGCAGTCGCCAGCACCTCGCTTATTTTCGCGACGCTGCCACTGTTTGATTAAAGAAAATTACAACCTTGATTTATAAGTACAATAGTTTTATAATTATATAGTGGTCTTTTAAACCTCCCTTACTCCTTAGTAAAATCGAATTACTTCTCGTTTTTTCTGCCGCCACATGCACGCACGCGCAGTCGACATCGTAGTACAGACTACAGTGCATCGCTGACAACTTTGTTAGGGACCCGTTTTTTTGCTGATCTCACCCTGCGAGAACTTCTTATATACATGATTGTCAAAGACACCTTTTTCCATTCCGATAATGACAGGGATATTGCTTCAAGACAAGCAAATTATGTGCCTACAGCCAGAGAAGTTGTCTTGTTTCTTGTGCCTGTACTGAACTCGAGGCAGCGCTGCCTGTGCATGTTGGGTTTATTACCCCATGCAACCACGGACGTATAAATATACGTCCATGCATGCAACAACAAAATCTGGCATGTTTGTTCGTTGCACAGTACAATATCTACAGTGTGGCGCTGCCACGCATGCGCACTCGGCCGTCTCCCAACACGGGTCGAACTCAACCCGGAGACGTTCACACTACGGCTTTCAACACGTGTTGAAATTTTGAACACGGGTCGAGAGCTCTCAACCCACCTCCCGAGCAGGGTTGGTTTCAACACGGGTCGAGCGCTCTACACGGAGATTTTTCATAGTGTGAAAAGGCCTTTTGTCGATGACCAACAAGCATTTGCAGGCAGTGCAGTACATTGAAAACCTTGCCAAACTACCACTCCACTGATAAAGAAACAACATGTGGCACAGCTGATATCTTTGTACAGGCATGGTACGGGCATTGCAAGCCCTGCACTACATTGCAATCACTTGTCTGTGTTTAAATAATTTATGGGTTTCAAGAGGATTGATGAGACTTTGCAGCTCGCATCAGCGCGGTGTTACCACAAAGTTTTTATGGGGAAAAAAATGAATGAAAGAAAAATGTTGATAAGAACGTAATGATAGCGAATTGGCAGAATAAAAGAATGTCAAGAATTTTTGGTAGCGTAATGGGCCACCACGCTATTTGAGAAAGGTCTTTGAGAAAGGTCCTGCTAGGATCGAAACGTCAGGCCCACTAAATTTTGTGATAAACAATTTGTGTTCATCATTTGTGTATTCATTTGACCCCCACCTTGGTGCAGGTTCAGTTGTACGGTAGTTCAAATTCCGTGACGTTAACAGAGGAACAGGAAAAATGTCTCGTGAAATGACATCTGGACACCAGACGAATTAACAGAGCTGCAGCACCACGTAAATCTCTGCGTGCTCACGTTGTATACATGTGTATACACAATGGGTGCCAGGTACGTTGCACGGGTGACACAAGAAGTGGTTTTACACATCCGGGCGACAATTAAGCCTAGACCCATACTAAACTTTGTGAGGTAAAACATGAATAATCCACCAGGAGATGAAAACCACCTTCAGCTTTATCACTTAAGATGATTTTACAAAATTAAAACTTAAAATTTAGTGGGCCTGACGTTTCGATCCTAGCAGGACCTTTCTCAAAGGCAGAGTGACAAGGACAAAACAGATACATGTACACGAAGGAAGGGGGGAGAGAGTGAATAGGACACGGATGAGAAACAAAGGACAAAGGGTGAAGCTGGTAGGGAGAGATCAAAGGGAAGGGCAAGGAGTAGGGTAGGGATTAGTGAGAAGAGGGGGAAAGATCAAAAGAAGGGCAAGGAGTAGGGTAGGGATTAGTGACAAGAGGGGGAAAGATCAAAGAGAGAAGTGTGAAGGACTGAACACAAAAGAAGGATTACCAGAAAGCTGCATGGTGTTTAATAGTCATTACCCTCCTGGATGTTGAGACTATGTGGTTGAATGGTCCGAAGACGCTTCATCCACATTTTCTCACGGCTAAGACGGACAGCATTACTACGGTGACCAAGTGATTCTATGCCCAGTACACTCATATCTGATATCGAATGTCCATTTTACCGGTTTTGATAGTAGACCTATGGCCATAGATCCGTTTTTTGGGGGTGTTTTTGGTCTCGCCAACATACTGAATATTACAAACTCTACAAGAGATGAGGTATATGATGTTGGAGGTAGTGCACGTGATACAGCCATAGGTCGTGTGGGTGGTTCCAGAAGAAAACATTAAAAGTTATAAAACTAGACCGGTCTCGGAGCCCCGTCCCTTTTACATTACGAGTTCATCCCGTACATGATGTATGCCCAGCATAGGCTGGCCTGACGAGTAACATTACTCATGGCCAGGTGCTTTTCGCTTGAGCAAAAAATCAAACCTACCCTAAGATTTTCGTATTTGGCAATCGGTTGGAAACAAGTGAAGACTAACACCACACAGCAGCAATACACCTCGTTGGCATAACACAAAAACTGTAGTTTTCGGCCAAAATCCTGGAGTTCGTTTGCGTACTTTTGCAAACAAACATATGGCTTCTTGCACGTTGCACAATGCATCAAGGCAAACGTGCCTCGATTTACGTCATACCCCTCACAAAGATTTATGCTAATAAGGGTAAAATTCAACTGGCGGGGCGGCCTGTCACAATGTCGTCAACTCGTTTTTCTTGTACTTGTCAAACAAACCAACCATCGAATCACACAAAATTTAATTCATTATTTCATACTATTGGTTTATACATGAATAATGCGAACTAAATATTTCAGAATGCAACCCAAGAAATAAAGTTTGCTTATCCGATTGGGTGTTAAAAACAACCTCATGTACAATTACCTATGAATCACTCACATACTTGCTTTTTTTAATAAAGAGAGAAAATTCATGGATTTGTAGGTCGAATTTGCATTCCCGTACGTAGCCATCTTTTTGAAGGTGTCATTGCTGTTTGCTGGGGGTGTGATGTCACGACAGAATGCCGGCAACCCATAGAGCTCTATAAATAAACTTCTCGACGTCCGCAAAGCATCATGGTTATAGATATAGTACTTTCTTGGGCCAGGACGTCAGTGATCGATAGTGGATTGAGAGTGCGTTCCCGAATCATTTGTAATAACACGCCCTTTTGCGACATACTTTGTCCAGCTTTGCTGGCTCGCACTACAGTACAGTTTAGGTCCTCATTTTGAAACTTTAGGCTTCATATGAGTCAGGACTCCTAGGTAGGAGCCTGGTGAAACCAGTCTTCGACTGTTTCTCTTTTAATCTGCTCAATAGAAAGATCACCCAGTAGTCCTGAGATACCTATCCAGGGATCTCGATAGTATGGGACCTGAGGGATAAAAAATAAACTAAGCTTGGTCAAATTTGTATTTTCCCTACGACATATATGAGCTATGTATTTCAGATACTGGACATTAATATAATCCCGTAGTGGTTGACTTTTTGTTATGCGCTCTAGATCAATATTTGCAAAGAAAAGGGCATGATTAATTTCGCCTTCTACTAGTGATGGTTTCCTGCGGAATCCATCCTTGATCATTCGCCTTAGAAAACCATACCAATTACTTTCAAGCCTTTTTATTTCTTTCTCACTTGGCCTCCAGCATTGGGTAGCATATGCTAGTCTAGGACGAACACATGCTTCAAGTATTTTAGTCCGAATGAGCATATGTACAATGTACTTCCCTGTCACAAAGGACCCCCTTGAGTTCATAAAATTTAGCTGTAGCCTTAGCAATTCTTTGGTCAGTGGAATTTCTACCATCATTGAAGATTGTGTGGCCAAGATAGCAAAATTCAGACACATTTCCAAGTTCAGTACCATCAATGACAAGATTTATGTCACTTGTAGATGTATTAAATTGCATCACTTTAGTTTTTTTGAAAGAAATTGTTAAGCCAAAACGTTTACAAGTGGTGTTCATTATATTCATAATTCCCTGTGCCTCAGCAATGCTCATACAAAATAAAACCAAATCATCGGCATACAAGAGCCACCGCACTATTTCAACTCCATTCATTTTCTTGGTTTTCCTTTGTTCCCTGTTCGTGCATTCGCTAGGAATACGGTAATCAAAGGAGACACCCCATCCACCTGGATATTTTCTGTCAATAGCCTCTGCACACACTTTCAGGACAAAATCAAAATAGAAGTTAAACAATGTTGGACTTTCTAGGCCTCCCTGTCTACAGCCAGATAAAATATTACTTCTTGGGAATCCTGCATTGCTGGGTTAACTTTTTCTTTCTTTTCTCCCCAGCCTTTTCTCGGGAACCAATCAGCGCGCGATCACTGAAATAAATTTTCATAAATTGATATATTATTATGTGACCCGGGCTCAACGGTTCAACATGAGGCTGCTGTATCTAGCTAGTGCTAGTACAGTAGTAGTGATGTGCAAGGCGACAAACTATTTTCGTTAGAAAAAAAGTATGCACGTGAAAAGTTGATAATATCCTCCGAATCGCTAGCTACTGACAATTACAATGCGTGCATCTTGTGCAGCTACATGTATCTGGGTCATTCCACCAGGTTGGGTCACAATGTGTGACATGGAAGTGAAAAATTCAAATTAGTTGAAAAGCAATTCTTTTGCACTTGTTATGTGTGTGACATGTCATAGTTTCATAATCTCATATGTTTTTGGTGCGTTGATATACAAAATAAAAATAAATTCTTCTAGAATCTGCAGTGCTCCACCAACAGTGCAGACGTAACGTGGACACCAAAGCCAATAAATCATTTTAATGCAAATAATACATAGGCATAGAATTTCCTTAACAACTAATCATAAAATAATTGTATTTAAGTAGTAAAAATCAAAACAAAACTTTAGATTGACCTACGAATACAATCATCGACCGAGGAAAGAAAAAACTAAGACCATGTCAGTTAATTTCTTCTCAATATTTTCACATGCATGATGTTTATTTCCACAAAGTCACATAGAACTCAAGTTAGCAAAGAAACAAACATTCCTTTGGTTTTAAATGCACAGATATACTTCAGAAAATCATAGTTTGGGAAAATATTAAAACTGGAATTACTCAATATTGAAATATGGTTTACTCATTAACTACTGTGCAGACGTAACATGGATACCGTGTCATGTTACATCAGCACAACATTTTTTTTTCCTTTGATGGTTGGGAATTTTTGGCTTTAGATTTGGCTTTTGGCTTGCTTTTGGCTTTTACATCAGCCAGTGCTGTAGGTTTCGAGACAATTTTTCCCTGGTCTCGGTCTCGTTACCCTGTGGTCTCGGTCTTGGACCCTTCCGGTCTCGGATATTGTCTTGCTTCGAGACCGCCATTATTTACATGTGAACATGTGAAAGTAATTTGTTATCTTTTTTTTCTAAGCTCCCGGTCTGTTGAAAACAAAAACCCTTTATGGGAACTACACATAGGGCATTTTGCCCAGGGCTGATGAGTAGTTAATGACACTGTAAACTCCATGCATCAGAGGGTGGAAGGTTGGAAACATCACGCAAAACCAATACTCTATCATGCGGGGCCTCATTCTACATGTATGGTTCCACAAACTTCCCCGTACCAATACCATGGGTCCTGGTACTGTGTAGAATGCAATACACACGTAAAATCACAAAATAATGAGAGCACATGCAATCTTACGTATGCATGTGGGACGTAAGGGAATACCAATCAATGACTTTGTTGAAGAATTTTCCATCAAGGGGAATTACTTTACATGAGTCACCTGTTTTGCCGTTTTGTTCTTAGGAAGTCTGTTATGTATATAGATAGATATCCTAACATTCCTAACAAGAATGAGACTGTTTTGTTTTTTTCCCCTTCGATCTAACCTTGGAGTTGACTTATGACAAATGTTAAACAATAAAACTGTGTAAAATCACTCACATCGTACTGTTTCGTACAAATTAATCAATTTTCTTCACTTTTACTGTGTCATCCTTTCATTACAGTCTCATCTCGGTTTCGACCTTTTGCAAGGTCTCGACTACAACACTGGAATTGGCTAATGTTTGGTTTTGCTGAACAGTTTGATTTTTAGGCTTTGTCACATTTGGACTTGCTGCCTTGATGCAGTCTTATCCTAAGTGAGGTTCTTGGATCTTGGCGTCATCCTCAATTTCCTTCAGGGCCTAATACAATTTTTAAAAAATGAGAAGAAAAAACAACAGAAAAATACATAAGATACCCTGTTGAAAGGAAAGTGGAATATCTAATAATAGCAACCAGTTTTACATCTTTTTAAAATTGAAAGCCAGAGTTTGGAAAACATGTAAAAGCAAACCACTGCAGAATTCAAGAAAATGAATCCAGGCCTTTATTTTAATAAATACGAGGAGAGCTAAAAAATTGCTCTCCTTAATACACTTTGTTGAATTAAGGAGAGCCTTTTTTTTTTCTATGAAAAACGAAAGAAAAAACCCACTCAATTCCAAAGACAAAGAAAGAAACCCATTATTATCACAATTCATGTTTTGTTTCGGTAGTAAAATAAATTGCACTTTTTTGTAGCGTGACCGTCTCGCTATTAATACTCCCTGGAACTTGGAAGTTTCGATCAGGTTTGAGTAGCGCAGCGTACTCATATCATATGCAGCCATGTGGCCGCTGTGCACGTGCACTGTGCAGTATATACAGTGTGTGCAAAGACGTGTTGTGTCATGTCACATTGCAGCGCGTAGGCTGGTTTCGGCCCTACTGGTCCCGTAGTGTCGCTATGGCTTTACGAGGCGGAAACCAAACCTAGACTTGCCAACCTGGTTAACGTCGCGAAGGGAAAACGCTACTTCCATCGTTCGTCTCCGAATGTTGATTCCGCGTAATATAATATTTATCCCTTCGTAATTAATGTTGAAAGTGGTATGAATAGAAAGAAGAGAATACAAGCTTCAATTTAAGGGTAAAATCGACAAATTTTGACGATGTTTACAGGGTGCGCTAGGAAGCCGAAAAACACGAGTTAGACTTTTTCTCCGCCATTTTAGCTCGATATGCCGCGGCAGCACGGAGCGATTTGGCAATTTTGAACTTCCGATATCTCAAGAAAGAAATGAAACATCCTTCTAAATTTTTCTACAATTCTAGAAAATACATTTCTCATGAGGTGTGCGTACTTTGGTTGACCGCGAAACTCGAAATAAAATTAGTGTAATTAGATTAATATCTTACCTTTTCACGATCACTCTGAGGAATCTTCCTTTTCAACGTTTGTATTTCGTCAGCATTGCAGGCTGGTTGAACCAGTCTATTAGCTGATAGTCTGGTTCCAAGAGCTAAACATCCTGACAAATACTGTGAAGTCAGGGAGCCACACCTATTCAACGACGTTACGTGTGGACACTTCCACCTTTACATCGCCCCAGAAAAAAAATCACAAACGGAAAACCACTTCAGTGTCGCAATTGGTCTGTGAGGCACCCCCCAAATATTTCTGTAGGCTGTTCCATTATAATATAGGGGTGGAACGTTCGCAATGTCGTCCTGAATGCACCGACGTTACAACCATTGCGTTGGACAACCACTGTCGTCGCGTCGCTCATTTTCGAGGCACATTTTGTGGGCATGGAGTATTTTCCTGTTTTATATGGTTATATTGTCAAACAATGAATAACTAGATATAATAGAAGTAAAACTAGCGTGTTTCGCATTTAAAGCTGAAAACTACAGCCTCCTTTTTCGACGTATCGTGCACATATTTTTGTGGACACCCCCTGTTACGTCGAATGGGTCAGTCTAACTTCGTTGTACATCACAAAATAAGGCTTTGGCTTGGAAATGTCCGCGTTGTTTGGGGGAAGATGAAGTCCCTCGAATAAATAAACAACCCCGTGGTAGTTTTCTGCAATGTTTTCAGTCCGATGTTCCTTGTCAGAAATGTCAGCTTAAAATGTCACAATTTTCACCTCCAAAAGTGCTGTGGACACAATAGCATTTTGCATCACAAAAATACGCGGACGCATCCGCGTGTGAAATAAGTGGATGGAATATGATAAGTTTGATGTTACTTCATGTTTTAAGTTAATTCACTTTGAAGAAATAGTGTATAACGTTGGTTTTTTTCACCTTGAAATAATGACGGACAGAGTTTTCACGCGCGACCCAACCTGGTGGAATGACCCATCTACATGTAGCTACATGCACGCGCCGAGTTTGCCATTCAGTCACCAAGGGAATCTCCACTGATTATAATATGAAATATATCTTGTGCCTGGTATCTAGACAAAATTTCTGTGTAAGTTTTATTTCTGAACTCCATCTGGTTTTTGAGAAGATAAAGAAATAAACAATTCACAGTTTTACGGCCAGTTTGTCATCCCATAATGCTTGGTGAACGTCAAAAAGGTTTATTATTAAGCTTGTTCAATCCTTTCAATTTTAACTTAAGTTATTAATCAACATTTTTTACAAAGTCATACGTATTTAAAATATTTAACAACATAGTGGTATTTTAAACATTAATTTAAACAAATAAAGAAATCAAACTGATTCATGCAGTTTTCACCAAGAATGATCTCACATGCACGTGCATAGGAGATCAAGTAAACATTCACTCAGGGACCTGAACAAAAACTATTCGTAAATTCTTGAAGCTGTCGATTCACGTGTTGCCACCGCTGGTCAATGTGAAATATAGAGAAGGAACAGCATGTTCTTTCAGTATCCTTTCTCGGCTTCGAGGCGGTGAGTTTGGCCCGCAAGTCCTCCTCCCAATCCTCCTAGGTGAAGCATGGAGGTGAAGTGATCACTACAGTACAAATCACATTCACATCCTTTCGATTTCTATTGAGTATTGTTAGCAGTTTTCTTGTTATGATTGGGAATTGCATGGAAAGTGTTTTCCAGCTTTTTCCCAATGGCATTTTTACAGCCAAAAACCTGGCAGTAGGCCTGCACCATCGTTTAGCTCGCGAGTGTACACAAACTGCACGCAGTATAGGGGGCACATCCGGGCACCTTGATACTCATAGTCATACGGGAGTTATCCGTCCTGCACGTCACATTTCCGCAATCAGTGGCGGCTTTTTCGAATAGATGGCTACGTACAGGAACGCAAATTCGACCTACAATTTTACGAATTTTCTCTTTTTATGAGAATCGTACGTGAGTGACTGATAGGTAATTGTAGGTTTGTTTTTAACACCCATAAAGTTCTTGGGTTGCATTCCCCTTTAACTACTTCGCGCAGGGTTTTTTGAACAGTGCATCATTTTCAAATCTCGCTAAAACAATCGGAACAATATATTTCAGTGAAATAAATCAATAAGAGTATATTATGGGTACAAGAGAGTAAAACCTGGCACAATTCGGACATCATTGAGGCTTTTGTCAAGAAATTATCTGTTTGAAAAATGAGTCTCCTGCACAATCTGATCTGATGCTTGAAGCTCAAGTGATAAACAAATTTGGACATTTTGAATTTCATCATCAGAGGTGCTGGAACTCCAATGTCAGGAAAAGTATGATATCATTCAAGATTAATCTGTATCCTTTAATTTCATGATTAATGTGAAGATTAATCTTTTAAATGATATCTTTTTCTTTTCATTAGCATTCCAGTGCTTCTGATAAATATAAAATGTCCAAATGTCTATCGCTTGATTTATGAGCATCATTTTATGCCGAAGACTGGAGCTGTGTTATGTACAGGTACATGAATGTACATGTTTATGTACATGAATGTATTCTCCCATGCTGACCACAGAAGGGGCTGCGTGTTCTCCTTGTACACTACAAGTCTAGGCTGAAAAAAGTAGCTAATCAAAAGCGCGGATTTCAAAATGAATATTTACAACCACAACCAGCTACCCTGTATAGTGCTAGTGAACAATTATAGTGAGAGGGCTATGTATAAAAGTTGAATTGCTTCTGACTGGTGCCCCTACCCGGCAAAGACTAGTTGACTACCGTATTTGGGAGGCCACCATCTAAGAGCTGGATAGCTCAGATGGGAGAGCACTGGTACGTTAGTCCAGAGGTCTTGGGTTCAAGTCCCGGTCCAGTCAAAGTTTCATTCCCAGTCAGCTTTTCCTTGGTTTGTTTGACTTGAATTGAAAAAGCTGCATCCACTTTGTGTGATCTCCAAGCTTAGAACAAAGCAAGTTGCCACATGAATTGCAAGATAAGCAGCAGTAATTGTGCAATTGTACCTATAGTATACCCTTATCGATTTATATTGTTCTGATTGTTTTAGTGAGATTTGAAAATGATGCATTGTACAAAAACCCCGTATGGCGGTCATCGGCACTGTAAAACCCCCCGGCACGAAGTGGTTAATGGTTGAATTGCTTCTGACTGGCGCCCCCACCCCGGCAAAGACTACTGTAGTTGACTATTTGGGAGGCCACCTTCTAAGGGCTGTATTGCTTAGATGGAAGAGCACTGGTACATTAGTGCAGAGGTCTCGGGTTCAACCCCGATCAAGTCACGGTTTTCAAATTCTTAATGGGTTTTTTTCCTGAGAAAAAGTACTTTAAAAGCCCAAGAAATGCTGTAAAATGCAGCAGAGAGCATCTTAAGTCCAAAAATGTGGAGGGCCCTTGGGCGGGCCCAAAACCCCACGCCATGGCTTCGCAAATTGATGACAAACCACAAAGGAAGTCAACCATACTTTTGAAAAATCCTGCCCAGGGATAACCCTGGACATAGGTTTCTACTCATTACCTCTGACTGTGTCTTACAAGCTACCAGTACTGGTGGCCGTGGTGTTCCTAGATATTCCCATGATGAAGGTACTGTACATGTTTACAGAAATAAAAATTTGGGGGCTTGGCACCCCCTTATTTGAAAGCCCCAAAATCCCGGAGAGAACTGTGTTAAAAAAAAAGAGAGTGTACGTGTATGCCAGCATTTTAGAGAAATTTGGATATGGTGCAGTGATATACCGGTATCGGTACGGTTGCTAAATCATCATGGTGTGACAGGGTCTTTGGTAGGAGGTTTCTACTATGGCCATCTACATACTGTTCAGTTTAAGTAAATCTGTGGACATACTGTACATGTAGGCCTACATAATGTACATGTATGTACTGTAGATGTTTTTTGATCTTGTAGATGGCCTTTTGTAATGGACATTGGATCTTCTACTGAGCATGTGAAAATGAAACATTTCAGGTATGTAGCTAAAAATCAATGTTTAATAAGCAGATAAAGTGTAGCACTATGGGAAAAGGAATATCAACAGAATAAGAACTTATGGTACATGTACGTTGCCATTCCAACTGAAATGTGATTTCACAAGGTTTGTCTTTGGTTTCTGGTAAATATAATGAAACAACAGGATGCCTATAATTGCTAGGGTTCAGAAGGTCACTTTGTGGTTTAATGAATCATTTGTTTTTTAGCCAAAGGTTGTAGCTGATAAACCATTTCTTCATATACCGGTAGTGTATATGTACCGGTACATGTGCTGTACATACTGGTACGCACTTGTATGTACATGTATTATACAGTATAATAGATCAAGAAAAGAAAATGATGCGCTCATTAAATATCCATTTTTTGTTGCATGTCATTTTTTTGCAAATTAGTCTGTCCCAGGCAAGTCACAAGTCTTTTTTGTCAAGTCACTAGTCAAGTTACAACACTTTGTGTATTAAGTGTACAGCCCTTTTCACATGACATAAACAAGCAATAGGTATGTCCCTTGAGCATATTTGCACCAGGGAATGATGGAACAACTGTTTTTTTAGTTCCCCGTACACAGAATTGATCATAGTCTGAGCTGTCGTGCCAAAGTCTCAATAATTACAAAATGGTTAAGTCCAAACAATTAGTAAGTGTACAATCTCCTGCTATGGGAGGTTTGACAAAAGAAAACAAAGCAAAAATTCATGCGACTAAGAAAATGTCAGACAATTTTAAAACGATTCATGGCTGGTTCTGAAACTACATTGTCCAAGTGCTGGTTGCTGGTGTCAAACAATTACATGTTTATGGAGTACAACATCCTTCTAATGCATCACATCAGTCATGTCAGTAAATCATGCATATCAAGTACATGTATAGGCCTGCATGCATGCAGTGCATGGGCTGCTAGGTTTTTCAATTCGGTCGCCATACCCTTTTGGCACAAAGACATGTTAACCACTTCGCGCCGGGGTTTTTTTCAGCGCTGATGACCGCCATACAGGGGTTTTTGAACAGTGCATCATTTTCAAATCTCGCTAAAACAATCGGAACAATATATTTATGTGAAATAATTCGATAAGAGTATACAATGGGTACAAGAAAGTAAAACCTGGCACAATTCGGACGTCGTTGTGGCTTTTGTCAAGAGATTATCCGTTCGAAAAAGGGCCCTTTGCGCATCGTCAATGGACCGTAATGGACGTGTGTGTGTGCGTGCCTGTACGCTGCTGACAATCCCTGACCGCAGACTCCAGCCTCCACTCCAGGCAGTCAAATCTTCGAGTTGGTCGGCCACAAACGAGCGTACAGATTACGGTAAAGAATGTGGGGGGAATTCCAATGCCAGACCGACGACCGTTGGGCTGTGTGGCATGCAAAGACAATATCCCCCGCGTGCTTTCAGCTGCAGCGCGGTATCCCTCGATCCTCCACAGTAAAAGTCCCCCAATTGCACAATTACTGCTGCTAATCTTGCAATTCATGTGACAACTTGCAACAAAAAGGGTCTTTGTACTGATTCGTATTGCTTTGTTCTAAATTGAAAAGAGTCTTTGTTTAGAATGTGGACAATAGTGGTGCCCGGATTCGGAGGGCCCCGTTGCATAGGCAATCCAATTGACCTCCGGATTCAGAGGTCCCGGCGCGAAGTGGTTAAGAGAGCAATATGAGTGCATACCAGTGTTGTAGTCGAGACCTGAAAGCTCGAGACCGAGACCAAGACGGAGACCTGATGACCGAAACCGAGACCTTAGGAGCAAAAGTTGAGACCAAGACAGAGACCTTATGGGCAAGACTGAGACCGAGACCCTAATTAGCGTATACATGTACTAAAAAAACAATATATTGTATTTTTTTCTAAATCTAAACAAAATGTTCTAACAAATTCAAAATGTGCCAGCCCACTGTCGGGTAACTCTTGCAAAATTTGCAGATTGCAGATTCTTCAAATTGTTTGCCTTCCGGTCATGGAATTCGAAGTGTTCTTGGCAACCAAACATAATAACTGCAGAGTGTGCCGATATGCTTGCGCTTGATGTTGATCAAGCAGTGCAGTATACATGTTTTGTACAATTTACGATTTAGAGCATTTCCTGTGCTTTCTCAATGCTCTTTTAACGAGAAAAATAATAAGATTTTGTGGGAATTTTTTAATTCAACTTGACCTGTTAATTGATAAGACATTTGTAACATCAAATATCAAAATAATCTGCGATGTGCTCAATGGTTGACTTGATTATTTTCATTGATATAAATACATATGAATGAATTTGTTGCCAGAATAGCCATGTCATTTGGGTCAGATATTTTTTAGGAACACCAGCTAAATTTAGTTATCAATGATTAGGTATACACTATGTACATCATTTAATTTACTGAGAAAACAGCTTTAAAATTCTCAAAAGCAAATGATTCTTATTTATTAAATGAAAACAACTTATAGTGTGAATTGTGCAACGGGAGGTATTAAACGGTAACCCCAGGGTGAAGTAATTCTACAAGTAGTAATATGAAATTGCACATACAACCACAGTAGCTGTGCATGAGTGTTAGACAAATGAGAAGCACGACCCAACAAATCAAATGTCAGTTCCACGGTGTTGGTGATTAAGGCCCTTTAATATAGACGTTTTCCTTAAATATTTCATCCAAGTAATTTTCAAATTATGGATCTTTTGCTACGACCATATAGGCTTTTACTGAGGAACCGCAGTACAATGGACCATTGCGGAAGGCAGATCAGACCACGAAAAATAACAACTTTTACTGGCCCAAACTGTGTGTTTGGTCATTTAAAAAATATATATCCTACCTTATCCGATCGTTAATTGTATTTCCCTGTCCGTGGAAAAAATTGTTTTCGTTTAAATTCAAATCCAAAGTTTTTCCTTTCAGCCGCGTAAAAGACTTTTAAATCTTCGTACAAATCTCAGAATACAAAGTCAGAAACAGGATTGAAGTGCAAAGACCAAAAGACGTCACCATTTACAGCGCACGCACGGCCTGCCTTCCTGTTCCTTCCTCAATCGTAACTGGTATACCTTTGAAAACACGGTCTCGAGACGGGTCTTGGAAGCGAGACCGTCTAAAGACCTACAACACTGGTGCGTACAGAAAAAAACCCAAACCTGTCAAGCAGCTTAATCAAGCCCGTATCAGTTTTGTTAAACATTGTTCATGATTGGTTAGAGGTTAGATGCTTGTCAAATTATTGTTATTGATAATTACATGTATCAATGTGTTTCCTCACTTATAGTACACCTGTACATGAACTAAGGCTGTTGTCGACAAGGCTTTTGTCGACATTGTCGCGACAAAGAAAATATTCCGACATGTCGACAAGGTTTTTCGGTTGTCGCGACAAAAACAATAAAATACATTAGCCTACCTCTAGTCATAATGGCCAATCTCTGAAAAGAAGGGAATAAAAAGGGAACAAAAAATCCTAAAATTGTGCACTGAGCATTTCATTATTGCTTATCCACGCCGCAAAATAATAGTTACTAAATATGTTGGAAGTTGGAAGGGATCGCGACGCGACCAAAGAATTTTTTTTTTTACAAAACGCATTTTGCCATTACGATGTACATGTACATTGTAAATACTGTATAGCGCACGTATACGTTGCTGCATCGCATGCATTTAATACACGTGCGTACGGGATACCAGTGCAATGCAGAGCTCGGGAAAGATCGTGGACGTCCGAGGGAAGGATCGAGAAATGAGATCGCACGTGCTTCGCGGCCGGTACCCAGCTGAAAGTAGCCGCATGTTTGTGCCCAAAATCCCGGCAGCCGCGTATTTTATTTTGTTGAAAAACGGACCGGAAGTACATTATGTACATCGGAAAAAGGCCTCCTTTGCCGCATACGTTCAAGGTTTGTCTGAATGTATGGCTGAATACGTGGCCTCCTCCGTTTTGGGGCCAATACGCGGCTGGTTTTGGGGTGCCCAATACGCGGCTACCTTTAGCTAGGTGCGGACGGTGACGTCTTTTCTTTTCATTGAAACTATCTGGTTCTCCAACTTCCATGTACATGTGTACATAGCCAATAGGAAAACCACTGCAGCCGCTGTGCAGCGAATTCATAAATATTCATTATTTCTTGCAGTGAGAACGCATGCATCGCCGATCGATGACGTCATGAATAAACAATGAGCAATCGCTTTTTTATGATTTTTTTTGGAAATTACGGCTGTAACACCCAATATCGCCACACAAATTATTTTGTTGTGTATAATCTTAAATACGAAAGCCATTAAATATGAAATTTTATTGAAATTAAGATTATCCATGGAAACTAATTTCACAAGTTCACAACTATGGCGGTTTGACTTGCCCCATTCGTTTATTACCTAAAAAAATTCCGACATTGTGACTACAGATTTTTGACTAAATCGGGTCTCTGTCGCGACAATGTCGACAGTTGGCATAAAATTCTCGCAACATGTTGACAAGAATTATTTTTCACGACAACAGCCTTAACATGAACATCAGTCAATTTAGCCGAAACTTCATGTGATTCTTGCAATCAGTACAAGTGGCAAATGCTGAAGAGGGATTCTTGAGCCCTACAAATACATTAGATTTTTCATAATTTTCATGCAATTACAGAATAAACGAGTAATAAATACACGTCTGTTTCTGAAATGGAGCTTATATAGAGTTTTTTAATACGTAATAGAATCAACACTGAATAACCCTCCAAGATCAGCCAGTGACTTTATAGGTGTGATTTGAAATCGCTTTTTTAATGATGTCACGATGACATCACATATGGGCCCTAAAGAGTCTCCACAGTCTGTCCCCGAAGTTGTCAAAAGAAAACACAGAAAAAAAATCCCCTTTTTTTGCAAATTTTGCCCAAATTATCTCAAAATTTTGAAAAATGCATGGCTCATTAATATTCATGAGATGATGTCATGGTCAACAGGATGGCAATTTTTTGATACACATACTGTCAACTTTAATACATGCCAAATGTTGATCCCATAGGACCTGAGATTACATCATGATTTTACTTGGTGGTTTGCCCCAACCCTAACCCTGCTGACTCCAACAGAAGCTAACCAATTTTGGGGCCTGTTGTCCTCTGTTGGGTTCAGCAGTGTACAGTACTAAAAGACTGTGTTGAGGATTGTTGGGGTCAGCATGGTTGTCTCGCCTGGCAGCCACACAATGAAGATAGTCAATTTTTTTTTTAGAAAAGCCCAAAAGCAAAGGGCCTAAAGGGTAAGACCCCAAAGAAAAGGCCCAAGAGAAAAGGTTCAAGAGAAAAGGCACAAAAGAAAAGTCCCAAAAGAAAAGGCCTAACAATTGTCTCAGTGTTACTTGAGTGTTGGTCTTTGTTGGGATCAACACTGTACAATAGTTTGATTTTGTTGGGCCTGGCATTATATGCAAAGTTACATGTACTGCAATATTACCATCATTGCAGGACCCTGCTGAACCCAACAGTATCCACTGTTCGGTACTGTTAGGATCAGCAGGCTTCACACTGTCATGCTTGTTGGATACTGTTGGGATCAGCAGAATAGAGTTAGGCTAACAGGAAAAAAGAAAAAAACTAAATCTTCTATGTCTGTTTTCAACAGAGCATAGGGCTTTTCTGCATTGAGACATGAAATCAATCAAGTGTCAATTCACATGTATCTCAATGTTTTGGCCAAATATAACTCAATTGAATGTAAAAATCTGAAAAGTTCATGACCTCATTAATATTCATAAGATAACATCACAATTACAAGATGGCTATTTTTGGGTCCACTTTTTGCCAAAATAGATACATGCCAAATATAGAACCCATACCTTCCAATCCTACCCCAGAATGCACACACATTTTTTTGCACTGTCTATGGGACCGATGATAATGATATTCAAAAATTCATAATAATTTGAAATAAGGACCGATTGATCCCAAACGTAAGATTTTCAATGTGTGGTTCAATATCCAGCTGGCCGCCAAGTTTCACGGTCATTGACCAATAGCTTATATACACATGTATGTGTTTTAAAATTTCGCATTTTGATGACGTCATGATTGCGTAATCTCATTCTGGCCCCAAAAGGTGTTTCTAAACGCTTTTCCCAATACATATCAAAGAAAAAATGAGAAAAAAAACTCGCAGTGTTGGTCAAATATGCTCAAATAAATGTGAGAATTTGAAATTTTCATTACCTCATTAATATTCATGAGATGGCATCACACTAAAATGGTGGCAATTTTTGTATCCACCTTTTCCCAACTTACATGTACATGTAGTGCAAAGCTTGAACCAAACAAAACTATACTTTTGCTTATAAAAGACTTAAAATTTGCCCATTTCAAGCAATGTCACATGACACGTGATGACGCCATCAAGTTTTCAAGGTCAATGTGCAAAATTTCAGCATGGGTTCTATGCATTTGCCAAATATATAAAAAATCCAAGTTTGTTCAATGGCCAAATTGCCTTCCACAAAACCCATGTACAAAGTCTATGGCATTTTCTGAGAAGAAGAAGGAAAACTAGACACAGACGTCTGTTGTAACAGAACGTGTAGCTTTTCCTTCTTTTTTTTTCCGAAGAAAGACCAACTTGAAAATCTGAAAACCAGTAGCACACACATAATTACTATAGTACTTCCGGTCTGGGCCGGAAGAAAGGGTGACATGACATGAGGCAGGTCATCAAACCTTGGTCCCTGAAATTCCTCTCACATGTTAGCAACAGCACAACAAGGGAGTTAACCAGTGATTTATTATCAGGTTTTTTATTATCTAAAGATTCAAACTTTAATATCTCATGAATATTCATGACACGATGTCATCATCATAATTATGGCAATTTTTGGATACCCAGTTTCCCAACTTAGATAGATGCCAAATATTGATCCTGTGGGATCTAAGATCGTGGCATGATTGCACGTGCCAGATAAAGGGCAGTCACGTGACAACTCAAGCACAAATAAACAAAAAAAACCACTGTTTTACTGTGTATTGGGTGTAGGCCCCTCTTAGCATTGTTTTGATTGAATTCATGAAGGTGGCAACTCTGTGTTTTAAATGTGTTCCATCCATTCCTACCCCAAAAGGCACACAAACATCTCGTGCAGAAAGTCTATGGGACTAAGTAATGATATGAAACAAATCATAATAATTCAAAACAACGTTTAATCGGTGCCAATCTTCAGATTTTGCTAACTGCTCACCAAATTTCGAGAAGATTGACCATTGGCAAATATGCGTTTTAAAAACACACATTTTGATGACGTCATGATTGCGTCATGACATTTTGGCCCCGGAGGGTGTTTCTAAACTACATCCCCAATAGATATAAACGAACAAATTTAAAAATCTCGCTCCGTTGCCCAAATATGCTCAAGTAAATGGTGAAATCTGAAAAGTTCATTAATATAAATTTATAAGATGACGTCACGATCGAATGTGGGCAATTTTTGAATACCCCTTTTCCTAAGTAAGATATAGTACAAAGTTGAAAACAAACAAACTTAAACGTTTGCTAATAATGCAGTGTGAAGTTTGCCCCTTTAAAGCACTGTCACGTGACCCGTGAGGACATCATGAAGTTTACAAGACTGCTGTGCACGACTTCACCAAGGGTCCTACATGTATGCATCTGGCAAGTTTGAAAAAAATCCAAGTATGTTCAATGGGAAAAGTGCCCTCCGAAAAACTCCTGTGCTTTGTCTATGGGATTTTTCCGATTTTTCCGGTTTTTCTAGAGATTTATGACTGTTGGCAAACAGAACATAACGCTTTTTCGCATCTGGTTCTCTATAAAAAAAAATAAAAAATTAAAAAAATTGATGGAAAAAATTGACATCAACGGGATTCGAGCCCGTAACCTCCATTCCTAACCCAAAACGCATGTGCATATTTTGTGCACAAAGTGTATGTGACATCATTATATTTTTCAAAAAATCATAATAATTCTGAACAATGGTCAAATGCTTCCAAACTCAGGATTTAGAATGTCTAGCCCGATAGCTAAATGCCCACCAAATTTCGAGACGATTGACCTATGACAAATATGTGTTTTAAAAACACGCATTTTGATGACGTCATGATTGCGTCATGGCATTTTGGCCCCGGAGGGTGTTTCTAAACTACATCCCCAATAGATATAATCGAAAAAATGAAAAAAATCTTGCTCTTTTGGCCAAATATGCTCAATTGAATGTTAAAATCATAAAAGTTTATGACCTCATTAATATTCATGAGATGACGTCACAATCAAATAGGGCAATTTTTGGATACACCTTTTCCCAACTTAGATATACTGCAAAATTTAAACCAAACGAAATTGCATTTTTGCTTAAAATGGAGTTTGAAATTTGCCACTTTAAAGCACTGTCACGTGACACGTGGTGACGTCATGACGTTTTCAAGACTACGACGCAAAATTTCAGCAAGAGTTTTATGCATTTACCAAGTTTGAAAAAAAAATCAAAATTTGTTCAATGGCAAAAATGCCTTCCGAAAAAACCCTGTGCTTTGTCTATGGGATTTTTCCGACAAGAAAAAGAAGAAGAAGAAGAAGAAGAAGAAAAAAAAAATCAGAACAACAACAATAGCTTTTTCGCTTCGCGGCGAAAAAGCTACAAAAATAGAGATTTATGTCTGTTTGCTAACAGAACATACCGCTTTTCCGCATCTGGTTCTCTTAAAAAAAAAACAATAACAAATTTACATCAGCGGGATTCGAACTCATAATCTCCATTTCTACCCCAAAAAGCACGCGCATATTTTGTGCACAAAGTGTATGGGACCTCATTATTATATTAAAAAAAATCATAATAATTCTGAACAATGGTCGATTGGTTCCAAACTCACGATTTTGAATGTCTAGCCCAATAGCTAACTGCCCACCAAATTTCAAGAAGATTGAGCATTGGCTAATATCTGTTTTAAAAACATGGATTTTGATGACGTCACAATTGCGTCATGGCATTTTGGCCCGGGAGGTGTTTCTAAACTACATCCCCAATAGATATAAACGAACAAATAAAAAAAATCTCGCTCCTGTGGCCAAATATGCTCAATTGAATGGTGAAATCCGAAAAGTTCATGACCTCATTAATATTCATGAGATGACATCAAGATCCAAT
The DNA here is from genome assembly GCA_949987565.1 of Luidia sarsii. NCBI lineage: Eukaryota > Metazoa > Echinodermata > Asteroidea > Paxillosida > Luidiidae > Luidia > Luidia sarsii. The sequence continues at coordinate 19,477,330 of OX465103.1, read as the reverse complement.
GAGGGCAAATTTTGGATACACCTTCCCAACTTAGATATACATGTACTGCAAAATTGAAACCAAACAAACTGCTACTTTTGCTTTTATTGGAGTTCGAAATTTGCCCCTTAAAAGCGGTGTCACGTGACACGTGGTGACGTCACAAAGTTTTAAAGACAACTGTGCACATCTTCAGCAAAGGCTCTATGCATTTGTCAAGTTTGAAAAAAATCAGTGTGTTCAATGGCCAAAATGGCGATCATAAATTCCATGTACAAAGTCTATGGGATTTTTCCGATAAGAAAAGGAAGAAGAAGACAAAAAAAAGACAGAACAAGAACAATAGATCAGAACAAGAACAATAGTTTTTCTGTTTGGAACGGAAAAGCTATAAATCAGAACGACAATAGCTTTTCCGCTTCGCGGCGGAAAAGCTAACTAGAGATTTATGTCTGTTGGCTAACAGAACATAACGCTTTTCCGCATCTGGTTCTCTTATAAACAAAAAAATTGACATCAGCACAATTCGAACCCGTACCCTCCATTCTTACCCCATAACACATGTGCTCAATTGAATGTTACAATCTGAAAAGTGCATGACCTCATTTATATTCATGAGATTACGTCACAATCAAATGAGGGCAATTTTTGGATATACACCGTTTCCCAACTTAGATATAATTTGAAACCCAACGAAATTGCATCTTTGCTTAAAATGGAGTTTGAAATTTGCCCATTTAAAGCTCTGTCACGTGACACATGATGATGTCATGACGTTTTTAAGACAACTTTGCAAAAGCTCAACATAGGTTCTATGCATTATCCAAGTTTGAAAAAAAATCAAAGTGTGTTCAATGGCAAAAGTGCCAGACACAAAAACCCTGTGCTTTGTTTATGGATTTTTTACGACCAGAAAAAGAAGAACATAAAAGAAAAATCAGGACAACAACAATAGCTTTTCCGCTTCCTGGCGGAAAAGCTAAAAAAAAAAAAAAAATCAGAACAACAAAAATATATTTGCTGCTTCACGGCGGAAAAGCTGAAAAAATCAGAACAATAACAATAGCTTTTCGTCTTTGCAGAAGTGTCCAAAAAGCTATCTAGAGATTTATATCTGTTGGCAAACAGAACATAACGCTTTTCCGCATCTGGTTGTCTCAAAAAAAAGATGAAAAAAAAAGAATTTGACATCAACGTGATTCAAACCGATATCCTCCATTCCTACCCCAAAACACACGTGCATATTTTGTGCACAAAGTTACCAGCTTCCACACTGCACTGCATTGACACAATGACAGGACACACAGGTAAGCCAAACTTATTATCTTTTATGACGATATACATGTCTGACTATGGAGCTTAGTTTCTACCTCAATGGTCAGATCTCGAGTTACATGGCATTGTTGAAAAACAATAAATGGCCTACACGTGTGTTTTCTTTATTTTTAATTTTTTTTATTTTACTACACCCATCCATATCATATTCATAATTATATTGGGCATGGAGGAAGGAAAATAGAATACAACAATTACTTGATTAGAAGCTATTTGCACGGGACAGGGGGCAATTCACTCAAAGCCATGGAGAAGCCAAACAAACAAGAAATACATGCACCAATATTATAAAGAAAAAAATACCCTGATATTTGACTTAATACCTGCAAAGAGAAACAATGCTTATGTTTCCATAATTTCAAATATTTACATCATTTTCTAATTATGTCGTTGGAATCCTTTCCTAAACAATTTACCGACAGTTTAATGCTTTGAGCTACATTAACTGGCACAGAAATGTAGCTCAAAAGTCAAAGGACCCATGCATTTTGTTTTTGTTATGGAACCACATTGGTCAAATGACAAAATATGTGACATTATTATTAGACATGTTAGAAAAGGACTCATCGACATTTTCAGAAATACTTCTTTTGTTTGTTCCAGTTGTGCAGTCAAATGAGGGATGACATCCTACCACCTACTGAAAAATGTGTCCTGTATTCAAAGGGGCAGGGGTATCTGCTTCTGACAGGAGACATGTGCTTCCAGCCTTCCACACAAATGCATCATCCGTCGTTGCTATCAGTGGCAGACAGATCCGCTGATTAGGAAGAGAAGACTTCAGCAACTTGTACGAAGCAAGACCAAGACAGGAGGTTTGCTCCTCAAAGCTGCACATCAGAAGTTGAAGCTTTTCTCCTCAGTGTTCATGGCAAAGATTTAGTAGGTTTTTGTGGATACCCGTGGATAGTGATGACAAAACCTTAAAAGCTGAGGCAGATTTCTCCCACCAACTGGTAGTCCATGTAGAGATTATAAGACCAAAAACCTTTTTTTTCTCTGAAAACTAGAGTTTAATCAATATGTCAAATCCATTTACATGTACATGGTTTTAGATGTAACATGATGTTTTTGATTGACATGGCTTATATGAAAACTGTATAATATTTGGTATACAAATGTATTTAGTATTTATGTATAACAGGATGACAAGTATTAAAGCCAAGTCTCTAAAATATTGAATATTTTGTCTAGATTTTCATTCTCTCATTTCCCCAAATATAAACAGATAGATGCATAAAATGTGCTACCTTTTGAAACTGATAGTCATCTGGCAAATACCGGTACGTTACAGGAAACATGAACTCTCAAGCTACCACTTTGCATTCATCAGAATTTACTATAAATGTTACTGGCTGTGAGCCCTGCAATTTTGTTACTGATAGTACATGTACTTTGTATGAAATAACCTGCTACAGCTGAAATTGCATTCAATGGAGGGACACGGGAAAAGTGGTGGACCCTTAAGTGCAAGTTTGCCAAGCCATACAAGCTTTAAAAGTGTTTTCCAGCAATGTTAATGATTAGTGTCAAGCAAGCTGGGTGCCGGTATATGCCAGGACAAGCTACGGGTAGTCTCCCTTTTCCAGATTTGAAGTTCAGTTGCCCATACTGCATGGATACACGAAGGGATGTCACAGATCCAAGCCGCGTGCGGTGTTAGCTGTGACTTTTACCTGCACGATGAAAAGTGGAGCCACAGAGAAAATCAAAATGAGGGTTTTTATTTCAATGACAAAAACAAACAGTTGGAACAAAGAAGTGATCTTCATTAATTTTTAATCAATTCTGAAATTTTGGGATAATACTAGACTCATTTGTTCCACACTTCTGACTTAAAATTCTGATTTGTGATTTGAAGTTACACCATGTTGAAATAATTTTTCAAAAGTCACTGTGGTTCTGAAAAGGACTGTGAAGGAGTGTGATTCTGAAGATTTTTTTTAAAGTAATTTACTCATCGGTTCTTTTCTGAACCATATCTCTTCTTGAGAGATACTTTGACGTGATGTAGCCATGGTTGAAACCAATCTTCCTACCATGTCCACATGCAGTTTCAAATCTTATTTTAAATTTGTTGCCATTAAAATTAAGGTTAAAAGCTAACCAAGATTAATCCTTTCCCAGGCCAGTGCTATTAATTTCTTTTTGCATCCAAGGAAACATTTGATTGCATCCTGAAAAAATAATCTCCAATCTACAATCTACAAGCTCTAAGATAGTACTACTAGTGCTAGTATATAGTACTAGTAGTAGTAGTAGTACTACTTCTACTACTCAGTAGTACTACTACTAGTAGGCCTACTACTGTATATAGTACTAGTACTAGTAGTAGGGCCTACTAGTATTAGTAGCAGTACATGTAGTAGCCTAGTAGCAATGGGACAGGCCCTAGCAAAAATAAGTGACGGTGCAGTGGTGCCTTCCCCACGCCATACTAAAACTAAAAGCTGGAACGATAGTATGGACTGTGGTCCAGCTGATCAGAATGCACGACACTGCCATTCAATCCATTCAATGTATGGGTATGTAGCACGGAAGTGTGTAGTACGAGTTGGGGCAGATAAAAATGATCTCGGTCTTGCATGTTTTCCAAAAAAATCGTGATATGGGAACTACAAACAATTACGTGCTTTGGTTTGATTGCTTTAGTGTTGCTTCTACTCCGTCAGTGACATTCGTGGCCCTGAAAACAGACAACACATCCTTATATTCGCCGAAAACTCTCAATACTTTACACACATGTAGTACTAGTAGTCTCCACTCGGCTGAATTCACGTAAACAAATGGTCGGTCACGTGAGAGCTGTGATAGCACCAGACTACGTTGATTTTTAGGCACATTCTGTAAGAAATAAACAAAGAAATACACATCGTTTTTTCATTCTAGCTCATTAACGTGCAAGAGTTGAGAAAAAGAACAACCTGTAAGTGGGATACTATATTTATTTCTGTCGGATTGTGTAAATAGAAAGTAGGCGCGTGAGTTGAGCCACGCAACAACCCCTTTTGGCACTTGTCCCACGGTCAATGAAAAACAAAAGAAAATAAAAGAAAACAAAAGAAAAAACACACACAATCCCAATGATAAAGAAAGAACCCCATTATTATCCCAATCCATGTTTGGTTTCGGTAGTAAAATAAATTGTATTTTTTTGTAGCGTAACCGTCTTGCTTACTATTGGAAGTTCCGTTCATGCTTGATTCAAGTACGGTAGCGTACAGGGTGTTCAGGGTTTTTTGCTTGCGCTTATATACATAGCAGTGTTTGGATGCCGCCATCCAAAACATTCAAGTTCAGCCTCAAGGAAATGCACACCCACGCAAGAGTATAAGCGGTGAGTGACGACAGGCCTTTGAAATGTATCGGCATTCGGCTCCCGTGATTTTTGACAAACTATCAAAACAGCAGAAAATGTACGCTCAAAGCCCATAAATAGAAACATCGTTTGTGTCATGCCTTCGTGTCCTGAGCGGTGCCTCACCCAGGAATCACGTGGGTAGGTAGACTTGTTACCAGTCCACACATGCATTGGAATACATGCCCGAGCATGTCCATTCATGCAGTTCGGCAGTGGCATTTGAGCAAAAGATGGAGAACAATGCAGGGTCAGGATCAGGACAAGTCTACTGCTGATAATGCATGTGTGGCTAGTGGTGCAAGTTCGCCGCATGGGTGCCGCATGAGGCGGGCAGAGTTGTGGGTCGGAATTAAAAAATAATGCCTCAAATCTGGTATGATTAGATGTGATTACATGTATGCCATTTTTTGGCCAGTCCAAAGTAAAACGTACAATGTACACAATGTGAATACAAATTCCTGACGTGTACATGTATGTGTGTTTTTTGTTTCTTATTTTGAGGTTGACAAAGTTTATTTGGGTCCTTTAAAATCTCAGTTCCGGGATAAAAATTGTGAGTCCTTGTGAACATATATCTGAAGGAAATATTTTTTTCCCAGGAAATCGGTGGTTGGAATAAATTTGTACCCTGTGGTTTCAGTACTGCAAATTGTTTACTGTTGGTGCTTTCTCTTTAGTTGAGTGTGAATATTTAAACAAAGTCATTATTATTACTCTAAACAACACATTTACTATATACACCTGTATTTCAAAGGGTGATTAAGAAATTTATTGTGATTCATAACCACATGACACCGTGCAACATAAACTTCAAAGAAAAAATCAACAGAAATGCCCCAAAACAAAATGGATGTGGATGATACCTTTGTCATCTGGCAACACGGGCAGGAGAAGCTCCGCCTCTTCCTGGAACACCTCAATGGGCTTCACAGCAGCATCCAATTCACCATGGAACAAGAAAGAAATGGCACCTTTTCATTTTGATGTTGAGATGTCCAAAAAGGAAGATTGAACCCTTTCCCGGAGTGTCTACCTTAAACACACACATACCTAATGAACACCTAACTCAAGAACTCCACCACATCACCACAGCGCTGCAGTGCAACGGATACAAGATCCCAGACCTCCCCCCAGCCAAAGGGTCACCTATACCGAAAGCCAACCAGTTACCCGGTAGGGTCTGTCATGGTTGCTCAACTTCAATGAAACACCTCACAGTTCAGGAGCCGATTTCACGAAACTGTGCGTAACTTACGCCTTATCTGCTTATGGCGCAACACTTACCCCATAAACCTACGACGCAGCTGCGCCTTAAGTTTTCATAATCGATTTCACGAAACTTGTCTTAGCTGCGCAACATCGGATTTTCATCGGATTTTTGTGAAATTTTTTGGATGAGGCTGACCTCGGTGATATCAATGACTGTTTGAAGTATACACACCTTGAAGTATTTGCAGCATGTAACGTTCGTAGACAATACACACACCGTGGAAATTTTATTGGAGGCAGCAATTTTGCATTTCTTACGTTGCTGCTTTGAAAAATGGAGATCATTTCTCACGATCGGAAGCCTAAACTAGTGACGCAAGCACTCTGAAGGAAAATCCTCGTAACAGAGACCAATTCCAGCTTATTAGTGTGACTACAGCCTTGAGGAGGTGGTCAAAATGCCAAGTGGTTGCATGTCAACGAAGTAATATATAAACATGTTGCACATTGATTACTGAATGAAATTTGTTATCTGTGACTTTATCATTCCCCTTTTCTTTCTATCTGTTTTTGTCCTGTCAATCTGCTTTGAGAAAGGTCCTTCTATCTTGGGACGAAAAGTCAGGCCTGTGGTTTGTTTGTTCCTTTTGATATCCACTTATTTAAATTGTGGCTTAAAGAAAGTCAAACCATGGTCAAACATTCGCACTACCGGTATAATAAAAAAAGTGTGAAACACCTAGCCCCATTCTGTGTACTAACCCATATTGGCGTGTCTGGCAAGGATCATCACGATCACTGGCTTAATGATGTTCAAAAGAAAAGCAAGGTACATTTAGGCATTCGATATGAAAAAAAGAGATACATGTAGGCCTACACGTGTGTTACGTTTCATCGTTGCATTGATAACGGGGAGTCTTACTCTCCAAATTCTCTCCCAAATCTTCTACAATATGAAATATTCCCTCCCGGGAAAATCTATAGCACCCTCTAATTTCGCTGTCGTCGAGAGAATCCAAAGGATTTGCTCTGTCGCGAAACAATCTCTCTTGGGGAAGGGCTCTCCAATGTTTATGTTGCGCTAGCAGCATCAACGCGATATTTACGATATGTAGCAAGGACTTAAGCCACCTAAACACGTGTCTTAATTTACGCCACAAATTATGACATAAGCCAGTCGAGTTAAGCCATATCCAGACAGTGCGTAGCTTTCGTGAAATCCGTCCTAAAGTTATTGCACAACTGACGCAATAAGATTAGCTATGTAAGTGGAGCAGGGATGAGATTCTTCCAAATTTTGGCGGAATTCCGACATTAGAACTTTTACATTTCGACTTATAATTTCAGTTCTAATTTTTTCCGATCCGTTATCCAGGAAAAACAATCTTTAAAAATGAAAAAAAAAATGATGATAAATAAATTCAAGAGAAGGGATTCAAATTGAAGTGCCTGTACTGGTAGGTTTTGTTAACAAAATTTATTGCTGCTGAAGGTTTTGTCAGATTTTGTTCCTGTTATAGTCTTAAAATACAAAATCTATCACCCCCTTCAGCATGCCCCGAAGCCCATACTGTAAGGGCTTCGCACTTTGCGCCCGCTTGCCAGGACGGAAATTTTAATTTTGGGAGATTGTCATCCTTGGTGGAGTTAAGCCATAAACTAATGTTTCGTGAAATTGGCTGCAGAAAAGAATATTAGGGTATTATTGCTCCTTTGCAGAGTACTTTTAAGTCATCTCTTTTGTTAATAGTTTTATCTCTTTTGTTACTAGTCTTTTCTCTTTTGTTACTAGTTTTAGCTCTTTTGTTACAAATTTTTAGCTCTTTTGTTACCTGTCTTGTCTCTTTTGTTACCAGTCTTATCTCTTTTGTTACTAGTCTTATCTCTTTTGTTACTAGTTTTATCCCTTTTGTTACTAGTCTTATCTCTTTAGTTACTAGGTTTAGCTCTTTTGTTACTACACTCTAGACAGTGATTAACGGGACACACTTTTCCGGTTCAACTGGGACTAGTTTTGTCCGGTTCTAAACACCTTTACTTCACTGTAGTATAAAGGGGAATGAAACCCAGAGAAAAATGTTGGCTTATCTGATTGTGTGATAAAAACAATCTACAATTACCTTTGTGCTACTCACCTACGAGTTTCATAAAGAGGGAAATATCATGGAATTCGGTGGTCGAATTCGCGTTCCTGCAAACCGCCATTTTTTGGAATGGCCCGCCAGTCACTGCGGGGGGTATGACATCGCAACGGAAAACTCCCGCATTGGCCCGGACGGATGTACCCCTAATACATGTATATACTGCGTGCAGTTATACACTCGCGAGCTGAACGATGGTGAACCGCCAGGCTTTTTGATGTCAGGTCTCTTGTCCTTGTTGGGAACTGCATGGAAAGATTTCCCCAGCTTTTTCCCGCTGGCATTTTGAAAACTCATCGTGTGCGGCGACTTGAGCTACAATGTACGTGCTGAGCAAAAAATATATTTTTGGAAGCCATCACGTGAACAGAGTGTGCGCTTTTATTGGCCAGTTGTTATTTTTTGCTCAGCACGTAGCTCAAGTCGCCGCACACGATGAGATATCATCCATGAGAGGCGAAAAAAATCAAACAGGATAGATATTGGTCTTACGGCCTCTTGAGGCAGAAAACTCACCAAAAGTTCAGCGCACATGGTGAGCTACGTGCTGAGCTAACGACCTCAAGAGACTTTTTGCTCAGCAGATAGCTCTCGTGTGCGGCGGCTTTAAGCACCTTCACTTCACTGTTACAATTTCTGGTTCACCTTTTCAGAACTAGAGGTGATATACAAAAATGTTGCAAACTGCTTACTGACTAAAATTACCAAAATGCAAATCTTAAAATTTAGTAGGCCTTACGTTTCGATCCTAGCAGGACTTTTCTAAAAGGCAGAGTGACAAGGACAAAACAGATACATGTAAGTGTACATGAAGGAAGGGGGAAGAGAGTGAATATGACACGGATGAGAAACAAAGGACAAAGTGTAAAGCTGGTAGGGAGAGATCAAAGGGAAGGGCAAGGAGTAGGGTAGGGATTAGTGAGAAGGGGGGGGGATCAAAGAGAGAAGTGTGGAGGAGTGAAGACAAAAGAAGGATCATCTGAAAGCTGCATGGTGTTAGTCATTACCCTCCTGGATGTTGAGACCATGTGGTTGAATAGTCCGAAGACGCTTCGGACAGCATTACTACGGTGACCAAGTGATTCTATGCCCAGTACACTCATATCTGATTTCATTGCCGTGAAAATCCTTCAAATTTAAGGGCACTGCAGCAATTACATACCGGTAGGTGTTGCTATATCGTGGGGGGCCCAGTTTTCAACGGTACGCGTTTTCGACGCTTGGCCTTCTAACTCCATCGCACGAAGAAAACAACTCCGTATAATGATCTCAGACTTCGTATCTTCTGGTTTGTTTCCTGCTCTTGTCCGTCACCGAAAATGTGGAAAGTTAAGGCTCTTCCGGTAGGCAAACGTGTGTGATTCAAAAAGTTGCTCTTTTGGGTTCTATTTTCCTAGGTTCAAAATTGGCAGTTGCTTCGTAGCTCCAGTTTTCTTTATTGTTGGTCCTAAAAAAAATCTGAGTGTACCATAACAAACCCCAACATATGTAGAAAAAAAAATGTCACGCACCTTGAGGCAGCCTGTTCTGGGTAAAAACTATGGAGGCTCCAAAAGGGCGTCTCGCTTATATAATTTTTTCATTTTTTCATTCTAATTTAAAGGCATAAAGTAAAATGGCCTGATAGGCTTTAAAAAAAAAATTAAAAGGGCAGGGAGAGAATGTACCAAGAAGGAGGAAATGTGTCTCTTGGGTGACATTGGGAAAGGCCATAACTGAAAAAGCACTGAGAAAGAGGATTGTCAAGTTTTTTTAAACGTCACAGAATAAGACATCAACCAAAACAAAATACAAGCTCACCAAAAGGGAAAAGAAAACAGAATCTGCTACCATGGCTGAATAACAATTAGCTTGGACCAAGCCGAACAATCACATCCTGGAAATAAACAAGAAATGCTGCGTGTGTCACTCATAGATACCGCCCTACCGTATTTCACCTCTATGGTTTACTTGAATATCCAAATTCCAAAAAGTTAAAAGATATCTTTCAGTTAAATGAACTTCTTTTCACATTTTAAGAAAATTATTCTCAATTTGAATTATTCGTTATGGTGATTAAATTTATTTCCTTATTATTATGAGGACAGTTTTGATGATTTTGAAAAGGATGGGAAGGAGAGGGTAGCATGAAGGGAAAGGAGTTGATAGGTGATAACAAAAAGTCAACCCAACTTCCCCATCTCAAAGTGGCTAAGGGCAATGGGACAAAATTAATGCAAACCAATAAGTTTTAAGCATAAAGTATGAATGTTTTGAGGAAAGTGTTAGAAGCAGTGTCGAAAAAAAAACCCTGAGAGATGAATAAAAAAACATACAGGGAAGAATTTTACAGTGCCACACAGCATTTTGAGATATTTTAATAATTCATTTTGCGTTTGGCAGCTCTGGGACACCTTACTAAACACCACCGGCAAAAATAGGTGACGATGCTTACTGCGCAGTGCGCCGGAGATATCAACAAAACCGGGTAATCTTACGGAAGTGACAGGCTTGATCAACATTCTCCATGATTATGCTAATAGTCTGTGGTGTGGAAAAAGTGACTGAGACCCCTTTTAGTCTGATACTTTTGTTCACATTGGTCAGGTTGAAGAAAAGGCCTTATATCGTCGAAAACCGGTCACTGGAGTATACAATGTTTCGTCGATATTTTATTGAGTGAAGTCGCTTCTTCGCGAGTGCTTCGCGAAAGCTTTCGCGAAACGTGCAAATTAGGGGGTTTCGACCAAAATTTCTAAATGCCGCATGCTTTGTGAAAATATTTTCGCGAAAAGGACTTTGGTTTGGAGTCTACTTATTTTTGACTGTTACGGTACCGTACATGTACCTCTGTCGTTCCCATGGATTTAAGAGGTTCTCTGGGTCTTGGTTGTCCTGTCTGCCACCGGCTTTACTTGGGATCTTGTTCCAGCAGTTAACCACCAGCACTCGGCCCTCGGGACCTTCGCTGGCTGTGGCACTGCTTCTGTGGTACCACGTACACCCGGGTTGGGGTTGATTGCACTATAGTAAACCCCTCACCCAGCCATGCTATCTGTGATACAGTATTTAAGAATGACCACGCAAAAGAAATCATATCCCCTCCGTACAGTATGAGGGTGTTCGTACTCATACTGACACTTATGTGAACTGGTTTTCTTAAACAAAACATATCCAGGAATTTTCAAACGACAACGTAGAGTTTTGCCTTTCTCCTGACTTCTCTGTCCTAGCTCACCAGTGGCACAAAAGGTGGCCAAAATGCCCCACAATGCATCTAGCAACAATGCTGCACCGTATATGTACATGTAGAAACAAGGTTGAGTCAGTTTACTCAACCACTAGCAATCGCAGCATAGCGGTCCCATTGTTCTGAGTACCCACCCATTGTTCTGGTACCCCACAACCCACCTTATGTAAGCCCACACACCCACACTAGGGACGACCCACTTCTATGGGCAGCCATTGGGGCAAAAAAGACAACCGTCAAATGAAAGCTTAACCGTCGAACTAAAAGACAATACCAGAAAATAAAAGGACAACGGCAAAATAAAATACAAGGGCAAAATAAGAGACAGCGGCAAAATAAAGGACAACGGCAAAATTAGAGACGACGCCAAAATAAAAGACTCTTGCAAAATTGTTAAAGATGGCGCACCAAAAAGACAGCGCCAAAATAAAGACAGTACTATTGTATTGGTACGTCAATGAATATTCATGAGGGTCTACATTCCTTGTACGGTACATGTATGGTAGTGTACATGTACATGTGTATTGTACATGTGCGTGGGCATGTACATGTACATGCCCATGTACATGTACAGTACAGCTCGTACATGTACATGTAGTACATAATAATTATAAGACATACACTGCACATGTGTACGCGTACAGTACTGTACATGCACATTATGTACAAGTGTACATGTACACTGTCAGAGAAGCTTTGAGTGTACTTTATTATCTTTTCCGCCGCGAAGCGGAAAAGCTATTGTTCTAATTTTTTTTAGCTTTTCTGCCGCGAAGCAGAAAAGCTATTGTTGTTGTTCTGATTTTTTTTAGCTTTTCCGCCGCGTAGCGGAAAAGCTATTGTTCTTGTTCTGATTTTTTTTTTAGCTTTTCCGCCGCGTAGGGGAAAAGCTATTGTTCTTGTTCTGATTTTTTTTTAGCTTTTCCGCCGCGAAGCGGAAAAGCTATTGTTCTTGTTCTGATTTTTTTTTTTCTTCTTCTTTTTCTTGTCGGAAAAAATCCCATAGACAAAGCACAGGGTTTTTCTCCACGGCACTTTTGCCATTGAACACATTCGGATTTTTTTCAAATTTTGCAATTGCATAGAGCCTATGTTGAGCTAGTGCACAGTTGTCTTAAAATTGTTATGACGTCACCATGTGTCACGTGACAGTGCTTTAAAGGGGCAAATTTCAAACTCCATTTTAAGCAAAAATGCAATTTCGTTTGGTTTCAATTTTACACTATATCTAAGTTGGGAAAAGGTGTATCCAAAATTTGCCCTCATTTGATCGTGACGTCATCTCATGAATATTAATGAGGCCATAAACTTTTAAGATTTTAACATTCAATTGAGCATATTTGGCCAACGGAGCAAGATTTTTTTCATTTTTGTGATTATATCTATTGGGGATGTAGTTTATAAACACCCTCCGGGGCCAAAATGCCATGACGCAATCGTGACGTCATCAAAATGCGTGTTTTTAAAACGCATATTTGCCAAAGGTCAATCGTCTCGAAATTTGCTAGGCATTTAGCTATTGGGCTAGACATTCTAAATCCTGAGTTTAGAAGCAATTGACCATTGTTCAGAATTATTATGTTTTAAAAAAAAATCTAATTAGGTCCCATACACTTTGTGCACAAAATATGCACATGCGTTTTGGGTTAGGAATGGAGGTTACGGGTTCGAATCCCGTTGATGTCAATTTTTTATTTTTTATTTTTTTTATTAACCACTTCGCGCCGGGACCTCCGAATCCGGAGGTCAATTGGATTGCCTTTGCAACGGGGCCCTCCGAATCCGGGCACCACTATTGTCCACATTTTAAACAAAGCCTCTTTTCAGCTTAGAACAAAGCAATATGAATCAGTACAAAGACCCTTTTTGACGCAAGTTGCCACATGAATTGCAAGATTAGCAGCAGTAATTGTGCAATTGTGGGACTTTTACTGTGGAGGATCGAGGGATACCGCGCTGCAGCTGAAAGCACGCGGGGGACATTGTCTTTGCATGCCACACAGCCCAACGGTCGTCGGTCTGGCATTGGAATTCCCCTCACATTCTTTACCGTAATCTGTACGCTCGTTTGTGGCCGACCAACTCGAAGATTTGACTGCCTGGAGTGGAGGCTGGAGTCTGCGGTCAGGGATTGTCAGCAGCTTTTTCTTGTCGCCAAAATCCCTTAGACTTTGTATATGGGTTTTGTAAGAGCCACTTTGGCCATTGAGCATACTTGGATTTTTTTCAAACTTTGGGAAAGCATAGAGCCCATGCTGAAGTTATGCACAGTATCATTAAAACCATCGTGACGTCACTACGTGTCACGTGACAGCACTTTAAACGCCCAATACAACATTGGGAAGATCGGAAAACATCGATGTCCACAAATTTCCCACTAATTTACACAGTTTGTAGATGGTTATGATAGAATCCTTATGTTGAAATCTTACGGTCTGGGATGCTGTACTTCCCCAGAAATCTTCACTCAAACATCAACAAATAGTTTATTATTTGCAAGTAATAAAACTATTTCTTACACTACAGTATGGTGCAAAAACCTTGACGGTTTTTCACCTTTTCCTACTTTCTTGATCACCATTTGAGCTAAAACCTTCGCAGGATTGCTTTTTTTGTGATGTTTAACCAACAAACTGTGGCAATCTTTTGACCTTTACCAATGTTGTATTGGGCCTTTAAAGGGGCAAATTTCAAAGTCCATTTTCAGCAAACAAGTACAAATTTGTTTGGTTTCATCTTTGCACTATATCTAAGTTGGGACAAGGTGTATCCAAAAATTGTCAACATTTGATCGTGACCTTATCTCATGAATATTTATGAGGTCATGAACTTTTCAGATTTTCACATTCAATTCTGCATATTTGGCCATCGGAGAACCAGATGCGGAAAAGCGTTATGCTCTGTTTGCCAACAGACATAAATCTCTAGTCTTATATGTTGCACTTGGTCAAATTATCTGGTGGAGTTTATTACATACTACCGGTATATTATATTTAATTGGTGGGGTTTTTGAAGTTAAGTTTTGCCAACATTTCTCACTGGGCTCATGGAGGAATAAGGAGCGTTCCGTCACAGAGGTTCAGATGGGCTCAGCAATAAAGTTGGTGGCCATGAAGCGATGACTCAGGATATTTGTATGTGCGTCGGACGGATCAGATGTGGAGCATCATGTTCAGTACATGTACATGTACTTCATGTACAGTGTGTACATGTACGTGTACGTGTACGTGTACATACTGTACAGTGTGCATGTATATCGTGGATGGCCGAGTGCTGCACCTGAAAGCAGGCGTTTCTGAAAATGCTAAGAATTGACAACACCGCAATGGTTTCATCACGAAGGAAGGACATACTCCCTCCATGGTTTCGCTATCGAGAAGCCTGGGAATAATAAGACGAAATGGTCACGTATGAAAAACACGAATCAGAGGCAAGTAAATCAGATTACTGTCAGATCTTGAGGATTTCTTCCTTTTTTTAAAGAATATTTTAATCAATTTATAATTCCCTGTCTTGAAAATATTGCTATCTGAAATAAATCATTATTTTACAATGATCTGACAGGTTTACCGTTTGTTAATTGTGGTATGAATGATAAAACAATGTTTTGGCTATACCACTGGGCCTATGCTCAGGCTTCCCTTCTTGGCTGACTTTGTGGTAGTTGTGTAGACCTAGTAAAAAATAATGCGGACGGCAATTGTGATAGTTGCCCACAAGCTGCACTGTCTACTGTCTAACTACTACTAAAATCTCTCAGTGCCGGAAGGCGAATAAGGCTAGGACATCAGCCTTCCACTGGGGTCGGTCTGAAGCTGCATGGTGCACCGCATTCCAGGAGCTCCAGCCAGCACTGGTTCGTTGCCATGTTGTTTTGGGGCGACCTCTTTTCCTTCTTTCTTCCTGCGTCCACCCTAAGGCCACAGTGCAGTCGTCAGATGGGTCCTTTCTCAGCACATGGCCGATCCAGTTCCATCTTCTTCTTCTCACGTTGTCACTGATCTTGACCGCCTCCTTTTATTTGGGGTATGCTGCTGCCATCGGATGTTGAAGATTCTTCTGAGGCATTTGTTTTGAAAGATGTCAAGTTTTTCTTCTCTTTTGGTCAATTTCCATGTCTCGCATCCATACAGTAAGATGGGCATCACTAGGCTTTTAAAGAGGGAGGCTTTGGTCTTTCTGCTGATGCCTGATGCCTGCCAGATGTTGGAAAGTCTCCTGAATGATGCGCTTGCAAGTCAAAGTGCTGTTCTTCTTTTGATATCTATTGAGCTTCCACCACCCTTGGTAACGTTTGCACCGAGGTATGTAAAGGTCTCAACATCCTCCACTTCGTTGTTTCCAGCTGTTGGTTCTAAGGGTTTTGCACTTGTCTCCATTCAGCTTCAGGCCAACTCTTGCTGCACTTTCTTCAAGTCTGGTCGTTTTGGATTTTAAGTGGTTCAGGGTTGATGACAGGAAAGCAATGTCGTCTGCGAAATCGAGGTCCTCAAGCACTGTGGTGTAGTTCCATCGAATTCCGGCTCTCTCCTCCTCTACCATCTGCCGCATCACCCAGTCGATCACGAGGAGAAACAGGAATCCCGACATGCAGCAACCCTGTTTCACACTCGTCACCACCGGGAAGAATTCTGTGGTCTCACTGTCATCAATCACAGCACACTGAAAGTCCTCGTAAAGGGTCTTCACCATTTGGATTAGTTTCTGTGGGATTCCATACTTTTTCATGATGATCCAATGACTGTCTCTATGCACTGAATCAAAGGCCTTGGCAAAGTCCACAAAGTGGATGTACAGTGTAGCATTCCATTCGTTGGCTTGCTCTAGAATGTTTCTGAGGATAAAGATCTGGTCCACAGTTCCCCTTCCTCTACGGAATCCTGCTTGCTCTTTTTTAAGAGCATGGTCAGTCCCTGCCTGGATTCTGTTATCTAGGATCTTGCTAAGTATCTTGCTTGCTATTGGCAGCAGGGTGACCCCCCGCCAGTTGCCACAGTCCTGAAGGTTTCCTTTCTTTGGTATTTTGCATATCAGACCTTTGTTCAACTGCTTGGGTACTTTTTCATCTGCCCATATTAAGTCAAATATTTGCTTGAGTTCGTCGCTGGTTTGTTTTAGGTCTGCTTTTAGCATCTCTGCTGTGATCTGGTCTGCTCCGGGTGCTTTGCCGTTCTTGAGGGTCTTCACTGCTGCTCTGATTTCCTGCAGGGTTGGCGTTTTGACAAGCTCTTCTCCTCCATCATCATCGTCTTCTGGTGGTGTTTCTGGTGTGTCTCTATTCAGTACCTCTTCAAAATGTTCTTTCCATCGAGCAAGTCTTGCTTCTTTGTTCTTCAGCAGCTCTCCATCTCTGTTCTTCACTGCGACTGTCTGTTGTTCTGGCCTGCCAGCTGCTTCACGATGTTGTACAGTTCCTTTGATCTCCCATTCTCTGCTGGGGTTTGTGCTCTCCCTGCTTTTTCTGCCATCCATCTCCTCTTGTCTTCTCTCACACTTCTCTTGACTTCTCTGTCCTTGTCACGGTACTCGTTTCTCAGTCTGTTCTTGATTCTCTCTGAACATGTGCTGTTGATCTTAGTCTTGATGTTTCTCCTCTCATTGGTCAGCTTCCAGGTGTCTTCACTGATCCATGGTTTGCTCTTGCCCTTTCTGAATCCAAGCACTTCTTCTGCCGACTGGACACAGGCTTTCCACTGTCTACTGTCCTTGAAGCCTTAATGATTGCATGTACCAGATTTCCCCATAGTTATGGTTTAGGGTTGGGGTTACTGTACATGTACAGTATGTACATGTTTGTGTGCATGTTCAAACATAGAGGAAACCACTTCTTGTGTCCTTATGATCTGTCCGAGGTACACTGTATGTAGACCCTCATGAATATTCGTTATTGTACCAATAGTACACAGTGCCCTGTCTTGATTTTGGGAGAGTCTTTTATTTTGGCGTTGTCTTTGTGGCACGCGCCGTCTTTTATTTTGCCGTTGTCTTTATGGCACGCGTCGTTTTTTATTTTGGCGTTGTCTTTATGGCACGCGTCGTCTTTTATTTTGCCGTTGTCTTTTTGGCGCTGTCTTTAACAATTTTGCCAGAGTCATTTATTTTGGCGTCGTCTCTAATTTTGCCTTTGTCCTTTATTTTGCAGCTGTCTCTTATTTTGCTGTTGTATTTTCTTTTGCCGTTGTCCTTTTATTTTCTGCCGTTGTCCTTTAGTTCAACGGTTAAGCTTTCATTTGACGGTTGTCTTTTTTGCCCAAATGGCCACCCATACACTTAAAAAAACGCACTCAAAGAGCCACACCCATCTCCAGAGCTCCCTTGCTTATTCTATTGTCCTATTCGGTGCCCTTCCTTGCAAAACCATAGAGTACAAGTGGTTGTGGTACAGAATATTCAAAAGGTTAATTTCTATACATGTACTGGTAGGCTATATACATTCAACATTAAGTGAAAAAAAGGAAAATAAAACCTGTTGAAGCTGCTAAAACCTATGTGACAGGGTCCGTACATGTAGTTCCATCACTCTCCCCTACTTTGGCACCACTTCACACCACATCCAGCAGATACAGTATGCCCCAAGCATGGAATTTGTGTGTTCCATACAGCCCCCCACAAAATGCAACACCTACCAACTTCACAAAAGGACCGGAAGACCCCCGATGCAGACCAGGTGTTTACAAGATCCCATGCCAATGTGGTAAAGAGTACATTGGCGAGACTGGAAGGGCCTCCCTACCAGACTCAATGAACATCGAGCTCATGGCAGGTAAGGAGAGTTTGACAAGTCCTCTATCATCAAGTACTCCCACACCGAAGACCACCAGATCAACTGGGACCAATCTCATCATTAGCATTGGACACTGGTATCCCTGCCGCATCAGAGAAGCCATTGAAATCTTCAGGCACAACACAGTCACCCAAGACATTGGTGTCATCTTCAGCGACATCTGGCGCCCCATCCTGACACCCCAATCAAATGGTCTTCCATACCCTAGGACAACTACTGTAGGCCTGCAATCTTCTTTACCCATGGCACCCAGTTGATCACAGGTGTCCACTCAAAATGACACACCTGAGTGAGCACACATGCAGCATACTAAGACCCAAGATACAGTGCAGCATCCTTTGTTCTCTTTGTTAAAATTCTGCATCAATTTAAATGGTATAATGTTCCAGTTACTGATCTGTTAACAAACTATCTCCAGTAAATTCATCCTTCTCTTGAGTATTCCTCACCTGCTTGGTTTTGTGGTTTGACTAAACCAGAGGGATTGTTTGAAGAAATTGCAGGGGAAAGCATTCCGTATTTTTTTTACGGCAGGTTATTGTAAAGCTTGATCTTTTAGTGACATTTGTTAATTTCACAACATTCCTGTCTTGTTAAATAGACTTAATTCACTCTCCTTGAACTTTGTCAAAGACCCACAGAATGTGGCTTCCCTCTAAGAAATAAAAACTTAAGAAAAATCAACAAATTTACTTCTGTGATGTGGTGACTTTGTAGGGTCACTTCGGGGGTACGTGGGCGGTGAGCCCAGGTGGGGCGAGGTGCAATTCCTCGATAAGGGAGACCGGTGTAGTTGTTGTTGTCATCAAATCATTTATTAAATCATCCAATTGTAAGTAAAAATGATCCTACACAAAAAAAGGAAATTATTTCATACAATAATTCACCATAATCAATATCATTATTACAGAAATAAAATATACGGATATACAATCCTTTTTAATTTTATATAATTAATTAAACACCATTGCAACTAACGAATTAACGCAGGGGAACTCACCCAGCACCTCGCTCTCACCCCTTATCCTAGTATTTAGTAATACATGTAGTCAGCGATGATTACATAGTGGACCTGTAACATAATGTAACATACTATAATCAATGCCCAACGAAATTGGACACAAATTGTTACACACGACAGCCACAATATCTGCGATGCTGTATGAGTGTATTTTAAATACAGTACCACCCATCGTGTGCTCCCAATGGTATGGCGAAGAGACACCGGTCAAGGGTCACGGCAAAGTTGTGCACTACCACACATGTACATGGCCAACGTATAATGCACACACATGTACTACATGTACACGCACTGTACACTGCAATCCCGTACCATGCACTACACGCATACACAACGGCAAAATGGTAGCCGTGCAAAATCTGATGCGAAGGGCTCTAACAATCGTCCTCCATTTCCACAAGGAAAATGGAGTCAAACGAAAATGAAGAGACACAAACGGTTTCTATGATATACTTGAGCACATACCAAAGGGTCTCAAGGTGGGCTGCACTTCCCCCTCTGGGTGAGAAGAGTGGACCAAGCGGACACTCGCATCGACCGTGCCACCAGCGCTGAAGGTCCAGGAGGAAGAGGGCATGACCTACCCAGGTGCTCATAAATATTCATGAGTCCCTACACTTCCATCAGATGTAGGACCATCTGTTATAAGTAATTCTATCCCTTTTTTAACTTCCATTTTTAATAAGTAATAGTCATTATTCTTATGCTTGTCTATCCACCACCAAAATTTGTTTCCTTTATCCGAGGGTGGATACAAGGTTGTTCCATCAGTTGGCCATATAAGGCTACCATGTTACACTGGGTGTACCGTAGTTGTTTAGCAAGTGCAATCAGTTTCTGATTATACTGTGTTTTCTAGGTTGGTTGAAATGGTTGTTGTAGTTGCTTGGTTGTTGGTGGTTGGTTGAATGGTTGGTCAGTTGGTTGGCAGGTCCTGTCTCTATGGTTGGTCTCTTGAGTGGTTGATTGGTTACGTTAGATGGTGTTTGGTTTTGGTTGTTCTTTCATTTTTTAAATTTTTTTTATGTTATATATTGGAAGTGGTTTATTGGGCTCGGAGGAACGGAGAGACATACTGACATGTGATTGCCTCTTGGACACAACTACATGTACCTCTGCTGGGGTTTTTTTTTAGTGCAAAAATTATAGACTGCTAAACATCCAATTCCATAATAACACAGGTTTAACGAGCCTTTGATTGTCTGGTCAACACAATGATAAATCTCAAAACAACCCAATATCTGTGACCAGTGTGCTACCTTTGCCCAACTTAACATAAGTTCTGATGTACATGTACATGTACATGCACATGTCACTTGCATGTAACATGTGCTTTACAGAGAGTATCACCACTCAAATTAGGCGAGTGCATGTCTTGACACAATTTTTCTGCGGCCCACCCCACACCTCAGACTACAAAGTGCACCCAAGCAGGGAAAATGCCAAGGTCGGGGCAGGCCGGGCCCATGTGCTCAGGGGAAAAAAATGCCAAACAATTTCCCACTTCCAAAGGGGGATCCTCACCACTGCACTTATCGCATGACAATCTAAAACCTGAACAACCTGTCTGAGGCCAGTTCCCCCTAATGGAACTTTCGTACTCCCCCAACACCTGACCTGCCAACTGATCTGCCAACTGAGCAACTGAACAACTGAGCAACGCTAGCCCAGCTATTCCCCCAATGCCCACATCCATGTCCGTCGAAACGGATCAGCCCCAACTCCAACTGAGCAACTCTAGCCCAGCTATTCCCCCAATGCCCACATCCACGACCATCGAAACGGATCAGCCCCAACCCCAACTGAGCAACTCTAGCCCAGCTATTCCCCCAATGCCCACATCCACGACCGCCGAAGCGGACAAGCCCCACCCCCAACTGAGCAACTCTAGCCCAGCTATTCCCCCAATGCCCACATCCACGACCATCGAAACGGATCAGCCCCAACCCCAACTGAGCAACTCTAGCCCAGCTATTCCCCCAATGCCCACATCCACGACCGCCGAAGCGGACAAGCCCCAACCCCAACTGAGCAACTCTAGCCCAGCTATTCCCCCAATGCCCACATCCACGACCGCCGAAGCGGACAAGCCCCACCCCCAACTGAGCAACTCTAGCCCAGCTATTCCCCCAATGCCCACATCCACGACCATCGAAACGGATCAGCCCCAACCCCAACTGAGCAACTCTAGCCCAGCTATTCCCCCAATGCCCACATCCACGACCGTCGAAGCGGACAAGCCCCACCCCCAACTGAGCAACTCTAGCCCAGCTATTCCCCCAATGCCCACATCCACGACCGTCGAAGCTGACAAGCCCCACCCCCAACTCAGCAACTCTAGCCCAGCTATTCCCCCAATGCCCACATCCACGACCGTCGAAATGGACGAGCCCCACCCCCAACTGAGCAACTCTAGCCCAGCTATTCCCCCAATGCCCACATCCACAACCGTCAAAACAAAAATGTGTATACGGTAAAAGTATGGTCCCATGCAGGTTCATGAATCAGGAAATAACCAAGCATCAGCTCTGAGCCACGCCCAATGCACGAGGAGGGTGGGTGGGAGTTTTTACACGATGCACACCCAGCGGAGGTGCGCGGCCAAAAGAACAAATAATAATGTGCCCTTCGCTTGACTGCATGCTTGACCAGCCCCATTGTTGATCAGCTTTCTGACTATTTAGCATTCCTGAGGCAAGCGCGTGTGACATTCACAACATCGCCTTTGTTAACACATGCACTCTCCCTCCCCCGATTCCAAAGAGGGTTTTGGATCGACAAGCCCCCAAAACCAAAATGTGTGACTCGTCTTTGAAAATTGTGTCCTGCTTTTTGTTGTGCAATTTACTATGTATTTTTCATTTCTAATTTTGATGTTAATTTACTAAGTTTTGCAATACAATTTCATTCTCTTTTTTTATTTAGGTATGTGATATATTTTGTAATGTTGGTAGATTTTCTTCTCTGTTTGAAGCCTATTTGTTTGAAGTTTTTGTTTTTGTTTACCTTGTAGATGACAAACAATTCAGTTTATATTTGCGAAATGTAATTTTTGAAAAATAAATTATTATATTTATTACAGGGGAACGTCGCTATAATGATATTATAGTGGTTGCGGCTGCATATTGAGCAGAATCCAAAATGGCGCCCGTGGATTAGATGCGCGCCCTCTTGTAATGAGTCTTACATGCCCCCAGGCCTCTTGAAATGCGCCCTCTTTAGAAGAGTTTTAAGGCCCAATACAACATTGGGAAGATCGGAAAACATCGATGTCCACATATTTCCTGTTAATTTACACAGTTTGTAGATGGTCATGATAGAATCCTCATATGGTCATGATAGAATCCTCATATTGAAATCTTACGGTCTGGGATGCTGTACGTTACTTCCCTAGAAATCTTCACTCAAACATTAACAAATAGTTTATGACTCTGGCAAACGACAGAAAACAATTCGTCTTATAATTGGTTCATTAGTGAATCTGGGTGAAATAACCTATAATGTTTAATTTCTATGTGCTATGCAGGTGACTACAAAGCTGGAGAACCCAACCAGATATTACATACAGCAATCTCAGAAGCGGCAAGTGGAACAGTACCTGTCTGCATCTGCTTCACAATCAAAGATGTCTCCACACCTCCTCAAGCCTAGCCCTTCATCCAACTCACCTTCACGCAAGCAAAACAGTTCACTCTCCAGTGTGCCAAATAGCCCTATGTCAACAACACAAGAGGTACATGTATGCTGATGTTTCTAAACCAATAAGCATTTGAATTATCCCCTTGCCTGTCTAAGATTATGTAAGGTAAATACTCTGACTAAAGATTACAATTAATAATCCCTTTATATTGAAATGGCCAAATTCCATGCACATTACATTGCTGTAAATTTATTTTGGCTGGCAAAGGTTTGTAATAGAACATTTTCAAATCCATTAAAAAACCTAATGAGACATCGAATATTCCTGCATGTTGGCCTCCAAAAGTCTAAATACGTGTGTGTCAGGTGCCAAATTTATGCAAGTTTTGTTGCTTATGCAGCTCTATGAAATTGGGCCCTGGTCATAGCCCTGTTGAAATCCATACACGTGTGCATTCATGGTATTTGTGTAGCATGGTTTAGAAACATACATGTACATGTACATGTACATTTACGTGACCACAAAAGCATTGATTCATATATTTATCTGACATGTCACTGAGATATTGATGAATTAGCATGCAACATACCGTTTGTCAGTTTAGAATAAACTATCCAGTTTGGTTGATTCTTGGTAAGTACTCATACTGACAGGTATTTATCCCTTGAAACTGATATCTCTCAAGTCCTGTTTAAAGATTTTCAAGGATGCACTTGAAATTTTCAAGATTTTTTTGTGTCGTTTTTCAGCTCAAACAGTGTTCTTTAAAAATAAGCTGTGTACATAATGATGTCATGAAGTGACACATGGAAGTGCTTCAAGGGAGCTTCAACTATGAATCCAACAAGTACTGTATCATTGGCTTAACCACTTTGTACTGGGCCACTTTCAATAATGCAGGCTCCTCTGAATAATATACCATTTTCAAAACTTCTAAATAACCTGGGAAAATAGATACAATTAGATTAGAAGTGGTCAGTCCTTACTGAATGTGGAATTTGCAGTGACGGCAATTGATGTATTTCCATTGTTCCTGCAACCCGGAGTGTCGGTGGTCCAGGTGCAAAGTGGTTAAGAAAGGGGAGCTTGAGTTTTTAATTGATTCTCTTTTGTTTGAGAGTTTTCATTTTTTTAAATTTATGCTTTGTCCTGTTTTGGCCTTTGAGAAAGGTCCTGCTAGGATCATAACGTCAGGCCCTCTAAATTTCAAAACAATTTCTTCAATTTGTTTAAGGTTGATGACATTCTGGATGAAGTCATCAGCTTGGAATCAAGTATTGGAGAGGATGCTCTTACACAGTACTTCCAGGAACCTGTCATGATGCCATCAACAGTAAGAATGCTAAATTTCAAGTACTCACCAAATACAAAAGCTTTATTTGAAGAAAGGAAAGATGTCCAATATGTGTTGCAAATATGCAAATCATGTTTAAAAACTTTTTGAACTCCTCTCATGTTTGACTTTTTTACATTGACTTTTTCACATTGACATTTCATTGGAATGATATTATAAATTGTAATTTGAGTATTAGGTGAAGTATCCTCCCTGTTAACTTTTCATGACTCCCAGATCCAGATTTGTAAAACTACCATGCTAAAAAAATCTTCCCCTTAGCTATGGTAATTTAACAGCAGTCAATTTCACAAAACATTAGTTTTTGGCATAACTCCACTTGTTATCTAATAGCATAAGTTGTGTATTAGTTTCATGTGGATATCACTTAAGTTACACGCTATCGGGATGGAGCGCAAGTCGGAGCCTAGCGGAATAAAATATGTCATAACTTACGGCATGTCTTTAAAGAAGAATGAAACCCAGAGAAAATAGTTGGCTTATCTCTTTGGTTGATAAAAACTACCTACAATTACCCATGTGCAACTCACCTACGAGTTTCATAAAGAGGGAAAAATCATGGAATTCGGTGGTCGAATTCGCGTTCCCTCAACCCGCCATGCTTTTGAAATTCCCGGCAGGTCACTGCGGGGGGTATGACATCACGGCGGAGACGACCCTGTCTGATTGGTCAGCTAGGCTTGTTCAATCATTTTAATTTAAACTACAAATATTAATCAACATTTAAAAAAGAATTATACCTCAATGTGTGAGAAAATAATCTTATTATCCTTTGCGGATTTATTGTTTTTCGCTTTGGTCATTATTTGAATTATTCTTGGGGATTGCGTATAGTCTTGATCTACAAACACTTTCACGGCTTCCTGATTGCATACATTGCACGGACTACATGTACAATGTACATGTACATGTACAATGCACGTACAATGTACACGTTGTGTACTACATGTAATGTACATGTGTACATGTACATGTACACACTGTACTACTGTACACGTGTACAATGCACACGTTGTGTACTACATGTAATGTACTACTGTACACGTGTACATTACGTTGGTATCTGCTGCGCATTTTTGGTTCTCTGTTTTCTTGATCTTCGCTGAATGGCGCCCTGTTATAACAGCTCAACAAGTAGGCCTAAAATAACTTATACACCAGGGGCTGAGTTTAATAAAGGTCCGACAACTATGACTGGGAGCCCACTGTGTCCGGCTTTTGTTTCAGCTCGCGTAATTTTAATAGGAAAATACGAGAAATGATTCAAGAGATGGTCGATGTTTTGGAGAGATTTCAGTTGTACACGTTAGCGAAGCTGTGTGGAGCTTAGTGGGGGTCAGGGGTCATGCACTTCCCAGCGTATGCTAAGCACACAATAGCGCTGGGTGACAGGAGTTGCGGTCAGCGACCAGGGAATAAACAGTGTGGGCGACTGGAGTCGCGTTCCGATAACGTGTAAATTAGGCCTAGCTCCATGTTCTTGTTGCAGCACAAATAAAAATACGGCACGGTACGTATATCCCCCCTTCTTCCTCCATGGTAATTGGTACAATACATGTACTGTATATCCATGGAGTTTACCCTCCATGAGTTACAGATAAGCGGTCTGCGAGAAAGACTAGGCAGAACGTGCATGTGAGCAAAATCACGCTAGGACCGAAACGAAAACATACATCAAAAGTCGATCGTATCATGCAGGAAAAACATCAAAATTAACTCAACTTTCTGGATTCCAATGCAGCAATTCGTGAAGCTGTCGATGAACGTGATGCCACCGCTGGTCGATGAGAAAATACTGAAGGAACGGCATGTTCTTTCAGTATATTTCTCGGCTTCGAGCCGGTGAGTTTGGCCCGCAAGTCAACCTCGATCCCAACTCCTCCCCGTGAAGTGATCGCTACAAATCACGTCATTTCGACTATATTTGTAGCCGACATTGAGAATTTTTTCTACTTTTATGGCCACAGCCCACTTCCCAAACAACTCAGGTCTCTTGGCCTTGTTAGGAACTGCATGGAAAGATTTCCCTAGCTTTTTTCCGCTGGCATTGTTACAACCAAAAGCCTGGCAGTACACCATCGTTCATGCTCGCGAGTGTATATAAACTGCACGCAGTATACATGTGTTGTGTACACACATGTTGTAGGGATACGTCCGTCCGGGCCCATGCGGGGGTTGCCCGTCATTATGTCATACCCCCCGCAGTGACCTGCCGGGAATTTCGAAAACATGGCGGGTTGAGGGAACGCAAATTCGACCACCGAATTCCATGATTTTTCCCTCTTTATGAAACTCGTAGGTGAGTTGCACATGGGTAATTGTAGGTAGTTTTTATCAACCAAAGAGATAAGCCAACTATTTTCTCTGGGTTTCATTCTTCTTTAAGTTGTTGCATGTCATAAAAATTGCACTGATTCTGCTGTTAGCACAACGCTAGTACCCACGACCGGCAGTGAGCACTGGCAGTCCTGCTGACTGAGTTGGGAGGCTGGTCAGGTCACCCTCTCTGGTTGGCGATACTGGGACAACTGAACGAAAGATTGCCACACGCAAGGGCCATTGCTGGGTGGCCTAGATGCATTGGGAGCTTCGGCATATCATAAGTCATGCTCTGGATTCCTCCACGGGGATCATTGTCCACCCCGCTGTTACTTTTTACATGGAGGATATGCCACAGCTGTTGTCTGCTCAGCCTACTGCATCCCACTCTAGTGACCCTACGATTGCTCCATCCCTGGTGTCGACCTGACCCGAATCATGTCCTATGGGACCAAAGCAGCTCCATCTTGATGACTTTTAAAATGGGCATTAACCCTCTATGTACCACGACACATCCCCAATTGAGAAAAATTCTAATTTTCCCTTTTTATCAGGAATTTAGGGTCACAGTTGCTATTAACCATTTCGCGCCGGGACCTCCGAATCCGGAGCTCCATTGGCTTGACTATGCGACGGGGCCAACCGAATCCGGAGACCACTATTGTCCACATTCTAAACAAAGCAGCACGAATCAGTACAAAGACCCTATTTGACGCAAGTTGCAACATGAATTGCAAGATTAGCAACAGTAATTGTGCAATTGTGGGACTTTTACTGTGGAGGATCGAGGGATACCGCGCTGCAGCTGAAAGCACGCAGGGGACATTGTCTTTGCATGCCACACAGCCCAACGGTCGTCGGTCTGGCATTGGAATTCCCCCCACATTCTTTACCGTAATTTGTACGCTCGTTTGTGGCCGACCAACTCGAAGATTTGACTGCCTGGAGTGGAGGCTGGAGTCTGCGGTCAGGGATTGTCAACAGTGTCCACGCATGCACACACACACATCCGTTACGGTCCACTGACGACGCACAAAGGGCCCTTTTTCGAATGGATAATCTCTTGACAAAAGCCACATCGACGTCCTAATTGTGCCAGGTTTTACTCTCTTGTACCCATAGTATACCCTTATCGATTTATTTCACATAAATATATTGTTACGATTGTTTTAGCGAGATTTGAAAAAGATGCTTTGTTAAAAAAAACCCGTATGGCGGTCATCGGCGCTGAAAAAACCCCGGCGCGAAGTGGTTAAAGAAAAAAAATAGAAATTAATTAATGACTTTTAAAATTAATGACTGTAGCATATATGCTACATTTGGTGATAATGTCATGATTTTATTGAAATTATTGCACACATGTATGTTAATGTATAAGTACAGTAGCAAATGTGCTACAATTTTTCATACAATGTACATGGTAATTATTAGAAGCTTGCCCTTGGATGAATCACGTGTATGAAATGTATTTGAATGCACAATAACAATGATTATATAGTGCATCTACTTTACTTCAATCTTGGCAAGAAAATCCACAATGCATTTTGTACGTTATACGTGTACATCGTATCACCCATAGTAGCACATATGGGGGAAAATTCAACTTAATGTGAGTCTTTTGGCTATTGGGTAAAAGATAAGCATTGAAATCTTCCGCTGACAATCGCCAAAAAGCCGATAGAACACCATGAAATGCGCGAACTTTCGGAAAACCTTTATTGCGCAACTGCCATGTTTTGTCATGAAGAATGCAATTAAATAGACAACTACAACCAACAGAGGGGGCTATAATTATTGTAATGGTGTAGCAGATATGTTCCAATGGGTCATAAGTGATGGTTTACTGCATTTAGAGGATGAAATATTTGCCCAATGGTAGTGTAGCATATATGCCACGAATGTGCATAGAGGGTTAACCACTTCATGCCGGGTGGTTTTACAGCGCCCATGACCGCCATATGGGTTTTTTTCAACAATGCATCATTTTCAAATCTTGCTAAAACAATCGGAACAATATACCGTATTTCTGTGAAATAAATCCATAAGGGTATACTATGGGTACAAGAGAGTAAAACCTGGCACAATTTGAACATCTTTGTGGCTTTTGTCAAGAGATTATCCATTCGAAAAAGGGCCCATTGTGCGTCGTCAATGGAGCATAACGGGCTTGTGTGTGTGTGCATGTACGGTACTGACGATCCCTGACCGCAGACTATACCAGTAGCCTCCACTCAAGGCAGTCAAGTCTTCGAGTTGGTCGGCCCAAACCAAGCATACAGATTGCGGTGAAGAATGTGGATGGAATTCCACTGCCTGACCGATGACCGTTGGGCTGTGTGGCATGCCAATACAATGTCCCCCGCGTGCTTTCAGCGGCAGTGCGGTATCTCTCGATCATCCACAGTAAAGGTCCCACAATTACTGCTGTTAATCTTGCAATTCATGTGGCAACTTGCGTCAAAAAGGATCTTTGTACTGATTCGTATTGCTTTGTTCTATGCTGAAAAGAGTCTACAGGTATGTTTAAAATGTGGACAATAGTGGTGCCTGGATTTAGAGGACCCCGTCAAACCAACGGAGCTCTGATTTCTGAGGTCCGGGCACGAAGTGGTTAAGGCCACCATATCTTCTTCGCAGGAATCACCGAAATGAAAAGGCATGCCTTTTACAGGCCCCACTCTTCAGTCGTCATTACAACAGACGCTTTGCATTGGCGCTGGGGGGCACCCTCGACTGCTAACAGGTCATTGGGGTCCCGAGCAGATGCTCAGGCAACACTTGCTGGTCATGCCCATTTTGCTTGTTATGGGGATATTCCCATATGTACTGTACACTGCCTCATTCAATCGTTTATCATATTTCCCTGACTGTGAAAAAAAAAGCAGTTTCAATATCAATCTGTAGCCGAGAAACACATTTTACATTTTTTCATACAATTCAAAACCATGTGAGTTCCCAACTGGAGCCGACCCCTAGCAAATACCAATATTTTTTAGTGAAAATATTTCCCAAACTTTTGTTAATAATGTTAAGCTTAAAAAAAGGCTGAGATTACATGTATGTGTTAGGATTCTGACAATTAAGTTATTTCAAAGCGATGTCTTTGATAAAATGTATGTTTTTTATTATTACTCAGAGGTGCCATACTTAATTTGAAAGAGCATTCATAATATGATCATTTTGATATCATGTATACATTAATTTTTCACCAAGGAGCAGGCATTTTGAAACTAAATGTTCAAGAAATATTTCCCACACAAGTTTAGGTTTCAGACAGTGCAGAATTAAAAGTCTTTTCCTATAATTTTTTTCTCCAGATGCCAGTGCACACTTACCTTGATCAGCTGAGCCCTAATGGTGGTATGACGCCTGTTGCTGTTGCTACACAGTCTATTTCATGTCCTGCAGACCTCAGTAAAATTAAGCAAGAGTCCATTCCTGAAGATCATGCAAGGGCCTTTGCTAAAGAAAGGCAAAAAAAAGACAACCATAATATGAGTGAGTATAAGAATTCCTATATGCTTTTTAATCCTTCTATAACAAAGAATCCCTTACTTTTTACAGCCTGGGGTCAGGGCCAGGAGGCCTCATTTATATGTGAATATCCATCCTAAGGTTGTTCGATATTTCGATATTTCGATATATCGCGATATCGCTTTCCGGCGATTATCATATCGAGCGCATTTCAGGATATCGCGATATTTTCGATATCGCGATATCGAAAAAAGTATCACGATATCGAAAAAAATCTGGTTTCCCAACCCCATTATCGCCTGTCTGTAAGCTTGTATAGCGTGGTCATCAGAGAGATCTTGAAGGGCGATAATCTTTTGTTAGTAAAAACAACGAAAAACCCGAAACGGCAAGGGGAGGGGAGCGCCAGCCAGCCATTTGGCTCTTGCATTGCGCGCGGTCTCCACAAAGGCAATGCGTCGGCAACAGACCCACTGCAAGTGCAAGCTCACTTCCGGTGTTGGTAGCACACGTTTCGTACAGAGCGAACTCGGTGCATGCGCTGGGCACGCACAGCGCGACTCGTGTTTGGGACATTTTCCCCCATGTGGCCTACATAAGTTATCCGATCGTTTACGATATTATCCAGGCTGCAAAAATTGCAGATTCAATTTCCTACCGATGTCTCCCAATGCAGCCAAATATAATGTAAAAAATACATACTTTACATAATTATGCTTTAATCTCAGAAAATCAAAATCAAAATCGAAGAGGAAAGACGTTGGAGAAACGTCACTGTTCATAACGCACGTGCGACCTCTGATTTCTCGATCCTTCCATGCTGCTCTGGTACCCGCCACGTAGCTGTACTAAATGCACGTGTAAGGCAACGTACACCAGCTAAGTACGGCCAGGCCATTTGCACATCGTGTACATCAAAGTTAGGTGTTTGTTTGTTTGTTTTTTTTTTTTTTTTTGGGGGGGGGGTCGCGTCGCGATCTATTCCAACTTGAATGATTCCAACTTGGACGTGTATACTAACAATCATTTTGCGGCGTGGATGAGGAAAGGTGAACTGCTGCTTTATTCTCCTTTTTAGCAGTCCCCCCCCCCCAATGTTTTTCCAGTACGCATCCGTACGACCGAAAGGCACATCAGATTTTGTTCAAGGTGATCGTTATGCCGACGTAAATGTACGGATGGTTTGCCTCCCCTCATGAATATTAATCTG
Organism: Luidia sarsii; assembly: GCA_949987565.1. Lineage (NCBI taxonomy): Eukaryota > Metazoa > Echinodermata > Asteroidea > Paxillosida > Luidiidae > Luidia > Luidia sarsii. The sequence continues at coordinate 19,446,274 of OX465103.1, read as the reverse complement.
AAGACCCATTGGCTCTGGCCAGACATGTATTTGTGACGTCATATGTAAGCATCGAGTGGCTGAAAAGAGCGACCTGGGATAGTTATTTTAAATTATTTTTTTCTTTGATAAATGAGGAGATTAAGGGGGGTTAAACAATTGGTAACTATGGCTTAAAGTTAGATGCATTTACTATATATAGGTTTCCGGCATTCACAGTGTGTATTGAATGGAAATCCAGGTCACTACCTTGACTTCCGCTTACGCACCAGATATCGCGATATATTCCTGACGATATATCGAAACCAAAAATTCCGGATATCGAACAACCTTACCGACTCCTATTGTTTTTCACTCTTCACCAGCAGACTTCCCACAGACAGTATTGAATATTCAATTGAACCCTTGGTTGTTTACACTATCTTCAATGTCAGCTGTTAATCCCTCTTTTGTGCAAAGGGAATTCGTAACTGAACTGATGAATATATTTTTGCTAATCCACCATGGCAGTAAGTTGGTATTTGAACTTTACCAATTAAGATTTACTCTGTCATTTTGCAATAAAATAGCATTTTTAGAAATGAATTCCTTTATGTGTGATATACAAAAATGTTGCAAACTGCTTACTGACTAAAATTACCAAAATGCAAATCATAAAATTCAGTGGGCCTGACGTTTTGATCCTAGCTGGACCTTTCTCGAAGGCAGAGTGACAAGGACAAAACACATGCATGTACACAAAGGAAGGGGGAACAGAGTGAATAGGACACGGATGAGAAACAAAGGACAAACAGTAAAGCCGGTAGGGAGAGATCAAAGGGAAGGGCAAGGGGTTGGGTAGGGATTAGTGAGAAGAGGGGGAAAGACCAAAGAGAGAAGTGTGAAGGAGTGAACACAAAAGAAGGATTATCAGAAAGCTGCATGGTGTTAGTCATTACCCTCGTGGATGTTGAGACCATTTGGTTGAATAGTTCGAAGATGCTTCATCCACATTTTCTGACGGCTAAGATGGACAGCATTACTACGGTGACCAAGGGATTCTATGCCCAGTACACTCATATCTGATATCGAATGATCAGGGAGATTGAAGTGATACCCAACAGGCGTGTCCATTTTACCGGTTTTGATTGTAGACCTATGGCCATAGATCCGTTTTTTGAGAGTGTTTTTGGTCTCACCAACATACTGAAAATTACAAACACTACATGAGATGAGGTATATGATGTTTCAGGTAGTGCACGTGATAGTGCCATAGGTCGTGTGGGTAGTTCCAGAAGAATGTCCATTAAAAGAGTCTATTTCCTTGACATGTGTCTAAGGGAACCTAGGTTCCCTTAGTTACTTCCTACCACCCTTCTCTTCCTCCTCTCAGGAAGATAACTAAGGAAAACCCACCATATTCTCCACACTTCAGATCGTCTCGCTGATGCCATTCCAAATTCGCCTGTTTTGGCTTTCTGGCTCCCCCGTAACCCGCGTGACTTAATTGTTTGATCAGGGGTTCCCCCTTTGGACACTTCACCTCCCACTAAATTTGGTACATTTAAGTGTACCTCGAAATGCATTGTTTGCAAGACACATGTCAAGGAAATAGACTCTTTCAATGGACATTCTTCTGGAACTACCCACACGACCTATGGCACTATCACGTGCACTACCTCAAACATCATATACATCATCTCATGTAGGGTTTGTGATATTCAGTATGTTGGCGAGACCAAAAACACCCTCAAAAAACGTATCTATGGCCATAGGTCTACAATCAAAACCGGTAAAATGGACACCCCTGTTGGGTATCACTTCAATCTCCCTGATCATTCGATATCAGATATGAGTGTACTGGGCATAGAATCCCTTGGTCACCATAGTAATGCTGTCCGTCTTAGCCGTGAGAAAATGTGGATGAAGCGTCTTCGAACTATTCAACCACATGGTCTCAACATCCAGGAGCGTAATGACTAACACCATGCAGCTTTCTGATAATTCTTCTTTTGTGTTCACTCCTTCACACTTCTCTCTTTGATCTTTCCTCCTCTTTTCACTAATCTCTACCCTACCCCTTGCCCTTCCCTTTGATCTCTCCCTACTGGCTTTACTCTTTGTCTTGTGTTTCTCATCCGTGTCCTATTCACTCTCTTCCCCCTTCCTTCGTGTACATGTACAGTATCTGTTTTGTCCTTGTCGCTCTGCCTTTGAGAAAGGTCCTGCTAGGTTCGAAACGTCAGGCCCACTAAATTTTATGTTCCATAACAGAAAATACTTCACCTCCGATACCTACAAATGCATTTCCAATGCGCATACGCAAGCTTCCCGCTGAAGTAAACAAAAGACGCAGTCACCAATATACACTGCACGACCCTCGAAAGCCCATATGGAACGCTGTTCTTTTTTCAGCGCGCTGATGTGTGTACACGTATTTTTGTATTTCTCCCCTTGCGATACACTGGACCAAGCAGTTGGACCAGTATTTCCGACACTCCCGCTATACTACAAATAACGACAAGGATTCAGCTCAGAAAGGTTCCTTTAGGAGAACCAACTGCAGATCTTGCGGTCGTCAACCGTCGCCCTTCGACTTCGATGTCCACTCTACCTGCCAGAAATGTCGGCTCTGCACCCGGCTGGTCCACCATGGATTGGAAGGACTTTACAGCATGACAGGATCGCCTCGCTATCACACCGCCAGTGGTTTCTAGCTTGCTCTACAGCGCCAGCAACACTAGCAGTGCATCTGGAAATACGGTCATTCGAGCTACGATCGCCCGATTTCCACCCCTTCAGAGCAACATCCTTCAATCTCACGTTCTTCGAACGAGTTCAGGGGCTACCCGACACAACCTTCATCATTTTCTCAAGCTCCCTCTTGGTCGTATTTTCACCACGATCCAAGGATATCGGCTCGACTTATCCAATGACAATTGATCCACGTTCCATTCAGATGGCCCCTCCGATAGAGTTTGCGTATCACGATGATTTTTACCGATCTTCCCCAGACGCGTACCGTTCCCGTCCTTTTTCACGGTCACCACTTCAACATGCCCCGGAGATGCTATCCGAGTCTTTCTCACATAGTTCTGACGACTCCAACCAGGACTTCACGGAACGAGTGAATATGTCTATGGTTCACTGAGGGAAGTTAGTCATCCCTGAAATGAGCAGATTATTACAACTTCCACTCCCTTTTTGTGAGGAACCCTCTCGTGCATCCTTCCGACGAGAATTGGCTAGACCCCCCCCCCTCCACCCAAGCTCACTACTCCAGTGGACGCCTTTTGTTCTGACATCATTGAAGACGCTTTCACACGCGTTCAAAAGAAGAGGCGACTGCAAATACCGGCACAGGAATCTTCTCTCTTTCAATCCTGTACAGAGGACTATGAAAAGTTCTTTACTGTTCCATCCATTTCTTCTGTAGTAAAGGACAAACTACGTTCAGGAAAACCCACAAAGAACAGCATTTTCCCGATAAAAGTACTAAGGACTTGAACATGGCACTTGAGCGATTAGACCGCCATTCACGCCATGGAGCTCAAGTCTGCAATACCTCCATTTTGTTACCCGACGCTCTAGCTAGGAGTTCCGAGGATCCAGGTACAGTTGACCCCGATCTCCTCCCTGTGATGTTCAAGTTCCTCGATGTCTGTCTCGGATCTTGCTTGCGGGTTGTTGCCACTTCCTCAGCTATCTCATCTTCACTACATCAGTCACTAATCATGAACCAGCTTTATTGGCCGTCACAGGGCTCAAGGGAGCGTATGGAAGAACTTCCTCTCATTGGCAATGATCTTTTCGACTCCAAGTTCGAGTAGGTCTTGCATCAAGAGGCAAAGCGTTTGAAGACGGAGGAAAAGATGAGTCTGCACCGGTGTCCAACAAGCAGACCCACCTTGCCACCCACTCATGTGCCTCGGAAAGACAGCGAAAACAATCGGACTAATTTTCGCCGCTCCTATCCAAACCAGCCTCACCGACCAAAGATCACCACGACGGCAAGGGCCTATCAACGCCCCCATTCCTCAGCCTCCCCTAGCTTCAATCGCCCGACCAGGGGTTTGGGGCCTCGAGGGACTAAGAGACAATGACGTCACGAACAGGCTCGTCATTCCTCCCTCTACTTCAGGACCGGTAGGGGGACGCCTTATGGATTTTGTCCACAACTGGTCCAAAATTACAACAGACAAATGGGTGCTACAGACCATATGGTCAGGTTACCTCCTCGAATTTACGAGTCCACCTCCAACCATTTTTCCAAGTCACCCTACCCCAGTACCGGCCGATCCCGACAAGAGACTTTGTCTCGAGAGAGAAATAGATTCCTTGCTAGAGAAGGAAGCTATTATCCCTGCCCCTCTTCATGCAACACGGGGATTCACATCGACCGTCTTCCTAGCTCCGAAGAAGTCCGGCGAATGGCGACCCATTTTCAACCTTCGCCCTCTAAATGCTTTCATCCGCCCCAGGCGTTTTCGGATGGAGACCTTAGGTACAGTCCTCCAGTCTCTTCCCCAGGGTTGGTGGGCTGCATCCCTGGACCTAAAGGATGCTTACCTCCATATCCCTATCCACTTAGACCACCAGAGATTTCTTTAATTCAGATATCGAAATACAACCTATAAATTTCGATGTCTTCCCTTCGGCCTGTCTTCTGCACCCCGGGTCTTCACAAGGATCACCAAGGTACTAGCAGCAGCCCTCCGTCATCAACAAATACATCTCTATGTCTATCTGGACCATTGGCTACTGGTCGGACCATCTTACTTAGCCACCCTCCAGGATTTAGAAAAAGCCACCCGCCTGACACAGGAGTTGGGTTTCGTTATCAACATCGAGAAATCCAGTCCGGTTCCTTCTCAGAACTCTACATGTACCTTCCTGTGATCATCGCTCAGCATGCTGTCAGGCAGAGCGGCTCCATCTTTGGATTACTGTGTAGCCCTAGAAGAATGCATCCACCTCTTCCTCTCCACTACAGCACTACCAGCCAGGGCCTGGTTACGTCTTCCCGGTTTTATGGCAAGTATGGTGGACATCGTGCCATGGTGCAGAATGCAGATGCATCCTCTTCAACTCCATCTACTGTACCACTTCCGCCCTCGGTTACATCACATTTCAACATTAGTCCCTCTGAATTCGATCTCACTGGAGATGGTGGCTGGATCGGCAGAACCTGGTCAGCGGCACAACGTTCCCGCGCCCCCAGCCTACAGCAACCTTGACCTTGGATGCATCACAACTTGTATGGGGTGCCCACCTGGGAGATCTATCTGTAGCAGGAACCTGGTCCCCTACAGAACAGCACCTCCACATCAACATGCTAGAACTCCTAGCAGTACAGAAGGCCCTCCATGCCTTTACATCAAGAGTAGAAGGTCATCTATTACTGATAAAATCGGACAACTCCACAGTGGTGTCATACCTGAATCGTCAAGGGGGCACACACTACCCCTCTCTATGCATGCAGACGTGGAGTATCCTCACGTGGTGCATCTCTCATCAGATTTCTCTTCGATCTGTTCATGTAGCGTGAAAAGAGAATGTTATCGCGGATGCCCTTTCACGGGGTCGAACGGTCCCCACCGAGTGGTCCCTTCATCGTGCCACGGTGAAACAGGTATTCAATCTTATGGACACACCTCACATAGACTTGTTTGCCTCACACCTAAACAGCCAACTTCCAACCTTCTGTTCCCGGTATGCTCATCCTCAAGCCTGGACAGCAGATGCCCTGAGCTTTAACTGGACAGGCATCTTGGGGTATGCTTTTCTACCAATCTCCTTACTAGCACGAGTTCTCGAGAAAATCAGCAAGGAAACCTGCAAGATCATTCTAATTGCCCCCCTCTGGCCAAGGCAACCCTGGTTTCCTCGACTCCTCGACCTTCTGATTCAATCACCCATCATGCTCCCGAAACGCCCAGATCTACTCACACAGCCTGTCTCGAAGATAGTACACCCAGACCCAGACAATCTTCATCTCTGTGCCTGAATGCTATCAAATTTTCCTTCTGAACAGCTGGCCTATCGAGGGAAGCTGCGTCCATGGCATCGAAGAGCAGATGACATTTTACCAGAAGAACGTATGACAATCGCTTACAACGATACTTCAGGTGGTGTGAGGAGAAAGGTTTTAATCCCCACTCTACATCTTTAAAGAAGAATGAAACCCAGAGAAAATAGTTGGCTTATTTCTTTGGTTGATAAAAACAACCTACAATTACCCATGTGCAACTCACCTACGAGTTTCATAAAGAGGGAAAAATCATGGAATTCGGTGGTCGAATTCGCGTTCCCTCAACCCGCCATGCTTTCGAAATTCCCGGTAGGTCACTGCGGGGGGTATGACATCACGGCGGAGACGACCCTGTCTGATTGGTCAGTTAGTCTTGTTCAATCATTTTAATTTAAACTACAAATATTAATCAACATTTAAAAAAGAATTATACCTCAATGTGTGAGAAAATAATCTTATAATCCTTTGCAGATTTATTGTTTTTCGCTTTGGTCATTATTTGAATTATTCTTGGGGATTGCGTATAGTCTTGATCTATAAACACTTTCAAGGCTTCCTGATTGCATACGTTGCACGGACTGTACATGTACATGTACAGTGCACATACATTGTAAACGTTGTGTACTACATGTAATGTACATGTACACACTGTACTACTGTACACCTGTACAATGTACACGTTGTGTACTACATGTAATGTACTACTGTACACGTGTACATTACGTTGGTATCTGCTGCGCAATTTTGGTTCTCCGTTTCTTTATCTTCGCCGAATGGCGCCCTGTTATAACAGCTAAACAAGTAGGCCTAAAATAACTTATACACCATGGGCTGAGTTTAATAAAGGTCCGACAACTATGACTGGGAGCCCACTGTGTCCGGCTTTTGTTTTAGCTCGTGTAATTTTAATAGGAAAATATGAGAAATGATTCAAGAAATGGTCGATGTTTTGGAGAGATTTCAGTTGTACACGTTTGCGAAGCTGTGTGGAGCTTAGTGGGGGTCAGGGGTCATGCACTTCCCAGCGTATGCTATGCACACAATAGCGCTGGGTGACAGGAGTTGCGGTCAGCGACCAGGGAATAAACAGTGTGGGCGACTGGAGTCGCGTTCCGATAACGTGTAAATTAGGCCTAGCTCCATGTTCTTGTTGCAGCACAAATAAAAATACGGCACGGTACGTATATCCCCCCTTCTTCCTCCATGGTAATTGGTACAATACATGTATATCCATGGAGTTTACCCTCCATGAGTTGCAGATAAGCGGTCTGCGAGAAAGACTAGGCAGAACGTGCATGTGAGAAAAATCACGCTAGGACCGAAACGAAAACATACATCAAAAGTCTATCGTATCATACAGGAAAAATATCAAAATTAACTCAACTTTCTGGATTCCAATGCGGCAATTCGTGAAGCTGTCGATGAACGTGATGCCACTGTGGTCGATGTGAAAATACTGAAGGAACGGCATGTTCTTTCAGTATTTCTCGGCTTCGAGCCGGTGAGTTTGGCCCGCAAGTCAACCTCGATCCCAACTCCTCCTCCGTGAAGTGATCACTACAAATCATGTCATTTCGACTATATTTGTAGCCGACATTGAGATATTTTTCTACTTTTATGGCCGCAGCCCACTTCCCAAACAACTCAGGTCTCTTGGCCTTGTTAGGAACTGCATGGAAAGATTGCCCTAGCTTTTTTCCGCTGGCATTGTTACAACCAAAAGCTTGGCAGTATATGTGTATACCATCGTTCATGCTCGCGAGTGTATATAAACTGCACGCAGTATACATGTGTTGTGTACACACATGTTGTAGGGATACGTCCGTCCGGGCCCATGTGGGGGTTGCTTGTCATTATGTCATACCCCCCGCAGTGACCTGCCGGGAATTTCGAAAACATGGCAGACTGAGAGAACGCAAATTCGACCACCGAATTCCATGATTTTTCCCTCTTTATGAAACTCGTAGGTGAGTTGCACATGGGTAATTGTAGTTTGTTTTTATCAACCAAAGAGATAAGCCAACTATTTTCTCTGGGTTTCATTCTTCTTTAACAGAAATGGGTGATTTCTTTCTCCACCTTTTCACTTCGGGTCTTCAAGTTGCCACTATCTGCAGCTACAGATTGGCTATTGGAATAGTTCATGATGGGTTCACCGATGGTTCCAATCTGTCAAACAACTCGTCCATCTCGCATCTGATCAGGGGCATGTGGGTAGAAAGACCCCTTGCCAAGCAGGTTACTCCTTCCTGGGATCTCACTGAGGTCTTACAGAGGCTGACAAGACCCCCCTTTGAACCTTGCTGGGTCTTCAACTCTTCAACATCTAAATATTAAGACTGCGTTCCTCTTAGCAGCTTATACAGCCCGTCGCAGGAGTGAACTTCATGCACTGTCCATAGAATGAGGCCACCTACGCTGGGAACCAGGTGGTGTTCGCCTTATTCCTAGGATTGGTTTTTTGACCAAGAACCAGTCCCCACAGTTTTCACTCCCAGACATTTTCATCCCGAGTTTAACTGCCTTCTCAAGCGTAAAGGATGATAAGCTATTGTGCCCTGTACAAATTTTGAAATTTTTTGTTTCACGTACGAAGGAGCTACGAGGGGATGTAACACAGCTCTTCATTACAACAATTCGCCCTTATCATGCAGCCTCCAGGACAACGATAGCCCGATGGATTGTACAGGCTATTTTACCAGTCTCAGCTTCGGAGCTATTTCCAAGCAGACCACAGAGAGCAGGGCCTGGCGTGACAACACGACAGGGAGAGTCTCTACCAGCTCCTATGCCAAGCAAACCGCTAACGGCGCGAGCAGCGTCTCAGGTTCCTTTACAGCCACCACAGGTGCGATTAGCATCTTCCAAGGCTGAACCTCGCCCAGTGCCTGGTCCGGCAGCAAGACAGGGGGAGGCTCTCCCACCTACTGGTACCTCCTTTACAGGCGAACCGCTAACGGCGCGAGCAGCGTCTCAGGTTCCTTTACAGCCACCACAGGTGCGATTAGCATTTTCCAAGGCTGAACCTCGCCCAGTGCCTGGTCCGGCAGCAAGACAGGGGGAGGCTCTCCCACCTATTGGTACCTCCTTGCCAGGCGAACCGCTAACGGCGCGAGCAGCGTCTCAGGTTCCTTTACAGCCACCACAGGTGCGATTAGCATTTTCCAAGGCTGAACCTCGCTCAGTGCCTGGTCCGGCAGCAAGACAGGGGGAGGCTCTCCCACATACCGGTACCTCCTTACCAGGCGAACCGCTTACGGCTGGAGCAGCGTCTCAGGTTCAATGCCAGCCGCCACAGGTGCTTTTAGCATCTTTCCAGGCTGAGGAGCCACAGGTACAAGCGGTACCTCTTATGGCTTTGGATGATCCCCATCTTCCAGCTTCGGACAGGCCGACACCACACCAGAAGAAATCTCATCCTCTGGACCGGCCAAGAGGTTGTCTTCAACCTCAGTCAAAGCCCACCAGACCAGAAGCATGACTATGTCATTGGCTCTGTTTCAGGGGGTAGCTATTTCAGAGATTATGCAGGCAGCCTGCTCGAAGAATATGTCGACGTTCACATCAAGCTTCCTGCGGGATGTCCTCCAAGCAGACGGCCGCATGGGCAGACAGGTGCTGCATTTAGCGGCGCGATCTGTAGCCCGGAGATGCCATGAAGCCTGTCCTTCATCCTCGTAGGGAGTGGTTTGTGAGCACAGCCTTCTGGTATGTCTTGACAGTTTTCTCTTAATGTCTGGTTCCTCAGACGTAGTTAAGATTAAAACTCTCCAGGGCTTTATAATGCACAACTTTCCCTCCCCTTTTCTCCTTACGGTGCTACTCTGCATTTGTAGGTATCGGAGGTGATGTATTTTCTGTGATGGAATCTCCCCAAATCCATGGGGATTTCCTATTCCATTAAGAAAATAATCACCTCCGATACCAGCCCTCCCATGATTGAGATAAAAAAAAGAAAAAAAGAAAAAAAAGATGGGCATTCCACATGGGCTTTCGAGTGTCGTGCAGTGTATATGGGTGACTGTGTCTTTTGTTTACTTCAGCGGGAAGCTTGCGCCATGCGCATTGGAAATGCCTTTGTAGGTATCGGAGGTGAGTATTTTCTTAAGAGAATAGGAAATCCACATGGATTTGGGGAGAATTTCCTTTATGTGTGATAGAAAATCTTCTCCTGGAAATGTATGGGTTTTGTTATGATGTTTGTCAGTGTGGGAGGTTATTTGCAGGAAAGAACTTTGTGCAAAATTGCTGTACTAATACAGACATGCAGTTTTTTTTGTGGAAGGCATCTTTAAAATGATCTACTGTACGTGTAGTAAAACATATTTGAGTGTTTTAACCACTTAATGCTGGGACCTCTGAAATTGGAGTACCGCTTGTATTACTATGCGACGGGGCCCTCCAAATTTGGGCATCATGTCCTAATTTAAAAAAAAAAAAATTCAGATTAGAACAAATCAATACGAATCATAACAAAGCCCCATTTTGAGAAAGTTGCCGCATGAATTGCGGGATTAGCAGCAACAATTGCGCTTTTTTGGGACCTTTACTGTGAATGATTGAGGGATAGCGCGCTGCCACGGGAGACATTGTGTTGGCATGCCACATAGCCCAACAGTTTTCTGTCAGGTAGTGGAATTCCACCCACATTCTTCTAGTCTACGGTCAGGGACCGTTGGGATCGTACACGCACACACAAGTTGTGCTACGATCCATTGACAATTCACAATGGGCCCTTTTTCGAATGGTTCATCTCTTCACAAAAGCCACACCGTAGTCTGAATTGTGCCAGGTTTTACTCTCTTGATTGATTTATTTCACAGAAAAATATTTTTCCAATTGTTTTAGCAAGATTTGAAAAGCTTAAAATTTAGTGGGCCTGATGTTTCGATCCTAGCAGGACCTTTCTCAAAGGCAGAGTGACAAGGACAAAACAGATACATGTACACGGAGGAAGGGGGGGAGAGTGGATAGGACACGGATGAGAAACAAAGGACAAAGAGTGAATCTGGTAGGGAGAGATCAAAGGGAAGGGCAAGCGGTGGGGTAGGGATTAGTGAGAGGAGGGGGAATGATCAAAGAGGAGGGCAAGGAGTAGGGTAGGGATTAGTGACAAGAGGGGGAATGATCAAAGAGAGAAGTGTGAAGGACTGAACACAAAAGAAGGATTATCAGAAAGCTGCATTGTGTTAGTCATTACCCTCCTGGATGTTGAGACCATGTGGTTGAATAGTCCGAAGACGCTTCATCCACATTTTCTCACGGCTAAGACGGACAGCATTACTACGGTGACCAAGTGATTCTATGCCCAGTACACTCATATCTGATATCGAATGATCAGGGAGATTGAAGTGATACCCAACAGGGGTGTCCATTTTACCGGTTTTGATAGTAGACCTATGGCCATAGATCCGTTTTTTGAGGGTGTTTTTGGTCTCGCCAACATACTGAATATTACAAACTCTACAAGAGATGAGGTATATGATGTTTGAGGTAGTGCACGTGATAGAGCCATAGGTCTTGTGGGTAGTTCCAGAAGAATGACCATTGAAAGAGTCTATTTCCTTGACATGTGTCTTGCAAACAATGCATTTCGAGGTACACTTAAATGTACCAAATTTGGTTGGAGGGGAAGAGTCCAAAGGGGGAACCTCTGCTCGGACAATTAAGTCACGCAGGTTACGGGGGCGCCTGAAAGCCAAAACAGGCGAATTAGGAATGGCTTCAGCCAGACGATCTGAAGTGTGGAGAATATGGTGGTTTTCCTTAGTTAGCCTCTTCATGGGTGACCTTGAGGAACGCATGCTCAGTGAGGCTCCATGCCGTCCCTGGATTTGGTGGAGATACATAGATGACGTGTTCCTCATTTGGACTAGGGACGGTAGCAGCATGAATGCTTTCTTTGACCACATCAATTCCTTCCATAGGACTATCAAATTCACATGGGAGCAGTCTCTCCAGCAGACCCACTTTCTGGACGTCACTGTCCGGAAAGACCTCAATACACTCACTACTGACTTGTATTCTAAGCCCACCGACACTCATCAATATCTCCATTCCTCCAGTTGTCACCCTAGACACTGTAAGACTTGTATAGCTTACAGCCAGGCCCTCAGATTGAGGCGCATATGTTCCAATGAGTCTGACTTTCGCGGCCATACACGTGTATTGGCCAGTAACTTGGTTGCTAGAGGCTATAGTTCTCGCCAAGTGAAGAACTCCATTGCTAAAGTCTATTCCATTCCAAGAAGTTCGGCACTAAAACAAAAGCCACCAGGTCCCAAGGACAAGCCCAAGGTTCCCTTAGTTACTTCCTACCACCCTTCTGAATTTTAAGATTTACATTTTGGTAATTGTTGTCAGTAAGCAGTTTGCAACATTTTTTATATCACCTTAAGATTTGAAAAGGACGCATTGTTAAAAAAAAAAACCCTTTATAGGCTGGCGGAGCCTAGAGAGGGGCAGAGGGAAGGCGAGGAGAGCGTGGAGTTTGGGGGAGAGGGTAGAAGGGGATTGAGTAAGAAAGGGCGGGAGAGACATAGAGAGGGGAGAGAGGTGGTCGCAGGGCGTAGGGCAATGAAAATGTTGTCGGGACGTGCTTGTGAGGTAGCAGCCATGGCTATGCCTAGAGATGGGGCAGAGAGAGGGGGAGAGAGACCGAGAGAAATTGAGAGAGAGGGAGAGAGAGAGAGAGGGTGAAGAGAAGGGAGAGAGGGATAGAGAGGTGGAGAGAGGGGGGAGAGGGGAGAGAGAGAGATAGAGAGGGGGAGAGGGGGAGAGAGGGAGAGAAAGGGAGAGAAAGGGGGAGAGTGGAGAGAGGGGGAGAGAGGAATTGAGTGGGGGAAAGAGGGCTAGAGAGCGCGAGAGATGAGGAGAGAGGGGGCGACAGGGGGAAAGAGGGAGAGAAAGGGGAGAGAAAGGAGAGAGAGGGGCTTTATATATTTTGGGGGGGTCTTGGCGACACCGAGATGGTGAAGAGGGGAGGGTTAGACTTAGAACAAAGGGTAGGGAGTAGGAGAAGGAGGGGAGATAGAGGACACGATGTTTATGCTAAGTCCTGATAAGGTTGTGGCTGGGTAATGTGCAGTCGCCAGTCAGTACACAGTAATGGCACTGTAATGACGATCAACGTGGAAGGGTAGTTCTTCTGGTTTTCCGATTTCGTCGAGAGTCGGTCGTTCCCCAGTCGGTCGGTCGTTCCCCAGTAGTTTTAAAACGCCTGTGGTGATGAAAAATATGATTTCCAAACGCTATCTCCAGATATCTCTTTAAGTCTGTCCGATGTCTGTGTGCGTGTCTCAAGGGCGAGGGGGGGGGCATTGCTTGGACACTACTTGGACACTGCTTGGACATTGCCTCACACTGGGTCGGTGAGGGGTGTTCCGTAGATGCCCTTCACAGCAGGTGTGCACACAGTGTTTTATAGGCTGGCGGAGCTGAGAGAGGGGCGGAGGGAGGGCGAGGAGAGCGTGGAGTTTGGGGGAGAGGGTTGAAGGGGATGGAGTAAGAAAGGTCGGAAGAGAGACGTAGAGATGGGAGAGAGGTGGTCGCAGGCGCAGGGCAATGAAAACGTTGTCGGGACGTGCTTGTGAGGTAGCAGCCATGGATATGCCTAGAGATGGGGCAGAGAGAGGGGGAGAGAGAGCCGAGAGAAAGTGAGAGAGAGGGAGAGAGAGAGAGAGAGGGTGAAGAGAAAAGGGGGATTGAGAGGGAGAGAGGAGTGAGAGGGGAGAGAGAGAAGGGTAGCGAGAGGGGAGAGAGAAAGGGCCGGGAGAGAGGGGAGAGAGGGAAAGAGAGAGGGGGTAGACAGAGAGGGGTAGACAGAGAGGGATAGACAGAGAGGGGTCCGTTCTTATTTATTCAAACGTGTGTACTGTACGAATAGGTTTGGTGGCCTTGGTCAGTTGCTCTAACCTCTGTGCTCTAACGATGTAGGAAGGGGGGTTGAGGTTGAGGGGGTGCATGCAGTGGGAGAGGGGTGGGTTACAACATTCCGGTCAGAACAAGGTTTAGTGGGGACGAGGGGAGACGACACGATGTCTTGACTAGGCTCGGGCAATAGGTGCGAGAGGGGGCGAGAGGGGAGAGGGCGAGAGAGGGCGAGAGAGGGGGAGAGAGGGGGCGACAGGGGGAGAGAGGGAGAGAGGGGGAGAGAAAGGGTAGAGAAAGGGGAGAGAGGGGCTTTAGATATTTGGGGGGGGGTCTTGGCGACACCGAAATGGTGAAGAGGGGAGGGTTAGAACAAAGGGTAGGGAGTAGGAGAAGGAGGGGAGATAGAGGACACGATGTTTATGCTAAGTCCTGATAAGGTTGTAGCTGGGTAATGTGCAGTCGCCAGTCAGTACACAGTAATGGCGGCACTGCAATGACGATCAACCTGGAAGGGTTGTTCTTTTGGTTTTCCGATTTCGTCGATAGTCGGTCATTCCCCAGAAGAAGAAAAAAAGGAAAAGCCCTACGATCTGTGACAACAGACGTAGATTTCTCGTCTTCTTTTTGTTTTTCTTATGTCAAAAATTCCCGTAGACAAAGCACAGGGTTTTTCGGAGGGCACTTTTGCCATTGAACAAACTTTGATTTTTTCCAAACTTGACAAATGCATAGAACCCTTGCTGAAGTTGTGCACAGTAGTCTGTAAAACTTCACGACGTCACCACGTGTCACGTGACAGTGCTTTAAAGTGGCAAATTTCAAACTCCATTTTAAGCAAAAATGCAATTTCGTTTGGTTTCAATTTTGCAGTATATCTAAGTTGGGAAAAGGTGTATCCAAAAATTGCCCTCATTTGATCGTGATGTCATCTCATGAATATTAATGAGGTCATAACTTTTAAGATTTTAACATTCAATTGAGCATATTTGGCCAATGGAGCAAGATTTTTTTCATTTTTTGGATTATATCTGTTGGGGATTTAGTTTAGAAACACCCTCCGGGGCCAAAATGTCATGACGCAATCGTGACGTCATCAAAATGCGTGTTTTTAAAACGCATATTTGTCAAAAGTCAATCGTCTCGAAATTTAGTGGGCATTTAGCTATTTGGCTAGACATTCTAAATCCTGAGTTTGGAAGCAATTGACCATTGTTCAGAATTATTATGATTTTTTGAATATTATAATGAGGTCCCATACACTTTGTGCACAAATTATGCACTTGCGTTTTGAAGAGAACCAGATGCGGAAAAGCGTTATGTTCTGTTTGCCAACAGACATAAATGTCTAGTCTTCTTCTTCTGTTTCTTTTTTGCAAAAAATCCCATAGACTTCGTACATGTTTGTTCTACATGTAGCTCCCACTTTTGCCAGTAAACTTTCTTGGAATTTATAAAAAGTTGACATAGAGTAAGTCCTTAGGTCATAGATGTGTCCCGCACAATGACGATTTGATGATGTCATCGGTTGTCACATGACAGCGCCTTAACCACTTAACGCCAGGACCTCCGAATCTGGAGCTCCATTGGCTTTACTATGCAATGGGGCCGTCCGATTCCGGGCATCACTATTGTCCACATTCAAAACAAAGACTTTTCAGCTTAGAACAAAGCAATACGAATCAGTACAAAGACCCTTTTTGACGCAAGTTGCCACATGAATTGCCAGATTAGCAGCAGTAATTGTGCAATTGTGGGACTTTTACTGTGGAGGATGGAGGGATACCGCGCTGCCGCCGAAAGCACACGGGGACCATTGTGTTTGCATGCCACACAGCCCAACGGTCGTCTGTCAGGCATTGGAATTTCCCCCACATTCTTTACCGCAATCTGTACGCTTGGTTGTGGCCGACCAACTCGAAGATTTGACTGCCTGGAGTGGAGGCTGGAGTTTGCGGTCAGGGATTGACAGCACAGTACACGCACACACACACACACACACACACACACACACACACACCGTTACGGTCCATTGACGACGCATAATGGGCCCTTTTCGAACGGATAATCTCTTGACAAAAGCCACAATTACGTCCGAATTGTGCCAGGTTTTACTCTCTTCTACCCATAGTATACCCTTATCGATTTATTTCACAGAAATATATTGTTCCGATTGTTTTAGCTAGATTTGAAAATGATGCATTGTTCAAAAACCCCCGTATGGCGGTCATCGGCGCTGTAAAATCCTCCGGCACGAAATGGTCAACAGCGCGCCGTGGCCGAATCGAGAAAAGGATGAATGCCGTAATAATGATATGCAATGACCCTGTGACATGCATCTTGGGAGTCCCCAACTTGTGTGCATGTATGCTACAACAGGCGGCCATAGTAAATACGCGCTGTAAAGCTTTGCACATTTTATTAATTTTTTTCAGAGAACCAGACTATACGGGAAAGCTTTATGTTCTGTTTGCAAACAGACCTCTATTTTGTTTGTTTGTCTAATGTGCTATAGTGAACAATAGTCTCAAAAGTATGATACCGTACTGAGTATCAAGTTCTTGCACTGTATCTATAGGCATTGCACACATGACAACCTAATGACCTAATCAAAGACAAATTTCCTTGTTGATTTTTATATTTTTTGACATCCAGTAATTATTAACTTAATTTATACATTCTCAATAAATATGTACTGTTTGTAATATTTTAAATAGTAAGTATGTACGCAGGCACTATAAATGATTGGTACCAGGAATGTTGGACTAATAGTGTGCTTCTTGAAATGTTTTTTTTAATCACAGTTGAGAGAAGAAGACGATTTAACATCAATGACCGCATCAAAGAACTTGGAACTCTCATTCCAAAGAATATAGATCCGTAAGTTACTGAGTTCATATTAAATCATGACTTTCAAATTGTATTTCTTCCAAGTACCATAAAATCAAACAACTAAATTAAACAAACGTTTAAACAAATTTGAAAAATAGCAAAGAAAACTTTTACAGGACCCGGGACTTGAATCTGCGACCTCTGGTTTTGCGTATCAGCCATGTCAATGCTCTTACCATCTGAGCTATTCAGCCCTGAGATGACGGCCTTCCCTAATAGTCGACCAGTCTTTCAATGAGGTTTTGCCCTTGCTCGACGTGATGCACACTGAGTAATCAGTACTTTGCCCGGTACCTGATATTTCAGGCAGCTTAGGCGGGATTCGAACCTGCGACTCCTGATTTCTAGTACGGACGTCTTAAAGGCCCTACACACCATTGGTAAAGGTCTTAGAAACGCGTCCATACTTTGTCTAATCCAGCATATGCATGAAATAACACACCTGTGAAAGTTTCAGCTCAATCCGTCAACCAAGTCGCGAGAAAAATGTGAAAAACTGACTCATTTTTTCATCAGACTGTGTCAGCTTCGAGGATCGTAAAATGCACATAGCAGAATTTTAAATAGCGCCACCGTGCGCTTAACCGTAAAACTCCCGAATTCCAAATCGGCCAATGTAATCCGATATGATAAGGCATCTGGCCAGCTCTGTGTTGCCAGGAGCTTCGAAGGTCACCACATGGCCACAGCCGCTGCATAATGAGTGTCCTGTTGCTTTCAATGCATGCACTGCACGCGGCGTTGCGCACAACGGTAACTGAATGTGTAGCTAGCTGTGTATGGACCGTGCGTTGTTTGGTCTTTGGTTGTTTTGGTACATGGACGTACTGTACGTACATGTACACGGCCGGCCGTGCAAAAGTCTGATCGAACTCACGTGTTTTTTCCAAGACCTGTTTGACAGAAAAACTTTCTGAATTTCACATAAAATGTCAAACCTGTGTCATGTGTGTTTATTTTAATCAAGTATAATCATATTTTCCACGGTGTCATGATACATGTGTGTGAAATCTGGACACGTGTTATCATAGTGTTATCAATCACAACCGGTATCTGGCAGTATCAACGAAATTGAAGTTGAAAATGCTCAAGAAAAAATATTAATAACGTTGGGTAATGAATTATATGTGAAATTGATGTGTTCTCGCTGTGTCATTATATTATTATTGTTTTGCCATGGCAAAAACGAACAACCTAAACGTAGTTCGTTTGTACAATGTACAGTACATGTACAGTGTGTACATTGTACATGTACATGTACATGTCATGTACATGTACATGTACATGTACGTCGTTCACTTGCGTCCCGCACCCGGTACCGTCTGAGTGACCTGAGACTCAATTCTTCATACATGTACTTTGTTTGTGCACAAACAAATGGGCCCATAGCGTTTATATGGTACGGAAAAAAATATCGCGGCCAGCACGCCATGTGATTTTTTGCTTGATACCAGTTTATTTATTTTGCCCAAGGATCACCTTTGTCGACATTTAAAACATTAACATGCCTGTAAAAGTGACTATCCGAGTGACGTGAATATTGTGGTCAACTGCACATCTTGAAACTGTCTCCGGTCATCGACCAGTAAATATTTATGAGTCATTAATGGGTTTGTAGTCTGTAACTTGATCCGCTGGCTGGAGAAAGAATGCAAGCAGAATTAGTTATTTATTCTCTACAGTCATTCATTGCAGAAACACCTAGCAACAACCATCCGCTACCTTATAATGTTTACGTCCGCAACATGTCCATTCATATTTTTTTGGTAGGTACTGATGCAGAGTAAGGCATGTAGCTGGTTTTGGTTGTACATAATTATGTGACTGAACTGACTGCTCCAATCTGATCCAGGGCTTTGTTTCATTCTAGATACATGTAGGTTTGCAATAAAATAAATATAGATTTTACCAAAATGTGACTAACCTGAGGCATACCCGTAAGTTTAATTTGAAGTACATAATCATAGTACAGTAAGTGATGGACGGATTCAAGTTACTTTCTTTTTACAAAGTGTCTTGTCAATTTTATTTACAGTTTACATCATGTACATGTATATAATGCATTGTTGTCAGGTTGCTATTCCTTCTAGAATAGAAGAGCAAGGGGTGTGGGTAGGAGAGGAAGTAGGGCATCTGGTAATAGAGAAAATGTCACAGGAAGAGGAGAGAGGATCAAGAAGCCGTACAACAACAGGTAGGGGATCTTCAACCTGTTGCACAAGGCCAACAAGTGGTTGATTAGGCCGATTAACTATGACAAAGGTTGAGAGTACGCTAACGCACACAGCTATTTTTTAGATACAGTACTCAAATTTACAATTTTAACAGTACACAAATATTGTCAACATGTATAATGTGTATTAGCACTAATGTGTGTGAAACATCCCTACAAAGCCAATGTCCTTTTTTCATTGTAGGCCTACATGTACATTTTAATTGATGTTGTTACATGGAAATTAAAAACCGGTGATAGGCATGGGAGCTGATGAATGTCTTAGCCTTGCTTAAAGTTTAGAAATGATTCATAACATTATTTTTTTATAATTCTAGTTCTACAAATGACTGTCTAGTTTTTAAAACAAAACACATCTGTTTGGCATGATTATTTGAACAATTTATCAATGTTGTTTAGGGTTTCATTACAGGATAACAGGCCGTTTGAACCTGGAAGAAGCAAGAGATCTTCTATTTCAAGCTGCTGAGAGAAATACTACTGACTTATTGATTGTTCAGCCCCCACTGCCTTGTCTCCGTTATTATGTAGAGCTTGGTCTGCTCCGCGCCCTCACATTTATTCAAAACCCGGTGCAGCCCACTCCTTGTGAAGGACTTTCCTGTCCCAGTCTCTTTATCATCTGCCTCTTCATCTCTTCCATACACCTCTTCACTGGTTGCCATATAATCCAAACCATCTAGATTTACCCTAAAAAATCACAAAATGTTTAAGAAAGTTAAGAAATACCGCTCTACTAAATTGACTATTGACTATTTCAATCGTACAAAAGACGAACAATATTAAGTTATAAATTATTATTACTATTTAGCTTGCTTCTTATGTCTTGATGATCATCAGACTGCTTGTGGAAAATTAACGCAATTATTGTGGCCAACAAAAATATGATTTCAGACACCAATGTCAGAGGTGAAAAGTAGCAAAACATTTTATACAAAAATAGAAAGCAAATCTTCAAAGATTGGAGCAAAGGAAATGACTTCATGCAAATTAGAAACAAAAATGTTTATCTTTATGTTATAGGTTCATGTCATGATTCTTATGTTTGAGTATAAATGTTTGAATGTACGATAGCATCTTACCAAGTTTAGCTTCAAGCATGAAACAACACAAATGTAGTTCAATCGCTACCATAACAAACAAGTAGCATTGTGGCAAACCACATTACAGAGAACGACCCTCTGTGATTTCAAAAACAATGTATTTGAAGTGTTTGAGCTGTAGCGCCTTACCTGCTCTTCAATGAGACAACAGGCTCCCATGTCTCATCCAGGTCTCCTTCATCAGAAACAGCGTCCTCCAAGCAGACAAAGTCCCCATCATGTTGGTAGTCAACGCTTATGCTGCAAAAAATAAAATGGAAACATTTTGAAGATTTGGTGATTCACATAATTATGCATGCCAGGAAGTGTCAGCTGTCATAAACTAATCTTTCTTATAAATAAAGCTGTATATAACTTGACAGCTGGTTGTGTCAACTTCAAGCACCAATGACAATTACAAAAAAAAAACTTATAGGGCATGATGTTTCAATCCTAGTATAGTAGGACCTTTCTCAAAGGCAAAATTACGAAGACAGTATAACAGAAACAGAGAGGCCTACAGACAGTGTAGGAAAAGAAAGCAGCTGATGACAGAGGACAAAATGAGGCCAAGTGGGAAAGCTGGTGGACAGGCTAGGGGGAACAAATGGAAGGCCATGGAGTGGGGAATGATCACAGTGGGGAAAGATAATTTAGATCAAAGAGGGAAAGATGAAAGGGTAAAATAATAAACTCAAAAGAAAGATCATGAGGGGAAAGATGAAAGGGTAAGTAAACACAAAGAGCGATGATTTGTTGAGTCTCGGTTTTGTCTGTAAAGTTTAATATTTGGAATTGGAAAGCAATTTACAAATTCAATAATTCAACTACATGTGTAAGTTCCCCCATGATGAAATAAGTTGCCACACAGTGCAGGTAACCTCCTTTCAATCAGGTAAATCCGGGAATTATAGGCCTAATGGTTGGACTTTTCATTGAACTTGCTTACACAGAAATTTCCTGGGATTAACATAGGCCCTAACCCCAAACTTGCAGTTGCACAAGTATAGTACTAGTAGTTAAAATGACCCTCTTTTCAGAAGAAATCTCAAAAATTAGGAGTACATTCCTGGGAATTGTTGGAGGTTTCTTTCCCTATGAAATTGGCCTGTAATGTTAAAAGGACTTACCTTACTGGGGCACTAGAAAAATCAACAGGGGCTGAGGTGGCAAAAGGTTGTCTTTATGACCTGATCCTGGGGATCCAGGGCCTGATGAATGACTCCAGTAAAACAATTGTTGAACATTTATCAATATCCAGCACAATTAACCAACTTTACATTGAAATGAAAATTGTTACTCTTCAATCCCAGTTCCATTTATGATGCTGCTAACCAGATTCAACTTGGAAATGTAATTTTCTAACTTACATCTCCTTTAATTGGAAGAAATGATTTAGAGACTAGAGAGTGATACAGGAAAATTCAATTAAAAAAGACAAAACTTAGCTACAAATAAAGTATAATTTTCTTGTCACCCGACTCTCAAAATTTCAAAATTCGATGAAAAAAGGGTGACTTGTCGGGTCCAAGTTACTCTGACTAAATAGGAATGGGGATTCTAAAGTAGCAATTATTACAATATTATAATTAACCCTTATACGTATGTAATATGAAATTAATTGTACGGCCTTACAATCAAATATATTCAATCATTACAAATTTACAATGTTTTCCAAATGTCGGGTACAGTAATTGTTACTTGAGAAACTATTGCATTTACGATGTTCTCACTAGATTCAAACACTTAAAAATGACATTGTCTATCCATGGAGGCATAGGATATGTCAAAGGTCTTAGTCGTTACAGAATATTTTCTGGGAAAAAATTGAGAAACTTGGCTGTAAGTGTAAAAGTAACAGTATTTTCTTCTCTTCATGGAATAGTTATGACTTATGTGGTTCCCCAAAGACAAATTAGACAATAAAAACAATCCAGTGTTAGGCCGACCAACAATTTGAAAATCTAAGCCCTGAATAACAATAGTTTTAACTTATAAACTTATGTACAGTGGCTATGGGGGAAATTCGGCTTGAGTACTCACTTGCAAGACTCGTCATTCATAATGTCATACTCATACTAGTCATACTCATGGTGATGCCTATGGCCATTGTTCTCATCCATGCACTGCAGCCGTTCTTGCAGGCCGACCCATGTCCGACTTAGTCCGAACAAGGAGGTATTACCTCCTTGGTCCGAACATGGTCCGAATAACTTGGACCCGACAATCACCCTTTTTTTATCGAAATTCGAAATTTCGATAAAAAAGGGTGATTGTCGGGTCCAAGTTACTCGGATGCTCGGACTATCTCTGACTATCCCCCCCCCCCCCCGGTCCCCGCGCGCGTGCACACATTTTGCCCGTTCAAGAATACGGAAAGGCTAACTATATCCAGACAATAGAGGGCGGTAAGCATGGCTTTTTCGAAAAGGTCGTTTATAAACTACCTTTTTAAAATCGTACAAAATTCCACTTTTTAGGAAAATTGCAGCATTCCAAGAGCTGAAACTTCACAGTGTGTCTCCTACTGGTATTTACTTCCACTTGAGTAAGTTACTTTAACAAAATTCGTCAGGTCGAAATTTGGATTCGTGCAAATGGTGTGTAGGGCCTTTAAAGGGGAATGAAACCCAGAGAAAAATGTCGGCTTATCTGATTGGGTGTTAAAAACAACCTACAATTACCTATGTGCTACTCACCTACGAGTTTCATAAAGAGGGAAAAATTATGGAATACGGTGGTCAAACTGCCATCTTTTCGAATGGCTTGCCAGTCACTGCGAGGGGTATGACATCGCAACGGAAAACTCCCACATGTACCCCTACTACATGTATATACTGCGTGCAGTTATACACTCGCTAGCTGAACGATGGTGTACTGCCAGGCTTTTGGATGTCAAAATGCCAGCGGAAAAAGCTGGGGAACTTTTTCCATGCAGTACCCAACAAGGGCAAGAGACCTGTTTGACATCCAAAAGCCTGGCAGTACACCATCGTTCAGCATGCATGCATGCAGTATATACATGTAGTATGGGTACATCCCGCCGTCCGGGCCCATGCGGGAGTTTTCCGTTGAGATGTCATACCCCCCGCAGTGACTGGCGGGCCATTCAAAAAGATAGCGGTTTGCGGGAACGCGAATTGAACCACCGAATTCTATGTTCCATCACAGAAAATACATCACCTCTGATACCTACAAATGCATTTCCAATGCGCATGCGCAAGCTTCCAGCTGAAGTAAACAAAAGACGCAGTCACCCATGCATATACACTGCACGTCCCTCGAAAGCCCATGTGGAATGCCGTTCTTTTTTCAGCGCGCTGATTTGTGCACACGTCTTTTTGTATTGCTCCCCTTGCGATACACTGGACCAAGCAGTTGGACCAGTATTTCCGACACTCCCGCTATACTACGAATAACGACATGGATTCAGCTCAGAAAGGTTCCTTTAGGAGAACCAACTGCAGATCTTGCGGTGGTCAACCGTCGCCCTTCGACTTCGATGTCCACTCTTCCTGCCAGAAATGTCGGCTCTGCACCCGGCTGGTCCACCATGGATTGGAAGGACTTTACAGCATGGCAGGATCGCCTCGCTATCACACCGCCAGTGGTTTCTAGCTCGCTGCACAGCGCCAGCAACACTAGCAGTGCATCTGGAAATACGGTCATTCGAGCTACGATCGCCCGATTTCCACCCCTTCGGAGCAACATCCTTCAATCCCACATTTTTAGAACGAGTTCAGGGGCTACCCGACACAACCTTCATCATTTTCTCAAGCTCCCTCTTGGTCGTATTTTCACCACGATCCAAGGAATGTCGGCTCGACTTATCCAATGACAATGGATCTACGTTCCATTCAGATGGCCCCTCCGAGAGAGTTTGCGTATCACGATGATTTTTACCGACCTTCCCCGGACGCGTACCGTTCCCGTCCTCGTTCACGGTCATCACTTCAACATGCCCCGGAGACGCGATCTGAGTCTTTCTCACATAGTTCTGACGACTCCGACCAGGACTTCACGGAACGAGTGAATATGTCTATGGTTCACCGAGGGAAGTTAGTCATCCCTGAAATGAGCAGATTATTACAACTTGCACTCCCTTCTTGTGAGGAACCCTCTCGTGCATCCTTCCAACGAGAATCGGCTAGAACCCCACCCCCCTCCACCCAAGCTTACTACTCCAGTGGACGTCTTTTGTTCTGACATCATTGAAGATGCTTTCACACGCGTTCAAAAGAAGAGGCAACTGCAAATACCGGCACAGGAATATTCTCTCTTTCGATCCTGTACAGAGGACTATGAAAAGTTCTTTACTGTTCCATCCATTTCTTCTGTAGTAAAGGACAAACTTACATTCAGGAAAACCCACGAAGAACAGCATTTTCCCGATAAAAGTACTGAGGACTTGAACATGGCACTTGAGCAATTAGACCGCCATTCACGCCATGGAGCTCAAGTCTGCAATACCTCCATTTTGTTATCCGACGCTCTAGCTAGGAGTTCCGAGGATCCAGGTACAGTTGACCCCTATCTCCTCCCTGTGATGTTCAAGTTCCTCGATGTCTGTCTCGGATCTTGCTTGCGGGTTGTTGCCACTTCCTCAGCTATTTCATCTTCACTACGTCAGTCACTAATCATGAACCAGCTTTATTGGCCGTCACAGGGCTCAAGGGAGCGCATGGAAGAACTTCCTCTCATTGGCAATGATCTTTTCAACTCCAAGTTCAAGTAGGTCTTGCTTCAAGAGGCGAAGCGTTTGAAGACGGAGGAAAAGATTAGTCTGCACCAGCGTCCAACAAGCAGACCCACCTTGCCACCCACTCATGTGCCTCGGAAAGACAGGGGAAACAATCGGACTAATTTTCGCCGCTCCTATCCAAACCAGCCTCACCGACCAAAGATCACCACGACAGCAAGGGCCTATCAACGCCCCCATTCCTCAGCCTCCCCTAGCTTCAATCGCCCGGCCAGGGGTTTGGGGCTTCGAGGGACTAAGAGACAATGACGTCACGAACAGGCTCGTCTTTCCTCCCTCTACTTCAGGACCGGTAGGGGGACGCCTTATGGATTTTGTCCACAACTGGTCCAAAATTACAACAGACCAATTGGTGCTACAGACCATATGGTCAGGTTACCTCCTCGAATTTACGAGTCCACCTCCAACCATTTTTCCAAGTCACCCTTCCCCAGTACCAGGCAATCCCAACAAGAGACTTTGTCTCGAGAGAGAAATAGATTTCCTGCTAGAGAAGAGAGCTATTATCCCTGCCCCTCTTCATGCAACACAGGGATTCACATCGACCGTCTCCCTAGCTCCAAAGATGTCCGGCGAATGGCGACCCATTATCAACCTTCGCCCTCTGAATGCTTTCATCCGCCCCAGGCGTTTTCGGACGGAGACCTTAGGTACAGTCCTCCAGTCTCTTCCCCAGGGTTGGTGGGCTGCATCCCTGGACCTAAAGGATGCTTACCTCCATATCCCTATCCACTTAGACCACCAGAGATTTCTTCAATTCAGATATCGAAATACAACCTATCAATTTCGATGTCTTCCCTTCGGCCTGTCTTCTGCACCCCGGGTCTTCACAAGGATCACCAAGGTACTAGCAGCAGCCCTCCGTCGTCAACAAGTGCATCTCTATGTCTATCTGGACCATTGGTTACTGGTCGGACCATCTTACTTAGCCACCCTCCAGGACTTAGCAAAAGGATCTCACTTGAGATGGTGGCTGGATCGTCAGAGCCTGGTCAGCGGCACAAAGTTCCCGTGCCCCCAGCCTACAGCAACCTTGACCACGGATGCATCACAACTTGGAGGGGGTGCTCACCTGGGAGATCTATCTATAGCAGGAACCTGGTCCCCTACAGAACAGCACCTCCACATCAACATGCTAGAACTCCTAGCAGTACAGAAGGCCCTCCATGCCTTTACATCAAGAGTAGAAGGACATCTAATACTAATTAAATCGGACAACTCCACAGTGGTGTCATACATGAATCGTCAAGGGGGCACACACTCCCCCTCTCTCTATGCATGCAGACATGGAGTCTCCTCACCTGATGCATCTCTCATCAGATTTCACTTCAAGCTGTTCATGTAGCGGGGAAAGAGAATGTCATCGCGGATGCCCTTTCACGGGGTCGAACGGTCCCCACCGAGTGGTCCCTTCATCGTGCCACGGTGAAGCAGGTATTCAATCTTATGGACACACCTCACATAGACTTGTTTGCCTCTCACCCGAACAGCCAACTTCCAACCTTTGTTCCCGGTATGCTCATCCTCAAGCCTGGACAGCAGATGCCCTGAGCTTTAACTGGACAGGCATCTTGGGGTATGCTTTTCCACCAATCTCCTTACTAGCACGAGTTCTCGAGAAGATCAGCAAGAAATGCCCAGATCTACTCACACAACCTGTCTCGAAGATAGTACACCCAGACCCAGACAGTCGGAAGCTGCGTCCTTGGCATCGAAGAGCAGACGACGGTCTATCAGAAGAACGTATGACAATTGCTTACAATACTTCAGGTGGTGTGAGGAGAAAGGTTTTAAACCCCACTCTACATCTTTAACCACTTCGCGCCGGGAACTCCGAATCCGGAGCTCAATTGGCTTGACTATGCGACGGGGCCCTTCGAATCCGGGCACCACTATTCTCCACATTCTAAACAAAGACTCTTTTCAGCTTAGAACAAAGCAATACGAATCAGTACAAAGACCCTTTTCGACGCAAGTTGCCACATGAATTGCAAGATTAGTAGCAGTAATTATGCAATTGTGGTACTTTTACTGTGGAGGATCGAGGGATACTGCACTGCAGCTAAAGCACGCGGGGGACATTGTCTTTGCATGCCACACCGCCCAACGGTCGTTGGTCTGGCATTGGAATTCCCCCACATTATTTACCGTAATCTGTACGCTCGGTTGTGGCCGACCAACTCAAATATTTGACTGCCTGGAGTTGAGGCTTGAGTCTGCGGTCAGCGATTGTCAGCAGCATACATGCACGCACACACAGTCATGTCCGTTACGGTCCATTGACGATGCACAAAGGGCCCTTTTTTGAACGGATAATCTCTTGACATAAGCCACAACGACGTCCGAATTGTGCCAGGTTTAACTCTCTTGTACCCATTGTATACCCTTATCGATTTATTTCACAGAAATATATTGTTCCGATTGTTTTAGCGAGATTTGAAAATGATGCATTGTTCAACAACCCCCTTATGGTGGTCATCTGTGCTGAAACCCCCCCCCCCCGGCGCGAAGTGGTTAACAGAAATGGGTGATTTCCTTCTCCATCTTTTCACTTCGGGTCTCCAAGTTGCCACAATCCGCAGCTACAGATCGGCTATTGGAATAGTTCATGATGGGTTCACCGATGGTTCCAATCTGTCAAACAAGTCGTCCATCTCGCATCTGATCAAGGGCATGTGGGTAGAAAGACCCCTTGCCAAGCAGGTTACTCCTTCCTGGGATCTCACTGAGGTCTTACAGAGGCTGACAAGACCCCCCTTTGAACCTTGCTGGGTCTTCAACTCTTCAACATCTAACAATTAAGACTGCCTTCCTTTTAGGCGCTTCTACAGCCCGTCGCAGGAGTGAACTTCATGCACTGTCCTTAGAACAAGGCCACCTACGCTGGGAACCAGGTGGTGTTCGCCTTATTCCTAGGATTGGTTTTTTGACCAAGAACCATTCCCCACAGTTTTCACCCCCGGACATTTTCGTCCCGAGTTTAACTGCCTTCTCAAGCGTAAAGGAGGATAAGCTATGGTGCCCCGTACGAATTTTTAAATTTTATGTTTCACATACGAAAGAGCTACGAGGGGATGTAACACAACTCTTCATTACAACAATTCGCGCTTACCATGCAGCCTCCAGGACAACGATAGCTCGATGGATTGTACATGCTATTTTACCAGTCTCAGCTTCGGAGCTATGTCCCAGCAGACCACAGGGAGCAGGGCCTGGCATGATAACACAACAGGAAGAGTCTCTACCAGCTCCTACGCCTAGCGAACCGCTAACGGCGTGAGCAGCGTCTCAGGTTCCTTTACAGGTGCGATTAGCATCTTCCAAGGCTGAACCTCGCCCAGTGCCTGGTCCGGCAGCAGGACAGGGGGAGGCTCTCCCACCTACTGGTGCCTCCTTTACAGGCGAACCGCTAACGGCGCGAGCAGCGTCTCAGGTTCCTTTACAGCCACCACAGGTGCGATTAGCATCTTCCAAGGCTGAACCTCGCCCAGTGCCTGGTCCGGCAGCAGGACAGGGAGAGGCTCTCCCACCTACTGGTACCTCCTTTACAGGCGAACCGCTAACGGCGCGAGCAGCGTCTCGGGTTCCTTTACATCGTCTGGCTGATGCCATTCCAAATTCGCCAGTTTTGGCTTTCAGGCTCCTCCGTAACCTGCGTGACATAATTGTCAGAGCAGAGGTTCCCCCTTTGGACACTTCACCTCCCACTAAATTTGGTACATTTAAGTGTACCTTGAAATGCATTGTTTGCAAGACACATGTCAAGGAACTAGGCTCTTTCAATGGACATTCTTCTGGAACTACCCACACGACCTACAGTTGTGTATGGCTCTATCACGTGCACTACCTCAAACATCATATACCTCATCTCTTGTAGAGTTTGTAATGTTCAGTATGTTGGCGAGACCAAAACACCCTTAAAAAACGTATCTATGGCCATAGGTCTACAATCAAAACCGGTAAACTGGACACCCCTGTTGGGTATCACTTCAATCTCCCTGATCATTGGATATCAGATATGAGTGTAGTGGGCATAGAATCCCTTGGTCACCGTAGTAATGCTGTCCGTCTTATCTGTGAGAAAATGTGGATGAAGCGTCTTCTGACTATTCAACCACATGGTCTCAACATCCAGGAGGGTAATAACTAACACCATGCAGCTTTCTGATAATCCTTCTTTTGTGTTCACTCCTCTACACTTCTCTCTTTGATCGTTCCCCCTCTTCTCACTAATCCCTACCCTACTCCTTGCCCCTCTCTTTGATCTTTCCCCCTCCTCTCACTAATCCCTACCCTACTCCTTGCCCTTCCCTTTGATCTTACCCTACCAGCTTTACTCTTTGTCCTTTGTTTCTAATCAGTGTCCTATTCACTCTCTTCCCCCTTCCTTCGTGTACATGTACATTGTATCTGTTTTGTCCTTGTCACTCTGCCTTTGAGAAAGGTCCTGCTAGGATCGAAATGTCAGGCCCACTAAATTTTAAGATATACAACTGTATATTCCAAGACCACACACAAAGCACACAGTGAGACAAGGAGTTGACTTTCCTGGCCTGGTTCTCGAGCCTCGCTTTTAATTCTCCAAGAAGAATGCAATGGCAAAATTATGCCTAAATGAGACAGTTTGTCTTAATTAATTTAATGCCATGCTTTGCAACCATAAAAACTGAAACACTGAAAACACACCTGGCCACCTCAGCCAGAACTCAAATGCCACGCTTGGCAACATTCACCGGCCACGCTTGGCCCAACCTCAAAAGCCACGCCTGGCCAAACCTCACAATGCCACGCCTGGCCAAACCTTACAATGCCACACTTGGCAACCTACACACGTGTCATACTTGGCCACACCTCACTTTGCCACGCTTGGCAACCTTCACACCTGCCACGCTTGGCCAAACCCAAAACAAGCCATGCTTGGCAAGACCCTAACCATGCCACGCTTGGCAAAGCTCTAGACGTGAACCCTTGCCCCCACCGAAAGTGGGTAAACCCCCAATGTTTAAGAATTGTCCCCTTACCCATTTAAATTCTAACTTACTTAACAGTACGGGTAAACGTCACGGCGATTTTCCATCGTTCACACATACGGTTGGAATAAGCCCCGCTGGTACAAGCGGGTGCTTGTCATAAAACACAAATGACAGAAAGAGTAATTTACTAAATTTAAACATTAAAATTCATGCTCTAAATGGTCCAACCACCTACGATCTATTGAATATCACTTAACAAGGAGGCACTTCCGGTCGTCTCCAGCCCAAAAGACTCCAAATTCCGCTGCATTAATCCCTGACCAATGGCGGTGAAGGGGAGGTGGTGGGGATTTTTTGCGTGTTGAGTGCTCGAGAACCACACCGAAGTGGTTTTTCGCGCTCTTTTCCAGCGGGCGAGCCAAAATGTTATACAAAGTGTCAACTCCGCGCGCGCGCTGGCATCGCGCCAAGTGGTTGTGCCCCTCTCTGGAGCTTGTTTACAGATCCACAGACCAAAACAAAAAACATCTGACTGCCTGCAAACCCGAAGCGCGTAAACAAACCGTGTGTCTCCTTGGAATAAGATATTTTATCTTTTATTGATAAAATTGATTATTCCAAGACCCCACACAAAGCACACAGTGAGACAAGGAGTTGACTTTCCTGGCCTGGTTCTCGAGCCTCGCTTTTAATTCTCCAAGAAGAATGCAATGGCAAAATTATGCCTAAATTTGACAGTTTGTCTTAATCAATTAAAAACCATGCTTGGCAACTATAAAAACCGAAACACTGAATTCCCAACACACCTGGCCACCTCAGCCAGAACTCAAATGCCACGCTTGGCAACATTCACCGGCCACGCCTGGCCAAACCTCACAATGCCACGCCTGGCCAAACCTCACAATGCCACGCTTGGCAACCTACACACGGGCCATACTTGGCCACACCTCACTATGCCACCCTTGGCAACGTCAATAATGCCGGCACGTCATTGTAGCCAGATCCGCCTCGTCCAAACCATCGCACATGCTGCTTACACCCTAGGTTCGTGACAGCTCTTCGTACAATCGAGTCTCCAATAATCCAAACCGTCCCTGCATACAATTTAGTTTTGCATGGGAAGAAATAAAGAAAGAAGAAATGCTCAGGAGCAACAACTCCAATTACACCCCCGGCAACTGGCAATGCACTAAGGGGCGAATGTAACTTTGAGCAGCCTCAGAGCGCCACTGACCCATTGCTTTTATATCTTCCAGCTGCAGCCCTCTTGCCGCCGCGCAAGAGGCTGCCCCTATGCAGAAAGAATGGGCGCAAAAGGAAGACTGTTCCAGCCCCAAAAATGATAGCGCCTTCTTGAAGGTAGCGTTAAACTGATACTGAGTAAGAGCCTGTCCGCCAAAATGGCAGAAAAAACAACCTGGGATATTGGGACAAAACCTGCGCAAATGCCGTCAATGCGCGGACAGGACAGACCTGGGCGTCCTCTGAGTGGACTAAGCACACCACTTGAGGGCGGCCTGATTGGTTATTCTTCGTATGACGAAAAGTGAGAAGAACCGAAGCATTGGGTTGGCCTACATCCTGAAATTGGACATCAGCATCAAGCAGCAGGGATGTTTGTGTGCGGAATTCCGAAATGGCGGCAAATTCGCCGATACGCATGAACCCAAAGAACGCGCATGACATAACTGCGCGAAACAGGAGCGCCTCGAATTGGTCAAGACACACCCCTGGTAAAATCTGCATTAAACGGGTAAGCAACGGTATGGTTAAAGGCCATCGCCGATCGCTACCAACCTTATCCCTGCGACAACCGGCAAGCAATTTGGATACTACATAGTCCCGGGTGGGATCCGGCCAACTGTGGATCTTATGAAAATAACCTACGCCCGAGACATATGAAGCGACAGTAGCAGGGGACAAACGACGCAGGGAAAGCCATGCAATGAATGCTCTAACGTCCGCTACCGAGGCGGGAGCCTCCCTGTGAAAGTGGGAGCCCATAAAGGAACAAAAAGCCTGCCAACCCGCCGAATAGGCTTTATGTGTATTTGGGGCTGAAGCCACCGTCAACAAGCGGTTCATCTCACCTTCTAACAAGCCCGGAGGAGATCGGGAATTGCTGTCATTGTCAAGTCCACTTGAGGGGCTAGCGAGCGGAAGCGTGCGACCTGAAAAAAGCGAGAGTGAATCAGCAATGTCATTGTGTACCCCAGGAATATGAATGGCCTTAAAGGTGATATTATACCTTAGACACTGGCAAACGAACATGCGCACCAAATGCATGATCCTATCACAGCCTGACGATTGTTTATTAATGATGGCAACCACCGCCTCGTTATCCTTACAAAAACGCACCCTACGATTAGCAAGATGAGAGGCCCAGCAAAATGCTATCGATGGTGACAGTGCTAACAACTCAGGGGTTCAACGACCATGAAACCAGTGCCCATCAAAAAACCCACCAAAACCAATGCTAGCCGAAGCATCGGTGAACAATTCCAAAACATTGTTATCCTGCCATCCCAACAATCGGAAAGGCGACACGCCATTGAAATTATCTAGAAATTCCAACCACATCAACAAATTCAATTTTGCGCCGGTTGTAACGTGTACCTTATGGTGAGGCTTCCGTAAACCTCGGGATAAGCCAACCAGACGCCGAGTAAATGCGCGGCCCGGTGCAACTGCACGACAAACAAAGTTTAACGACCCAACCAACGACTGAATTTCTTTCAAAGATAACTTTTTTCGTGCCAACGCCGACCTAATTTTTATTTTGAGTGACAACACCTTTCCCTTCAGGCACTCGAATTATGCGCTTAATCGTATCTATTTCTAGACCTAAGTAGGTTATAACTTGGCATGGACCTGCAGTTTTTTCCTCTGCAAGGGGAACCCTCAGTTGGGCGCATATGTCTTTAAATGATGCAAGAAGAAATGCACACTGATCCAAAGACGGACCAATAAAGAGAACATTATCCAAATAATGAGTGATCGCATCAGAGGCTGAAACACACTTAACCTGAAATTCCAAAAAGGAGCTGAACAACTCGAATAATGCACACGATTTCGTGCATACCATAGGCAAGCACTTATCATAGTAAAACTGTCCTTGAAACTGAAAGCCCAAAAGTTCATAATCGGCCGGAGCGACGGGGAGTAACCTAAAGGCAGAATTAATGTCAGTTTTGGCCAAATATGAATGATCTCCTACCGACATAGCCAACTCAACGGCCGTATCAAAAGATGCATACGTCACTCTACAATCTTCTTTAGAGACGAAATCATTCAGTGAATCCCCAGAAGAAAAGGACAAATATGTATTAGGCGAAAGGAGCCGGGGAGCTGTTTAGGAACCAGCCCGATAGGAGAGCATTGCAGATTGGGCAATGGCCGAAAGGAAAACGGCCCTGCGACTCTGCCTAAATTAATCTTGCTCTGCAACTTTTCCAAAACAACCTCCGGATTGTCCAAAGCAGATTTCAGGCTGCTAGATTCCCTGCTCACCCATGACCCTGAAAACCCAGTGAAAAACCCCGAGTAAACCCTTGTTCGAGTAAAACAGCTGCTTGCCTATCGGGGTAACTAAGCAGCCACTTTTGTAAAATGAATACGTCAATTGGTGTTTGGAGAGCGAAAATTATAGCGCTTTCCCCTCAATTCTGGCGCATTAGCTGCGCTTGGGCCTGCTGGCCCAGGAGTGACAGCGGCGGATGGCCCAGCACGCCTCACACCCGAAGGGACACCGTAACGCGTGTACACAGCCTTGGGCTGGTAGACCCATGACCTCGCACTAGCAGTGGTGCCGAAAGTAGGGGGTCTCCCACCCACTCTGCACGATGACTCCCCCTGTCCCCCTCCAGCGCAGCGGCGACTAAGGTTGTTCGATATTTCGATATTTCGATATATCGCGATATCGCTTTCCGGCGATTATCATATCGAAAGCATTTCAGGATATCGCGATATTTTCGATATCGCGATATCGAAAAAAGTATCACGATATCGGAAAAAAAATCTGTTTTCCCAACCCCATTATCGCCTGTCTGTAAGCTTGTATAGCGTGGCCATCAGAGAGATCTTGAAGGGCGATAAGCTTTCGTTAGTAAAAACAACGAAAAACCCGAAACCGCGAGGGGAGAGGAGGTGCCAGCCAACCATTTGACTCTTGCATTGCACGCCGTCTCCACAAAGGCAATGCGTCAGCAACAGATCCACTGCAAGTGCAAGCTCACTTCCGGTGTTGGTAGCACACTTTTCGTACAGCGCGACCTCTATACGCTGGGCACGCACAGCGACTCGTGTTTGGGACATTTTCCCCCATGTGGCCTACATAAGTTATCCGATCGTTTACGATATTATCCAGGCTGCAAAAATTGCAGATTCATTTTCCTACAGATGTCTCCCAATGCAGCCAAATATAATGTAAAAATGCATACTTTACATAATTATGTTTTAATCTCAGAAAATCAAAATCAAAATCGAAGAGGAAAGACGTTGGATAAACGTCACTGTTCATAACGCACGTGCGACCTCTGATTTCTCGATCCTTCCATGCTGCTCTGGTACCCGCCACGCAGCTGCACTAAAGGCACGTGTAAGTCAACGTACACCAGCGAAGTACGGCCAGGCCATTTGCACATCGTGTACACCGAAGTTCGGTGGACTTTTTTTGTGGGGGGGGGGGGGGGGGGTTGCATCGCGATCTATTCCAACTTGAATGATTCCAACTTGGACATGTAAACTAACAATCATTTTGCGGCGTGGATGAGAAAAGGTGAACTGCTGCTTTATTCTCCTTTTTAGCAGCCCCCCCCCCCAAAAAAAAGGTACAGTAAACATTTTTCCAGTACGCATCCGCACGACCGAAAGGGACATCAGATTTTGTTCAGTGATCGTTATGCCGACGTAAATGTACTGATGGTTTGTTTCCCCTAATGAATATTAATCTGAAGACCCATTGGCTCTGGCCAGACATGTATTTGTGACGTCATATGTAAGCATCGAGTTGCTGAAAACCGCCTGGGATATCGTCTTTTTTAAATGTAATAACGTATTCTTAATACATCAACAAAAAATAGTTTCGTTTTGGCGTATACTTTTAAAAGAGCGACCTGGGATAGTTGTTTTAAATTAATTTTTTTCGTTGATAAATGAGGAGTTTAAGGGGGTTAAACAATTGGTAACTATGGCTTAAAGTTAGATGCATTTGCTACATATATAGGTTTCCGTCAATCACAGTGTGAATTGAATGAAAATCCAGGTCACTACTTTGACTTCCGCTTACGCACCAGATATCGCGATAATATCGAATATCGCGATATATTCCTGACGATATATCGAAACCAAAAATTCCGGATATCGAACAACCTTAGCGGCGACAACTATGCACATAACGACAATCAAACCACCGGCAACTGGTAGGCGAGTTGAAAGCATAGCAAATGCGTTTCTGCGCCTGGCTGTGACTGGGAACCGATGTAGCGGCAACCGCCGGCGCCACCCTGTCGACCGCCGCGACCGTTACCCAAAGCTCCCTATCCATAGCTGCCCAAGAATGTGCTGGATTCACCTCCATACGCAAATGAAACTGTTCATCATAGCTGCGCCAGCCCAACCCCGGGAACTGTAAGGCGGCCGTGCGAATCGTCTCCGCATATCCCAAGAGTTCCACGACACGACCCGGGTGGCGTATAGCAAAAACAGTGAAACACACATGGAAAGCGCTTGTCCACTTTTCTATGGAATAAAGCTTACGGCTAACCCTAGCTGAGGACGGCCGAAGGACCACCCTGCCCTGTTCGACAACTAAGGCGACCTCCACACCATTATTGGAAGCGGACAAAATCTTGACTGCGTTATCTACATATAATGACGCCATATCCACGTAGTTCCCATTCCAAAATTTTTCCTTAATAGCTAAAGGAACTAGGTTGCCCAAGGAGGCCTCGTTTCCCAGATATTGCAAGGGCGCTACTACATTGCTAACGCAAGGAGACGAAGGACTTGCCAACGTGGCCGGGGTGGCACCGACATTATTTAGGCCCGGCCCGCCAACGTTAACCCTACCACTACCAGAACCAACCGCATGAACACTCACGCCCAAGCCAAAGCCTGCAGCGTCCCAGTTCGCATTCCTCGCAGACGATGTGGACTCACCGGCCGAAGAAGAGACCGCTCCACCTCCGGCTCCTCCGCTCTCCTCTGCCGCTTCCTCGCAAACCGCTCCGCTCCCGTGTCGAGATGAACGTCCATCCCTCACTGCGGCCGCCGCGGTGTCGGACGTCGATGGAACGTCGCTCAGGGGTAGGGCGCTCTCCAGATCACCGTCGACTCCGGACGAATCTTGGGGCGGCCCTTACGACGGCAGCTCGCGGTGGCCTTACCCTTAAACCCAGGGGCCTCCTGAGCAGCCTTCTCGGCCCGACGTTTTGGCATATCACCGCCCACGGAGTCTATACGGACTAGTCGGGCTAGTATATGCGTGCCGCAGACCTACTGCCCCAGAATGATGACCGCAGATTGCCGGATGCAAAAATGATGGAGAAATCTCGCCTATTTTCGCCCCAACGAAGAAATACTTTCACAAAATACAGTCCAAGATGACAGGGAGTCCTCTAAGCCAAAAAACAATACCGTCACAACAACTACCATAACAATCTGACAGGAAATTAAAGATATTAAAGGAGAAGATGATTTTTTGCGTGTTGAGTGATGAGAACCACACCGAAGTGGTTTTTCGCGCTCTTTTCCAGCGGGCGAGCCGAAATGTTATACAAAGTGTCAACTCCGCACGCGCGCTGGCGTCGCGCCAAGTGGTTGTGCCCCTCACTGGAGCTTGTTTACAGATCCACAGACCAAAACAAAAAACAGCTGACTGCCTGCAAACCCGAAGCGCGTAAACAAACCTTGTGTCTCCTTGGAATAAGATATTTTAATTTTTATTGATAAAATTGATTATGTTTGTTTGAAAATTGAACAAAAGACTTTTCTGCACTAACTAACATAATCCCTGGACATGTATACCCTCGTCCACTTTTTGTCGAAGGGAAAGGTATAACCTTAATGGAAGTTACATCATGTAAGATGTTTCAGATATTAATTACCGCACCTCATGTCCTTTTACAGCCAGGACATGGGCATAAACCTTTCAATGCTAAGTACTATAGACTCAGTAGAATTTTAATAAAATTTCATTCATTGGATTTTGTTTAATTTTCAAATTATACCTCACTTCACCTTAGGTTTAAAGAACCCTGACAGACAAATAGTCTTGCTTTAGAAGCGATTCCTGAAACTGCTTGAAGTTGGTGGGATTAATCAGGAAGGGAAAATAGATTAGGTTGCATCGGCAATCAGAATAATTTGTGGTTCCACTTACATTTTCAAATTTTCAAGCATTTATTGGAATCATGACTGTATTGTTCTAATAATATGTTCTATTGTTTGTTAATCAGGCCTTCGTGCTACTAAGGAAAATGTTAAGGAGGTGTAAAATATGCTATTTTTAACCAGTTAACCAAAAACAGCATTGGGGTACATGTACATGTATATGGCAAAAGTGATCTTTCCTGTGATTTTTTTTAAAGATCTTAAGGTTTAGCTTTCTTTTGGTGTTGGTTTAGACATGCATGTAATAATGTATGTTGAACGCAATTCGAAATCAGGAAACGTTATTGCCATACAAAACAAAATGACTACATTTTGAATAGTTAATCATGAATCAAAATTCCCCAGTGAGATTAGATTTGGCAAATGCAGGCACCCTTGATAGTTTGCACGATTATTGATACAGAATCATCACTGTAACGTAATTGTAAACTCATGCCCCAAATATAGGCAGGTACAATGCATATTTGTACTCCCTTGAAAGTGCGGGAATTTGCTATATATTCCCTTGCAACTGCAGCTGAAAAAAAAAATCAATGAGCATCATGCAGCAGTTAAGACTTTAAAAATTTATTGTTTCCATCATAGGGTATTACTGTATGAGAGTACACAACAAATTGCATTATAATAACAAGGATCATACCCAAAACATCTTAAAGATGCAATTAAGGGTTTTGTGACGAAAATGCCAGCGGGCCTTTTCTTTAGAAATCAGTTTGATGATGCGACAGGGCCCTCCGAATCCGGGCACCACTATTGTCCACATTTAAAACAAAGACTCTTTTCAGCTAATAGAACAAAGCAATACGAATCATGACAAAGACCGTTTTTTAAGCAAGTTTCCACATGAATTTCAAAATTAGCAGCAGTAATTGTGCAATTGTGGGACCTTTACTGTTGATGATCAAGGGATACCACGCTGCCAATGAAAGCAATCGGTTGGGGAAGATTTGACTGCCTGGAGTGGAGGCTAGGCTGCGGTCAGGGATCATTAGTACCCGCACAGGCGCACACACACACCCACACATTACGTTCCATTGATGACGCACAATGGGCCCTTTTTTGAACAAATAATCTCTTGACAAAAGCCATAACGATGTCTGAATTGTGCCAGGTTTTACTCTCTTGTACCCATAGTATATATACTATTAGATATATATCGATTTATTTCACAAAAATCTACTGTTCCGATTGTTTTAGCGACATTTGAAAATGATGCATTGTTCAAAAACCCCTGATGGCAGTCATGGGCGCTGTAAAACCACCCAGCGCGAAGTGGTTAATACCTGATACATTTTTGGCTTTTCCGCCGCATTCAGCGTAGCGGAAAAGACTTTCCGTTTGTTCTGATTTTTTTTATTCCAGTTTCTTCTTAATCTTCTTTGGCTTTTCCGCCGCTACAGCGTAGCGGATTTTTTTTCGTTTGTTATGATTTTTTTTATTCTAGTTTCTTCTTTTGCATCTTTGGCTTTTCCGCCGCTACAGCGTAGCGGAAAAGGTATTCCGTTTGTTCCGATTTTTTTCTTCCATTTTCTTCATTTTGGCTTTTGGAAAAGACTTTCCGTTTGTTCTGATTTTTTTATTACAGTTTCTTCTTTTTCATCTTCTTCTTCTTTAGCTTTTCTGCCGCTACAGCGTAGCGGAAAAGGTATTCCGTTTGTCCTGATTTTTTTTTCCAGTTTCTTCTTTCACTTCTTCTTTAGCTTTTCCGTCGTTTCAGCGAGCGGAAAAGGTTTTCCGTTTGTTCTGATTTTTTTTTTCCATTTCTTCTTTTGCATCTTTTTCTACTTCTTAGTCTTCTTCCTCTTCGATTCATCTCACCTCTGTATCTAGAGAACTACAGAAGATTCTTCAGCCAAACTTGACACACACAAAGTACATGACCCAACCTTGTGCCTAAATTTGGTTTAAAGCGAGTTGTTCGAAAGACGGTCATGTGACCGCTGTTTGAACTTTGAACTTTAAAACCTTCAAAAAATCATAACAAATCAACGGTTGGCTCCCTTGTCTTGCTGTTTGCAGCATGTGAGAAGTCTTCCCGGGCACTAGAGATTGATGACCTTTGTGATTTAATCTGACTTCGTCTTCCGGTTGAAACAGGAAGTGACTTTGTAAGGGCTCTTATTCAAATTTGAAGACAGATATGAAGTTTGTGTTGTGCGAGAGAGGGGGAGTGAGAGGGGAGAGAGAGAGGGGGAGTGAGAGGGGAGAGAAAAAAGGGCCGGGAGAGAGGGGAGAGAGGGAAAGAGAGAGAGAGGGTAGACAGAGAGGAGAGACAGAGGGAGACAGAGAGGGGACCGTTCTTATTTATTCAAACGTGTGTACTGTACGAATAGGTTTGGTGGCCTTGGTCAGTTGCTCTAACCTCCGTGCTCTAACGATGTAGGAAGGGGGGTTGAGGTTGAGGGGGTGCATGCAGTGGGAGAGGGGGTGGGTTATAACATTCCGGTATGAACAAGGTTTAGTGGGGACGAGGGAAGACGACACGATGTCTTGATTAAGCTCGGGCAATAGGTGCGAGAGGGGAAAGGGGGAGAGAGGGATAGAGAGGGGGGAGGGAGGGGAGAGAGGGCTAGAGAGGGGGAGAGAGGGGAGAGAGAGGGGAGAGAGGGGCTTTAGATATTGGGGGTGGGGCGACACCGAGATGGTGAAGAGGGGAGGGTTAGAACAAAGGGTAGGGAGTAGGAGAACGAGGGGTGATAGAGGACACGATATTTATGCTAAGTCCTGATAAGATTGTGGCTGGGTAATGTGCAGTCGTAAGTCAGTACACAGTAATGGCACTGCAATGACGATCGACCTGGAAGGGTAGTTCTTCTGGTTTTTGCCGATTTGGCCGAGAGTCGGTCGTTCCCCAGAAGAAGAAAAAAGGGACAAGCCCTACGATCTTTGACAACAGACGTAGATTTCTCGTCTTCTTTGGCTTTTCCGCCGCTACAGCGTAGCGGAAAAGACTTTCCGTTTGTTCTGATTCTTTTTTTTACCAGTATCTCCTTTTTTCATCTTCTTCTTCTTCTTCTTCTTTGGCTTTTCTGCCGCTACAGCGTAGTGGAAAAGGCTTTCCGTTTGTTCTGATTTTTTTTAGTACATGACCCATCCTTGTACCTAAAATTGGTTTGAAGTGAGTTGTTCAAAAGACGGTCACGTGACCGCTGTTTGAACTTTGAACTTTAAAACCTTCAAAAATTCATAACAAATCAATGGTTGGCTCCCTTGTCTTGCTGTTTGTGGCATGTGAGAAGTGTTTCCAGCCGCTACAGATCGATGACCTCGTCTTCCGGTTGAAACAGGAAGTGACTTTGTAAGGGCTCTTA
Organism: Luidia sarsii; assembly: GCA_949987565.1. Taxonomy (NCBI): domain Eukaryota; kingdom Metazoa; phylum Echinodermata; class Asteroidea; order Paxillosida; family Luidiidae; genus Luidia; species Luidia sarsii. Next base: position 19,405,774 of record OX465103.1, on the reverse strand, counting down.
TTCAAATTTGAAGACAGATATGAACTTTGTGTTAACGTTGTTAGGTCAAGGTCGAGTCACTTTCAGTAATTCATTAACATATGACGTCATCAAGCACTCAAGCGCCCTCTAGCGGCAAGTTGAAAATGTCCAAAAATGTAATTTAACTTGATCCCAGTGGCGAAGTTTGAGGAAATCCTTTCAAATTCGGCAGGAAGCTTGCCACACACTCGGACAATGCACATAACAAGTTTTACGGACGTGAAATAAACATAACGGAAATTACAAATGAAATTCTTATTTTTTTTCTCAAAAATTCATAAAGATTCATAAAATTAGGTTACGTGTTAAATTTATTCACCACATGAAAGAGTACAAGTTTTCCTTTCCGATTATACCTTACATATGCTGCCAGTAGTTTTAAAACGCCTGTGGTGATGAAAAATACATAAAAAAATTATTTCCAAACTATCTCCAGATATCTCTTTGAGTCTGTCTTATGTCTGTGTGCGTGTCTCAAGGGCGAGGGGGGGGGGGGCATTGCTTGGACAGTACCATTGCCTCAGACTGGGTCGGGGAGGGGTGTTCGCTAGATGCCCTTCTACTGTACAAGCTGTATACAGCAGGTGCGCACAGTGTGTCTACTGCGTTCAACTTACCCAAATAACATCTACCTATGCATATTTCCCTAGTATTGTTAGATATCACGCTAAGCTTTTGATCAACTGGAGTGCGCCCTCTATATCCCACAATGCCTAGCGGTGCCGCGCCCGAGATCACCCTTCTTTTTCTTAGCGTTAGACAGAGCGGACGTGTATTTCTACACTCTCGAATTCTTCGAGTTTTTCCGACTCCATCGCTGAGTTTTTCTGTGTTATACGATCAACTGATAAAAGAATACTTATAGTGTTTACTTCAAGCTCGTCGATCCGAAATTCTGGTAAGGGATTCTTCGTTCATTTCCGATAGAACGTTATCTGCGTTAGGCCTACCGCCGTACGTACGTACGTACGTGGAGCTAGACCCGTGCAGTCTGCTTACGGGGCCCCGGGACTGCCAGTACGGCCAGGCAGGCTCGCCAGTTCCGGGGGTAGCCCAACGGGCAAGCGGTCCCGCTTTTAGTTTCTTCCTTATTCCTGGGGTCGAAGTAGTCCCCGTCTTAACTAATTTATTTAATAAAAATTATTTAAAAAAAAATAATAAATAAATAAAAATAACGAACGGCGTAGGGGGAAAACTCACTCCCCCTCAGAGCCCGTTTTCCCCGTTGTTTTTTCCCGGGGGAGAGGTCGGTCGGAGCATCGCCTTTCCCATTCCGGGGCGTTAGCCGCCTCATCGAGGCCCCCGTTTGCGAAACGGAGTTTTCCAGACGGGGGCTAACACCGTACCAAGTACATTGTACGCACTTCGAGCTTTGCTGGGGGAGCACTCGCTTCCCCCTCCGAAGCTCAAATTCCTTGGCCGTTAAACACAATAGGCAGGCCTTTTCATAAATCCCGAAGGTAACGACGGACATTCGTACCGCCCTCTTACCCGGGTTGTTAGCCACCTCAACCGCAGACCGCAGTGAGGTGGGGAAAAGGGATCCGTTCCTCTCCCAACGGGGGCTAACCAGACGCGCCGAACAGGCAGCGGTCGCTGAGCTCAGCTCCTCCGGACCGCTCCCTCGGTGCTGCCGGGCGATCGCCACGGCCCGTGGTCAGTCCCACGGCCGCAACCACCGCGCCCCGACATGGCCCAAGTGGGATCCCGGAGGGACAAGTCGTCCCCTGCTCCCACGACCCCGCCAGGGCCCCCTGGCAAAGGGAACACAGCCAAGAGGACTGGGACACGTTCTACAGCGGGTGGCCTTAGGCCTAAGGCCACGCCGAAAAGCAGGGCCCCACCGGACCCACAATCACCCACGGTGATACCCGAGACTGCGGAATCAGTCACCCGTGGTTCGCCAGCGGCGGACGCTGCACGCCCGCCCGGGGGAGATTTATCCCAAGGCCGAGCTGGAGCACAGGATAGCAGCACGGGGCTATTTCGGCCCCCGCCTGCCATCTCCACACGGAGGCTGCACCCCGGTATGCCTAGCGCAGAGATTTCGGACTCGGTCGGGCCCTTATCTGAGGCAAACCCAATCCAGTCCCCAGAGGAACTCGAATCCGAGTACGGACAACTATCGGGGATCCCGGTGGCGGATACCGGTACATCTCCTGCCAGCACCACCGGCCGTACAAGCAAGAGATATAAACATAAACGGAACTCGTCGTTTTCTTCGGACGAATGACAGAAGAAGAAAACGCACCGATCCCACCGCAAGGATGACGGTAAAAGCGTCACCCCTGCGGACTTCATGCTGGCATTCCAAAACATCAGCAATGCGCTATCGGTCTTAGCGCAACGACGGGATGGACCAACCGCGGAATCGCATCACGCACCCCCGGTGGCTACCTTCCCCAATCCACAGTCCCAACTGACCGAGGACGATACGGGACGGGACTGTACCCTACCAGCAACATCACCGCCCTGTTCGGGTAACGACACAAGGGTACCCGCTACCCCCGGACGTGCGTGGCACACACCCGGGTCACCCGGGGAGCTGTCCATTCACCCATCCGTTACATCCGGCCATTCCGATGCTGAAATGGGAAATGGACAAGATGAGGAACAACCATCAATGGCCCCATCTCTCGAGATCCCACCGGACGTACCATCTGACCAGGAGGGATCATTTGATGCAGGCAACCTGTCATCATATGAAACTCAACTCCGCTTAGTCCAGAGAGACATGGTCAGAGTACTGAAGCTCCCATCTCCAAAGAAAGCAGAGACTGATACATCACACCAGTCTTTCAAACAACGTACGGCCCCAGTGGAGGTGAAATCACCGGCCTTCCCGGAACTCCCATTTGACCACCTCTGCGTAGAACGAATGGAAAACCTGGCTAAGGCAAAGACATGGCGTTCCTGCCAGCCGCGGGCACGCTCATACTTCCAATTCCCCAGGTCGGATTTTGAACAGTTCCTACAAGTCCCCAAACTTCCGGACACAGCGAGGGACAAATTATCAGCTGACGGGGGAAAAGCGACACCCAAGTCAGGCTTTACTGATAAGCAGAAAGCTAAAACGGAAGACCTACTTGTGAGCCTCGATCGGGCTGCTAGGTTTGGAGTCCGGACCAACGCTCCTACTTTCTGAATACTTGGTCTGTGCATGTGAGGAACAGTCACCAGTCCCCGCCGACTTAATGGTGGCAGCCTTTAAGTGCCTCGATGAAGGGCTACGCACTACCTTGGACCAGTTCACAAGAGTCTCCTTGCTAGCAACATCCTCGCGCCGGGCAAATGTTCTAAGCGCAATGGATATTCCATTTGAGGGAGTGAAAAATAAACTACAGGATCTGCCCCTGCTGGGGACAGACCTTTTTCACGGCCAATTCCAAGAAGTAATGGAGTCCGAAGCAAAGCGAATCGACACCACCAAGAAGTTGTCTCTGCGCAAGGGCTTCGGCAATACGGGAGGCCGTACCGGTACTCTACCGAAGCAAACCTCGCGGACCGGACCCTCCTTTCGTCCCGGGACTCGCAAGCCCTTCAAGCCATTCAGGGGCTCAAAACAACAGGTGCCAAGAACTTCACCAGGCACCGTTGTTGCAGAAGCACGCCCACAGCCAACCCAACAGCCACGCCCCAACGTCCAATGGGGTACAAGGGGTCGCAGAGGCAGGCATTCCGCCCCCCGGTATTCTGGAGGGTGGCGGCGTTGACTACTCCGATTCACGCTTAGCCCCCGCGCTTGGACCCGTCGGGGGCCGTCTAAGGCTTTACGCAGGGTTCTGGCAAGAAATCACCTCGGACAGATGGGTACTCGCGACGATAAGTCAAGGGTACAAACTCGAGTTCACGAGTATCCCTCCGTCCGACACGATACTCCGCACTACGCCAACTCCAACCGACCCAGCGAAGTGCATGATACTAGAAAGGGAGATCTCCTCCCTCCTCCAAAAACAAGCTATAGAAATAGTCAACCCGAGGCAGGGACTCCACGGATTCCTTTCGACCTTCTTTTTAACCCCCCAAAAGGACTCCAGTCAATGGCGACTCATCATCAACTTGAAACCACTGAACAAGTTTATTCGTCCTCGCAGGTTTCGCATGGACACACTTGTAACCGTCATGAGATCAGTGCCAATCCCATCGTGGGCGGCATCCCTAGACTTAAAGGACGCCTACCTCCACATTCCAATTTACCAAGGGCATCAAAAATTCCTCCAGTTCAGGTACAAGGGTCAAACGTACGAGTTCTCGGCCCTTCCCTTCGGACTCTCCACGTCACCAAGGGTCTTCACTCGAATAACCGGGACACTGGCAGCCCATCTCCGCAAAGACAGCATTATGATTTTCCAATACATCGACGACTGGTTAGTGATTGGGCAGTCAAGCGCCGACACTGCGGAAGCAATTCGGCGCACCTACGACCTTACGACACGTGCAGGATTCATCATCAATCACGAGAAATCTCATCCTACACCGTTGCAAACCCCGACCTTCCTCGGAGCAATCCTCGACCTAAGACGGGGCATAGCAAAACCAACGGAGGAACGCATCATCAACCTCCTCCAGTGTGTAAATATCTTCCTGTCCAGCCAGTCAGCACCAGCGAAAGCGTGGTTACGACTACTAGGTCTACTGGCAAGCATGGTAGATCTTGTTCCATGGTGCCGGTTACGAATGCGACCGCTGCAACTTCATCTGCTGGCATTCTACCGGCCCAAATGGGATCCCATCAACCTAATGGTACCAATCGGGCAGGGGATCCATACACACCTACGATGGTGGGAAAACAGACAGAACATAAACTACGGTCTGACATTCCAACAGGTGACACACAAAGTCACAATCACCACCGATGCCTCCACCATCGGGTGGGGAGCTACCCTAACCCCTCTCCAAGTATCGGGAGAATGGACCCAGGAGTTCCGGGGGCTTCACATCAACATTCTGGAACTCCAGGCAGTATTCAATGCCTTGCGTCATTTCAAGACTTCAATCAAGGGCAGGAAAGTGCTAATAAAGTCCGACAACACAACAGTGGTGTCATACATAAACCGCCTGGGGGGCACTCGATCCGCCAAGCTATGCTATCTCACGTGGCAGATCTACCAGTGGGCAATAAGAAACAAAATAGACTTATGCGCAGTCCACATCCCCGGCGACGAGAATGTACTCGCAGATGCCCTCTCGAGGAGGACGGTTATTCCTACGGAATGGACCCTTCATCGCGAGGTGGTACAGACGATCTTCATGCTTACAGACAGACCCCACATCGACCTGTTCGCATCAGCCCAGAACGCAAGACTTCCGGTGTTCTGCACCAGATATCCGCACCCACAAGCGTGGGCGACGGATGCACTACTAATAGAATGGAACAGCACGTTCGCCTATGCATTCCCCCCGATATCGCTGCTTCCCAAAGTGATAACGAAGATAGAGCAGGAACGGTGCCACGTCCTCCTCATCGCCCCATTCTGGCCTCGCCAGTCATGGTTCCCGTGGCTGATCAGGCTCCTGGTTCAGACCCCTCTGATCCTGCCCCGCAGGCTGGACATCATCTCACAGCCGCGGTCGGGGATCATACACCCGAAGCCACAGGATCTTCACCTAACCTGCTGGCCTCTTTGCAACGAACTTTCCAGACAGCAGGCCTTTCTGAGGACGCTGCCGCCATGGCCGCACGAGGACGACGTGCCTCGACCCGTCAAGTCTACAGTAGCAGGCTACGACATTTTAACTCGTGGTGCAGAGAACGATCTCTGGATCCAACCTCAGCACCTCTAACAGCAGTGGCTGACTTCCTACTTTACCTCTTCAATTCGAGTCTCACCGTAGCAACGGTAAAGAATTACCGCTCAGCCATTTCTGCTATCCACCAAGGTTTTCCTGATGGCTCCTCTGTTTCGGACAACCAGCCATTGAAACACCTGATGCGCGGCATGTTCACTGAGCGACCGCCTGTGCGTCAACTCATACAAGCATGGGACTTGGGACAAGTCCTACAGATGCTTACCGGACCTCCCTTCGAACCCATCAGTCAAGCAACACTGCTACACATGAGTGTTAAGCTCGCATTCCTTCTAGCAGTCGCAACATCACGGCGAGGAAGTGAGCTTCAAGCATTATCCATTGCAAAGGGTCACATATGCTGGGAAATGAGCGGAGTGAGACTCGTTCCAGCAGTTGGGTTCCTGACCAAGAACCAAACCTCCTCTTTTAACCCACCAGACATCTTCGTACCCAGCATCGGGTCACAATCAGGGGTCCTCTCGGACAAACTCTGGTGCCCAGTCAGGGCCCTCAAATGGTACTTGTCACGGACAAAACACCTCAGAGGGGACAATCAACAATTGTTTGTAACAACGACTCGTCCCCACAGCCCTGCGACACGCGACACCATAGCACGCTGGGTGGTATCAGCCGTTAAATTTGCTAATCCAAACTGGCAAGCACCCGCAGACAGCCACGTTCGACAGAAACTACGTGCCCACGATGTGAGAGCTATCTCCACCTCATGGGCCTACTTCAGAGGCGTGCCAATTGCGGACATCTGCAAGGCAGCATGCTGGAAGTCACCCTCCACATTCTCCTCATGCTATCTGAGGGACATTCTGCAGTCGGAGGGTGTCTCTGGCAGGACAGTGCTGACTACAGCAAGGTCAGCAATCCAGAGGGCTACTTCCGAGAGAGATGCTCCCTGAAAACAGCCAGGACCATCAGCTAAGGTTAGCGGATATCTTACCTTTATTTGTGGTCTTATCTTTAGATCTTATGACCTATCGGTGCCTGGCCCCTGTGCTTTACCGCCTTTCCCACCTCCTAATAACGGTGCTACTCTGCATAGGTAGATGTTATTCGGGTAAGTTGAACGCAGTAGACTCCTCCCCCACAGTAGTGTGGGTCGGGTCTACTAGTGAATACTTACCCAAATAACACTCCCGCCCACCTCCCCACTTCACAGCTCCTGTATTGGAGCGCTCCAAAAAAGAAGGGTGATCTCGGGCGCGGCACCGCTAGGCATTGTGGGATATAGAGGGCGCACTCCAGTTGATCAAAAGCTTAGCGTGATATCTAACAATACTAGGGAAATATGCATAGGTAGATGTTATTTGGGTAAGTATTCACTAGTAGACCTGACCCACACTACTGTGGGGGAGGATTTATACTCGTAGATGGTAGCGAGTACATTGTACAGTAGGCTTGCCTGCCGATATTTTTCTGGTGATTATCAACCACTTGTCATATCAAAGCTATGTAAAAACAAATGTACAACGCTTTTCAAGTCCGCATTTTGACTTGTTTTCGACATTCAATCTCGCTGAATGTTAATGTGGTGATGGCTCTATCAATATCAATTTAAGCATGGAGGGTTCCTCTATGATTATAAGCAACGCTTTGTTGACGGCGCAACAAATTTGCGCAAGATTTGAAATTAAATCGGACCGTCCGAAGTATCACCCAGGACACGTATGGATTTCCCTTTGAAAAGGAAAAAGAAGATTCCAACTACGAAACAGGCATTGCGGTTTGTTATTCATTGTAGCATAATTATATGGCTGCATAGGCCTATACTGTTTGGAATAGATTCTCCTCAATCGGATACTGAGCAGTATGTGGTGTCAATTCAACACTGCGATGTCTGACAGGAGTTTTGAAGCAGCTTGTTTTTGAGCAACGCATGTGCCAGGCACGTATTCAGTTCCAGGCAGGGTGTATCCATTAAGCACGTATTGGTACAGGGAACTTGACAAAGCTTCGGCGTGAAGTTCCCGGATGTCAAAGTCTGAAGGATTCAGCTTGGAACACACCATTTTCGCAGAGGTGTACACACCACTTCCGTTCAACAACTCACATAAATCGAAGGATAGAATGTCACTTTTCAATAACAAAACCCAAGTGAACAGAAAATACAATACAGATGTCATAAAATATGGCACTAAAAGCTAGGTTCCTTTTGTCAGGATTCTTGGCCTATTAATTTTTTTACCCCTCAAAATATGGCCCATTAACCCTTTTACCTACCCTGTATTTTCACAATGGTACGGAACACGCAACACGTGCGGCCACTTCGGCATATGCGAGTCTTGCGGAGCTTGACACGGCAAATACCGGGCCGTTCGAGCGAGGGTTCACGAGGGAGGGTTTACAAGTGCCTGAGTGTGCTGGCGAGTTTGAATGAGTGCGTTTGAGCGCTTACGAGACACTCAACAGTGCTCGTATCTCCTCGTACTCGCTCGCTCGTTCATGGGTTCTTACTTGCATTACTGTACTTCCTTGGTGTAGGAACTCTCCAGCTGCTCTATACTTTGTGGAATTTTAGAAGTGTATGCATCTCCATTCGCCTTTCCGGGACAGTACTTGATCTCCATGTTGTAGTCTGCAAGCTCTGCCACCTAGCGGTGCCCCCGTTGCATTTAGTTTGGCCTTAGAGAGGACGTACGTGAGTGGATTATTATCCGTGTACACTGTGATATACGTGGCATAGTATAGGTAGTCGCGCAAGTGCTCTGTTACTGCCCACTTGAGCGCAACAAATTCAAGTTTTCCTGAATGCATGTGGTAGTTTTCGGCTGGGGATAATGTCCGGGAACCATATCCAATGACTCGTGGTTTACCATCTTGTTTCTGGTAAAGGAGAGCTCTGAGTCCATCCTGGGATGCATTTGTGTGTAGAACAAAGGGGAGGGAGAAATCAGGATATGCCATGACTGGTGGCTGCCGCAGACAGTCAAGGATTGACTCCAGGGCGTCCTGATGTTTTGGCTCCCACACCACCGGGTCGTTCTTTCTCCTCTGGACTCTGCTCTTCTGTCCTCTTTGGTTTCCATGACGTCGGTCATATTTGGGTGAGCACTTGGCTTTGGTCTGGTCTTGCTTCAGAAGGTCATAAAGCACCAAAAGGCCGAGAACTTGTTGGACTCCAGTAACAGTTGAAGGCCACTTCTCCCTCAGTGCATCAATAGCAGATGTCTCTTTAGAATCCATACAGTGGCCATCACCTGAGACAACTCGACTAAGGAACTTTACTTGGGCTGGAAATAAAGAACACTTGAAGGGTCTCAATTTCATGCCATGCTCCTGCATGCGATGAAGAACCTTCTGCACTCTCTCAACGTGTCGTCGAGGTACAGTAGACCATACAAACTTTGTTGTTCAGGTCATCAAGGCAGGACTCCATATACCGTTGGTAGACAGCTGGGGCATTCCTGAGGGATAGGGGTGCTGTGGAAGAGCCTGTCCTTCTGGCCTGGCTAACCAACCTGATGATCCGGAACTCCTTCTGGGGCAATCCCATTATCTGATCTACTAGGATGGCCGTTGGGTTGGAAGTGGTGACCGGTGTGGCTGTGGTGGTCGGTCCTGGTGTTGGTGGTGCAACCGATGGGACTGGCAAGTCAGTGGGAGTGCCTGTTGTTCCTACGAGGAAGTGTAGATCTTTAAAGATTTTCTGCCCACTGTCCTCCATTTTCTTCAATGGCCTCACTGTTGAGGTGACGGGTCAGCCTTCTGATGAGGACCAGGCGGGTGTTCTCTGTGCTGGTTGTCTGTGCATTGACAATAAGGCTGTTGTCGACGTGGATTATGTTGACATCGTTGTTGACAAAGAAATATCCAGACATGTCGACAAGGTTTTTCGGTTGTCGACAAAAACAATGAAATCCAGTCTCTTAATGGCCATCTCTGAAAACGAGGGAACAAAAAGGGAACAAAAATTTCTAAAAATTGGTTTTGCTTATCCACGGCGCAAAACAATAGTTACTAAATATGTTTTTACCGATTGCATTTGCCATTATGATGTACAGTACAGTGTACAAACTGTACAGCACACGTTTCTATGGCCAGTTGTCAGCAGTACAGTAGCTGGTGTACGTTGACGCAACGCATACATTTAATACACGTGTGTACTGGATACCGATGCAATGCAGAGATTGAGGGAAGGATCGAGAAATGAGATCGCACATGCATCGCGGACGGTACCTACAAGGTAGCCGTGTATTTTGGCCAAAAATCTCGGCAGCCGCGCATTTTATTTCGTTGAAAAACAGACCCGAGGTACATATGTACATCAGAAAAAGGGCCTCCTTTTGCCGCATACGTTCTAGCTTTTTCTGAATGTATGGCCCAATACGTGGCTGGGTTTTTGGGCCCAATACGTGGCTACCTTTAGCTAGGTGCAGACGGTGACGTCTTTTCTTTTCAGTGAAACTATCTGGTTGTCCAACTTCCATGTGCATAACTAATAGGAAAACCACTGGTGCTGCTGTGCAACAAATTCATAAATATTCATTATTTATTTCAGTGAGAATGCACGCATCGACAATCGATGACGTCATGAATAAACAATGAGCAGTTGCTTTTTTATGATTTTTTAAGGAAATTACGATGGTAACACACAATATCGGCACAAAAAAGATTTTGTGATGTATAATCTTAAATACAAAAGCCATTAAATATGAAATTTGATTGAAATTAAGATTATCCATGAAAACAAATTTCACAACCATGGAGGTTTGACATTCGTTCAGTAATTAAAAATAGTTCCAACACAGTTACCACTGACTTCTGACTAAAAAGAGTCTCTGTCGCGACAATGTCGACATCCGCATAAAATTATGGCGACATGTCGACAAGAATTTTTTTTCACAACAATAGCCTTAGTTGACACCCAGCTTCTCACACGCCTGCTGTAGCTGCTCTCCTTGTTGCAGTTGGCCAAGCTGGCTGACCACCCTTTGCTGCAACTCCAGCAAACTCTCCATGGTCCCGTTCCCGCTGTAGTCAGATCAATTGCGTGGTTGGGCCAGTGATTGATGTCTCCAGCTGCTTCCAGTTCTACCTGGTGTCTTTATACTGCCAGTCACTCTGGTAGGCCATCATCTGCAAATCAGGGATGTTCTAGGTGGTGTCTGATCAGCTGCATAAAGATTTATGTGGTCCTGGCAAGGTCACCAGATTTGTTACCATCTAATCATCTGATTCTGGTAATGTTGTGTTCACTGTATTGGCAAAGACAATGGATGGTCTGAATGCACACAGTCGCTTTGCTTAATAACAATGTGAAAGTGTAGTTTAATCAACCAATGATCAAACAATGGAGTAAAACATGCTCACTACATACATACATGCAGGTCTACTCTAAGGTCAATTTCCTTACTGGCTACCACAGTCGTAGCTCTCACGCCCTAGAAACATAACTTCCCACTTTGTACACAAAGCAGAACTCTCAGGGAAACACCTGCAGTCGAGTTAAGAAGAGTAACTCGTCCTAACTTAGGACGCGTCCTGAGAACGATTTCACCAAAGATAAGAAGGGTTTAACACGTCCTAAATACCTTGACAACGGGGCAGAACCCTTCCTAACTTAAGATCGGTCTGTGGATCGTCTTAGCAATTGATTTTGTGTTATAAATAATTGACTATGCGTACGTACGTACGTTGCTAGCTAGATGCAATGGCACTGCTACTGTTGACCGACTACGAAGCAAGACGGGCATCGCAAAGAGAATTAACGTCTCTTTCGCGACAGACAGAATCCTTTGGATAGTTTACGTGACGATGAAATATTCCGTAGATGGGGATCATGCAACTTGTAGACAGGGTTGGTGATCACATAGGCCTAATGCATGAAACTCGGGTAATTTAATTACCACTATGGCACTATATAAACAGTTGTTTATAATTGTTCTTAGTATCGACTGTCATTAATGATATTATGCAAACCGCCCGCAAGCGTTTTGTTTATGAGCTTGCAGACGACATCTTTTCACCAAATTTGTTTGGAGCCAAAAAGTTGTCCCTGTTCGCTCGCCAATCAGCCATCTTGAAATCAAAGAAGCTCCGACGGCTGCTTCAGCAACGCGGCAAAATCTATCTCAAATACATGAAATAGTTGTCGCAATATGGTGCTCATGCAAATTTAGCCTCGTTCACTATTTATCAGACGGTTTTATTATATTCCCGATGCGTCTTGCTTAAGACGCGTATCGTGAAATCGATCTTAGGATCGATCTTAAAAAAAGACTGATCTTAGAGCTAGGACTCTTCCTAAATCCTAGGATCGGTCTCAAGTTAGGAAGAGTTTCGTGAAATCGACCACTGGTCCCTTGGCGAAAACTGCTTATCTCAGCCTTTAGCCAGTACCCTTGTTGCTATAACAACCTACACCAGTGTGGGTCTCCACTCCAGCTCAAGGAATGACCTCAGGGGGTACAGCACTCCCCCAGTGTTCCCACACTGTAACAGCTGGTCCTATCTACATGCACATGTATAAATGGACCATTGCCCTACCCACCCTCAATAGCTGGGATGAAACTTGTCTGTATATATCCGGAAATCCGGATATTGGCACGGCAGAACATGTTTCCCGTTTTTTCCAGGTTTTTTTTCTTCAATTTTTTCCGGATCAGCGCCGCTATTAATACTGTAAGAAAAATAGTCAATACAATTTGCAAGCAGAACGGGCAGCGCGTCACAATTGACGTGAGTAGTCTCCACCACAGGTCCATCAGACATAACCCTCGGACACGGCTTACACATAGGGCTTACACGCTTGCAAAATTTGTATAAAAGACCGCCCCCTTCTGTTTTGGGTAACAAAAACGCCTTGAACAAAGACTAGAACCTGGATCTTGTGCGCACGTGTTTCGCTATGCATACATGTACCACTCACTATGGACGTTGTGTGTATTCTGCATATATGTGAATTTTGAGTGCGTCAACTTCAACGCGTCAACGGAATATCTGCCATCATGTACAAAATGGTCGATCGGTCACACAATTTGAAGGACATCTGGACAGTTTTTTGTTGGAAATGGTTAAAGGAGAAGGATGATTTTTTGTAACAGCGATTTTTTGTCGGATTACATACAGAAAATAGACCAGCCGGGATACACAATATTGTTTGTGGTGCAACGATATACGTACACTACAGCTCCTCCGGTAACCTTTAATCACATTAAATAGGTGTCAAGGTGGTTTAGTTTCCTTTTATTTGGTGATATTTGATGGTTTTAGGATTTTTCCAGATATTTTGGAAATTTGGAGTTTCATCCCTGCAACAAGCACAGCTACATTGATTACACTATGCAGAGACACTGCTCTGAACTAGCATACTTTAGATTCCAACACACAGTCTTCTAAATCTAAAGTCTCAATGCAGTATCAATAATTTCAACCAGTCAACCACTGGACTCTAAGCATTACTATTTCAACTTCATTTGTCCAAACCAAAGATCTTATAGATAGCCTACTCTTCCGAGATCACACGCATCCGGGTGAAGTACGCACTGGCCACCATTTTAGTAAGCAAAGTCGCATACATTCTCTCCATTTCGTGGACACATCACATCAAAAATTATCACATTCTGTAATAACTTTTTTTTACTGTTTGTGACTCTCTCGCTTCATTTCCAGAGTGCCGAAAGCAAACGACAGATTCCGTTGCTTACTAAAAATAAAATGGCGTTTAGTGCGTACTACACCTTTTGCACGGAGTAGTCCATCTTGCGCACTTTGCGCGCTATAAGATCTTTGGTCCAAATTATACAATGTACTTTCTTTACTGTCTTGGAAACTTTGCTGACTAGCTAAGTGAATTCAGCAAAGTGTGCATGCGTGGCAGTGCCACACTGTAGATATTGTACTGTGCAACGAACAAACATGCCAAATTTTGTTTTGTTGCATGCATGGACGTATATTTATACGTCCGTGGTTGCATGGGGTATTAAACCCCACATGCACAGGCAGCGCCGTCTCAAGTTCAGTACAGGCACAAGAAACATGGCAAATTCTCTTGCTGTAGGCACATAATTTGCTTGTCTTGAAGCAATATCCCTGTCATTATCGGAATGGAAAAAGGTGTCTTTTACAATCATGTATATAAGATGCTCTCGCAGGGTGAGATCGACAAAAAACGGGTCCCTAACAAAGTCGTCAGCGATGCACTGTACTACGATGTCGACTTCGCGTGCGTGCATGTGGCGGCAGAAAATACGAGGTCATTCGATTTTTCTGAGGGAGGTTTAAAAGACCACTATACAAATTATAAAACTATTGTACTTACAAATCAACATTGTAATTTTCTTTAATCAAATAGTGGCAACAAATAATGACGAATGTATCATGCAAATGCAACAAATCAAGATCAAGAACGACTGCCGGACGGCAGCGTCGCCAGCTAACATCGCGCTTCCAAAGTCAGTGCGGGCCAGAAGCACTAGTTTCGTGGTTCAATCCGGCTTATGTCCTCGCGCTTGCGCAGTTGGATTGCCGTAACTATAGAAAATGGAAACTGTGTTACGGCTGCCGTAACAATATCCACTGCGTCACAAAAGTAAGTGAGGCGCTTGCGGCTGCTGGATTCGAGAAGTCAGCAATACAGTGCCGTGACACACCGCAATGCATTATGGGGGTTTCTGATTGAACCCGTGTGGAAAGTTCGATGCCGTGTGTAGTGTGAAACAATCACGCATTACACGGGTCGAAACATTATACGGGTTGAGAAAATGCCGGTGTGGCGTTGCGTAGTGTGAAATAGCGGCGAGAGTGACCCGTGTTGAATTCAACACGGGTCGGACCCATGTCGGACCCATGTCGGACCCATGTCGGACCCATGTCGGACCCGTGTAAGTTTCAACACGTGTTGAACGTTCATAGTGTGAAAAGGGCTAATGTGAAAGTGGCTGTGCACATTCAACACACACTCTCCTTTGCCTGGGGCAATACCAACCAAATTATGGGGTGTACATTTTCTCATTCTGGAGTGGCTATACTACACAGGGGTTCTACACAGTGCTTTACCCTGTAACCTTCTTGAATAAAAATGCAGGATTTGAAACCAGAAATTTGTGTTTTACTTGCACTGAGTATCATAGATATAACATTATGTTTGCGTCAAGGAGAATGTAATTCAAAGAGGTTTTGCCCTTACTCGACATGGTAAACACTGAATGCTCAGTGCTTTGCCCGGTGCCTGATAAAAATATTTCAGGCAGCTCGGGCGGGATTCGAACCAGCGACTCCCAAATTCTAGTACGGACGTCTTAACCACTGAACCACCGAGCTGGTCGAGGTCGTGTGGTGGATTCGAATAATGTATAGCGGCGGGTACCGCGTTGCATCATAGATATAACATAATGTTTGCGTCGAGGAGAATGTATTTCAAAGAGGTTTTGCCCTTACTCGACGTGGTAAACACTGAATGCTCAGTGCTTTGCCCAGTGCCTGGTAAAAATATTTCAGGCAGCTCGGGTGGGATTCGAACCCGCGACTCCCAAATTCTAGTACGGACGTCTTAACCACTGGACCACCGAGCTGGTCGAGGTCGTGTGGTGGATTCGAATAATGTATAGCGGCGGGTACCGCGTTGCATCATAGATATAACATAATGTTTGCGTCGAGGAGAATGTAATTCAAAGAGGTTTTGCCCTTACTCGACTTGGTAAACACTGAATGCTCTGTGCTTTGCCCGGTGCCTGATAAAAATATTTCAGGCAGCTCGGGCGGGATTCGAACCCGCGACTCCTGAATTCTAGTTAGGACGTCTTAACCACTGGACCACCGAGCTGGTCAAGGTCGTGTGGTGGATTCGAATAATGTATAGCGGCGGGTACTGCGTTGCATCATAGATATAACATAATGTTTGCGTCGAGGAGAATGTAATTCAAAGAAGTTTTGCCCTTACTCGACGTGGTAAACACTGAATGCTCAGTGCTTTGCCCGGTGCCTGATAAAAATATTTCAGGCAGCTCGGGTGGGATTCGAACCCGCGACTCCCAAATTCTAGTACGGACGTCTTAACCACTGGACCACCGAGCTGGTCGAGGTCGTGTGGTGGATTCGAATAATGTATAGCGGCGGGTACCGCGTTGCATCATAGATATAACATAATGTTTGCGTCGAGGAGAATGTAATTCAAAGAGGTTTTGCCCTTACTCGACTTGGTAAACACTGAATGCTCTGTGCTTTGCCCAGTGCCTGATAAAAATATTTCAGGCAGCTCGGGCGGGATATGAACCCGCAACTCCCGAATTCTAGTACGGACGTCTTAACCACTGGACCACCGAGCTGGTGAAGGTCGTGTGGTGGATTCGAATAATGTATAGCGGCGGGTACCGCGTTGCATCATAGATATAACATAATGTTTGCGTCGAGGAGAATGTAATTCAAAGAGGTTTTGCCCTTACTCGACGTAGTAAACACTGAATGCTCAGTGCTTTGCCCGGTGCCTGATAAAAATATTTCAGGCAGCTCGGGCGGGATATGAACCCGCAACTCCCGAATTCTAGTACGGACGTCTTAACCACTGGACCACCGAGCTGGTCGAGGTCGTGTGGTGGATTCGAATAATGTATAGCGGCGGGTACCGCGTTGCATCATAGCTATAACATAATGTTTGCGTTGAGGAGAATGTAATTCAAAGAGGTTTTGCCCTTACTCGACGTAGTAAACACTGAATGCTCAGTGCTTTGCCTGGTGCCTGATAAAAATATTTCAGGCAGCTCGGGCGGGATTCGAACCCGCGACTCCCGAATTCTAGTACGGACGTGTTAACCACTGGACCACCGGGCTGGTCGAGGTCGTGCACTGAGTATAGAAACAATTCCCAACAATAACATGTACCCATAGTGATGTATGTACATCAATTCCTTATGAACTGTCTCTCTTCAAAAATGAATACATAATGTAACGGACGGAGCAACAGGTAGTTCCAGAGGGCCCTCCAGGGTTTTAATGAATAATTAAATTTTAAAATTTAGTGGGCCTGACGTTTCGATCCTAGCAGGACCTTTCTCAAAGGCAGAGTGACAAGGACAAAACAGACACATGTACACAAAGGAAGGGGGAGAGAGTGAATAGGACACGGATGAGAAACAAAGGACAAAGAGTGAAGCTGGTAGGGAGAGATCAAAGGGAAGGGGAAGGAGTAAGGTAGGGATTAGTGAGAGGAGGGGGAAAGATCAAAGAGAAGGGCAAGGAGTAGGGTAGGGATTAATAATTAAATTATTACAATATACAGTGTATGAATAAACAGAAGGAAATGAAGCTAACATAATTTGGACAAGAAAACCCCATGAAATAAACTGGAAAAACACAGGACAGGGAAGGAGAAGGAGAGGAGGGAGTAGAAAGCAAAGGGGAGAAGTGACAAAATATACAGCTGCCTGTACAGTAAGGTGGTGGCTCAGTGGCTGGTGTGGCCTGCACTAAAAATGCAGAAATGAAATAAATAAAGTACCAGAAAGTGGCTGAGGGTTGCCAATCAAACATAAGGAGTATACTTAACTCAATCTTGAAATGATGAAACGGAAGAACCCTCAACAGAAAGCAGTTGCCCCAACCTCCTCAGATGGTGGTAGATGTGACTGGCCAACGCCCATGCACTGCCACCAGGGTTTTATACCCAACCATTACCCCTTGAATGCTTATGCTAATCAGCAACCCTCCTCCCAGTTCCTTCCCACTCAAAGTTACAATTTCCCAACAATAGCGACTCTACTGGCCCCTGCCAGAGAGTCAAAAGGAATGCCAGGGGTGGGGGAAAAACTCCCTCCCATTGCGGGCTTAATCCCTTTGTGAGGATTACAATAATTAGGCAAATAGATTTGTAAGGAATCTGGAACATAGGTTTTCATATATATTTCTTTATTTTATTTCTTTTCATTTAAGAGACCAGAGACAAAATAAGGGAACCATTCTAAAGTGCTCTGTTGATTACATCATGAAACTTCAAAGAGAACAATCGAAATTCAAGGCTGCTGAAGATCGTCAAAAGAAACTTCAATCTGTTAACAGACGGATGATGCTAAGGATACAGGTATGCAAACAATTTATTAACTTTTAACAGGAATCATATTTAATAAAAAAAAAAGGACTACATATTATGTATGTTTATGTTATACACTCCGTGTACTTTTTTATACAGTGTAAATCATTTTGGCCAAACTTGGCCAAAACAATGTCTCTATTGTCCTGTCTTATACAAATTGTTTGCGGGAGTGTTTCACGCAGTGCTACATGTACAGTAATGGTCTTGTATTCTTACCGATGCATGTATATCACAAAGTACGGTTCAGACAGCGTTTTGAATTCGCCATTGCATAGAACCCATGCTGAAATTATTCACAGTAACCTTGAAAAGTTCATGATGTCAACACGTGTCACGTGACACCGCTTAAAAGGGGCAAATTTCAAACGCCATTTTTAGCAAAAATACAAGTTCGGATTGATCCTGTTTTACACTATATCTACACTGTAAGTTGGGAAAGGGTGAATCCAAAAATTGCCATCATTTCAGTTTGACGTCATCTCATGAATATTAATGAGGTAATGAAAATTTAATTTTTTTACATTCAATTGAGCATATTTTACCAACACTGCAAGATTTTTTTCATTTTTTCTTATATTTATTGGGAATAGCATTTAGAAACACCTTCTGAAGCCAAAATGACATTAAGCAATCATGATGTCATCAAAATGCGAATTTTCAAAACACATATAAGCCATTGGCCAATGACCTTGAAACTTTGTGGGAAGATAGATATTGAACCACTCATTCAAAATAACAAGTATGGCATGAATCGGTTATTGTTTCAAATGATTATGAATTTTTGAATATTATAATAATAAAGTCCCATAGACTTTATGCACAAAATGTGTGTGTGCATTCCGGGTTAGGATTGGAAGGTATGGGTGTTATATTTGGCATGTATCTAAGTTGGGAAAAGGTGTATCCAAAAAATGACCCTTTTAGCGATTGTGACATCATCTTATGAATATTAATGAGATCATGAACTTTTCATATTATTTTATATAAGCCATTGGCCAATGACCTTGAAACTTGGTGGGCAGGTAGTTATTGAACGACAAAATCTTAAATTTGGCATTAATTGGTCATTGTTTCGAATTTTTATGAATATTTAAATAATATAATATCATCAAGTCCCATTGACTTAGTGCAAAACAGACATAGACATTTTGTCGCCAAAATGCCACAGACTTTGTACATGGGTTTGTGGAAGCCATTTTTGCCATTGAAAAAGCTTCTTCTTTTTCAAACTTGGCAAATGCATAGAACCAATGCTGAAATTATGCACAGTAGTCTTGACTTGAAAAGTTCATGACGTCACCACGTGTCACGTGAAAGCGCTTTAACCCCATGCATAGGGAGGGTGTCTATAGCCGCTCAGGGAGTTTCAAAATTTTGACGCCGCTATTGTCCAAACTGTAGACAAAGACTAATATTTTCAGCAATATTTATCATGACAAACCGTTTTTGCTGCATGTACATGTATGTTGCTGCATGAATTGCCAGATCAGCGGTAACAATGGTGCTTTTGTGGGGCTTCATTGTGAACAATCGAGGGTCTGCCCGCTACTACAAGAGACAGTGTGCTGGCCTGCCCCACAACCAATGCGGTCACCGTACAGACTATGGAATGCACCCGCTGCCCTTTACCTCAAATTGCACTCTCTGTTGAGGCCGTCCAGCTGGATCCTCTGTCCGCTGGAGTGCAGGTATGTTTGCGGTAGAAGGGTTGCAGCACACAAAGTTCTCGGAGTAGATGAAACAACACACAAATGGCCCATCTTTGAGGGTTGATAATCCCTTGACAAAAGCGTCCTGTTTTGCAACATTGATTCACTGATACCCCTCAGCCACAGTCGGGTGTGAGCACTGGCAGTCCCGCTGGCGGAGTTGGGAGCCAAGTTGGGTCTCCCCCCTGCCCGTCGATAGCGGGACAACCAAACCAAGGACCAGCACAGGCAAGGGCAGGCCGGCCCAGACTGCCATGGCTAAGGTCAAGAAGGGTTGCCAGGGAAAACGAAACATGGCGGCGGTCTGTCTCGCTCCCCTTAATCCTCCCCCGAATGTGCGGCGGGCCGGCATGACTGGTGGTCACGGTTCAATGAACCCCGGGATCCTGCGCCCCTCAGACACAGTGGCATTCCATACCGAGTACCGTGAGGGGCTTTTGTCCGACCTCCCCGAGCAGTCTCCCAGCCCACGTGGCTCGGAGCGCTATCAGGGGGGTGGTTACAGCTCAATGGGCCCGGACACTCCAGTACTGTGACATCACCCACAGGGCTCTTGTCCGGATTTCCTGAACGGGCAATAGTCTCCAAGCCTATGGCCTGGGGCTTGGAGTGCAGCCAGCTAGGGGGGATGCGAGCATTCTCAAGCAGGTCCCGCACTGTCTGTAGGGGCCACCTAGCTCGGTGTTCTTGCACTCGGGGGAACTCTCCGTAGTTTCTGGGTTTACTTGTTGCTCGGGGATCCCTGCATCTGGAGCCTCTTCTGATTTGTCTGCTGTGATTTCTCCTACCCGGCAAGCCACAAACGAATGAAATGACTTTGACTGTCCACAGAGCCAACTGATGGCAGTCAAACTTGCTCCATGAAGGGAAACTTCTGGCAGAGGTCTTTTCCTCTTGAAACTGTTTCGGATTAGGCATCGTGGGATCTCGATGTTAACTGCCTCCAGTAGGTCACTGGTAATACTCTTTAGCATACTGCATAGTTCTGGCCTGTCATTCAGCGGGATGTCCCAATCTATGCTTATCTGCCAGAGCTTTTGGAGCATGATCTTAGGACATATGACGACTCCAGCAAGCATCCCAAAAACATCATAGAATGATGACGTCCATGCTAATATCTTGCACTTTGTAGGGACTTGATCAGACAGTATTGTCACTGCTTTCACGCTCAATGTGTCAGAGGAAAGATGAGCCGGATGCTGCTACACTGATGTAGTTGACGAGTGGTGCAGTGTTGGCTGCTGGACCACCCTGGATGAACCAACCAAGTAGACATCATACTGCAACCGGGTCATCTGATCTGCTGCCTCTGATGAATTCCTCCCATACCGTGAGTTGTGAGTTGTCGACACCGAGTAGAATGCCGATGACCGAAGATGGAGCTGCGTCGATCTCAACATTTGTCAAATGTCCATATGTCTGAAGGTGATCTTGGAGAATGACAGGTGAATCACCACAGGGCTTCTCGATATCAGTGACAGTTATTGGGCAGGTAAAACTTCCGCTTATATTCCCAATCTCACAGTTCAAGATCCTCAGCTTTTGCTTGATCTGATCGCCACCAGCAAGACTGAGCTCATGGTCTTGGAAGACGTCGTCCACCTTCCTCGGGAAGATTCCTGTCCTCACCAGTGTTGCTTGGCTTCCTCCATCCAGAAGGATGCGCACAAGCTGTCGCTTGTTGCCACATCGGAGGTTACCCATTACTGTGGGCAGGGTAGCGTGAAACTTTCCAGCAGTAACGGTTGGCGAGGACTTCATCGTGCTGTTGGACTGGTCCGACCTCAAATTGTTAGCATGGTTTGTTGGGTAGCTGTGCATGTATTGGTCACTTTTATTCCCATTGACCTTGGGGCAGATGGAGGCAAAATACTCATCACTCCCACATGTGTGGATCCAGCATGGTGCTATGAATTGGCACTTTCGGAAGTCAAGGGGAGGCTTGCCTGCTATGCAATTGTTGTGACCACATCGGGTGGAGATGCTGTTCTCCTTCATGATGCTGAACTTCTCCTTCATCTGCAGGCCCCAAAATCTGTTACAAGTCTTCATGTAGTGGGTGTTCCAGTCCTTGTGCAACGTACACTTAGGGGAATCTGGTCGGGAACCTTTCCCTTGCTTCCAATGTGAGTTGACGGAGACTGCATTGGCTGATCTAGTCATCCTGTCATCCTTGTGTGGCATTTCTGTCATTTGCTACTCAACAGTCAACATCATCCGACTGTTCAGCTCCCCTGAAAGACCAACTATCTCTGCTTGTGTCTCAAACGTCTGGAGTGTCTGGACAAATCGTCTCATGGCGGACAGGTTGACCTTCCCCTTGATCTCGTACGGCTTCAACTCGCTGAGCTGCTTTAGCAGGCTATCGACTATCTTGTCTTCATCCCCGTAACATTCATCCAACACCTGCCAAGCACGTTGAACATTGATACAACCTTTAATCATGTTGCGCTCCCTGCTATTCGCCATTGCTTCAGTAAGCTGGTAAAAAGACCGTCCCTCCCTTCCAAATTGCCTGCACAGTGGATGAAAAGATTCTTAAATCGTTTTAAGTCCTTCAGATCCCCGCTGAAAGTTGGAAATTTCATCCGTGCCATCTTTGGGGTAGCCAACGATGAGGAGAATGTTGTGTGCAGTGGTGTGGGTGGAGTTTGGCTTGGCATCAGCGTCGAGATTCCTGTGCTCACAGGCATGGAAGGTTCTGGTGACGCGAAAGGCATTGGAGGAGTCATGGCTGCACCCACATTGCTTGAGGGTTGAGGGGAATGATCCATGGCACGTCTTGCCTGGACAAGGACTTGAACAAAATCCTCCTCACATTCAGTCATCCACTCCTCTTCTTCCTCAAATGGAGTCCATGGAGTCAATTAACCACTTTGCGCCGGTGGTTTTTCAGCGCCGATGACCGCCATACGGAGGTTTTTGAACAAATGCATCATTTTAAAATCTCGCCAAAACAATCGGAACAATATATTTCTGTGACATAAATCGATAAGGGTATACTATGGGTACAACAGAGTAAAACCTGGCACAATTCGGACGTCGTTGTGGCTTTTGTCAAGAGATTATCCGTTCGAAAAAGGGCCCATTGTGCGTCATCAATGGACCGTAACGGACTTGTGTGTGTGTGTGCGTGTACGGTGCTGTCAATCCCTGACTGCAGACTACAGCCTCCACTCCAGGCAGTCAAATCTTCAAGTTGGTCAGCCACAACCGAGCGTACAGATTGCGGTGAAGAATGTGGGTGGAATTCCACTGCCTGACCAACGACTGTTGGGCTGTGTTGCATGCCAACACAATGTCCCCCGCGTGCTTTTAGAGGCAGTGCGGTATCCCTCGATCATCCACAGTGAAGGTCCCAATTACTGCTGCTTATCTTGCAATTCATGTGGCAACTTGCGTCAAAAAGGGTCTTTGTACTGATTCGTATTGCTTCTAAGCTGAAAAGAGTCTTTGTTTAAAATGTGGACAATAGTGGTGTACGGATTCGGAGGGCCCCGTCGCATAGTCACACAAGCGGAGTTCCGATTTCGAAGGTCCCCGCACGATGTGGTTAAGTTTGGAAAGTTTAATTTAAGACTTTTTAAGACTTTTTAATGACCCGTGGACACCATGTGTTACAGAAAAAACCCATTGTAAGGCACCCTTGTGTATTATGTTTTACCCTGTTAATAATAAAAGACAGCTCTGTCCCAACAATTGCTTAATTCAGTACTAAGAAAACAGCCTTTGTTAATTGCATAAACATCTGATGTGGATTTTCAATGTGAAACAACTATGATCCCAGAAGATACATTTAATAGTTAATAGTGAAATGCATAATGACTGACACCCCACCTCAGCAAAGACTAGTTGACTATTTAGGAAGGCCACCATCTAAGGACTGGATAGCTCAGATTGTCATGCTTTTACCTTTTTTGCTTGAGGAGCCTTATTGAGGCTGATTTAAAGACTAAATCGGGAGGAGAGTTCTCACACGTTTTTTCATAGCAGTTTGCTTCTGAATTCTCGTCCTCATTTCGTGTCGCTCTTTAACCTCCAGAGCCGTTTATTTTCTAGGAATTTACATCTAGTTTGTAAGGTATGTTTTTCTGATTTCTCTAATCCTTTCTTGACCCCTTGGGAGTTCTTGGGGTTGTGATTTCGTGATCCTTCAAACCATCGAGATCGAACTGTTCACGTTATCGTATGTTATATACTTGTACATGTATATATTTTTTCTTGCTGTGTCGATTGAGGATTTCGGTGCCCCTATAGCTTTGAGTAACTACTCAGAAGTGATTATTTGCTAGTGTTCTTTTTTGCTGGGGTTTTGAACTTTTGATTCTTGTTGTGGATCCTGTTGATAGGGGAAATGACGTTTTGTTTGGCGCTTAATGGAACTATATTTTGGAGTGTAGGCATAGGAGGATTAGGATCAGGCTTGATCACGCACAGTTCAGTGGCAGAGTGATATTTTTTCTGTGGTTGTTTGTGATTAGTCCTTTGCAGTTTGCAGTCTCTTTCCAGGTGGGTTAATTTTCTATGTAGGACTTAAAATTTAGTGGGCCTGACGTTTCGATCCTAGCAGGACCTTTCTCAAAAAGCTTTTTGAGAAAGGTCCTGCTAGGATCGAAACGTCAGGCCCACTAAATTTTAAGATTTATATTTTGGTAATTTTAGTCAGTAAGCAGTTTGCAACATTTTTGTATATCACCCCCCATTTCTATGTAGGAGTTGGAAGTGCCTAAAAGTGCTAAGATTTTGATTGTTTCAGCTTCTTGATGACGGATACTGGTATTCTTGATGATGGAAAGTGCATGCTTTCAAGTAAGCTTGGGCGGTTTGGGAAAAATCAAAACCGAAAAAACCACCGGACCCTTGACTTGGTTAAACCATGGTTAGACCGTAAAACCATTTTTGTTTTGTTTTTTAATGAAAAAGAAAAGAAAACAAAAGAAAATCACACACAGTTCAAACGATAAAGAAAGAACCCCATTATTATCCCAATCCATTTGTTTGGTTTCGGTGGTAAAGTAAATTGTTGTTTTTTTGTAGTGTGCCGCAGTAATAAACCGTCTTGCAAATAGTAGTAGTATTCTTTTGGAAGTTCCGATCATGCTTGAGTAGTGCAGCGTATGCGTATGCAGCCATGCAGCCACTGTGCATACATGCAGTTTGCAGTATACAGTGTGTGTAAAGACGTGTTGTGTCATGTTACAGTGCAGCGCGTAGGCTGGTTTCGGCTCTACTTGTCCTGTAGTGTTCCTATGGCGTTACATAGAGGCGGACACCACACCTAGACTGGCCATCCTTGCTAACGTCGCAAAGGGAAATCGGTCATAACTAAACTGATCTACTTTCATCATTTGTCTCCGAATGTTGTTCCCGCGTACACATGTAATTCAATATTATTCCTTTTGTCATTAATTTTGATAGTGGTATAGATAGAAAGAAGAGAATATAATTTAAGTGTCAAATTTGCAGATTCGGACAATTTTTACAGGATGCACTCAGCGATAGAAAAATGCGAGTTTTACTCTTTTTTTCTCCTCCATTTTGGCTCTATCTATACCGCGACGCCACATGGAGCAATTTTGCCAAAATTATATGTAATTTTCAACTTTTGATATCTCAACAAATAAATGACAAATCCTTCTAAAAATGTCTACAATTCTAGAAAATACATTTCTTACGAGAAACTCGAAACATCGCTGGTACAGCTGTAATAAACATTAGTTTATTTGTAAGAAAACAACTGTAAGGACTGGTGGAAGTCTACTAATCAATGCACACGTGCCGAGTGCAAGCCAACTGGATCGTTCAGCGGTCTTTCACAACGACAAACGATCAGCCTCAATGTAAATTAATGTGTATGCACATGCACAGCGTGCACAAATCATGAGGACGAGTACGATCCCAAAATACTTTTTAGTGTAGATTTGGTCAGCAAATGCCTTTAAAAAAAGGGGGGATTAAAATTTCACTGTTTTTGAAAAATCTAAACTGAAAAACTGCCCAAGCCTACTTTCAAGTTGACACGATGGGAAAGTGCAAATTTGTATATATTCATTTTTATTGGTCTTAAATTCAAATAAAGGTGCCATTGAAAATGTCTTTAAAAAGTCTTAAATTTGACTTGCTGAAATCTGCAGATACCATGTAACATGTTGCTAGTCTATCAAGGTCCTAATTTGGTCTTGCCCCCTCTGCTAGTTTCATAGACAGTCTAAGAATAAGATGGTAGAGTAAAGGGTTATGATGTCTTTATGTTCAGACAAGGGGCTGGCTTCGGTGCTATTTTGTTAATGTCCTCAGCAAGGATTTGACTACCTGACCACAAACCTCCCCAAACACTTAATACGTTCATACACTACTGGCAATTGTGAACTGGGGCCACAGCAGGGCAGGAAGAGCTGGAAATTTGGTATGATTTTTTTAATCACTGGTCTGACCTGGTGGCTCACATTTTCGGCTCCCACATATCATGTACATGTACCTGTTTATATGATCACATTTTGAGCATAACTAGTATGACAGGTAGAAATGAAGCTAACAGAGATGTTGTACATTCAACTGACTACATGTAGTTCTTTAATGGTGAAGCATAGCTAAAACAAAACCCCTAGCCTGGAAGAAATACCGGTAGAAGTGTCCTGACACTACGAATCTGAACACCGTGAAAATGCAGTTTCGCCGTGAAATCACCGTGAGCGATTTTTCTCACGGCAAATTAAGCCCTTTTTCACGGCGTGAACTGGGTGACCTTACAGAAGAACAGCTCACGGTATTTTCACGGTGTTTTCATCGTGCACAAGCCCAGCTCCATTTCGGGACAATCATGATAAGGTTAGAATAGCCCAGGGATTTTTGTCACGCCTAATTGACTTCTGGACTGCCGACCGTGTGCCAGACTAACCACAGACAACCCCCCCCCCCCACTCCATATCCAGCCCAGGTCACCGACAAGCCTTGCTGGTATGGTATACCATTGGGCCATACGCATGCTAACTCCCTGCAATAACCATCACGCAGTGTTCCACGCGTACCATGTACTGATAAGGATGGTCGCGGCCGCCCACGAGCAGATAAACCGCCTTGCCGTGTCTAATTCCATGGAGCTACACATGTAATTCGGAGTTGAATCTCGAGCTACTTACAGTCTATGGTTACATAGGTTTCATTAAACTTTGGTCTACTGTAACATGTTGGGCTCGGTGCGATGCGAGAATGCTGCTTCATGAATAATTCTGTAGCCAACCGCAAGAGTTGAACATGGGGGGGGGGCTGGTAACTCGCGGTTAAGTTCTCCACATTAGCAGCGTGGCAGATCGTACACTTTCATTGGGCCAGTGGTCCCGTTTGGGGGTTATAGGCTATAGCTCCATGGTTTGCCGCACACAGTAAGGTTTTTATCCATGCGATGGAGCTACAGGCTGAGCTAACGGAACTCGAGAGATTTTTTGCTCAGCATGCAGATACCTCTCGTGTGCGGCTCCCTTTATGCACGCTGTCGACATGTTACTGGCGATTCGAAGCAAAGGGAAGCGCAGTACAAGGGAAGGGCTGTGAATTGGTCCGAATGGGCGCTGCGTGAGAATGTTCACGTCATGTGGGGGCGATTAGTCTTGGTTCAAGACTTCTGTTTTGACACTCATTACCGATTTGACGCACGATCTGGGCGTGTTCACCCGAGATAAGCTTAAAAATTTCCGTTTAATTTTGTAAACGGTTAGATTGTTATAATTAAGGTTAGGCCTAGGCGGGTTTTCGATTTTTTTCGATTTTGACTTGGAGACGGTTTTTCGGTTTAGTTTTTTTTTTAAACCGTGAAATTTTAACGACCTATGTTTTGTCCTTTACATGTGTTAAAGATGCAAATGTTTTGTGTCATAAATTTAAGGCATTTGCCGACCAAATCTGCTCTCAAAACGTTGAGGCTGTTCGTGTGGCGTGGTGCGAGATTGCCGTCCAGTAGACTCAACCAGGACGTGCGCAATGAATAGTTAATACTAATAGTAGACTTCCACCAGTCAGTCCAGTCCTTACACACTAATTTTCTAAGAAATAAACTAATGTTTATTACAGGTTACCAGCTTCTCCGTCAACAGAAATTTTGACGTTCCTCATAAGAAATGTGTTTCCTAGAATTCCAGAAAAAATGAGACGGGATTGTCTGTCATTTGTTAAGATATCGGAAGTTCAAAATTGCATGTTATTTTTGCAAAATCGCTCCGTACGGTCGCGCGCGGTACGTAATAATAATGCATGGGATACGGTACGTAGTAGAGCCCAAACAGCGGAGAAAAAAGGCAAACTCGTGTTTTTCGACTGCCGAGCGCACCCTGTTAAACTGAAACTGTAAGCATCGTCCAAATCAGTCGATATTAAACTAAGATTGAAGCCTATTTTCTCCTCTTTAGATACCACTGTCAATATTAAAGACGAAGGAACTTACTTCCTCCATGCCATAACTTATAAACGATTAATGTACATGCAATTTATTCAAACCGGTTATCACCGATTTCCCTTTGCGCGCGACGTTAGCAAGGTTGCGAAGTCTAGAACTGGTTTCCGCCTCTAGGAAACGCCTTAGTAATACTGAAGGATCACTGGGCCGAAACCAGACTACGCGCAGCAATGTGACATGACACAAATCTTTGCACATGCACAGTGCACGTGCACGCGGCCGCAAACCACCACGACTCGTACTCGACTCACGAGGCACTTTTCAAGTTTTCAAAACAATTTCTGCATAGATTTCAGGAAGAGGCAGTAATCAACTATAGCGCGGAGAGGAGAGGCATGCTTTGAAATTATCGTTTAGTTTTCTCAACAATTTTGTAACAAATGCAATCAAAACGAAAATCAACCATGCATTAATAATTAGATTGGACGCGATAAACCCAATTTATAATTATAGTGCTGCGTGATAAATATACTTAATTGTAGCAGATATGAACACCGTTTGGATCGGGAGAGCATACATTTGTTGTATGCATCTCCACGAGAGTTTCAACATGGAGGAATGGTTTCAAGAAGACCCTAACCCGAGACACAAAACTGGCAACATTATTTTGTAGAGACCTATGGCCTATGTGGCAAAATAATAATATGGCTAGAACTAGAAGAGAAAAAGAACAACTTGGAAAATCGATTATCACCCTTTTTGACAATTATGTGCATGGTGTGTAGTGTTCAGTACAACGACATACCCTTTTACCATTCTGTAGTGAAAAATGCATCCCTTTATGAACGATAGCCCAATGCATGCACAGTTCCTGTGACCATGCTGTGACCAGTACATGGCATGTACAAGTACATGTACATGTACATGTACATGTACATGTACTGTACAATACATGAACACACACAATCATTACTGTACTTTTACACACACGCTGCCTTCATTTAGGCGCACATAACACTTTCAGTCAGCGAATCTAAGTCGGTTATATAATCAGCTTGGCAGAAACAACAAGAACAGACCTGTGTGATACTGATAAATGCCCCTGCCTTGGAGGAAAAGGGGCAGAGAGTGGCCATACCACTTGGAGTTTTCCACTTAATCCTGAATCCTGATGGGTTCTCAATGATAATATTTTGTGATCACGTAACTGAAGATGGTATTCACGCGTTATCAATTCACTTCGATGTTTCAATCTAAGAAATATTACAGAGGAAATCTCGGCGGCCTCTAGTAATTCCATGAAACTTTGCATGACCTGAAGTGACATCTACTTCAATTATGCACAATCCTTACTCCAAATCCAATCATGCTTCACCCCTGTGAAACCACGGTGAAACATTATAATTATTGGACTTTGCCTTTTGGGCCTGAGAGGCCAGTGTACAACTCACGAAACATCATGACCTGAGCTGTCGCAACAACGTGATTAACTTAAAGTTAACGTGAACTGAACTTCAAAACAGAGCGATGAAATATCAGAAACTAAATAAACATTGTAAGAGTGTAGGCATGTTAGTTGACCAGCAAGCCAGTAGCTTCCACTGACCCTAGAATTTGTCACCACATCATAACTTACGCTTCAATTACAGCCCATGATTCCAAACTGACTAATCATTTCTTAATTGTGATACACCAAACTGTACTTTCAAACCACAACCTGTTGACTCAGGTTCTACACCACTCCTTTTTTTGTACCGTATATGTTTCATAACGACCCGCAGTATAATTAACTGTACAGTGTGCACTGAAAGTTGTTCCCTTCATCATTGCGGTGTACATGTACATGTACATGTACGTTATTAATGGGACTTGTGCACAGTGTATAGAGATACGAGTGCCTCTCTAGTATTGTGAAGGAGGTATTGCAGTGTTCCCGCATGATTCCCGATGCACAATCCCTAATCGTAGCTTTTTTTCTTCCCCTGAAAGAACTTGTTGCAACAGCATCCTAAATCACCTAATTGAGACCTACAAACTCATTTGGTGATTTTATGTGGGAAAATCACGTATAGGACTGCTTTCCTTCAATGTGTGTAAAACCAAGAAAATAATTTAGGTCTATAAGGGCATATATGCACATTAAAATTGGAACCTTGTGTTATTTGCATACCATATTATATTCACAAAAGTCCTGACTACATCACCAATCACACCCTTAAAGGAAAGACCAATAAACACATTTGCTGATTTGATGTGGAACAATCACTTTTAGGGATTGTAATACCATGTCTGCAGTGGTTAGACAGTATAGATTGATTTTTTTCCCCATTTTGGCCATGATAAAATGGCAACCTATGCTGACAATATCATGAAACTTGATGTGAGATGTCGCGTCAACATCCCCAATCACCTACCTGGAAAGCAAAGTGTAAAATTCCTTGGAACTTGATGTTAGTGTTCATGTCGCGACTACATCACCAATTACAGACTTCAAAAGGAAAACCCTACAAACAAACTTTGCTGATTTTGTGCAAAAAATTCTAGGGGGATTGCTATACAATAATGACTGCAGTAGTTAAGGAGACAGGAAATATTGATTGTTTGCCATTTTGGCCATAAAATTGCAACCCATACTAACAATATCATGAAATTTGATGTGAGGTGTCGCGACAACATCCCCAATCACATACTGAAAAAGGAAAGCCCTACCAACAAATTTGCTGATTTCATGTAGAAAAATCACTTGGGGGATTGCTCTACATTGATGACTGCATTGGTTGAGGAGACAGGAAAGACTGATTTTTTTTGCCCATGAAATTGCAACCCATGCTAACAATACCATGAAATTTGATGTGAGATGTCGCGACATCATCCCCTATCACATACTGAAAAGGAAAAAGCCTACAAACAAATTTGCTGATTTTATGGGAAAAAATCACTTGGGGGATTGTAATACAATTATGACTGCATTGGTTCAGGAGACAGCCAAATACTGGGTTTTTACCCCCATTTTGGCCATAAAATTGCAACCAATGCTAACAATATCATGAAATTTGATGTGAGATGTCGCGACAACATCCCTAATCACATACTTTAAAAGAAAATGCCTACAAATTTTTTTTCTGATTTTATGGGAAAAAATCACTAGGGGGATTGCTATACAATCATGACTGCAGTAGTTGGGGAGACAGGAAAAACTTATTTTGTGCCATTTTGCCCATAAAATTGCAACCCATGGTACTAAAAAGATCATGAAATTTGATGTGAGATGTTGCGACAGCATCCCCAAACACATACTTAAAAAGGAAAACCCTACAAACAATCTGCAAGGATCTCCTAAGTATAGCTAGCGCATTACTTCGAGAAGAAACCTCAGAAAATGCAAAGAAATTTGAGGGGCATGACATTTCAATTACGTTTGTCTTTTCTGCCAGATTCTGCACAATTCCCTTCGAAAAATGTCTGCTGGGATCATTCAAAACCTCAGGCTTTGCAAATTTGTGTGGTTTGCCCTTAAAGAGGCAGTGTCCTGGTGCTGGTTTGCTTCCTAATGCACTCGTAGGCACTAGCCTCATGAGGACACAGCAATAGACCCCCACTGTTGTTTATGTGATCGATGACAAGATAAGGCAATTACCACAGAGTACAGACAGTGCCTGGTTCAGTCCTAAATGGTTCCCTGGGGCATTGCTACCACTACTAGTGGAGCCACTAGTTGAAACATGACACTTTCCCTGAACACCTGTCCAGAGCCCACCAAGGACCTTGGTAGAACCCTCCATGGTAGAACCATGGAGGAATAAGGGGGATGGTAGAACCAAGTAGGTATCCCTCCTTGGCCGATGGTGGAACCGCATGGTGAACTGTGTGCAATCATTGCAATACACATAGTACAGTGATACAGTACTACACAGTACATGCACTGTACATGTATAGCTGTCACA
Organism: Luidia sarsii; assembly: GCA_949987565.1. NCBI lineage: Eukaryota > Metazoa > Echinodermata > Asteroidea > Paxillosida > Luidiidae > Luidia > Luidia sarsii. The sequence continues at coordinate 19,373,884 of OX465103.1, read as the reverse complement.
GGAGCATAGAGCACTGGTGCATGCATGAATGCTGGATACCTATCCAGTATCCTTCTTGTGCAAGAATTGTTACAGAATAATATATATTGGTTAAATGAAATAAACTTGTTACATCATGTACAGAGTACATCATGTAATAATTATTACATTATTATAAAATAATGTGTAGGCCTACAAGAGCAATCAGTATGGTGACAGTAACACTGTGTAAAACATTACTATACCGTGGGGAAATCTGATGGTCCTGACCAAATTTCTGGATTCCCTACTAATATATTCTTTTATGAAATACTTATGACATCCAATGAGACTCTTTGAGAGTAAATCAAAGTTAGTTCACGGAAAAAATGCATATACATGTACTTGTAGTTGTAGGCCAATATAACCTGGAATCGCTCTAAAAAAAATCTCTGGACAAATAAATTACCCACGAAACCTTGGAAATAAAGGATAAGACACTGTTAGTACAATAGACAAAATTTGGAAATAAAACCAAAAAACAAAAACCCAACAACAAAATCAACCAAAATACACAGCGTCAACAGAAGTCAATCAAAAGCAATACAAGAAATCAAAACTCGAACAGAATAAAACAACCAAAAATACAGGAGAGGGAAAACAAGAGGACTTGGACATAATGGTGCGCCCTGCTCTTTACCGACGGAACTGGGAACTCTACAATACTACTAGTGTACACTTGGATTGTGCTAGGGTGTCTGAGTCCTCCTAGTCCTACATGTAGGTCCTGTGTGCTACTCGGTAGTGTGGCACAAATATATGAATACAGACGAAGAACATACTCCGGACACAAAGATTGATTAAAAGTGAACACAATTGCAGAAGAAGGGATATGTTTTGTAGATGTGTTATGGGGGCTGGAATAAAGTATATTGATGACGTATATAGGTGGTTTTCAGAATAAGGGCATGCCTTTCTACTAGACACACTTGAAATAGTGAGCAATACCTCGCCAAGCGGGTGATGACCTACACAATTGATTCCAGAGGAGTTGATCACTATACTGGACTTCTTGGGAAATGCACATTGGACAAGAGGGATCGAACTCGATCTGTTGTGTGAAGAGTGACTGGAGAAAATGAAGACCTACTTATACTACAGAATTTGGGGCTTACACGAGTTACATCATGTTCAAACCTATAGTTGTTGTTATAGTGCCTATCTTCATTTTTCTCTGCTTTAATTGTCTTCAAACCCTACGCAATCATAATAACTTTTGATTCTGATTCCAAGAAACTTACACTGGACTCCAGAATTGATAGGCTTTTTCCTATAAAAATGGCTGAGGGTCGATCATTGGCAATGACTTCGGGTCATCAAAGTTTGCAAAAAAGTGAAACCAGCGGTCTCGGCAGTCGGGAGTCGCCTTGGTTTATCGTCTGAGCTGCCCAGAACAAACGATACAGACAGGGGTCACTATTCAACCCTGTAGTATAATGTAGCATACGATAAGATGAGGTTTAAAATGTTGAAATCTTATACATGTGTATACTTAGTTTATGGAAATTCATGGGGAAATTCATGGGGGAAATCATTTCTCCATTTGGTCAACCTGGTAAACTCATATCCCAACATTTACTACCCCCAGCTAACTCTAGTCAAATCTGAGGGCGATTCATACCCACTGGACAACTTGTACCCTGAAATTTACCCCCAACTAACTCTAGTCAAATCTGAGGGCGATTCAAACCCAGGACAACTTGTACCCTGAAAGTTTGGCCCCCAAGCTAACTCTAGTCAAATCTGAGGGCGATTCATACCAAGGACAATTTGTACCCTGAAATTTCCCCCAAGCTAACTCTAGCCAAATCTGAGGGCGATTCATACCAAGGACAACTCGTACCCTGAAATTTACCCCCAGCTAATACTTTAGTCAAATCTGAGGGCAATTCATACCAAGGACAACTTGTAGTCTAGGACAGCTTTATTACCATATACCCAAACATGTACACATTTTAGAATTTTGAAAGATTGTATACATGGAGGCAGTGGCGGATTTCGAAGGACTGAGGTTGCAACTGCATAACCTTCACTTTGCAGCTTCATGGGATACAAGTCTCGCAAACTCCATTGCGGCAAATACTATGCAAATACATGCGGTGTTCAGTATCAGCAATGCTGCAGGTGCAGAATCATCACAACCTTATTAAAAAAAAGTATTATCTGTATGTAGAAACTGTTATGGTGCACGCACACTGATTTTGGTTCCAGTTTTACAAATATCATTTTATGTGAAGAGGTACTCAAATTAAGCGCTCCAAGAAGTGGACAGCGCAGCTGAAGCTTGTAACCAAGACATATGTCATATACCAATATACATCCAAGAACTGATGGAAAACATTTTTGAGATGAGAGAAACGGCATTCGGACATCTGTCGCAGCACAAGTATGTCGGCAGATGATCCCCGTAGAATTTCTAAATCAATTGCTGCAAACGCAGCACCGTCCATGCAAAAATTGATAGAAGAGCGAAGATAGCGTTGGAAAAGAAATTAGCGACATTTCTGGGGTTTAGTGTCTGAAAGTGCAATCCTCGTGTTCACTTCTATTTCTCACGTATTTTGTATATCATTTATTCAAGTTATGGATGCCCACATATTGTTTACTCAGAATCCGAGTGAAAGTTGGGGGTATGGGTTGTTCAGCTTGAATAAATTGTGTTTTTACTTCTTATCATTTTATATGCGTTTCTGTCAGCTGAATTATCCAAAAACGTATTTCAAACAAGATTTCTGTTGTAGCACAGGCGTTTCTTGGTGCCACAGGAACATGCATTAGTGCAGTGTTACTTGGCACATTTGCAACTTTAGACATGCCCCATGTTTAGACAATCCGACACTGCCAGTTTTCTAAGCACGAAGAGTCCTACCATACATACTCAGTAGAGCTAAGAAAAAATACATAGCTATTAGAGGCCCATGTCCATCGATTTTGATGATAAGTGAGACTTTTTTATATGTGTGTAAATGTACGTTCAAGCATGGAGGAATACCAATTTGATTTGAAGTTGTACTGCAGAAGCTGCAGACAGTACAGGCATGAAGATACCCATACTGCTTTAGCTCCATGAAACAAGCATGTACAGTGCACTGACTGTACTGATAATGATATAAAGCCAGCAGCAGGGAAGAGAAAGTTGGTTATATAATAGTGGTTTCAGTTGTTTGTTTTAGCCCAGTACCAGAAAACCCCAAGGCCATGCTGGCCTGACTTCTTATCAGGAACGCAGTGGGGGTTCCTACTTAAATGCATTGAGATCACAGGAGGGCGCTATTTGAAAAATGGTAAAATATACTGACGACACTGCCCTTAAGTCATTTAATGTCCAACACTTTTAATTGTTCCTATTTTTTAAAAACTTCAAGAAACTAACAGAAAATCTTGTAAAATATGTTTGTTTAATGTAATAATGGATAGGTATATGTGGGTGGATAATCATAACATTATAATCCTCTTCATAGTTTGAAATATGTTACAGTTATTGTTAAAACCCACATGTTAGTTAAGATGAAAAAATCACAGATATAATGCCCATAGACACTATACGGTGACATGCGTTTTCACCAAGCAAAAATCCCTTGTTCATGAAAAATCTAGAATTTACCAAAAAGCTTCATTGATGTCTAGTATCAGTGCTTTAGTATTTTCTTTAATGCCTATGACATGTTATTACCCTATAAACAGTATATTTATTGCACATTTTATTTGATTTTAAATATTAAGCGCCTGATTTATATGCAAATCGAATGGTAAGAGAGGGCGCTATTTCCTCCACTTGTTCCAGTCTGCCGTAAGTGCTTTACTTGTGATCTACATTTATGAATGTTATTTGATATTCTTAATCACCCCAGAAGATCCTTCCCACATCGGGGAATACTATTGGTTAAAAAAAGGAGTACATGTAGTGTTAATGATTTTTTGTTTAAATTTAAACGGGAAGATGATGAAAATGCTATATGACTACAATAGTGAAAGGACTGGAAGAAGTTTATTAGTGAGTGCAAGTCGTGGTGCATAAAGCAAGCTTCTTTCTTAATCCAATCGTTTATTCAGTTTGAACAGGCACAATTATAGAGATTAGGTTGCTCCTTTTTATTTAGGGCGATAAAAATCGTTTTTTAGACGGTTATACATGTATATCCGCTCAACGGTTGCAATCCTTTGTCTTTGTATGACACTCATGATTGCACAGCACACAGCGTTCTCACTTCTGATTGTCAAAAATAATTGTCCAAAATATCCCAAACATACACATTAAAAGAAAAAAATAAAGTTGTGATCGTAGCCGCTGGCTTTGGTGAAGCTTGAGTTTCTAGTTTAATTACATCGAGGAATACATGTAGGCCTACTTGTGGCAGAAACAGTTTTATGTACCCATGATGTACCCAACGCTTTACACGTACATGTACTGTACTGTACAGTGCATGTATTACATTACACGTATTCAAGTTGGCCAGGGCCTCAAGTTGTTCGAGGGTGTTCATTCGATCTTCCATTCGTATCTCTGCATGGGCAGATTCCCAAACAGATCGTGTGTACAACCACATTCCCAAACACATCGTGTGCGCTGGTCGTCACACGGTGTCTCATCGTAACCACTGAAAGCAAACTATCATTCCCATTGCACAGGACGAAATCTCTCGAATTCACAATAAATGAAAGAGCGTACATTGTTTCTAAACGATCGAAAAATGCTTTACTGTTAGTGTTACACGCGGCGTGGGGGCCGGGTGGGTAGGTGTCCATGGTTGTGCAATCGTACATACAATGTACATGTACATGTACATTGTACAACTACAAGTAGAGTACATGTACTGTACATGTAGAGGCTTTCCTTGCTCTATGATAGAGCATGGTATAGAGCTAAGACGTTTGTAACTGTATAATAATAGGCACGTACGTGTATGCCTGTGGTTGTAAGTGCGTTGACACGAAGTGAACGAGCTATATGTGGACATTCTTAAAAAGGCTCTCATTTCTGTCGTGTTTTACAGAGACCAGTTCAATGACAAGCTGGGGAACAATGTTGTTACACGTACCGGTACCCTACAGCTAGGGTGCACGTACGGCGCGACCATATAGAGCAAGGAATGGCCCAACTTAATTTACACTTTCGATACAATTTCGATTCGTAACACTACATGTACAGTGTATTTGCAAACCAAGCTCGCGAAAAGGCTTCATGCAACATGAAGTCAATTTACAATATATTGCCGGCATTCATCTAACGTTAGCCTAATGTCGGTCGCCAACATAATGCCAACATTGGCTGAACGATCATTAGCCAACATTGAGTCAACATACTTTTGTCATCGTCATGCCAACAAAACTCATGCCGACCCATGATATGCCAACGTTGGCTCAACATCAATGACCAACCAAACGCCGACGCCGACAACTCGACGAATTGCTAACATTGGCCCAATGAATGAATGATTGTCAGCATGTTATCTGGGTTGCCATGACACATGCCATGACATATCCCCAAAGGCCAATCACATACTGTCAATGTGCCGGTGCGCAGTAATCAGAAAGATGGTTTCGTACATTATTTGAAAAGTGCAATATGCACGCAATTAATTGTTAGGTTATGCATAATAATAATTATTCCGATTTCAGATCCCGAAAATTGGTTCCCCGTGCGTGCTAAAACTAAAAAAGGAGGTGTCCCCACGGAGATTGTGAGACCGAAAATTGTGTTTTGCAAACGCCGCTTGACATCGAAATTAGTGTTCGTGGAACACCGGAAAGAAGTGAATTACTTTGCCAAAACTGAAATCACAGTTTACTCTAGATCACACAATCACAGAGACAACGAAAAAGTTGGAGTTAGTTAACCTTCTAAAAAGGGGCCCAAGGCCTATACATTATGGATATGGGTCAGTCATTCAAAACAACTGCAAAACAACAAGTAGGGCGTTTGGTGTTTCACCGTTTGAGAAAGGTTTAGGTTTACTGGTAGCGGTAGCAGTGCCTATATGAATCCAGGAGCGGGCCTGCACTGATAGTGATACTTTACGTCCACATTGTACATGATTGTCGTGTAGCCTTGACTAAGTTGTTGGCCGGTTACTCTAGAAATCTAGATCCTGCATTCGGAAATACATGTACTGGAATTTGCGTTGGGTGGAATTGATTCTCGTAACTAATGCAACCCAACTCGCCGCTCATATAGGCCTAATAAAATATAGTCACGGCTAAGGTTGTTCGATATCCGGAATTTTTGGTTTCGATATATCGTCAGGAATATATCGCGATATTCGATATTATCGCGATATCTGGTGCGTAAGCGGAAGTCAAAGTAGTGACCTGGATTTTTATTCAATTCACACTGTGATTGACGGAAACCTATATATGTAGCAAATGCATCTAACTTTAAGCCATAGTTACCAATTGTTTAACCCCCTTAAACTCCTCATTTATCAACGAAAAAAATTAATTTAAAACAATTATCCCAGGTCGCTCTTTTAAAAGTATACGCCAAAACGAAACTATTTTTTGTTGATGTATTAAGAATACGTTATTACATTTAAAAAAGACGATATCCCAGGCGGTTTTCAGCAACTCGATGCTTACATATGACGTCACAAATACATGTCTGGCCAGAGCCAATGGGTCTTCAGATTAATATTTATTAGGGGAAACAAACCATCAGTACATTTACGTCGGCATAACGATCACTGAACAAAATCTGATGTCCCTTTCGGTCGTGCGGATGCGTACTGGAAAAATGTTTACTGTACCTTTTTTTTTGGGGGGGGGCTGCTAAAAAGGAGAATAAAGCAGCAGTTCACCTTTTCTCATCCACGCCGCAAAATGATTGTTAGTTTACATGTCCAAGTTGGAATCATTCAAGTTGGAATAGATCGCGATGCAACCCCCCCCCCCCACAAAAAAAGTCCACCGAACTTCGGTGTACACGATGTGCAAATGGCCTGGCCGTACTTCGCTGGTGTACGTTGACTTACACGTGCCTTTAGTGCAGCTGCGTGGCGGGTACCAGAGCAGCATGGAAGGATCGAGAAATCAGAGGTCGCACGTGCGTTATGAACAGTGACGTTTATCCAACGTCTTTCCTCTTCGATTTTGATTTTGATTTTCTGAGATTAAAACATAATTATGTAAAGTATGCATTTTTACATTATATTTGGCTGCATTGGGAGACATCTGTAGGAAAATGAATCTGCAATTTTTGCAGCCTGGATAATATCGTAAACGATCGGATAACTTATGTAGGCCACATGGGGGAAAATGTCCCAAACACGAGTCGCTGTGCGTGCCCAGCGTATAGAGGTCGCGCTGTACGAAAAGTGTGCTACCAACACCGGAAGTGAGCTTGCACTTGCAGTGGATCTGTTGCTGACGCATTGCCTTTGTGGAGACGGCGTGCAATGCAAGAGTCAAATGGTTGGCTGGCACCTCCTCTCCCCTCGCGGTTTCGGGTTTTTCGTTGTTTTTACTAACGAAAGCTTATCGCCCTTCAAGATCTCTCTGATGGCCACGCTATACAAGCTTACAGACAGGCGATAATGGGGTTGGGAAAACATATTTTTTTCCGATATCGTGATACTTTTTTCGATATCGCGATATCGAAAATATCGCGATATCCTGAAATGCGTTCGATATGATAATCGCCGGAAAGCGATATCGCGATATATCGAAATATCGAAATATCGAACAACCTTAGTCACGGCTAGCTTGCGCCGTACATCATTCCCCGTTCGTGATCGTAGCTTGCATGTGTAGGCCGACATGACTTGTGAGAGCCTTTCTTTTTTCCTAACCCGGTTTTTTCTCCACGAAGGCTAACCTTTGATCAAGGCGAACGCAGCGAAAACGATAGTCGCGATTGTTCGGGAGACTATAGTTTAAACACCAAACCACGCACGAAGAAAGACTACACGACGACACACAGCTCGACTACCGCATTGTTTGCGAGCACGGACTGGCGTAGCCTTGACTAAGGCGTTGGTCGCCAATTTAATTAACAAACCGGCCTATAGCCTAGTATGGTACTTCGCGCAACATCGTTTCGAAATGCAGGCTTATTGATCCGCTCATATCTTTCGCAGGCTGTGCACCATGGTATGGCAATGGTGCGGTCTGCGAGCCGTTGTGCCGTGGTTTGCGAGCATTTGGCCCGGATCTCTGCCTGGAGCCTAACTGTACGCGCTTTGTCCTGTAGTTTTTCTTCCTGCGATGGTTTGGTGATAATCTGATCTCCTCCTTGATCTTGGCACGTAGGTTGCGCAATAATTCTGAAATTTGTCCAAACGCTCGACAGAGAACGATCGCGACTATCCATTTCGCCGCGTGCGCCTTGCTGATCAAAGGCTACACGAAGGTTTACGGCCGCATAAAAGTACCCTCGCAAACAACCTCTTCTGTGGAATAGCAGCACCGCGGTCAGCGTGGTGCATAGTATAGTACAGCTATAGGATCCGGCGTGGCAGTGCCGCAGTGAAATCTGAAACCATGTACAGTACACTACATGTACTGTACATACATGTACATGTACATTGTAATGCACATGTACCTGTACATGTACATGTACACACGTACATGTACATATACATTACATAGGCTCCACTGCAGGGGCAGAGCCAGGCCTCGCGATACCTGGTATTTTCTTATCTTGCCCTTGCAGTTTCAGTGTCCTTGTCGGCGGTTGGCTAGCTGCGCCCTACGGGCATTAAGCAGATAAGGTCCTACAAGTGTTTATGGATAAACTAAACCCTGCAGGCAATGGGAAGGCTCCGTGGGTGAACTCACGGCATTTTCACGGTGTTCTATCTGACCTCAAGTTGTCCTCATGAGGTTACTGAGGTGACCCATGTTCACGGCGTTTTCACCGTGTAAACTGCCGTGAAATCACCGTGTACCGGTAAATATTTTTCACAGCGAAACTGCAAATTCACGGCGAATTCACGGTGTTGAGATTCATAGTGTGAGGTGCATGTAAACTTGCTGGTCGAAGGACTTGGTACTGTAGTGGACTCTAGTTGTGTGTTGAATGCATGACCTAATGGCAGTCTGCTAAGCAGGATATACTGGCTAAGTGAGGGCACTATACAAGAGCAATATGCCAACATCTGTGCTACTGCTAGCAGCAGTTGTGTATGGCTCATATCTGCCAAGACTTGTGGGTCGACACTCGGTGCTGGAGCCTGGCTAACTGGAGCATGCACCTCTGACTGGACAGCAGACTTTGGCAAGTGATGGAGATCAGCATGCTGAATTGCTCCGGTGCAGCTTGTCCTGTGGACTTGGGCTGGCTGCTCATTTTGAATGCAGTCTGGATCCTCGTGTGACAGGTAGAAATGTAGCCAACAAGGATGGTGTACATTCAACTGACTGTGGTTCATTTAATGGTGCCGCATACATGTAGCTAAACAAACAAAAAAAACTGAAAAGATACAAAATAGGAATTCCAAATAAATACAATTGTCGAAGAGTCTATAATGCAATCAATAAAGATAAGTTGAACCCTATTATACAATTTGCCTTTAACCGGAAGTTAAGTCAGAATCCTTAACGAGTCAGTGCAAGGCATGCGAATGCTTTAACTTGCAAGAAAAATAGGATAGACTAAAGCAAATGTACTATAATGATATCAACATGTCACTATGGACTCTGCAAACTCATAGACTTGAATCAGTCCTCTCATCATAACCTAAGGATATGTGAAACAACTAACTTAAGAATGTAACTTATCCTTAAAGACAAGTAAAAGACAAATCAAATATTAAAATACATTATAGATACCAGAGGGAAATTAATACACATGATGGAAGTACTTAGGGGATTCAAGTGCCATAGAACCAAATTGTAGGAAATCTAAGAGGGCTGAGCCTGATGTGCAAGTCTACTAAAGTTACTACTGCACAAGTACATGTAGGACCAATTATACACTTCAATGAGCAGCTGTGGTCAAGGGGTTCTAAGACAAGGGCACAAGCCCACTTCCTGTCTCTCTACACAGTGCTATGGTGGCTTCTAAGAATTGTGTGTGTACCTCATTACATATGCGGCAAGTTAGGGGATTAAGGCTCTAAGGATATGTACAGTGTATACTCGCTGTACTGTGAACACTTATACAGACCAAAGGAAACAGTGAATTTGTACATTTAAAATATGAATTCAAGAATCAGGCAATGAAACAAATCAAAGTGAGCAACAGAGGCTATTAGAATCTCAGTCTAGAACTTTGTAACTACATGTACTGTAAACCAAAATACAAAAAATACAACAAATCAGAGATAATCTGTCTAAAATCAAGACACAGTCCGATCGAGCAGGAAACTCAAAATCCTAGAAACCAGTCATTAAGATAACTTGCTTTACAACAAGGTCAGAGAAGTTAAGCTTATTTTTAGAATTCAGAACGAATCTACATACTACATAAAGGGAAGGAAAATAACTAAAGTGACTGTAACAAAGAGGCTGAGCAATACTCATCACTCGAGGGCATAAACTAAACTGCAAGGTTGCCAGAACCTGACCAATCTCCTGGAATACAAAGTTTGAAGGAAAATAAGATACAATACAATAATAACACAAAAGACACTCACCCTAGCCTAGAGGAAATTGAAGTGTCATGAGGTGCGTGTACAGTAGTTGAAACTTGCTGGTCGATGAACTGGTACTGTAGTGGACTCTGGTTGTGTGCTGAATGAATGACCTAATGGCTGTGTGCTACTACTAAGCAGGATACACTGGCTAGCGAGGGCGCTATACAAGGGCAATATGCAAATGAGCTGTCACACTTGCATGGGGTAAAACTATCTGGAAGGGGCAGACTAACCGTGTGCTCGTGAGGACGTCTCTTGTCTGCACCCAGATTACGGGCTGTCTCGGCATTGCTACTGAGGTCGTGCTCCCCCGCTTTGTCGGAAGCGGCAGTTCCCTCCTCCGATGAGTTGCGTCCAGCTGCTGGCACCACTGGTGTCACCGCCTCAGGCTCTGGTGTGTAGGCTGGACGAATATCAGCAGCAACATCAAGCTGCTCTGGAGGATGCAAGTCAAGATGCGGGTGCTCCCCTGCTTTTTGTGAAGCAGTGCGTCTGTCCTCAGCCTCCGATTCTCGGGCTGTCAATGTTGACCTTATAATGAGGAGAATGTCATCTTCTCCCTTCATTCCGTTGGCATGAGCTGGTGGGACTAGGGGCTCATTCGGTTGTGGTTGACAATCCGTAACTGGTACATGTACCTCATCTTGCGCCAGAGCCCGGCTGTCTAACAGATCCCTTCTGTTGACAGCCTTTTCCTCCCCTTCGTCATCGAGTGGAGCCACAATTAATGTACCGATACACATCTATAGCCAGTCGGGTTAGGCCTACAAACTACCTTGTATGGTCTGCTGTCCCATACATTTTGGATCTTGTTCCTGCCCTTGACAGCATTGTTCGAAAGAATATTTTTCCAGTGACTATTCCTTCCCCACATGTTTAAGACTCTAAAGCTTTGTTCTTAGGGACTTTTTTTCTGCGGCCACGCGGTAACTTACCACGACATTTCTGAATGCTAGTTTACTGCGCGTTCCCATGTGGACTAATTTTTATGCGGACGGAATGTTTTTTTCGCCGTGCAGCGAGGAGAATGTCTGATTATTGAGGGTGCTGTGTACAGTAACCTTTGACCTACGAAGGATATGACATGTACCCTGACGTACTTCACACTGAAATCGTAACGTTGTATAGTCAGCTATGTACCGGTACTGAATATGACACGTCAATGCCTCATGAATATCGTTGGACAAAATCATGGCTTCTTTAAGTGCAAGTGTGTTCTTCAATCAGAGCCAGTTAAAATTTAGCCTGACAAAATCAATCAAATCTGACATATTTCACGGAGCGTGAAGAAAAGAAGTACTGTACTACTACAGCGCACTCATGTACTGTATTGGCATGTGTACATGTACTGTACATGTACATTTGCGTTGCGTGTTGGCATCAGAGAACCATACCACCACCTTCGCACTCCCATTTGCCATTTCTGTGCCGTGGTGATTTAACACAGGAAGCTGCTCTGTTCACAAAGTGTTTTACAGCGTGGTCGCGATAGTTTTACATCGCAGGGCTGTTCCCACAGGACTTTTTAGTGGCCCTGCTAAGTTACCGTGGCTGAGTCTTCCGCAAGTCCTTTCGCCCTGGTAGTTTTACATCATGCTAGCAGTAACTTGACAGGGACATAATTTTACTGAGCATCCCCACTGGACTTAATTTTGTCATTCTTCTGCTCAGCCGTGGTAGTTTGACAAAATTGAGTCCTGTAGGAACACGGCTATGGAAAGGTCCACAGCCCTTAGGAGTCACGACAATCCCTAGATACTTATAGTTTCACCTACGGTACCACCCCTTTGGTTGATTTCACTAAACTGGTAGCTTACGATCAATCACAAGATGGTGAGCAATGCAAAGAAGCCTTATGGTCTGTCAAAATGTACGATGGCATTTAAACATTTGGGATATTATCAGCTTATAGATGTGCAAAGCAGTTTCCAGGGAAGTTTAATGTTGTCCAAATGTTCATTTTGGTTTACCGGTACATTATTTTAATTTATGCACCATATTTTTCCTCATCTACAGGAACTTGAAATGCGTTGCAAGCAATACAACATACCTTCAACAGCTCTCAGTGAAGAAACAAAAACAGAAAACATTGCCACTGAATTCATGCGTCTTCAAAGTTCCGATCTTGATCTAAATATCAAGACGGAAAAGCCTAGTGACCGAGTGAACTTGGGAGGATTCAATTCCCCACAATGCAACACAGCCAATCTGTCTCAGGGGACTGCATGTATTCCACATGAGGCATGTGTTGAAGATATATCCAATGACAGCACACTGCACATTGGAATGGATCCTCTGTTGTGCCAGCCTTCACCAGTGACATCAATGCAAAGCAGCAGACGTAGTAGTGTGACAAGTATAGATGATATGCAAGAGCTCCCTCCCTCGGACTTTCTCTAATAGTTGTGTGCCTCTAGTCTGCTGGACGGACTTTTGGCAAAATTCCATCTTTTATTTGCATGATAGTATCAACATTAATGATAAAGATCTAAAGTGGCTTTTGCACATCATTTTTTTTTTATTTTCTTTGTACATACTCCCAAATTGTTTGTTACCTCTGAACATAGGCTATATTTATATTGTATTAGATATTAATTGTGAGCTACATTTATTGCACAAATTGATACTGAAGCCCCCCCCCCCCAAATAGTTCTGCTTCCGATTACATGACATTTTGAAATAGGGTAGGTAGGTAGGGAATTTTTTGTTTGCCAATTTTATTTGTGTACAATCATATGGAGGCATTTGCATGTGGTCAGCCTTAAGGGTAATAATAACACGATCAAGTCACACATTGAATTTTTATCATCATTGTTTCCCAATAAAAAAAATTAGGGTCGGAGGAAGCAGAATAATTTTTTTTTGGCCCGACAGCCATATGAAGTATGTCAGAGAACATACATGTTCACATTTTAATTATTTTTATGGACTATCAAAGATAGGATAATTGCTTTATAGATTTATCTTTCACAGTGGATGTTTTCATCTGGCTGCTGCCACTTACCGTAATCAGCTGGTACATGTAGCTTGCAGTTACAGTCAATAACTTGTGGTTGTAATAAACCCAGTCGAACCTTTCACCTTCAAGTTTTATGAAGTCAAATGTATTCTTGGCTCAGTTAGCTTGAAAGTGTATAATATAAATATAATCCATGCTAATATGCATACAGGGGGTATCTTCCACAATAGTTTTTCCCCAGGAATCTTGTCCAGCTTCTTTTAGTTGAGCCATTTGGTTGATGGACCAGCTCTCTCATAGATTTTGATCCTTTGTTTTGGGATTTAGTCTTCCCAGGGTACTCAGCACCCAACAAATGCAAAGCAATGTGGTGTTTGTTTATGAGGTTACATACTATTATCCTATAATATGTACATTAATGTACATACATGTATTTTCTCTCACATTAATTTGTGTTAACTATCATGATAAAGAAACAATATATGAAGTTGAATTTCTGAATGAATTACAATGTTATTCAAGACTATCTGATAATTTTTATGTAATAATGTAATACCGAATGCATGTGCTGTGCACATTTGCATTACTAGTATTTTTTTGTTTAGCTATATTGTGCCATAAGTAATTAGTTTTTGATATCAATGCTATGTGCATCACTATAATCTGAAGTTTGCCGTTAAGTTCGCCATGACCATTGTGTATATTATTTTATATCCATTATGTTTTACACCTATTCAGTTCAATTTAGTACAGTTTCTCTAATACAGCAGAGTAGTACATTTTTTTCTGCTGAGACTCATTTAATTATTTGCACACTTTATCTAGATAGAAAACTTAACTTGGTGTTTGAGGCTTTAATGTACATTTTTTAAACCCTGTTTTTATTGTAAACTATTTTCTCTGACAATTTTATCATGTTGTCAATTTGTTGATCAAAATGATATTTTTCTGATCTTGAACTCTTGTTCCTTTTGTTTTTAAATAAGTTTAAGAACAAATATAACTGAATAAGCATCACTCATTGTGTGATCTACATGTAGTAGCTGTTGTCACTGGCTTTAGTATAAACTATCCTTGGTTGTGCTTTTTTTAAGAGGATATGATTTTCAAAGATGAACTGCCCAGCCCCTTCCTAATAGGTGATAGAACTCATAACTCATACAGATGGATAGTTTTTTTTTATAACTTTGTTGCCCTAATGTCCAGGTACATTTACATGTATCAGAGTCAAGTTCCCTTTTCATTCATTTTTCTTTCTCTTCAAAGTAATTACTAGATCATTTAAATTATTTAACATCTATATAAAGAAATAAACTGCAGTTTCCGAAGCAAAAGTGGGTGTGATCCCACTTTTTAAAAACACCAGTAAACACAGAATTAATATTGTAAAACAATGTTTTTAGTCCTCTTTTGACCATATGATTTTCCCCTTTGTCTGAATTGTAGCACCCTCATTACCCTTAGTTAAGTTGACTGATCATGCTTGTGTTGGGCCACAGAAAGCCATCCTGATTGTCTCTTTTGTTTTGCTTTTTGTATATCCCTGTGAAAAGTCAACAGGGTGCCCCCACCCAAAATTAGCAGCGGGAGTTGGGAATTGGGAGTTGTGGTGGGTGGTACTTATGTTTATATGGTCCTTCTCTAGTGTGTGGAATAGGGGCAACATTACAATATAGTTTCTGGAAGGAACTTTCTCCCAGCAAAGCAAGTTCACTATTAAGGCTAATTTGCTGGATATTTTTTTTTTATAATACTAGTCATGACCAGAGGTCATTGGCCAATAAAACAGTTCAGTCAGTGGTATTTCTATCCTTTTTAATTGATGAATAAAATTTCAATGATAGGTTTTACTTCCTGAATTTACTTCCCTAATTATTCGAACAGTCAGTAATTGCGCACTTCACACTCTAATGATATTCTGTACAATTTTACCCAAATGGATCATGTTGTATATTAAACTGTGTGAAAGAATAGCTAATTAACATACCAATCAACTTGCCAATCAGCCCACCAATCAACTTACCATCCAACTGACCACTATTAAATGTTGCCTATCAACCCACTAATCAACCATGCAAGCAACTTCCAATTCAATCCCCCACCTATAGCATATCAATGCACCAGTCAACCATCTCAACAATCAGCAAACGTACAAGTCAACCTGCCTATAAAATCACCAAATGGTCACACCAGTCAACACACTGCTCGAGATTTCCATATTCCTTTTCTTTAGACAAGCGTGGAAGTGTGTTTTTACATTCAAAGTTCTTCAAGTTTCCCGAACGGTTTCTTGTAATAGTGTAAATACATTTGGCAAGGCCAAATCACGTCCCCTAGTGGCAATAAGTTTACTTCCCCATTCACCTAGGTTATTGGGGCACGTTGGAAGGTCAAAACTTAAAAATATATTGTATACGTCACAATTTTTAACAATTTTTAATGAAAAGCATCTGCCTTTCCTCTCCTTCCCGATCAATCCTTAGATTTCCTGGGTAGAGGCAGTCACTCGCACCACCTGCCTGCCTCCTGGGTTCCCATTCATGATTGCACTGAGCCCAGGGAGAGCTCTTACCTGAGGCTGAACATGTTCAACTTTTTGTTTTGGGGTGTGGTCACTTCCACCACTCTTGTTGTCACTTCCACCACTCTAGGGCCATTCACTCTGCAACAAAAAAGATAACGATTTGGAGTGTGATGCAGACTCCAGTGGACCATTTAAAGTACGACATTTCTAAATACAATCATGGTAACATGCAAAATGTTAAAAACTGCTTGGGCCACCTTCAAGGACACATGCATGATAGTAATGGTGGGTGTCATAATTTTGGGTAAACATAGAACAAACTGAATTGGGTAAACTCAGTTTTAAATTGGTGCATGAGGGAGCCTAGCTGAAGAGAATGTTAGAGGGCCTGACGTTTCGATCCTACCAGGACCTTTCTCAAAGGCAAAGTGACGAGGACATACACAGACAGTCAGGGGAAGGAAACCCCTGACATACATGACAGAGAAAGGGCAAAATGGAAGGGAGAGGAATGCAGATGTACATCAAGGGAGGGGAGATCAAAGGGAACACACAAAAAAAAAAACCAGGAGAGAGGTGGGAGATCAAAGGGGAAACGGACAGGGAAGATTATAGAAAAGTGAGGATTAGTTATTCCCTTCCTGGATGTTGAGGCCATGACGTTGGATAGTGCGGAGACGCTTAACCTATAGTTTCCCTCTGCTGAGGCAAACAACATCTATATATCTGATGGCCGAGAGACAAAGCCCTGTACAGACATGTCAATAATGGAATTATTAGAGAGATTGAAATGATGGTCCACAGGGGTATCTAGTAACTACTCGCTTGGTGTTGATGGTAACTTGAGGCTGCTTCTGGTTCCAGCGACATATTGAATGTTGCAGACCCTGCAAGAAATGAGATATATACTGAAGTTGTTTTAAAAGTGATCATTCCATTAGTCCTATGCGTATAGTCAGAGGAGAATCCAGAAAAGAAGACTGCTTCCTTGACATGGTTCTGGAAGACTACATATTTAGAGTTAAACTTGAAGGTTCCATGCTGGTTTGGGGATGAAGAATCCAAAGAGAGGACCTCAGCACAAACATAAGATCTCGTAGATTGCAAGGAAGTCTGTATGCCAGGAATGGGATGTCCGGAACAGCACTGGCCAGATGGTCTGAGGTGTGGTTGAATGTGGTAATTGTCATTAATAATTTTTCGGAGGGGAGGGAGACAAAGATGAAAGCTGGTGACCAAGGGAATCCTGGGCCTTTTCGTATAGTGAGGAGACCTTCCTCTAAGGGTCAGACTACGGGAGACAGACCAGGCCCTATCAATAGAGCTTTCAATTTGACGACGACCATGACGCCTGGCAATTAAATTTCTCTTGAGGTCCTCTGAACAGCGGGAGAAATCTGAATCATTAGAACATATCTGCCTAAGGCGAAGAGCTTGACTGTAGGCTGTTCTAGTCTTACAGTGCATGGGATGTCAGCGTTAGGCATGAAGATTATCAGTGCATATCTGTGGGTTTAGAATTCAAATCGGTAGTTAATGTATCGCCGTCTTTCCGTATGGTGACATCCAGAAAGTGCATCTGATGGGATGAGTATTCCGATGCGAGCTTGATACTCCTGTGGAAGGAATTTATGTAGTCTATGAATTTCCCTCCACACAGTAAAGTCACTACTGTTGCATATTTCCCTAGAGTGTGCAATACATTCCCTAAGATTTCACACATTAGTAAATCTGCACCGAGCCCTCCGTGGGGAGGAAGGGATGTTCCACAGGTAAGTATTCACTAGTAGACCCTCCCCACACTACTGAGGGAAGGGAGTCCACCCGTAGAGCCATTACTGTTGCAGATTAACACCACTTTAGGAGGTGGGACTGGGAGCGAGATGCTACTGTGTGAGTACAGGGTCACTATTGTACAGTGGAGAGATATTGCTGTTGGGAGAAACAGTAAGCACAACAGGGTATCTCAAAACCAGAACCTGTGTAATTTACACCGATAAGTCCAGTGTAAGCTTACCAATACCAGTGGCATGATCCCATCTATCTGCATTGCTGAGAAGTAGATTGCGATGCTTGAGAGGCGGCCTTTCTTGCCGCCTGCAACACCACTTTCCTATCACGTCCCTCAGTCTGGAGGACGTCACGTAGGTACCAGGCTGTAAACGTGTTGGGAGTTTTCCAGCATGCTGCCCGGGTGATATCGGCTAATGGGACTCCTCTGAAGAAGGCCCATGAGGTCGTCACTGCTCTTACATCGTGAGCATTCATGTTCACATCAGGTTAGCCGACGATGCATGCGGGCAGCATTTTGATGCTGCATGTATTAGTAGTCACGATCCACCGTGTGATGTTCTGTGAACCTGGACGGTATGGAGGGGTGGAAGTGATGAATAGGTTTGTCACTTTTCCCCGGTGTATGTAACACAGTCTGGGCCCAATTTCAAAGAGCCGCTTTTCTTCCTTGTGTAAGGAGGATTACAAATTGCCCTGCGGTTTGATGCCCATTGCTTCTGACTTGTATTCCACTCTTCTTTGCTTAACATGAAACAATAATGAAGTTTGGGTTGGCAAGGGGATTCTGTGACTCATGAGTTTGGGCGCTTAAGCGGGTCCCATGCTCAAATGAGAGACCGTTACCATACATGGATAAAAACGTCATGCGCAGTGGATATGGTATACCATGGAGGAAGTCCTCCATGGGTATACATACAGTGTTGTAGTTGTTAATTTCGAAGGCCGTGCCGAGTCGATACGGCCATTTGCAATACAGCGCTCGATCAGTTTGTCCTGTGTGAAGGTCCCATTTTGTGGAAGAATAAGTGGTTTGTGCACCAGGAGTTTGATCAACCGGGGAAACCAGGGTTGGCGTGGCCAGAACGGGGCGTTCAAGAGAATCCTGCACCGTTCCTGCTGTCAGTACCCGAGTTATGAGGGATATCGGCGGGAAAGCGTATGCCAACATCCCCACCCAGGACATTGACGGGGCGTCGACATGCCACGCATGTCGAGAGGGCGACCTGCCGTCCTGTTGTCCACTCCTGAGGCCAGCGGCGTAGCCAGGATTTTTTTTCATGGGGGGCGATGGGGGGCTGCCAAATTTCGTGGGGGCGGACTGTAGTTTGGGCGGTTTTCGGTTTTCAAGGTTTTTCGATTTTTCAAGGTTTTTCAGTTTTGCCTTGGAGACGGTTTTCGGTTTTGACTTTTGCAAAACCGTGAATGTTTAATCACCTTTGTTTTTGTTTTTTTCACATGAGTTAAAAATGCAAAAAATTAAGTCAATTGTCGACCAAATCTTCATAAAAAAAAACGCCTTATGGGATTGTACTCGTCCTCGCGATTTATGCTCGCTGCGAGACCACCGTCCATTCCAGTGTGTGTGTGTGCACTCAGTACGTCCGAAATGATTAGTAGACTTCCATCAGTCTTTACGCACTTGTTTTCTAACAAATAATGTAATAGAAATGAAGGGGTTGTTCATCGCGGTGGTGTAGATCTGTAGAAAGGGTGATCGAAGTCACGCGATGTGTCGTTGCTGGTGGCGACGTTTCGGTTGCTAACTGCTAACCTTCATCAAGCAACTGAAGAATGTGCGTTGCGGCGTCCGTTTATTTCCGCTTCGCCGGTTCCAGTGTACCGGTTTGCGGACGTCGTAGTAGTCATCGTGCGGTTTGGCGCGCGATTCTGGCGTCCACTAGCGGCCCCGTCCGTGGTGGGTCGGCGGTCGTGGCGTCCGATGGTGGGGAGCCAGAAATCGGGGATGACAATGCCGCTGTCCCGGTTGATGTTGTTTCGACGAAGTCGGACGTGATGTTTATTGCATGTGCAGGCATAGTTTATAGAGCTCCGTAGGATAACAATAGTTACCAACGATGTTTCGCGTTTCGCGGTCAACCGAAGTACTTACGCGCTCCGACCAGTCCAACAAATCAATGCCGAACGTGTATATTTGTCTACCGGATATAAACTTAAGATCACTCGACTACTTGTAAAGGTTTTCAAAAACCTGGGCTTTTGAAAACATGTTAAATGTAGACTTCTTGTCTTGTAGGGCGGTTTAAGAGGCGTTATAGCGCGACGAAGCCGCGTGTTATGAAACCTTGGACAAAATGGACGCGCAGTGCACCCGACGACAGAAAATTTTCAACAATTTATTTTATGTAAGAAATATTGTTTTCTTGTTTTTCCATTCCTCAAATTTTCAACAATTTATTTAATGTAAGAAACATTGGTTTCTAGTTTTTCCGTTCCTTAAAATTCTAGAATTCCAGAAAAATTTAGGATTTGTCTGATATTTTTGGAGATTTCGGAAGTTGAAAATTGCATACTTTGCAAAATCGCCCCGTCCTACGCGGCCATTTTTTTGATTCAGTGAGAATCACAGATTTCAATTATGGTACTTGTATTACTCACGTTTGGGGAAAAAGGAGAAATTTTCCCTGAAATCAGTGAAGTTTTGACAGGTCCGCGAGCACCTTGACGTCATCGGTTTACGTCTATATACGTGCGCAGTAATACCGTTTCATTTTGAAATCCAAGATGGCCGCATTTTGGCTCGTCGCACGGGAGAGAATGTTCTCGATCAAATGAGGGGAAATTTCTCCTTTTCCCCCAAACGTGAGTAATACAAATTACCATTATTGAAATCTGTGATTCTCACTGAATCAAAAAATGGCCGCGTAGGACGGTGACACGTACGGATGTTTTCGGCGGTAAATCTTGGGGTTTCGGTCGGGTAGTTTTTCGGTCGAAATGTTTTGGCTGTTTGTATACGCACCAGCTAGTCCAAGTAACTTGGACCCTTACAATCGCCATTTTTTTTGGAGGGGTCGGGCGATAGTAGGGTCCACGGAATCCTGCTAGGAAACCCGGTTAGTAACTGTGTGTTTGACTCCATGACTACCCCCGACCCAAACACCCAGATTTTACCCCCAAATCACCTGTGAAACCGTCCCACGCACCCATCTTTGGATTAAGTGAGAATAATTGGTACTGGTCATTATTTTGTTTTACTCAGGAATAGGAATAATATCAAATTACGCGGAAACAACATTCAGAGATATGGAACTATAACTTAGAAACGATGAAAGTAGGCCTACATTCAAACCGGTACCGATCGAAAGCTAATTGCATCGTGCATCCAGATAATGGCCGAGGTTGAAAAGTGTAGCGCATTTTATTATGACCGTTTTCCCGAGTCTAGGTCTGGTTTCCATCTCTAGGTGAAGCCATTGCGACACTGAAGGATCAGTGGGGCCGAAACCAGACTACGCACAGCATTGCAACAAGACATAATGGACCTTTCCCATGAAATATGCAAATGAGACCTAGCGCATGCGCTAAACTAAATTGGTAGGCAAGCAGGCTGCCAACCAATCACAGTTTTCCACGGGCGTGCGCGCGTTCCTTCTCACTAACAGTTTGGCGTGCTGTCATTGGCTATTCAGCGTCTTCCGCGCGCGTATTTCGAAACCTGCACGCAACGCGCACTCGTTTGCCCACCAATTTAGTAAAGCGCATGCGCCAGCTCTTATTTGCATATTTCATGGGAAAGGTCCATTATCACGTCCTTGCACACACTGTGTACGTACACATGTACACGTACATGTACATTGTACATGTACAGTGTATGTACTGTACATGTACACTGTACATGTACACGTACGTGTACATTACATTGCACAGTACATGTACATGTACATGTACAGCGGCCGCATGGCTGCATACACGTACATGTACGTATAAGCTGCGCTACTCAAGCCTCTCTAGCTCTGCATGATCATCAGCGCTCAGCAGCTACTAAGTTATTTTACTACTGCAAAAATCATGGATTGGGGTAATAATGGGGTTCTTAATTTATCTAGAATTGTGTGCTTTTGATTTTCTTTTGTTTTTCATTGAACAAAACTCAAATCCCAGTGGGGGGCGAGTGGGGGGGGGGGCGACGATCTTTCATGGGGGGGGGGCGTACGCCCCCAACGCCCCCCCCGTAGCTACGCCACTGCCTTGGACATACTCAGCAGACAGTGTGATGTTGGACAAGTGTGCTTTGCTGACACTAATGTGCGTTGCGAGTGGTAAATCGTACAAAGCTTACCAAGCCGTATCTGTGCGTTGCTTACACTAGCTGTGCGTTGCGAGTGGTAAATCGTACATGGCTTACCGAGCCTTACCTGTACCTGTGCGTTGCTGACGCTGTAGATCGAACAAGCGGTTTACCAAGCCGTACCTGTACTAGGCCCCCTACATGTGCGTTGGTGACGCTAATGTGCATTGCGAGTGGTAAATCGTACAAGGCTTACCGAGCCGTATATATATGTGTGTTGCTGACACTAATTGTGCGTTGCGAGTGGTAAATCGTACAAGGCTTACCGAGCCGTATCTATGCGTTGCTGACACTTATGTGCGTTGCGAGTGGTAAATCGTACAAGGCTAACCGAGCCGTATATGTACGTGCGTTGCTGACACTATAGTGTGCGTTGCGAAAACTATACTTCAATTAATATATAATGAATGAAATAACTTGGCAAGTAAACACATGCATCAAACATTTAGGACAACTGCTCCTAAATATATTGTAACGGCGTACTTAAAACCAGCATGGACCAAAGTAAATTCAAATGTAGCAAATTTCTTTATTTAATATGCATCCAGGCAAAGAAACATCAACAAGCAAGGTGCACCAGCTTACAAAGAAATAATCAAATAATACATACAAAAATAACTGCTGGAAAATGCTGGACTGCTGCTGAACTTAATACAGAACAGTAAAAAAAGTCTTAACAACTCAAATGGCAGCCGCCCAGCAAGATGTGCCTCCAGCCACTCCCAAGATTGAAATGCCTCACTGTGTGGCAATGCCACACCGCTTATATGTGATTTGGCAACAAACGACTGGAATTCCTTCCATGACTCTGTAGAAGTCACTGCCCAACACAACTAGCCCACCCCAATAAAAGAACTGGAATTCCTTCCAGGCACAGCCCAGAAACACCCAACTAGTTGAATAAATGTGCCAGTGACTGGATAACACACCTAAGTTAAGGAATCAACATTACAATATTTCAACCACATCCGTGCAACAATCACCATCACCGACTCTTACAACGAGGTGGATTTAGGTAATTGCGCTTGGCCAGTTGGCTACTCGGTTCTTTAACTTCAGCCTCTCCGAGCGCCTCGGTTCTACAACTGTGGCCGCATCATTGGGTTTATCACATCTTGACATACAAGGAAATCCTTGCTGACCTAGACTCTGAGATAAAGAGGTCTTGGGAGGAACACACTGCAGAGTTTTGTCATCAGAGGACGAACTGTCACTCTGAGACTCAGGGTCAGACGAATTGTAGTCATCAACCTCAGGTATAAGTGCATGATTATAAGGATCAGCATCATTACGTGACTCCACTTCATCTCTAGGGTCGAGGACCAAAAGCTTCCTGTTCACCCATCTCTCCCTACCCCCAAGAATAGGTCTTACAGCAAACAAATCTTTCTCTGCGTTACACCTATAGTGACAACATACTGCTGTTGGCTAAAGTGATCACTTAGTTTATGTCTGTCCTTAATCGGACCATTGCTCTGAACGCGTTGTTTCTGGCCGGGGATTGCAGTTTATGTGAGAGAACTGTAGGGAATTCATTATCCAGGTGCTGGCAAGCACCTCACTCCACCTACCCAGGGTGGTTTAAATAACAAAAGCCAAGACCCTGCAGTTCCACAACTATTATCCAAAAACCCCCATTATAACAAAGAGTCTTAACCACAAGTAAAAAGCCCAAGGAGCACACATGCACATCCTTGCTGACTCTGGACCAAGACGCCGATGCAGCCAGACCAGCTTTGCAGCACTCCCTACTGCCCAGACATCTCCTTACTTGGTTTGCCCTGACACGGAGCAGGCCCTGAATTGGTAGTGTTTGCTCCTACACAGGGACTGTCTCCGTGGAAGGACAAACTAGTGTGAGTAGTAGTGCCCCTTTAAATTAAAATTAGTAGCCACAAAAACTTAGGGGAATAAAT
The DNA here is from genome assembly GCA_949987565.1 of Luidia sarsii. NCBI lineage: Eukaryota > Metazoa > Echinodermata > Asteroidea > Paxillosida > Luidiidae > Luidia > Luidia sarsii. The sequence goes on along the minus strand of OX465103.1, from coordinate 19,349,793 downwards.
AATCCCACAAAAACCCTAAACTGGTGACCCAGACGTGATTAAAAATTCTTTTTTTTTGCGCACCTATAAATATAACAAATATATCACCGTGCAAATAAGTAGGCCTAACTTTTTTTTAGGGACAATATACAAAGCATCGACTGAAATGATTAGTTTCTTGTTCGCGGCAGATTCGCGTGGACATAATTTTAAAAAGTATTCTAAACCCTCTCAGTTTCAGTTTACAGTTGATTTCATCTCAATCCGCGGCGCAAAAATTTACAACCTTACTGGCCCAATCATTCGTAAGCTTCATACCTACTCTCAAACGGACCAAGTTATAGTACGGTTGGCTGCAGGAATTAACGACCTTACAACTTTTGTTTACGACGTAAATCGCGATAAGCGAGTTCTTAAACCGTCACAGCACAGCGCGGATAGTTTGTTTTCAGAGTCGCTTAATTTTAAGGATGCGATATTGACTGCACGGCCTATTAATACATGCGTAGCTTTCACTACCATTCCAACGCTCTCTTTAGCTAAGTTTCAGTCGAGTAAGAAACTCAGAGAACCAATTCTTTCGGAAGACAACCTTCATTCTTTTCAACACGAGCTAGACGCAACCTTAGAAAATGTGAATTTAAAAATCATAAATCACAATCTAGTTGCATAACAAGGCATTATATTAAGAAGTCTATCTTGGCATAATTCTGTTCGAAAAACGGTGAAGCGAACTCGCCGTGGAAAAAGCACAAGTGTTGCAAGAAATCATTTTTCCCATTTGTACGATGGTTTACACGGCGACTCGAAATTAAAACTACTTTGGTTCACTGAATTGTACAGATCTTTTGCTTTTGATCGCCAAGAATTACTAGCAAACTTTTCCTTGTAAGAAGAAATTTTGGAAAAAGTAAACGGTTCTAGAATACTTGTTAGCATATTTTTTTTTTTTTAGCATAGTGTTATTATGGCTAAAGCACCAGAGCTGGTAGAGCCATTATCTGCGGCAAGCCTGAAATTACCACCATTTTGGCCTCACGATCCTACTATATGGTTCGCCCAAGTTGAAGCCCAGTTTCAAACTCGGCAAATTACGAGCCAAGCAACGAAATTTGCATATGTAGTATCCTCACTTCAACCGGAGATCGCGCAAGAAGTTAGGGATCTTTTAATTAGTCCCCCAACGGTTGATCAGTATGACAAAATAAAAACAGAGCTGATTAAAAGAACATCCGAATCCGAACAAAAGCGACTTCACCAATTATTAATCTCTGAAGAGCTAGGTGACAGAAAACCATCACAGCTCTTACGCCGAATGAAGCAACTCTTAGGGGAAAATAATCTGGAAGACACTATACTGAGACAATTATTTCTCCAACGGCTTCCTCAAAATGTCCAACTTATCTTGGCGTCATCAAATGATACAGTAGATCTTGAGCAGTTGGCAATTATCGCTGATAAGATTTTGGAAGTTGCATCTCCGCCTACAGTAGCAGTTATGACTGACATTAATCCAGTTTCATCATCTCGATCTGTAGAAAAGCGCATAGATGATTTGCAAGACAAAGTGAGTGAGTTGACGATTCTAGTCCATAAACTAGTGGATAACAGTCAGAGTCGACACACCCGCAATGTTAGTCGAGGGCGTAGTAGAGATCGCACTAAAATGAGAAATACTGACAAACATAGATGTCCCTCAACATCAACTAATCGGCCTGAAATACCACGCGCCGGTTCAGACTGCTGGTACCACTGGCGATATGGAAACAAAGCTACCAAATGCGTTAAGCCCTGTTCCTATACCGAAAATAAACCAAAACCAAATCAGGAAAACTAAAAAGCCAGCAACTGAAGACGACAAGTTGGCCTGGCAAAACAAATAGTCGTCTATTTTATGTCACAGACAAAACTACTGGGACTAGATTTCTTATCGATACTGGCGCAGAAGTAAGCGTAATTCCACCAACTAGTAATGATAAACGCAGCAATTGCTCATATACCCTTCAAGCGGTGAACAAAACCCCAATTACTACTTATGGTGAAAGATCAATGACATTGAATATCGGATTAAGGCGAAATTTCAAATGGATATTTATTATTGCTGCTCTACCTTATCCAATTATAGGCGCCGATTTTCTTAGACATTTTTCTCTGGCGGTAGATATGAAGCGTCGTATTTTAATAGATACGCAGACCGAACTCATTGTTAATGGCAACGAAACATCTGTCATTTCACCAAGCCCAGTATTTGCCATGCCGAATAGTGACAATGTTTATACTTCCTTGCTTAGTCAATACCCTGAATTAACCAAGCCCCACTATCAGGAAAGTACAATTAAGCATGATGTCACTCATCATATAAAAACCACAGGACAACCAGTGAATGCAAGACCTAGACGACTAGCTGCTCATAAATTGCCAGCAGCAAAAGCCGAATTTGACCACATGTTGGAGTTAGGGATAATTTGTCAATCAGACAGCCAATGGTCCTCACCACTGCATATGGTACCTAAAAAGTCAGTTGATTGGAGGCCTTGCGGCGACTATCGCGCATTAAATACCATTACAGTGCCGGATAGATACCCTGTTCCACACATCCATGATTTCTCTGTGAGTTTACATGGTAAGACTATTTTCAGTAAAATTGATCTAGTTAAAGCTTACCATCAAATACCAATCGCGCCTGAAGACATTCCTAAAACTGCTATTATTACACCTTTTGGCCTCTTCGAGTATATTCGGATGCCCTTTGGTTTACGGAATGCAGCCCAGACTTTTCAAAGATTCATTGATCGAGTTTTGCATGGCCTTGATTTTGTTTACGCATACATCGATGACTTACTGATAGCAAGCGATGATGCAGAACAGCACCAACGACATCTTAAGACCCTTTTTAACCGTCTTCGAGAATATGGTGTCGTAATAAACTCAAGCAAGTGTATGTTCGGTGTTCATAGCCTAGGATTCCTTGGCCATACAATCAATTGTCATGGTATCAGACCTTTGGAAGACAAAGTACAAGTCATACAAGACTTTCCTGTCCCCATTTCACTTCGTAAATTACGAGAATTCTTGGGATTGATTAATTTTTACAGGCGGTTCATACCACATTGCGCTGACATTTTACAGCCGTTTACCGACCTACTATCATGCAAAAGCAAGAACAAGACAATTGAACTTCGTGACGAAGAGTTACTTGCTTTTCAAAAAGCTAAATCAACTTTAGAGCACCACACTTTACTAGTTCACCCTCTTGTTGATGTACCCCTTTGTTTAACGGTTGATGCATCAAACAAAGCAGTTGGAGTACTTAATCAGTGCCAGGATGGTCAGTTGAAACCAATCTCATTTTTCTCTAAACGTTTACAACCGGCAGAGACTAGGTATAGTACCTTTGGTCGTGAGTTGTTGGCTGTATATTTAGCTATTCGCCACTTTCGATATTTTTTAGAGGGTCGCGAATTTTTCATCTTGACTGATCATAAACCTTTAACGTATTCATTCAAATGTAAGCCAGATCGCTACTCACCGCGAGAAACTCGTCACTTAGACTACATCTCTCAGTTTAGTACCGATATACGTCATATTAAAGGCTCAGAAAATATAGTGGCTGACGCACTCTCTAGGTACATTGTCAATATGTTTAATCAGTGTAACAATAATGTTGATTTTGACCTAGTAGCAACCAAACAGAAGACAGACTCAGAGCTTATTAAGCTTCGCGAATCGTCTAGCCTTCACTTTGAAGAACTACCCGTACCTACATCACACAATACCATTGTATGTGATACATCGACAGGTCATCCACGCCCATATATTCCTCTAGAGTTTAGAAGAGACATTTTTCATTCACTCCATGATTTATCCCATCCAGGCATTAGGGCTACTCAACATCTGATTTCTCAGAGATTTGTATGGCCGTCCATAAATAAAGATGTTCGTGACTGGACACGACAATGCATCAAATGTCAGCGTGCTAAGGTACAGCGTCACGTAGTGACACCGATCGGTACTTTCGCCAACCCTGATGCTCGTTTCAGCCATATACATATAGATTTGGTTGGTCCACTCCCCCCATCTAATGGTTTTTCTTACTTGCTTACATGTGCAGACCGATTCACTAGGTGGCCTGAAGCAATACCGATTTCTGATATCACAGGTGAAACGGTTGCAAAAGCCTTGGTTAATAATTGGATAGCTAGATTTGGAGTGCCTACAACCGTAACTACAGACAGAGGTAGCCAGTTTGAGTCCAACCTTTTCAAACAGCTTACCCACCTTCTAGGTTCCAAACATGTTCGCACATGATAAGCATATCATCCTGCTGCAAATGGATTAGTCGAACGATTCCATCGTACCCTCAAATCAGCTTTGAAGGCACAAGGGGAACCAAGCAAGTGGACGGAATCATTACCACTCATTTTGCTTGGTCTCCGTTCTTCCTTTAAGGTTGATCTTGAGTGTAGCGCTGCAGAGTTAGTTTATGGTACAACTCTTCGACTCCCTGGAGAATTACTCGTCCCAACTAAAAACTTGACTGCTCTGAATCCAACCAGCTACGTTGACCGCCTGCGCCATCACATGCGGGAACTTAAACCGACACCGACGAGACCAAAAGAGCTTCAAAGCAAAATCCCCAAAGATTTGTTTTCTTGCACACAATGTTTTTGTACGAGTCGACGGCGTTAAGAAGCCACTACAACCTTCATATGACGGTCCTTATCGTGTCATTAATAGAAAAGAAAAGTATTTTGTTCTTGAAATGAAGGGTAAACGAAACACAATAAGTGTTGACAGGTTAAAAATTGCTCATATGGATCCAGAAGAGCAGCCACCAACTCCAATTCAACCTTCAGCCAGTACAACACCAATGGAACCGGAGAGGTTCACAAGATCCGGGAGGCGCGTTCGCTGGCCTAAAAAATACATACAGATGATCCCGATCTACAACTAAATTTTTAATTAAATGTATTATGGTCTTTGTAATGTGTGTATTATTTTCTTGTCGATCCCATTTTGTGATCTGGAAAGGGGCTAGTGTAGGGAATTCATTATCCAGGTGCTGGCAAGCACCTCACTCCACCTACCCAAGGTGGTTTAAATAACAAAAGCCAAGACCCTGCAGTTCCACAACTATTATCCAAAACCCCCCATTATAACAAAGAGTCTTAACCACAAGTAAAAAGCCCAAGGAGCACACATGCACATCCTTGCTGACTCTGGACCAAGACGCCGATGCAGCCAGACCAGCTTTGCAGCACTCCCTACTGCCCAGACATCTCCTTACTTGGTTTGCCCTGACACGGAGCAGGCCCTGAATTGGTAGTGTTTGCTCCTACACAGGGACTGTCTCCGTGGAAGGACAAACTAGTGTGAGTAGTAGTGCCCCTTTAAATTAAAATTAGTAGCCACAAAAACTTAGGGGAATAAATAATCCCACAAAAACCCTAAAGAACATGTCCGGGATTGTTTCAAGTGTGTCGTTTCGAAGGCACCTACTCCTACTGTTCGCACACCGATGCGACATTTGCTCGCTTTTCGTCCCATGGAACGACTAGCTATTGACTTTCTTAAGTTGGACAGGAGTAGGGGGCTTCGAGGATGTGTTGATAATGACGGATGCCTTTACCAAGTATGCGCTGTATGGCAGTCCCTTGTAAAGATCAAACTGCACCTGTAGTTGCTAGAACATTGTGAGATAATTGGTTTTCTCACTATGGTATCCCTCTTCAAATCCATTCTGATCAGGGACGTAATTTTGAAGGGAAGCTGATTGGGGAGCTTTGTAAGATGTATGGGATCAAGGACCAGTCCGTATCATCCCCAAGGAAATGGCCAAACAGAAAGGTTTTATCACCATGATAAAACACCATGCTTGTGTACATGTACTGTATGTGTAACTGTGCTGAGTTGGCCTTGAAGGGGGCAAGACCCCTTTCCTAGAAGTGAGACTTGTCCGAGGAATGCGGACACTGAGTGGGCTGGACCGGAAGTTGGACACAGTGAGTCAGTTCACGGAAAGCCACCTTTACTCATTTGCCTAGCCCTGCCCAATAGTGGACCAAACACATCCTTTGATTGTATATGAATATGTAAGTGACTGTTAAGCAATAAGGCAGGAAACTCCTGTGATATTTGCATGTTTGGAATGTTCATAAAATGTATATAAACCCTGCTGAATGGAGAATCAGACAGACTTCGCATCCAGCCGAATAAACCGCATCACTCCAAGTACAACGTTGTCTCCAAGTATCTTCATTCGTTAGTTGCATATAACCCACGGTTATAGTTTAACAGAACCCTGTGTTCCTTGGTAAAGTCTCTTGATGTTTCAGAACGAAAACGGTGGCCTGAGCTCCATTATAGTGTACCTGTACAATGCCACACCGCACAGTGTGACGGGGGTTGCTCCCTGGACACTTTTGTTTGGTCAGCATCCACTGATTCCTGTGGATCACCTTATTGGCAATACCCTGCAAGATTTTGGTGATGACTATGTCCAGGTTCAGGCTAAGTTTCTCAAGCATGCTTATAACATTGTCAAGGAGCGTCTGATTAAGGCGGCTGATGCCAACCAGAGGTATTTAGATACCAAGTGTAAGCCTATACAACCGGTGGTTGTGGGGAGCAAGGTGTTGGTCAAAAACTGCGTGTTTAATGGGTATATCCAAATCATTAGCCCCCATCAGTCTAATGACACCGGCCTCAAACTACCCACTTTGTTAGCCAAATGCTCCTTATAAAAAGATTAAGTCACCAAGGATGTCTCGGCACCACTGTCCAAAACACATTGAGTGGTTACACCTCCCATGACCATTTCGGCTATGGGACTACTGTGAAATCAGTTTCTCGCGTAACTGCTTTTCAGTATAAGACCGATCAATCCCCAAAACTTCATTTGCATCTGCCTGTACACACCCATCATTGGTCAACACAGCGGAGCTTAGCTTGGGCAGATCTATCCCCTCCACCACCTTGCCCCCTATGGTGAAGGGCTCGGGTTTCCCTGCACATTTGGTCTTGCTACATTACGGCTTTCTTCACTCTTCTTCCAGCAATTTCTAGAGATGTGGTCTGTCTTCTTACAATGAAAACAAGTCACCGTTAGCCTACTCTTTGACGCAATAGCGTGGTCAAAATGTCTGTAAGAGCATCCAGTTTCTCCACTATCAATTGGTTTGAAGTCACCAATTGGGCGAGCACATCATCCGACCGCTCGACAGTGGCCCTAACCTGGGCCATATTAGGTTCCTCAGCGCACACTGCAGTCTCCCTAACCTTATTTCTCTTGGTCACTTTTCCTTCATTTCTGGGAATAGTTCCAGCATATGTTCCCTAAACTGACAGAATGTCAGAGTTGGCCTCTCAACTTGCACACAGTGCAATTCCCTACGCGTCGCTTCATCACGCGTACCTTTCATAAAAAGGTCCAACGCTTTATCACGTATAAGCTGCAGCGCATCTAGCTCAGGCCCTTTCGCACTAAATTCCATGCGGTCATGGATCCTCATTAATGCGCGACTTAAGTCAGCCAAAGATTCCCCATCATTCTGGCAACGAGCGTACAGAGTATACCGGTCAGGGCGGTGACACCCTCTGATTGGCCAAAGACCTTGCACAACCGAGCAATTAACTTACCTAGACTGTCCCTATCTTCAGGGGGACTGCAAAGGACCTCAGTAGTATGTTGTGACCGATCTGCACCCCCTTTGGTGGTGCAAGCAGCTGCAGGTGGTGCGGGTGGTGCGGGTGGTGCGGGTGGTGCGGGTGGTGCAGGTAGAGCCGGTGGTGCGGTTGTGCAGATGGTATGGAATTCCATCTCTGCCAAGTTACGCGGCGCATGTTTCGCATTTATACCCGGATCTCCCAAACATGCGCCGTGCACGGCGCATAGTCGCGTCGTGCCGTCGCATAGTCGCGTCGTGCCGTCGCGTCGTGCCGTCGCCCCTTTTTGCACTGTGTGTATAGGGCCGTTTCGGCGTCGCGTCGTGCCGTCGCATAGTCGCGTCGTGCCGTCGCATCGTCGCGTCGTGCCGTCGCATCGTCGCATCGTCGCATTTTGTTTTTCAGGGTCTCTAGCCGTTTACGCTGTCGACGGCGCATAGTCGCGTCGTGCCGTCGCATAGTCGCGTCGTGCCGTCGCATCGTCGCATCGTCGCATCGTCGCATAGTCGCATCTTCGCATAGTCGCATCGTCGCATAGTCGCATCGTCGCATCGTCGCATAGTCGCATCGTCGCATCGTCGCATAGTCGCATCGTCGCATCGTCGCATCGTCGCATCGTCGCATAGTCGCATCGTCGCATCGTCGCATCGTCGCATCGTCGCATCGTCGTATTTTGATAAAGGTCTATCTTTATTTTCGCCGAGTGAGGGCGCACAAGCTTCACAAAGCTAAGACGAGATCTGCCTTAAAATTACGTGCACACATCGTCATCAATAACATTAAAATAATAATATTAATATTATTGACTGAGTAAACTTTCTGCCCTTGGAATGTGCTCTCGGCCCAAATAATCATCATGGAAGACATCTTATGTGAACTTGATCTCAGTGAGCTCCTAGAAGCTTTTAAGGAGAACGGGGTATGTCTTCAATTTGATTTAATGCTCATGTTGTAAATAATGTAAATAAACGTGTACAGCGCAGACCTAATGCACACTGTATAATAATTATGTACATGTACCACATGTACATGTACATGTACATGTACGATGCACATGTAATGATATTGTATGTTAATAATTAGTAAGTATGGCCTTGTCTTGTTGTAGGCCTATCTTAACCAGTGCTAGCACAGGCTGGAAGAATTGCCTGTGAATCCCTAATTTTTCTTTATTCATGCTTTATCTCAATATTGATATTATTGGCGGCAGACACTTCTAGTAGTAAACTAGTAGTACTACTACTAGTACAAAGTAGTAGTAGTACTAACTAGTACTAGTAAGTAGTAGTAGTACTATTACTAGTACTACTAGTACTAGTACTACTACTACTACTACTAGTACTAGTACTAGTAGTACTATTACTAGTACTACTAGTACTAGTACTACTACTACTACTACTAGTACTAGTACTAGTACTACTACTACAGTACTACTACTAGTCTAGTACTAGTAGTAGTAGTACTAGTACTAGCAACTACTACTAGTACTACTACTACTACTACTAGTACTACTACTCCTAGCACTAAGTAGTACTAGTACTTAGTAGTACTAGTACTAGTAGTACTAGTACTAGTAGTACTAGTACTAGTAGTACTACTATTACTATTACTATTAGTACTACTATAGTGCTACTACTACTAGTACTAGTACTACTACTGTAGAGTTAAAACGACACAAAATAATCTGCAAACAACTTTCATTTCCAGGATGTAGGGAAATTTTCTGTGATTTTTAGAGAGAATTTGGCACAGAGCAGGCCATACATTCTGTTGTACATAGACAGGTCTGATTTTTCTTGTTTTAGTAAGTCCCTTGAAGTTTATCAAGTTAGTTGCAAGTAAGTACGGTAAGTAAGTTTACTGTTACTGCTTCAGGGGGGCTAGAATTGTTATCCATTGATGTAAATCTTAAGTACAATAGTACATCTTACATGGCAGATGCCTAGCCCGTGGTATTCTGATGCCTGCATTATAGTAATAGTATTTCCCTTCCTGACATTCAGATGTTGAAAACAAGGGTAAAGGCCAGATGTATTGAGGGTGGTGGATTTTGTTGACTTTCCCACAATATGCTTTTTAAAGAGGTTCAAGATAAATGTTGCAGGATAAACACTGCATTTGACCTTCAGTTCCTGTTCTTATCACTTTTTAGAAGCATTACTAGTATACTTTTCAATATACTAGTACATGTACCTGTACATGATGTAGTAGTACTAGTGATTTATAAAAACAGATGGCTCAACTTCTGTAAAAGAGTGCAACTTGAGCTCATATATCCTGATGTTGTAAAGTATTATAGATATGTTTGTTGTTTCTCATGAATTGATGTTTTCTTTTCATTTTTTTTCAAGGTTGGACCCCGGGAAACAGTCTGCTTGACGGATGCAGAATTTACTGCATTGGGACTGACTAGGATTGGAGATCGTGCCAGACTCAGGGAAAAGTGCAGAAATTACATTGCTGGTAAATTTTCATCATATTTTCATACGGTATTTCAGTGACAAAAATTTTGTCTAAACTAAAACTAACATGTTGTATCAAAAAGAAGACTACAATTATCCCTGCTTGATTACATTCATAAAAAAGGGAACCTTCTCCTATTGTGTCCTTTTGATCTAGGTGAAGCATCAACTTCTTCTGTTGTGAGGAAGCTGAGAGAAATGGTAAAGGGAAGACGTGGTGCCCAACCAGGTCCAAGCAAAAAGATGTCATCGACTTTAAGGATCCATGTTGGATGGAAGCACAGAGATAATGTCATAAAAATACACAAACAAGTTGTTGCAGGTAAAGGTGGTGGAGTATATAATATTGACATGACAAGGGATGCAGGAATAGCTGATTTGAAAAAGGCTGTCATCAACCTGTTCTTTCCTTTTGGAAAAAATGAAGTGAAGAGCCTCAGAATTGAGGATTTAAATTACCACCTGGCAACTTTCAATGGATGTATTTTGGAGTCCAACCTCAGGAATGGTGATCCTTTCACCATTGGAGGCTACTTTGAAGAGGTGCAGACTCATCCGGTGAGGATCTATCTTGTGAGTGATGAACTTGAAGTAAGTGCACATACTACATGCTAAATTAACTGAAATGAGAAATTTGCTTTACATCAGTAGATTTATTTTACAAGTAGTCCTGTTTTTATTTGTGTTTTTTGGGGGGCTCTTAATCTCTGGGCATTTTAATCACAATGCGTTGAACACATTGAAGTGTTTGTGTAATGGGGCAATAAAGGAAAGAAATGATAATGAAATGTGATATGTTATCAGCTAAATTTTGTGAAAAAAGGGTGGACAATTATGGTTCTGAAAATAGCATACCAGATTGAATGAAGCCAGGCACTCAGGCTCATCATCTTTTTAGTTAGTGAATGAATTTCTTGCCCCATGAGGATGGTGCAGGGTATGCCAGTCTTTCAATGAGAAAATATTGTTTGTTGTTTAAGTGTTAGCTTTGTTTGTTACCAACATATTTTCTGAATTTGTATATATTGCAGAATGGCACAGACACAGATGATGGGGAGAGTCTTCCAGATATATCTGTAACTCGAAATAACACCAACAATAACAACACCAGCAACAGAAGCAGTACCAACAATAGATGCCACAACAGGAATTACAGAAGCACCATGAGAAATGGCAACAGCAGCTCCAATGACAACAACAGCAATAGCAGTGCCGGAAACAGTGATGTCACATCATCAGCCCCAGGAATGGGTCCACAGGTAATTTAGACTTTGTTTTAATTATTATATTAATCATTATTTTGATTGATGGTCAGTTGATATAAGGTAAGAGATTTGTATGCCTTTTTGCCATTCACCTAATTTCTATGAAGATCATATCAATAGTGTAATTTCCTCTGGCCATTGCTTATTTCCACAACTGTTTTGTCACAGAGAGTCCAAGGAGAACAGATTGCACAGCCAGATACCCCAACAATAAGTTTTGCAAGAAACAGAGTAAGTGTTTCTTTATTTCATAATAAATGTCACTGTCTGAACATAAAGCCTTGATTTGTTACTGGGCAAACAATCATGATTACTAACAAATTTACTGTAATCGTACTGTGAATATTAGATTTGCAACAGAAAACAGGGCAATGTAGACCCAACTCCGAAAAAATGATTAAATAATTAATTAGTCCACATAAGAAGGAGGTATGGCAACATAAAGCGGTGAGCATCAAATCTTAAGAATTTTCAAAGTTTGACCCATAAATATTTGTCAATATTGCAAAAAATCAAGCATGCAATTTGCCTGAGATCAGCTGATTTCCTTTTTCCACTTCACAAATAAAGTCAACTGAAAGTCAGTGTGGAAAGTTTTATAAAGATTTGAATGTTTTCATTTTGTAAAGTCCAAGTTCCATGCCCGATTAATTGATCTATAATTTTGTTTTAAAGCACTCATCTACTATCAGTACACCTGCCATTTTGGGGTGTTTTTTTTTACATTGTTGTATATCACAGGTAAAACAATTCAATACACAATCATGATTCACAGACATATTCTGCACTGTCACTTTTCAGGACCTTGGCACTGCAGCTAGCTGTGAGGAACTTGAAATCATAGATCTGGATGATACTGAAGAAGAGATGGAGGACATTGCCATTGCCGCTGTAGGAGACAGTAATCAACCATCCCAACCACAGTAAGCTACAAAATATAGGACTGCTGATGTACCAAGTCATTTATTTAGCAGAGCATTACTACATGTACTTTGTACACTTATTATCTCTATAGCCAATTAGCCATTCCATTTCTGATGTGACACAAACATATCTTGCCATATTATTAACTCGAGATCGTATTTTGCCTTTTCAGATCATCTGAAAGGTCATGCGAAGAGATCATTTCTTCATTATCGGAAACATCAGAAGAAGGAACTACAACTATTGTTGTCCAAAGGCGGCGGATCCTAAATTCCACTATGAGGGCAATCAAATCCAATAGCTTCAGTTTTTCCTCTCCATTGGAAGTTATCTTTTCTGGAGAAGAAGCGCAAGATGGAGGAGGGCCTCGACGTGAATATTTTCGGTAATATAAGTTTGATTCATGCAATGAGTATATCATAATACTAAAGGTAGCCCAAGGGCATATCCTTGGGGACCTGGTATGTTCCAACCCAACCCCCACCCCCCTCCCCCCCCAAAAAAAAGCCCAACAAACAGTCTTTAAATACATGTGATGAGATTGACCTCAAAACAAGCCAAAAATTTGGTTCATTGGGCACCCATGAGACTAAACAACTGGCTGTTTTCAATGGTGTTCGTACGTGTTGATGATTTCAATGAAAATTCATTTCTGACAGGCTTCTTTTGAAGGAGCTGTTGAACACTTCAGGGATTTTCGAGGTTCATGAAAACAAGGCCACCTTCACTTATGATGTCAATCATCTGGAGCAAAAGGGCTACAAGCTCGCAGGGCAGCTGACATGTTGGAGTTTAACCCATGGAGGCCCAGGCATAGCTGCACTTTGTCCCTCCTTGTTTGCAGCAATGATGGGACAAGATGTCAATCTGCAAGACATTGATTGTCTTGATTACATAACCCGTGCCAACCTTGAAAAGGTAGAATTTATTCATTCCACAAGATGTTCTCAATAATGTTCTCAACATTTTGAATCAAGCATAGCTTTTATGAGTCTTTGGAGTTTCGCAGTAATATCAGTCATCACGTACTGGTACTGGTAGAATTAATTTAATTGGAAATCCTCTTTCTGTTTGCACAGAATCACAAAAGACAACAAGTATTAATAAGGCAATCATTGGTTAGATCATTTAGGAAATTAAATTATCACTAAGGAACCATTAAGGCAAAATGTTTATAGTTCATAAGCAAGGTACTGTAGTTTCACATTATACAGTCTAGTTTGTTTTCTTTATCAGCTGCTGAGCTGTACTGATCAAGAAGTATTCTCAGAAACACTGCTGGATATGGGTGATTGGATATTGGATCAAGGCATTACGAGGATTCAAGGTGTGACTTTTGCAGAGAGGGATTCACTTGTGAAGAGGCTATTCACCAACTGCATTTTTCATCGGTGAGTATTGGTACTGCACATTATGTACTGAATCACCTGTGAAATCCATGATAAAGTGTGACAATCAAATTGTCAAGTCTGCCGTACCTCTCCAGGACAGCATGTACATCTATAACTAAGACCTCAAAATAATACCGCTTCAAAATGACAGGTTATGCAGCCATTCATCTTTTCTTTGTATCAGCTGATTGCCTCATTCACTTGATAAATATGCTTTTGAAAATTGAAAATTACAAAGTTTTGTAAAGATAAGAATCTTCTCTTTTTTTGTGACATCTAAGTTGCATGCCTGTACATAAAACATTAAAAGACATACATGTGATAGACATCCAGTTCCTACGCTTAAACCATTGTGTAAACCTTTACATGTACCTTCTATCACAGTGTTCACAGTGCTGTGCGTCAGTTTATGGATGGTCTAGGACCTGTATGGGAGCAGGTTATACAACATCCTGCTGAGATGAAAGGTCTCTTCATCTTTGATCCCCAGCCCATCACAGTCAGTGACCTCCGAAGGCTCTATACCATTGACCTCTCCCCAGAAGGATCAAACAATAGAGTGCTTGAGGAGGACACTGTCTATTGTTGGGAGATTTTCCTCCAAACATGTGCAGGTATTGACAAAACATTGATATCCTATATTATAAATCTTAAATGCTTTATGTTTTGGTCAGTTTATATGATATTTCCTATGAATCCAAAAGCAAAGCAATTTTCTTTGAGAAGTCAGCTTAATTTTTTTGTTGTACTGAACAAAATTTCTTTGCTTTTTGGCCCTTATGAATGCCAGGAAAACAACAGGTTGTGTGATCATTATCACTTAGTGGCCAAAACATGCAAGACATAATATTGTAATTAATGATCACAGACAAATTGAACATGAGTTGGGTTTTTCCTTCCTTTTACAGAAACTAACTCAGATGTATCTCTTGCGGATGTGTTGCAGTTCTGGACAGCAGCCAGGAAGGTTCCCCCCTGTGGTTTTGAGAACAAGCCGAAAATTGAATTCTATCCTCAAGTCGCTGGGATTCGTAGGCTTCCCTCATGCAGTACATGTTGGCCAATTCTGTGGTTGCCACGTGGCATCGATGATCCTGATGAGCTTGAGGATCTCATGAAAATGGCAATTAAGGGAAGTTATGGTTTTGGAAAAGTTTAAATTTATCTCATAGTTGACACAACTCATGATATGCTGAAGTTTTAGCATTAGGTTTTGGAACTACAGCGGTGTAGTTGAAAGTTTGAAGTCGTTTTATTCTTATTCTAAGAAGCTGAAATAAATACATGTAAACGTTTTGATATTAAGATTTTTTATACATATTTTTCAAAACTTAAAAATGTATCCACAACAACAACAAAATATTGTTTTCCCCGCACGTTAAGATCAGTTTATTCACAAACAAGGCTTAGCATGACTGAGGTAAGGAAAACACATACCGTAAAGGAGAGTGGTCAAACATAAGGATTTGGGAATTTGTATTAATCAAAATCATGATAGTTCAAGAGTGGAAACAGGTGTATGAAGTGGAGTGGAAACTGAAAATGGTTGAGAAACGCTAGATGACAGATGCATTTTGTTTGTGTTAACCCTCCATTCATTCTAATTTCGAACACAACCACTCAAACAGGTTTACTCCATCCTCTACAGATGAAGGGGGTCCTTTATTGTGTGTAGCCATTAGGTCCAGGCACATCTCCTCCATTTCAGTCGAACATCCTGCTGCATTTGGACATGTCATAAACTCTATCTTAACATCATCAATGTCGCTCGGAGTTACTGGGATGCAGTAATTATGTGTGTCTGCAGAAAACAAATAACAGGTCAAAAGGATAATGAAGGATGATCTAAGATTTCTTATTCTTAAAAAAAAAATTAGATCAATGCTCAGGCTGTCACTGATTGTCAGTACAAAACTGTTGATATGTCAGACAAAACAATGACCAAATCAATAATATGGCCTGTGTGCCCCCAAAGAGGAAAATTCATACCATACAGCTGTGGAAGGAAAAACAAGATGTCTGGTTTGCCAGGTAATGCTGAGACACGAGAAGATGATCTTGTTCTGTGTTGATTCCATTCAATTTTGACATCGTCAAGCTCAGCCTGAATCATTGAGGTGAAGCAGAACCGCAAGCATTCTCTGTTAGGAAGATAATTCCATTAGTCCATTAGAAGGAATGTGCACAAGATGGTAAGTGGGTATAAAATATTTTTATATTTTTTTCAAACGCAAAGTGCTCTGTTTCCATAGGAAAGAATGAAAAAATGTTGTGGCATTTTGCAATATGCATCATTTACTACTGGAATACATTGTAATTTACATTTGTTACCTTTTTCCCCACATGGCATAAAACTTGCATTAAGTCACAGAGGTTCATTAAGGAAATGAAGGTTTTTAGGTTTTGAGATTTCTGAATTGCTTTAGTCATCTTAGAAATCATGTGCAAAAGTTAAACTTAAACTCTTCAGTTTACTACCTTAACTCATCCCACTCTGTATCACTATAGTAACACCTTTTTTTTGGGGGGGGGGCAATTTCAAACATCAGCAAATTGGATATTCTCATCACTAAAGTACAGAATCGTCAACTTACATGTATTGTATGTTTGTGTTTAAATTTTGTGGGAGCATGTCACATATAAAATGATTATAAAATATTTGGAATCCCTACTTGTACTCACATTTCTAAAGGTGATGTACAATCTAGAACACCTTCACCAACCAACTGATGGAATATGTCAACCCAGAAGTTTGACATCATGTTGAAGAGTGTTCTCCAAAAGCGCTCTATTCGCTGAAATCAATTGGTTTATTTCCAGTTATTAGCTTCGTACAGTAGAATAAAATATCTTTACTTCAGTGGAAACCTGAAACAGACGAGGCTGATCTTTAGAAGTAGCTTGTAAACAACTGAGCTATGCTGGTTCTCACCCCCTACACAGAATCAAGATATCTCAATCTTCCATACAGTTCTTAGGATGAAGACGTCAAACCGCATAACAGTATCACATGAGGTTGAGGGATTTGCATATATCACTATACATGTTGCTGTATGTGTGCCAAATAACACATTTTTATTATATACAGCAACATCACATACTCGACTAGGGGAGTACCCCCATTGCATGATAGCACACTCCTAACAGTTTACATTGTTGTTACCAGACAATTATAGTTACCAGGCTGTCTGCAGAAAATTCACAAAGGTCTAACATCAGTGTGATATAAAATGTGAGAAAAATGTGTGTATAAAATAAAACATATGCAGACCTAATGGTTCAGCTGAAATAGGGAAAAAGTTGTGTAGTCGTCCTTCTTTTTCAGTTTCTTTTTTTAAAGACTAACCTGGTTATGGGGCGAGGTGCTCTTTATCATACAGGGATGCTCGTTGTCCTGGGCATATTCCGAATGAAATGCCATCTGTATGTCTTCGATCATGACATTTTCTGTGCCCCTATCCATTTGGAAACAGTATGGTACTCCTGGTTGGGAAATGGGGACACAATTTATCATCAGATGTGTGTTTTTTTTTAAACCTAAAAGTTCATATTAAAAGAAACTTGATCACACATGTATTTTTACACAGGTTGTTTGTTTTACTTTTCAACTGTGATCTGTAAACTTGGGAAAATTCCTAACTTCCCTTTTAGTTAGTTCAAACAATACTGATATGTATACTAATAGGCTATTTGGGCTATGTATTTGCTGAACTGTTTGACTTAATTTTGCCTTAACAAAAAACATACCTTTTATTTCTGTTACATAATCCATGAAGTATGATGCAACAACTTTAGGGTCCCTGTTTGTTGATGCCACTCTAAGCCACAGAATTCTACGTGAGAAGCTAAGGATATGAACATTAGTTTTCAAAAATAAACTTTTTTTATGCATAAGACTCTTTTAACGCATTTCTGTGGTGTATCCAAATACCAACAAAAATATTTCACTTCTCTCCTAACTACATTGTAAAGCCGTAACTCAATCATTTGCAGTTCTTTTATGTACAGAACTACTACCCGGTATGTCACTGTCATCATAATGAGCTGGCACTATTGAAAAATATATGGTATACAAATAACACCAGCAACAATTTTCTTTTTAATTTGTTGATACCTGACAATCATAACATGAATTAGAAATACATCTCTTACCCATCTATTCCTCCATGGACACAAAATCCATATGCCCGCAATTTGTCGTACTGGTCGACATGAACTGAGAAATTTGGACCCTTGCTTAAGTACATCCGTCTTCTCAGTTGATGCCTCCTCCTCATTTGTACTCCATCTGGATCTAACATCCGTTGCCCCTCAAGAACAAAAGCACTTGCCAAGGTGCAAAAAGATATCATGTAAATAAACCATTGATTAACACTGCAGGTACAAATCAAACACTATACAGATTTAAAATACCTTATTGGAAAATAACAACTTGCACAGTGACAATTAAATTGTTCTCTGTATTGTGTAAAATCGTTGTATTTTATTGTAAATTATATTTTAATTTATCTCATCATGTAAAAATATGCAGTCTTACCGTGGAATGTGTAGTCCATATCTTGAGGACAGCCTTTTGGCCATTGCTCTACACCCAAGGTTTGTGCCACTGCCTCGTAATTCAACCTTACAAAAGTACCAAAATGTAAAGATAACAATTATGTACCATATAAGATAATAATTATGTACCATTTTATTGAGACAATAATAATGGCAATTTGTATCCAACCAATTATTATGCACAAATGAAGCATGTGGATAAACATGTTAGACAGATTAAATACTACTTTGGTTCTTGAACAGAAGCAACAAACTTAATTGCAGATATCCAGACACAATTCAATGATATAGAGTACATACCTGTACCAATTTTCAGTTGTGTGGCTTGAAAATGTTTACCTCTAGATTAAAGATGAACTGACCAAGTGTTCTGTCATCTGGCATGTTTCTCCTCAGGTTGAACCTTCTCAATATACGGTGCAGGGTTCTTATACTATGACCAAAAATAATGAAACATTGGTTCATAAACAAAGGTGTTTCACATCATGAAGCTGACTAGCCTAGATTTCCCTTGTACTGATGTCATGACATATCACTCTCACAGGGACTTATACACCTGTTCCAATTTTGAGGAACCATTTCTTCAAGTCAATATTCACCATGTTTCACTATGTTTTTAGTGTCCTTTTTTGAGAGATGCAGAAAAATGATCCATTGCATGTTGGCAGGAAGAAATGGGTCAAACACTGTCTATTATCAATTACATTTACTGGGCGGTCGTATGTTTTGAAAAAGGACTGTTTTTCAAACATTTTCTCAATAAAAAAATACCTGCAACGAACACCATGCCGAATCATCAAAATGCCACAGATTTCAGGATAGGTGTAACCTGCTGCAAAATAATGGCAGATGAGCTCATCACACCCTGGCGATTTCATTAAGTGAATAACTTAAGCAGTGAAATTGTAGCATTCAACACGAGGTCAAAGTGAAATATTATATCACTTGCTCTAAATGTACCCATAATATGTTTATGTTCTTACAAAAATGATTTTTTTTATTAAACCCACATACATTTTAAGCATTATGGAATAATGATATTTAAACAATGAAAAAATTCTGAAAAGTGAAAACTTATTTTCTTTGGGTAGGTTTAACTACCATAATATGAAATTATAGGTCATGCAGAAATTATGTGTTCATCAAAATGCAATGTGTTATGTTAATCAACACTATTAGTATTACTATAGACAGGGGACCAGGATTAAATTTAGATCAGGAAATTGGAGTAGGGTGAACCGTGTTCAATCATTGGTAAATCAACAGTTTGTGGTATCTTTCTATCTTCATTTAGTCTGAGTGACCACTTAATTGTATACAAAAATGAAGCGGCTTTATTATTTAGTATTTAATTTTGGTAGTGGTTTATACATGGAGGTAGAAACGGGGTGGGGGTAGAAGCTACTGCCCAACTCTTTCGAATTGCAATATAATGTTCTGCAAGTAGGCCTAATTATTAAATATTAGGTCAGTACTGGCAGTAGCTGGTGCAATTCAAAAGGATACTATCTTCTTGGCAGCGCAGAGAGGGATCCATCAAGGTGTAATTGGAAAACGTACGCCTATTCATGTTTTTGATAATTTTCCAACAACCTGAAGTAACAAACTTGTGCGCCCTCACTCGGCGAAAATAAAGACAGACCTTTATCAAAATGAGACGATGCGACGATGCGACGATGCGACGATGCGACGATGCGACTATGCGACGATGCGACTATGCGACGATGCGACGATGCGACTATGCGACGATGCGACGATGCGACGATGCGACGATGCGACTATGCGACGATGCGACTATGCGACGATGCGACGCAACTATGCGACGATGCGACGATGCGACGGCACGACGCGACTATGCGACGGCACGACGCGACTATGCGCCGTCGACGGCGTAAACGGCTAGAGACCCTGAAAAACAAAATGCGACGATGCGACGATGCGACGGCACGACGCGACTATGCGACGGCACGACGCAACTATGCGACGGCCCGACGCGACGCCGAAACGGCCCTATACACACAGTGCAAAAAGGGGCGACGGCACGACGCGACGGCACGACGCGACTATGCGACGGCACGACGCGACTATGCGCCGTGAACGGCGCATGTTTGGGAGATCCGGGTATAAATGCGAAACATGCGCCGCGTAACTTGGCAGAGATGGAATTCCATAAGATGGTGATGTTGTATGTGGTGCGTGCAATGCGGCAGTGCGGTAATGGTGGACTTATAGGCCAACGGTTATTTTGTATTGTATTGTTGCCTTTTTTATATATTTGTTTTTATTATTATTATTATTATTATTTTTATTTTTTTTTACCCAGCGTTTTCTTATAAAAAAAAAAAAAAAAAAAACACACACCCAAACAGAAAAGGAACAAAAAGTCAAACAACAACTACCTTTCTCCCTGACCGTTTGGTTTTGTTTACGAATTGCGACAAGGGAGTTGGGTTAAATAACGGTCGAAACGGTTGCCTAAAACCAACCGGAACTCACCAGAACATTCCTTATGTGGTCAACGGGCGATATACGGTTTGAATTATTTTATTAAACTCTTTCACTCTTGTAACAACGATAAACAATATCAATAATGTTAAAAATAGAAATAATAAGCAAAAAACACGCCGTGTCTAGTATAAAATAATTAAGGATATAAAAAATGATAAAAAATAACTAGCAAAAGAAACCTCGTCTATCTACCGTTAAACAAATAAAAACTGATTTATTTATTTTTGGATTTTGGACTTTTTTTAAAGAAACGTACGATATTTACTTATCAAGCGATACTTGTTATCGGAGGTGTTCCAATCGTGCAATGGTCTTTTATAAGTCAAGATTTAGTCTTTTGATCATATCATCTATGAGCTCCGTTAAAATGTCGAATACGTTAGTATAAAACGATCGACTAAGGTCGACAGGATCAAGTTTCCACTCATTGAGTACTTGGTCAATGATATCGTTTATGTTCATTCGCTCGTAAGTAAATGGACCGACACCAAGACGGCTGGTCACCGCACTAAATACGAGAGCGACTTTGGTCTTATCAACCGACTGCGAGGCTCGCTCGTAGTGTTCATCTACATAGTCACTGAAGCAACATATCGGATCCATTCCAAAAAACAAACAGACGTGATCGAATTGACTCGTCCAGTCTTTCTCACAACCCTCACATCCTAGTTGTTCTTGCGCTTCATAGGTTAGACTGATAATTCGGTCGGAAACGATCCTGGTAAGGATTCTCTTCACTAATGTCTTAACCCTCTGCTTGCAGTCGGCAACGTACTCATCGTCATCGGTGCATCCATCTAAAAACATCAAACAGGAATCGGGACCTGCTCATTGTACTCATCCACCTGCTCATTTTGCTCATCGACCTGCTCATTGTACTCGTCCACCTGCTCATTTTACTCATTTACTTGCTCATTTTGCTCATTCACGTACTCATTTTGCTCATTTCCTGCTCATTTTGCTCATGTTGCTCATTTGCTGCTCATTTTGCTCATCGACCTGCTCATTTTGCTCTCATAAAGAAATAGGATTCTCTAATCCTTACCATCTCTAACTTTGTCTTCCGCTTTCATCATGTTGGAACAAGCCGAGAAATTCGGCATGGTGTTTAACCATTACCCTGTCCAGGGCCTTGTCAACTTCCATGCCTTTATCTAGTTTTTCTTTGAGATCTGCGAGAATAACTCGGTGGGTTTCATTTTCTTCAAGATGCAAGTAACTTGACAGGAAATCCTTGTAGTTGTCAAAGAAGATTCTTTTGACTGCCCAGCGGGTTTTCCTATTGGCTTTGTCTTCGGCTTCATCTTCGTCCATACCATTGTCGATGTACTTCTCGTGTTTCTCATTCCACATATCTTTGGTTGCCTCTTTGGCCTCTTTCAACCAGTCTTGGTAAGCGATATTATCTTCCAAATCAGAGCTGGACCCATCTTCTTCCGACAAGTCATCGTCAGTTTCTTCCTCTGATTCGTCATCACTCTCCTCCAAATCGTCACCATCATGCTTAGATTCAGTCCCGTCACCATCAATTGTAGATTCAGTTCCGCTGCTGTCTGTTTCCAAATCCTGACATCTACGCCTTTTAAATCCTGGTTCATAATCTTCTACGTTAGAATTGGCTGATCGAAATGTTCTTATGTTACGATCATCGTCAATGTCGTCCATTTTCGATTCATCCGCAACGTGTGCATTTTCTTCATGTCTTCGAAGGTTATATCGCCGACAATAGCTTTTGCTGCAACGATGACAAGCATAGCGTTTTATCCCAGAAATAGCATTCATGATGTTTACTCGTGGAGTGTCGATCTCCAAATGGGAAGACATGTTTAAAAATTGGGCAATATATAAATGTCCAGTTTTCTGTCCTCATTCAGGTGAAATGAGTAGAAATTTGAGCAGACATGAGCAGAAATGAGCAGACATGAGCAGACATGAGCAGACATGAGTAGACATGAGTAAAAATTAGCAAAAAATGAGCAGAAATGGGCAGAAATGAGCACAGACATGAGCAGACATGAGCAGACATGAGCAGACATGAGTAGACATGAGCAGACATGAGCAGACATGAGTAGACATGAGTAGACATGAGCAGCATTACTTGACATTTCCTGTCAAGTTACTTGCATCTTGAAGAAAATGAAACCCACCGAGTTATTCTCGCAGATCTCAAAGAAAAACTAGATAAAGGCATGGAAGTTGACAAGGCCCTGGACAGGGTATATGGTTAAACACCATGCCGAATTTCTCGGCTTGTTCCAACATGATGAAAGCGGAAGACAAAGTTAGAGATGGTAAGGATTAGAGAATCCTATTTCTTTATGAGAGCAAAATGAGCAGGTCGATGAGCAAAATGAGCAGCAAATGAGCAACATGAGCAAAATGAGCAGGAAATGAGCAAAATGAGTACGTGAATGAGCAAAATGAGCAAGTAAATGAGTAAAATGAGCAGGTGGACGAGTACAATGAGCAGGTCGATGAGCAAAATGAGCAGGTGGATGAGTACAATGAGCAGGTCCCGATTCCTGTTTGATGTTTTTAGATGGATGCACCGATGACGATGAGTACGTTGCCGACTGCAAGCAGAGGGTTAAGACATTAGTGAAGAGAATCCTTACCAGGATCGTTTCCGACCGAATTATCAGTCTAACCTATGAAGCGCAAGAACAACTAGGATGTGAGGGTTGTGAGAAAGACTGGACGAGTCAATTCGATCACGTCTGTTTGTTTTTTGGAATGGATCCGATATGTTGCTTCAGTGACTATGTAGATGAACACTACGAGCGAGCCTCGCAGTCGGTTGATAAGACCAAAGTCGCTCTCGTATTTAGTGCGGTGACCAGCCGTCTTGGTGTCGGTCCATTTACTTACGAGCGAATGAACATAAACGATATCATTGACCAAGTACTCAATGAGTGGAAACTTGATCCTGTCGACCTTAGTCGATCGTTTTATACTAACGTATTCGACATTTTAACGGAGCTCATAGATGATATGATCAAAAGACTAAATCTTGACTTATAAAAGACCATTGCACGATTGGAACACCTCCGATAACAAGTATCGCTTGATAAGTAAATATCGTACGTTTCTTTAAAAAAAGTCCAAAATCCAAAAATAAATAAATCAGTTTTTATTTGTTTAACGGTAGATAGACGAGGTTTCTTTTGCTAGTTATTTTTTATCATTTTTTATATCCTTAATTATTTTATACTAGACACGGCGTGTTTTTTGCTTATTATTTCTATTTTTAACATTATTGATATTGTTTATCGTTGTTACAAGAGTGAAAGAGTTTAATAAAATAATTCAAACCGTATATCGCCCGTTGACCACATAAGGAATGTTCTGGTGAGTTCCGGTTGGTTTTAGGCAACCGTTTCGACCGTTATTTAACCCAACCCCCTTGTCGCAATTCGTAAACAAAACCAAACGGTCAGGGAGAAAGGTAGTTGTTGTTTGACTATTTGTTCCTTTTCTGTTTGGGTGTGGTTTGTTTGTTTGTTTGTTTGTTTATAAGAAAATGCTGGGTAAAAAATAATAATAATAATAATAATAACAATAAAACAAATATATAAAAAAGGCAACAATACAATACAAAATAACCGTTGGCCTATAAGTCCACCATTACCGCACCGCCGCATTGCACGCACCACATACAACATCACCATCCGCACAACCGCACCACCCGCACCACCCGCACCACCCGCACCACCCGAACCACCCGCACCACCTGCACCACCTGCACCACCTGCAGCTGCTTGCACCACCAAAGGGGGTGCAGATCGGTCACAACATACTACAGACCTCCTCTTTTGCCACGCCCTCAAATTGTCCAAGGCGACCCCAACTTGCTCTTCCTTGGTCAACTATAATTGTCTACAATGTGAGTCAAGCTCATCTGCCCATTTGACCAGTGTCAAGTCCCCAGCGTTCACAGGGGGTCCAAGGAATTTGGACAGGTTCAGTTTTGGAGCCCTAGTAAACTTCAGACCTTGAAATGCTTTCGAAAGCGTTTCTGCTAGAGCCTATAATTCCAATCAGTGAGTACCGAAAATGCCAAAAATATGACACTGCAGCATGCCAGGCAATTAATACTTAAATACATTCAATCAGGCCAGCGAGGAATCAAGAACATGTACAAGTGTAACTACGCGTGCACATTTAGTCATTATCCAGATAACCTCACCCAGTAACCAACATCAACAACAACAACACATGCAAATACATAAACACATGCAAGAGTCAGTTGACTTTCCCAGCTCAAAATGATGCTAACGATTACTGTGGGTAGCCACGTGTGAATGATGGGAATCACACTACAGCAATGCAACCCTAGGATCCATACAACTTATAATTATATACATGTATCTTACTATCAGATAATGCGCGTTCTATGTACTGTACACTCACATGTCACATGTGCCTACTCGAATACGTGTGCAGGAAATTACATTTACTAGTTACGTTATATAGGTCAAGAACACCTGGACACATCGGCCCTATTCATGTGCAAATGCAATGCACAGGCCTACTCATAAACTCTGCCATAAAATTTTCCACGACGCTGACCAATAGTCGACGTGGTAATGACAGCTACAAAATTCTAATAACCCTGGCCTGCGGGGGTTTGGCACAATTCAACAATTTCGCATACGCGTTACAAATCAATGCGAAGCAATCGATACAAATTTGCTTCCAACAAAAAAGAAAAAGATGGATGCAGTTTTCAAACCGTCGATAATCCTATCCTGTCTACGACGTCATTTGTCGTGGATCAGAGCCGGTGGTCCCGTGCCCGGTAGGGGATTGTAGGGTGTGAACACACTCTAATGGGATAGGATAATAACGTTACAGCTAGAACTGGAAGCAGGACTCTGTGATTGCTGATTATCTTCAGATTTAATTATTCAGTTGATCATGTCAGTTGACAGCGGACCAGATGAATATGACAAAAAAAAAAAACCAAGCCAGCCGGCTCTCACTCGTCTCGATCACAGCCGCCACCTCGTGTCATTTTGGCTGACTGCCTGTCTGCCCCTCCAAAAAGGTTGATTTGCCTAAATTATTTGGCACAGTCGAGCATGTACAGCATCGTCGATAAACGGCAGTATAGCGAGAGAGAGAGAGCACGCCGGGCTTGGAAACCAACCCACCATACCATGCCGTATCGCTCCGTCCCACAATACAGGTATAATCCCTGTTAATGTTCCAGAATCTATACAAGAGTAAACTATGATGTATTATATAAACCCAGATTTATCAATAAACAAGTGCGATATTGCACACAATGTTTACATGAGTGTCATACCCCCAAATTTGAGTATGACTATACTATAGGCCATATTTTATTTTTTTATTTTCCCTTCTTGGAATAGAGTTATCCTCTCAGAAGTGCCACTGGAGGGTTGCCCTAGCCATGTGTCGGCATCCTCTTAGAAGTGCCACTGGAGGATTGCCTTGGCCCTGTGTCCAGCATGGTCTGGATTTGTTGTTTACTTAAGGACATTCCCAGGGTGATTGCCTGACCGGTATTGATGGGTTGTTGGGTTTGTGAGTGAGAGCGGCATTCCTTTCCTTGCTCTGGTGTAGAGTGCATCGCTCTCCGTGCTCTGGTCTGGAATCGCCCTTCTCATAAGCCATCCACACCCTCAGCATCTCCCCGGTACAGGTATGTTTCCCTGGAACTGTCTTTCATTTATTATTATTCTATAATCATCTATAGTCAAATTATCCTCATTAATTGAGTATTTTAAAGGAGTGTGTGGTTTTCATTGCCAATCCTCAAGGTTGACGATAACTCGTTCATACAGTGTATACATTGACTGTCGCATTCCCGCTCCGAAACTTTGGTGAACGATCAATTAGCTCCTTTCCTCTGTGAATATTATATGTTGATTGTGCTTAGTGCCGATTCCTTTCGTCATTAGGATGATCCATTCTATTCGAATTGTTTAGAATGTATGAGTTTTCATTCTATTCCACTCCTCTATTGAATATGTCTTTAGAAATGCCCATTTTTATTGTTTAGAATATAGGAACTATATATAGGGATTTTTAAGTTGTATTTTTTCTGTGTGTATTCAGTCCGAAGTATGGTAGGTTTCAGTCGATAAGTCGAACAATATTTGTTTCTTGTACAAGCACTTTGCTACAGTGGGAAACTTCTTTACGCCTTAGGCTATAGCACGGACCTAGGTCTGGTAA
Organism: Luidia sarsii; assembly: GCA_949987565.1. NCBI lineage: Eukaryota > Metazoa > Echinodermata > Asteroidea > Paxillosida > Luidiidae > Luidia > Luidia sarsii. The sequence continues at coordinate 19,322,838 of OX465103.1, read as the reverse complement.
TGCCCCAATCTGGACATTCCAATGGTGTGCCAGCTTGTGTTTCTCTAAGTTAACCTTTGTCCTGTGCCCAGACCAGGCAAGAGGCTGGGGAGGTTTCGACTGACATTGCGTGTGGTATGCTTAGACCACTTGTTTATGCATAATAGCCGGTCTGCCACCATCTGTTGTTTGCTTGGCTGCACTGTTTTGTTCTTGTAGTATTTGCATGTAGCTGGTACTGCTAATCTGGGAGTGAGCCAAATTGTAATGTGTTGTTGGAAGATTTCAAGTGTTTTGGCGTTGTTTTCATTCTGGATCTCTGATGACTAGGCAGTATAGTTATTCTTTTTTTTGGATTTAGTTTGGACATTTTCTTATTCGATTCCCCATTAATTAATTGTCAAGTTAAATGTACTTTTAAATGACTCGATTGAGCACGCATTTCTTTCCTTGCTCTGGTGTAGAGTGCATCGCTCTCCGTGCTCTGGTCTGGAATCGCCCTTCTCATAAGCCATCCACACCCCCATCATCTCCCCGGTACAGGTTCCCTTGCTTCCTTTCCCGTGTCGTTAGACAAGATTGGGACGGTACCGTGCGGCCTGTGGAGCTGATTGTCGTCTCAACCCCCTGGAAACTCAGCTAAGTCCCCCTTCATCTGTCCCTTTCGCCGGCCTGACGTCCTTCGACGCTTGACCCCTCTCGTCTGCCTATAGATGTATACCCTTTCTACACCGTGGACTCATTCATTGTGAACTTTGTGCTCGCGCGCAACAGGAGGAGCCTGCCCTTCACGCCAATCATCACGTGGATGGAAGAATCTAAAATTATTTGACGCCATTTAATTACTGTATTGTTGCATTTATCAATTGTGTAGTGTCAGTTATCTTGTGTTCTTTGATTTTCATTTTGTTGTTGTAAGTTTGTCCTTCCCGAGGATACCGTGTGCGAGTGACACGAATAATAGTTTATTCCGACCCATAACTGTACATAAACCTCTTTTTCCCCCTTGTTGTATATTCTTTTTTTTTCTTTTTTTTGTCGAACCGGAGAGCTAAGGTTTTTCTGCATAAAGAATAGACCTGGCGACATGAGCAAATAGTTGCATGATTTATGGACGCGTGTCAAAGGTTATACATGTACAAGTACCAGTACCAGTGCGAGTGGTAAATCGTACAAGGCTTACCGAGCCGTACCTGTAAGTTGCTGACACTATAGTGTGCGTTGCGAGTGGTAAATCGCACAAGGCTTACCGAGCCATACCTGTACATGTACATGCGCGTTGGTGACGCTAGTGTGCGTTGCGAGTGGTAAATCGTAGAAGGCTTACCGAGCCGAATCTGTACGTTGCTGATGCTACTGTGCTTTGCTGACGCTACTGTGCGTTGCGAGTGGTAAATCGTACCGGGCTTACCGAGCCGTACCTGTGCGTTGCTGACACTACTGTGTGTTGCGAGTGGTAATTTCTCACTACTTTCTTCCGTTAGAAAATTCTTTTCTTTTCTAAATCTACCTCAGTCATGTATAATTATAGTGACATGTGCAAGAGAAATGACGCAAAAGACAAGGATTTGTTTTGAGAACACTGGAATGGCGGAGCTACTTGCCTCGCATATAATTACAATCATAGTTATGGCACACAGACATACAGCCAATTACAAGTAATACCGATTTGGGATTCACAAAAGACACTTCGTTCGTTGTATGAAAATAATTACCGCCATGCATTAAACACTTGAATTAGAAACCTAATTAAATTAAATTCCAAGTGCTGTTGATGGGAGCAGGGAGGTCTGCTCGCTAATGTTCATGTATGCGTTTCTGGATTTCTCGGACTTCCACCTGCCATGTTTGGAAATTAAGGAAGGAATCCTAGCATTGGTTGCCGCAGATGTGCCTCCCGATCTGAAGATGTGGAGGCCAAAGTTATGAATATCGGGAAAGAATGGGCTCAGCGCTATATTTTTTTCTGGTTCTAGTGTAACTCAGTCCATGTACTGTGGGTATGAGACCATTTTTGGCATGGGTTAGTCTGCGAAGGGCTGGTAAGGGGGAGCCGGGAGGATCACCTAAAGCTTTGAGCAGGTTTGGGCAGGTTGACTGAAACGTTCTGCCTATAGTTATGATGTTGCCATGGCGAAACTGATTAGTTTTTGACTTGGTTAAGTGTCTGACAAGCCTGTCGTTGTGGAAAGTGCAATCCATTATTCTGATATTTGCGATATTGCTGAAACGGAGAAATCCAGTGTATAGCAGGTGAAACGTGAAGAGAATGTGAGGTCGTCCAACTTCGCACCCTGCTGTCCGTGGGCGTCGTAAAGTTGTTTAATTATTTCAGGTGTCACTGGCTCCTTTAATTCCTGTTTGGCACCGATGCTGTAATCCTTTTGTAGCCTTGCAGCGTTGTTTGAACCAGGGGATCGTCCGTGGGCGATGGTAGGCCGGCCAAGTTATGGGCCCACTTAGCTGCTGCTGCTGCTGAATTGGCAGAATCCGCAGATTTCAGCCCGCGAGCATAAAGAGAAGAAAGGTACAAGGCAAAGTCAACTGGTGAAACTGGGAATGCGGTACGTGACGTTGATCTTGGAAGCGGCCCAGGTTTCCCACTGTTTCCAACTGCCGCTGTATTTCTTTGTTGTAGAGGCTGCCTTTGCTGACATCAGTAGTGTGGGTAGTGGTCCCAAAGCGAGTGTCCTAAGTTGTTGGTCGGTAACGGAGTTTGCAAGCGCTAACCATCTATCTGAAACAAAGCAAGCTAACACAAACAGCTAGTATGTACTCCGTAAAAGCGCTCGAAAGCAGAGCCGAATTGCCTAATGTGAAAAACACAGAGCTGGAAAAGGACTCAAAGGTCATGTAACACACATTATAACTCTTAAGATAACACCAGGAGGATTGCCCAGCACTTGCCCGGCGTCCAACATCAGTCCGTTTCCGGTGCTCGGTGGCCACTTAAAACCCCAACTTTGGAGGAACCGTGGGCGCGACCCGGATGTTGGACGAAGGTCGCGCACCCTTGCTCCGTGCAGGTGAGGGATGGGAGGGAGAGTTAGCGAGGCTTGTTGCTCGGCCGAGAGAACCTTTGAGCGTTAAACGTAAGTGTTCGTAATTACGTAACACTGTTATATAACGTTATATTACGTAACACTGTTATATAACAGCGCGCTCAGTGGAGCGTGACCTGTCGTACTATAACGAAAATAAAAGTAACATATCGTACAAGGCTTACCAAGCCGTACCTGTACCTTGCTGACACTAAGTGCGTTGCGAGTGGTAAAACGTACAAGGCTTACCGAGCCGTACCTGTGCGTTGCTGACACAAAGTGTACGTTTGTAAATCATACAAGACTTATGCGAGGCTGACACTTGCACGACTTTTGGCCACGATTTTGTCGTGGCAAGTCGTGCCATTTTGGGGCACGAACTGGGAGGAGCACTGTTCACGACTAGTTCACGACTAGTTCACGACTAGTTCCCGCACTGTTCACGACTAGTTCACTAATAGTTCACGAATGCGTGCCCATCAGTGTCCACATTGACACGAACTGGCACGACGAGTTCACGCATAGTTTGCGCATAGTTTGCGTATAGTTCACGCACTTCCTACATTGGCACGACGAGTTTGCGCAAATCGGACGGTGTCGTGCCGACTTGGGCACGCCATATAAAAAGGGGGCCTCCCCAACCCCTGGTCATTTTTGGATTGGCTGTGGAAGAGACAACATGCTGAATGCCAGAGACACAATCATTGCAGGGAAGAGAAGATGCCTATACCTGGCAGCTGCTCTAGCTATTAGCAGCAGAAAAAGGCTGGAATTAAAAGAGGCAAGAAGAGCAAGAATAGGCAACACTACCTCGAAGAAAGACACAAAGGAAAGTGTGGGTCAGGGAATGGTTGACCAGAAGGCACGAGTTTGGACAGTACGACAGTCTACTTACTGAACTCCACAAGGAAGATCAAAGGGGCTACAAAAATTACCTCAGAATCACACCTGACCTGTTCCAAGAGATGGTTGAGAAGTTAACCCCTCGCCTCGAGAAGCAGTCCACCTTCATCGGCCACGCTGCGACGCGCACCAATTCGTGAACATGTCGTGATCGAACTACTCGTGAACTTGACGTGAGCTGTTCGGGAACTATTCCGTGGCAGTTCGTGACAGTCGTGGCATGGCGCGCACTGCAACGCACTGGCACGCATCCTCCCGCATCGTCCCGACGAGTTCATGAACAGTCCACGAATTTTGTCGTGACAACAATTTTGAACATTTCAAAATTCTCGTCCCGACATGGCACGCAGTCACGACGGGTTTACGAACACTTCACGCCAGTTGACGACTAGTTTGCGCACTGGCACGACTCGAGTCGTCAGCCTTGCTTTACCGAGCCGTACCTGTACCTGTGCGTTGCTGACACTAGTGTGCGTTGCGAGTGGTAAATCCTAAAAGGCTTACCGAGCCGTACCCGTACCTTCCTCACGCAAGTACAGTGGATCTCCAATGGCCGCATTGCAGCATACTTGGGCTCAAGGGAGGAAGTCGTTTGCGCTGTTGAAAGGGGCTTCTCTTTTAACAACTCCTACCTTGAGGTCGAGCCGTTAGTACAACCCACTAAACGCCTTACACTCTCTAACGTGTATCCAGAAATCCCCAACTCCGTATTGAAATAATCACTTGTCGTCTTTTTGCAAGATTGTGTCAAAGATTACACCCATACCCCTGGGATTTAAGCAGAAAAATCTATCCCATATCATGTCTTTCCGTAGACAAGTTCAGGTACTGATGAAACCCAACATTACAGTTTTTTACACCACCTGACCACATAAATCTCACCCAATCTGGGGTTAATTACCGTGTCTTTCTCTCCACGGAGTCGGTGCGGTGTTTTAATTGTGGTGAGTCCGGCCACATTAGCCGAAGCTGCAAGAAACTCCGCCCCGATGACATCGAGAGAACCAATGAAAACACTGACCGTCAACCCAGATAACAGACCAGACAACCCTCTAAACCCTCCACCAAAGTTCATCCACAAACCTAACCCAAATCTCCCACCCAAATCGCCAGTGCAGGATGGTGCGGCGGAGTCAACTATTGATCGTGCGCCGTCGGTTCCGGACTCCGCTCCAGTGGTGTCTGTGTCCGTGGTGCGAACCTCAGTGGTCCCTGAGACGCCGGTGGTCTCGCCGACCCGACCTGCTCCATCCCCTTTCAATTCCCCTGCGAAAGGATCAAGATCCCCGCCTGACCCCTCCGATAGTAGGCCTACTTCTCTTTCCGAATCCCACACAATTCCAGAGAACAATAACATCTGGGGTTCACCTCCACAACCTTCTCGTCTGTTCTCTGACGTTGTCAGCAAACGAAAACAGTCCCCGTCTAAATCGCCCTCTCCATCACCCAAACTTGTAAAACTCACTTCTCCGATCCTTTGTCCAGTCCGACAGCTTACACAGAAGATTGAGAGTCCTAGTGCAGGAACAAACTCCAAATCACCCCACCCAGTCCTCAGAGCCAAAGTTGTCAGTCCCAAACCCACTGCCTCACAATCACTAGACTCACAGCCTCTCACCACACAGACCCTTGTATTGCAACTCTCCGAAACCCAACCCTCAGAATCCCAACCCATTGAATCCCAATCCATTGAATCCAAATCCATTGACTCCCAACCCATCGACTCCCAACCAATCGACTCCCAACCCATCGACTCCCAATCCATCGACTCCCCACCCATCAATCCCCAACCCCTTGACTCTCTATCCATCGACTCCCCACCCATTGACTCCCAACCCTTTGACTCTCAATCCACTTGTATTTCCCAACCCCCACAAACTCCTATCCCATCCACGCCTGTCTGGTCTGCCGCTGATGAAACCGGCACAGACACCGACTCCGTGGTGATGGAAGACACGCCCTCCTTTGATGACCTTCCTAATAGTATAATTAAAACTAAAGGACCACTCACATCCGATAAACTCAAGAAATTCCTGTCTACGTTAAAGGGTCGAAAAAAACATTAGAAATAGCCTTAAAATTTACACAGGACGTGCCCGGACTTGTCCGGCAATTAAAACCCCTGAGAAACAACCCTGCGCTTCACAAAAGTGTGCAGCAGAGAATTCAAAAATTAATAAAGAAACTAGACATGTAATCCCCTTTTTGTCTATTTATGGCTTTTTTTCCTGTCCATGTAATTATTTTGACAATGATACTATCACTGCTCACTTTAAACACTGGCGGTGTTCGACCAGTGTTCGAAACGCCTCCTTCCAAGCCTACATATCTCATATATCAGGCAATCCTGATATTGTATTTTTACAAGAAACTTATAGCTTAACAGAGAATTGTCCCTCTTGGCAAAACTGGCACTACACTCCCCTTTGTGCCCCTGGCACCAAATGTCGTACAGGAGTCACGACACTTCTCAACAAAAACCTAACCCCGTACTCAAAACTGAAACTCTGCATTGCGGTCATATTCTGTACAGCAAAATCGAACAAAATAACTCCATCTATCACCTCTACAATATTTTAATCCCTCAAAATGACTCTGAGGCACTTCGTGCTATCCAGTCCCTTTCAAACCACTCTAAAAATATTTCAGGTGATGGTGTCATTATATTAGGGGGAGATTTCAATTGTACCGAAAACCTTGCTCTTGATCGTCTGTGTACGCTGACTGAACATCGTCCCAAAATCTCCAAGGCTCTAAGTGAAGCTGTTAATGCTTTGTCTCTCTGTGACGTCTGGCGTAGACTTCACCCTCACCAACAACAATACACCAGGTCGCGAGCTAACCCCTCTCGTGACAGTGGTTTCTTTCGTGCCCGTCTTGACAGTTTTTATGGCCCTTTTGGTTCTATACGTTCTTGTAAAATATCTTCGTGTTTGCTTGTCCGATCATTCGGCAGTCATTCTTAAACTAAAACTAAATCACTCCCATATCAGTGGTGGTGCTTACTGGCATTTTAATAATAGTCTCCTGACAGATCAGGCTTATGTTTCAATAATTCGTCTTTTCTGGGCAAAATGGCAAAATGAGAAATCTTGTTTCCAAAGCCTTGGCTCCTGGTGGGACTTTGGGAAAAGGCACATCAGGAGTATCACACAGATGTACAGCTCAAAAAAAGCAAGTGAGAAACGTCAAGCCTTTAATCTCATTAACAAAATCATTGATGACCTGGAGTCCACGCCAGACCTGACATCTGATTCTCAAGATATACTTAAAGAACAGCGAAAACGTCTGAGTTCTCTTCTTAAAATAGAAGCTCAGGGTGCTCTCGTCAGGTCCCGCTTCCAACATGTCACCGAAATAGACACGTGCTCGACATATTTTTTCAACCTTGAGAAATCACATTCAAATTCCAAAACCATAACCCATGTCCGTCTATCTTCGGGGATGATTTCAGATAAACCGGATGAAATACGCTCCCACGTTCATAACTTTTATCAATCTCCCTATAGTCGGGTTCCCACTGACGAGAATGCCCGCGAGCAACTACTTCAGAACTTAAGTCAATTAAACTCAGCTGATTCTGACGATCTCGACAGCCAAATTTCCATTGAAGAACTTGACAACGCAATTAAACAGCTTGGCAATAATAAATCTCCCGGACTAGATGGGCTCTCCAGTGAATTCTTTTAATTCTTCTGGCCTTTAATCCGTCAAGACTTCTTTTCTGTTCTCTCTTCCTCAATTAAACGTGATTCCCTGCCCCGTTCATTCTGCAAGGCAGTTATCGCGCTACTACCAAAGAAAGGCGATTTAGCTGACATAGCTAACTGGCGACCCGTGTCACTCTTAAACACGGATTACAAAATCTTTGCCAAGCTGCTTGCCAATCGCTTGAAACAGTGCATTGACAGTGTGATTGAAATTGACCAAAGTTATTGCATTCCTGGTCGTTGCTTGTATGACAACTTAAATTTAATTCGTGATACATTGACCTTTGCCAACTCCACTGACCTTCCCCTTGCTATTTTAAATTTAGACCAAAAAAAGCCTTTGATAATGTTGACCATGATTATTTATTCTATGTTTTGAGAGCCATGGGATTTTGAGATGTTTTCATTAGATACATTAAATTACTCTACAGTCAAGCTGAAAGCCTTGTTAAAGTTGGAAGCTCCCTTACTGCGCCATTTTCTTTTGAAAAAGGAATTCGGCAGGGTTGCCCACTTTCCGGTCTACTGTACACTATATCAATTGAACCACTACTTAATAAACTTCGATGTGACATTCAGGAAAAGTTTCCATTTACCGAACTCACCGAAACACATATCAGTGTCAGCGTACGCAGACGACGTCTCTGTTTTTATTACATGCGAAAGCGGATTTAAAATTGTTAATAATGTTTATAATCTTTTTAGCTGCGCCTCTGCTGCACGCTTAAACGCAATTAAATCCCAGGGCCTATGGGCTGGTTCAATCTTCTAAACTATATTTTACTCTCCGATCCTCCTATCACTGGTCTCCCGGTGCGGCTCTCAGCATGTGGTATTATCCTGGTCTGGCATCTAATCAATGTCAACACTGGCTCCTGGCTTGAATCCGAGGATCTCTCAAACAACTGGAGTCTGCGACCGCCGTATCATCGACTACTCCTGCAAGCTCTCAACTCTGCTCACAACAAACTCATCGCATCTTTTCCGAATATCTTCAACAGTAATGGTCTTCTGTCTTCAAGCAACACAACTCTTCCCACCTCTTCCAGTCTACAGTCTCCCATTGAATTTCTTCTCTCCTCTACACTCCATGGACTTTCCGCTTCCTCGAAGCAAATATATGTCTGTGTAAACAACAGGATGAACTCCCTTCAAGATCTCCCACTGTCTCCCTGGCATAACCTTAGAGTTTTAGAGAACTCAAGAACAATTCAATGGCGACAGATTTACCACCTTCCGACGTCAAAGAAAGAGGGTGATATGCAGTACAAACTTCTGCACAATGTGATACCTCTCTTCAAGTGCTACATCACCTAAACCCAACGATACCATCTTGTTGTGGATGGTGTGGAGAGGATGGCACGATAATACATCTCTTCGTTGTCTGCCCTTCCATCCAGCCAGCTCTGAATCGTCTTCATCATCTTCTCTGTCGTCTTCTTCCAGACCTGAGTGAAGATTTCGACATCTACTGGGCTCTAATACCACATGCTAAGAGTCGTAACCGGGAGGCCGTTCACGTAGCAAATTATTTAATCATTAGTTTGAAAAATGTCATCTACTATATCGTACTTGTAAATTTTCTGACCCTCTTCTCATCTGGATTCACCGTCTTCGCACAAAGATTCTTTTTGAATTCACCTTCTACCGTCAATGTGATAACATTTCAACATTTCTCTGCAAATGGCCTCTAGACTCTATTTTCTTTTGTATCCTAGAGGATAATACGTTGACGTGGTTAACTTAATCTATCCTGTCTCTCTTCTGACAAATCTCTTTACTTACTTTTCCCTTGTGGACCTTTGTTTAATGAAAATTAAACCATTGTGACTTTCTTTCTTAGGAGTAGCAGCTCGCGTTAGCGAGACATGGTGTTATACCTCTGCTCCTGGAAAGATCTGTCGCATCACCGGTTTATTTTCGATTACTTTACTTTGACAACTCCCCTTAAACTGACTATATTTTGTATTACAAAACATCTCTCATATATGTTTCGCTATTATACATATGATTTCTGTCCTATGTTTATTGTTTAATTTTGTTATATTCATTTATTTAGTTGATTATTTTCAAGTCTTACTTGTAAATATTGTTTATTTTAGTTTGTTTTGTCTCGGTTATTTTCAAAAGATTGAAATAAAGTTCTCCTTTTGAAAAGAAAAAGTCTTCTTCTTCTTCTTCTTCTTTGAGTAAGGGTCATGGTGTTATACCTCTGCTCCTGGAAAGATCTGTCGCATCACCGGTTTATTTTCGATTACTTTACTTTGACAACTCCCCTTAAACTGACTATATTTTGTATTACAAAACATCTCTCATATATGTTTCGCTATTATACATATGATTTCTCTCCTATGTTTATTGTTTAATTTTGTTATATTCATTTATTTAGTTGATTATTTTCAAGTCTTACTTGTAAATATTGTTTATTTTGGTTTGTTTTGTCTCGGTTATTTTCAAAAGATTGAAATAATGTTCTCCTTTTGAAAAGAAAAAGTCTTCTTCTTCTTCTTCTTTTTTCGTTTATATCTATTAAGGATGTAGTTTAGAAACATCCTCTAGGGCCAAAATGACATGACGCAATCGTGACGTCATCAAAATGCATGTTTTAAAACACACATTGGCCAAAGGTCAATCTTCTCGAAATTTGGTGGGCATTTAGCTATTGGGCTAGACATTCTGAATCCTGAGTTTGAAACCAATTGACCATTGTTCAGAATTATTATGATTTTTTAAATATTATGATAAAGTCCCATAGACTTTGTGCACAAAATATGCACACGCGTTTTGTGGTAGGAATGGGGAGTATGGGTTGGAATCCCGTTGATGTAATTTTTTTATTATTTTTTTTTTTTAAGAGAACCAGATGCGGAAAAGCGTTATGTTCTGTTTGACAACAGACAAATCTCTAGTTAATTTTGCCATTATATGGCGCGATTTATCGTTGGGTGATCTTGGTGGACGTCTTGATGATGTGAGCAGATGGGGTAGATTCTTATTTGGTGAAAATCAATGAAATAGAGCGGAGCAAAAGGGATGCACGTCTTATGTAGGGCTCATTCATAATGCAGTCAGCACAGTGTCGGTCATTTAGTACCCAAGTCAACTTATCACATAATATGGTAGCCACTTCTTAATAAAAACATACCACTTCTGTCTACTCTGTCTACCACTTTTGCAGTGTATAATCTACTCAATATCGGTACTTAAAGAAAGCTTCAAAAATTCCAAATATAAAAACAATCATTCACTGAATTCAAGAATGTAAAGTACTCCATGTTTTGACATTCATTTACACAATTTATTTTATTTGGAAATTTAGTAAACTAAAAAAAAACCTGATATACAAAATTGTTGCAAACTGCTTACGGACTGAAATTACCAAAATGCAAATCTCAAAATTTAGTGGGCCTGATGTTTCGATCCTAGCAGGACCTTTCTCAAAAGCAGAGTGACAAAACAGATACATGTACATGAAGGAAGGGGGAAGAGAGTGAATAGGACATGGATGAGAAATAAAGGACAAAGAGGAAAGCTGGTAGGGTGAGATCAAAAGGGAAGGGCAAGGAGTAGGGTAGGGATTAGTGAAAAGATGGGGAAATATCAAAGAGAGAAGTGTGGAGGAGTGAACACAAAAGAAGGATTATCAGAAAGCTGCATGGTGTTAGTCATTACCCACCTAGATGTTGAGAACATGTGGTTGAATAGTCCGAAGACGCTTCATCCACATTTTCTAACGGCTAAGCTGGACAGGATCACTATGATGACCAAAGGATTCTATGCCCAGTACACTCAAATATCATATCGAATGATCAGGGAGATAAAAGTGATACCCAACAAGGGTGTCCATTATACCGGTTTTGATTGTAGACCTATGGCCATAGATACGAAAATGTGGATGAAGCGTCTTCGATTTTCGATTTTCAATTATCACATCCTAATTCCACAAAATAATTTCGGAAACAATATGAGCTATATGAGTTTTTCCCAACTTAGATGTCAAAATTCAAGGTTAAAGGTCCCGCAGTTGCATCATAGGTGGCTGTTTGAAGTACAGTCAAATAGCCTTTGAATCACTCCAGCTAACAATTTTGTGGCACCAAAAGACAATAGGAACATAACTTAAGACAAGTTTGGCTTTAATAGCTTTTGTCAAAAGAATGGCCTTGTGTCTATGGGCTTTTGAGGCAACTCGAAGAACTGGAAATTCTTTGTCTATTTGACATTAGCTGCCTTACCATGCTTACAGTCTGGCAATGTAGTATTTATGTATACCATTATGTGTATTCATGCTGGCATAAAAAAAATCACTTCTATTTTTGAATCATGATTTTTGTGTGAATGGTAATTGTCATCAGTCTTGCGGAGGTTCTTTTGGAAACAGCATGATTATTTGCCGCGGACTGCATGCGTGAAAGCGATTAAGCATTGAGAATTGAGTTCATCTCAATAATCTCAATAATCCAATGTGCAAAGATAAACATTTAGCAACACATAAGCTAACCGTATTCAATTTGCTCTAACAGTGACATGTATACATGCAGTTCGTGACACTATTTCATGTGGACACATCATGTAAGTCATCTCTTCTAAGAAGGAGCATGGTTCTGAAAAGAGCTGGTTTTGCTTCCTGTTGGTCACTCTTGTGTCAAAATGCCAGCGGGAAAAAGCTGGGGAAATCTTTCCATGTAGTTCCAAACAAGGACAAGAGACCTGTTTGACATCCAAAAGCCTGGTAGTACACCATCATTCAGCTCGCGAGTGTATAACTGCACGCAGTATATACATGTAGTAGGGGTGCATCCGTCCGGGCCCATGTGGGAGTTTTCCGTTGCGATTTCATACCCCCCGCAGTGACTGGCGGGCCATTCCAAAAAGATAGCAGTTTGCGGGAACGCGAATTTGACCACAAAATTCCATGATTTTTCCCTCTTTATATAACTCGTTGGAGGGGAAAGCACATAGGTAATTGTAGGTTGTTTTAAACACCCAATCGGATAAGCCAACATTTTTCTCTGGGTTTCATTCCCCTTTAACTAGTTCTAAAAGTGTGAAAGCACCCCGTGGGACAAAAGCCCACACTAACACATCCACATACTAAGGCACACTGAGCTTCTAGGAGTTGAGAAACTAAATAGTGATGTTCAATAAAAAAATTTAAAAAATCAGAACAAATTTAAAGGATTGATGGATCAGCATGTACATGTTGTATTCTAGGGCTCCTCTGGCAACAACCCCCTGTATTTCAATATGATTCTTAATTCCATGCTATGCTTGTATATGATATCAGAATATCTCAATTAAGGCTGTGCATGGTGGGTGAATCAATATAGGAAGGTTTGCGGTGACACCATGTATAAGGTCTCTTAAAGGAAGAGGTGTGGTTCTGAAAAGAACCTGAGTGGTAACTCGACTGGACTTCGGCTGAAGAGGAAGAAGAAGACGAAGTAGGAAAGAAAAAATCAAAACAATAAGTTACACCGTCAATAAATATTGGAAAATGTTAATAAGGATCTGACTTGATATACTTGTATGCAAAAGTGTGACAGGGCCTTAAGGACTGACCCAATAATGCCAGAATCATCATAAAAGTATAGGGTATACTGCAAAAAGAGCCAGAAATGCCAACAAACCTGTTTTGTTGTTGTTGAAATACTTCATTACTTTTAGCATATTCAAATATTCTTGCCCCAACTTTTAAACAAATGAACGGTGATTTGGTGAAGAATGCATGTACTGTACTGTAGCTTACAATGTTTAAATTAATATCAGTGGTCTAAAGCATACTTTGTCAGAACATTAAATTCCTGATTACTTATTTAATTATCTGCCTCTTTCCAAAGGAATCCATGATATAATAAGTATTTGCCAAACTTACTGAGGAATTTGTAATGTAATCACTTGAGGGGAAGCAGTCCACAAACCAAGTTAGCTGGTAGAGATTTGTCTGTCCAAGGGAACAACATATCTCCAATCAGTGAAATGGCACTTTCCATCTGAGGTCATATTTCCAAGTACATCTGATGCGATTTTAGTGTAGCAATAATAACCTGATGTTATTATGGTAGTTTGAAAGGCATGTGGTTGATGCGCAGAAGGATAAATGTAAATGTAAATCATAAACTGCAATATTTTAACCACTTCGCGCCGGGACCTCCGAAATCGGAGCTCCGTTGGTTTGACTATGCGACGGGGCCCTCTGAATCCGGGCACAACTACTGTCCACATTTTAAACAAACTCTTTTCAGCTTAGAACAAAGCATTACGAATCATGACAAAGACCCTTTTTGACGCAAGTTGCCAAATGAATTGCAAGATTAGCAGCAGTAATTGTGCAATTGTTGGACCTTTACTGTGGATAATCAAAGGATTCCGCGCTGCCGCTGAAAGCATGCGGGGGACATTTTGTTGGCATATTCCACACAGCCCAATGGTCGTTGATCAGGCTTGACTGCTGACTGCCCCCGCAACAATCCACCACCAAAGCTGACTGCCCCCACAACAGCCCACCACCAAAGCTGACTGCCCCACAACAATCCACCACCAAAGCTGACTGCCCCCACAACAGCCCACCACCGAAGCTGACTGTCCCCACAACAATCCACCACCAAAGCTGACTGCCCCCACAACAGCCAACCACCAAAGCTGACTGCCCCCACAACAATCCACCACCAAAGCTGACTGGCCCCACAACAATCCACCACCGAAGCTGACTGCCCCCACAACAATCCACCACCAAAGCTGACTGCCCCCACTCAGCCCACCACCGAAGCTGACTGCCCCCACAACAGCCCACCACCGAAGCTGACTGGCCCCACAACAATCCACCACCGAAGCTGACTGCCCCCACAACAATCCACCACCGAAGCTGACTGGCCCCACAACAATCCACCACCGAAGCTGACTGCCCCCACAACAATCCACCACCGAAGCTGACTGCTCCCACAACAGCCCACCACCAAAGCTGACTGGCCCCACAACAGCCAACCACCAAAGCTGACTGGCCCCACTCAGCCCACCACCAAAGCTGACTGCCCCCACAACAGCCAACCACCAAAGCTGACTGGCCCCACTCAGCCCACCACCGAAGCTGACTGCCCCCACAACAGCCCACCACCGAAGCTAACTTCCCCCAAAACAATCCACCACCGAACCTGACTGGCCCCACTCAGCCCACCACCGAAGCTGACTGCCCCCACAACAGCCCACCACCGAAGCTGACTGCCCCCACAACAATCCACCACCAAAGCTGACTGGCCCCACAACAATCCACCACCGAACCTGACTGCCCCCACAACAGCCCACCACCGAAGCTGACTGCCCCCACAACAGCCCACCACCAAAGCTGACTGCCCCCACAACAGCCCACCACCAAAGCTGACTGCCCCCACTCAGCCCACCACCGAAGCTGACTGCCCCCACAACAGCCCACCACCAAAGCTGACTGCCCCCACTCAGCCAACCACCGAAGCTGACTGCCCCCACAACAGCCCACCACTGGAGCTGACTGCCCCACAACAATCCACCATCGGAGCAGACTTCCCCTACAACAATCCTTCACCAAAGCTGACTACCCACACAACAATCCATCACTGGAGCTGACTGCCCCACAACAATCCACCACCAAAGCTGACTGCCCCCACAACAGCCCGCCATCAAAGCTGACTGGCCCCACAACAGCCAACCACCGAAGCTGACTGCCCCCACAACAGCCCACCACCGAAGCTGACTGCCCCCACAACAGCCAACCACCGAAGCTGACTGCCCCCACAATAATCCACCACTGGAGCTGACTGCCCCCACAACAGCCCACCACAGAAGCTGACTGCCCCCACAACAGCCCACCACCGAAGCTGACTGCCCCCACAACAATCCACCACCAAAGCTGACTGCCCCCACAACAGCCCACCACCGAAGCTGACTGCCCCCACAACAATCCACCACCAAAGCTGACTGCCCCCACAACAGCCCACCACCGAAGCTGACTGCCCCCACAATAATCCACCACTGGAGCTGACTGCCCCACAACAATCCACCATCGGAGCTGACTTCCCCTACAACAATCCACCACCGAAGCTGACTACCCACACAACAATCCACCACTGGAGCTGACTGCCCGACAACAATCCACAATCGGAGCTGACTGCTCCAATATCAGCCCACCACCAGACCTCACTACCCACACAACAATCCCCACTGGAGCTGACTACCCATACAACAATCCACCACTGGAGCTGACTGCCCCCACAAAAATCCACCACTGGAGCTGACTGCCCCCACAACAATCCATCACCGAAGCTGACTGCCCCCACAACAATCCACCACTGGAGCAGAGTACCCACAATCCACCAGTGGAGCTGACTGCCCCCACATCAGCCCACAACCGAAGCTGACTACCCACACAACAATCCACCACTGGAGCTGACTGCCCCCACAACAATCCACAACCGGAGCTGACTGCCTGTGCAACAGTCATGACGTCCACCACCGGAGCTGACTGCAACAATCCACTTTCTAAAGATATATTCCTCGACAATTACGGCAAACAAAAACTAATTTGAATGACATTGATTGGGATTAAAAGTGAATTGTGCTGTTCATCAAAATTATAATTTGAACACTAAAGTAAGCACCTTGCTGTGTGTGCTATGTGTACAAGTACCTGTATATACATACCTATTGCTTTAGGATATGGTAGATTCAGATTCTCCATGACTTCAATAAACTCCTTTTTGCTTTTAGTCAGTCTAGCATTGAACATCTTCTCTTCATTGACTGTGGTTGATGTCTGCCCTATAAAAACAAAATGAAGTTAACTGTTGTCATCAACAGTTTCACCATAATTAAGCATGATGAAAGTCATCGAATTCCTCATCCGTGTATTCAGATAAAACACATTCAAAGTAGTCAAATGAGATTTGAAGGTTTTCATAGTGAGGAAAGCAGAAGGAGTAGCTTGGCGGTGACACCATGTAAAAACATTTTTTGGTGAGTATGTGTGGTTCTGAAAAGAACGTCTCAAGCAGCATACTCTGTTCGTCTTCAGGAGACTCCAACTGGGAGTGGGGCTTATGTAGTGTAGAGAGGAATCCTGGTGAGGGGATTAGCCCAGTGAAGGGTGAGGGCGGGAACTCTAAAGGCGGGAACAAGGGATGCTGCACTCAGTGGATCCTAGTTCTGGGTATACTGTGTGTGTGCTCACTGCTCACTCAGGTGTGTCATTTGTAGTGGACAGCTGGGGGTGAACAACTGGTGCCAAGGGAGGAGACTGGTGAAGGAGGTGTAGTTGTCCTAGGGTATAGGAGACCCATCGGACTGGGGTTTGAGGATAGGGCGCCAGATGTAGCTGATGTTGACACCTATGTCTTGGGGGACTGTGCCATGGAAAATAGTCAAAGTAAGCGCAAAGTTAATGATTACATGATGCACTTCATTCCTTTAAAGAAAAAGAAATACAATTATTAAAACCCATACATACCAGTGTAGTCATGAGCAGGATATAAGGGTGTGTCAGGTGGCAAAGACAAGATCTTATTATGAACTGACTCATAAAGGCTAGCAGGACAGCCTGTAAAAATAAAACATTGGAAAATAATATTTTGAAACTTAGCAATGAAAATTCCACTGAAACTGATAAATAATTTTGAAAAGTGGCAAAGAAAGCTTTGACTGGACCGGGATTTGATCCCAAGACCTGTTTCTGCATGCCAGCACTCTTACCATCTGAGCTATCCAGCCTTGGATGAATTCAGTCTACCTGTGTCAGCACGTGGTGGTTTTCATCTCTTGTGAATGAATGAATGAATGAATGAATGATTGACTTTTGACTTTTCAAGAGGACACTTTATTCAACAAATAAATTTACAAATCAGTTACAAAAACATTAAAAAACTAGACGTGCTGATTGTCCACGGACAATGCAAGCGGCTTTTTCGCCTTTTTGTACGATTAAGATTGTTAGCGAGGCTTGACGTGATGTAAAAATCACAACGAAATGACATTTCGAGGGAAACATTTTGTTCACTCGAAATGTCTTTTCGTTCCCTCGAAATGTCTTTTCGTTCCCTTAAATGTCATTTCGTTCCCTCAAAATGTTGTTTCGTTCCCTCGAAATGTCTTTTCGTTTCCTCGAAATGTTGTTTTGTTCCCTCGAAATGTCTTTTCGTTCCCTTGAAATGTAATTTCGTTCCCTCGAAATGTTGTTTTATTCCCTCGAAATGTCTTTTCGTTCCCTCGAAATGTCTTTTCGTTCCCTCGAAATGTCTTTTCGTTCCCTTGAAATGTCTTTTCGTTCCATCGAAATGTTGTTTTGTTCCCTCGAAATGTCTTTTCGTTCCCTCGAAATGTCGTTTTGTTCCCTTGAAATGTCATTTCGTTCCCTCGAAATGTTGTTTCGTTCCCTCGAAATGTCTTTTCGTTCCCTCGAAATGTTGTTTCGTTCCCTCGAAATGTCGTTTTTGTTCCCTCAAAAACTGGTTTCGTTCCCCCGAAACCCGGTTTCGTTTCCTCGAAAAGCCCGGTTTGGTTCCATCGAAGGCTGGTTTCGTTCCCTCGAAACCTGGTTTCGTTCCCTCGAAACCCGGTTTCGTTCCCTCGAAACCCGGTTTCGTTCCCTAAAAATGCTATTCTGCCGGTCTCTGTCTGATTGTCCAATCGTCATCAGATCATGTCTATGCATATTTTTTATGTATGCTCTATACCGTGACGTTACCCATTCAGAGTAAAGAATGATGTTCATGATTCATGAATATAATCACATCAGCAGGACGACCTCGAGGAAGATAGTTGGCAAGTTAAAACACGGTTAAAATACACTTCATATTCGAGGGGCTTAAACGTCAGTCCCACCATGATGCTGCTCATGCCTATACGCGTGTCGTGCACATATCATATCAAAGTCGAGCGTGTGGTTCCACCGTACTCTTTCAGTACCAAATTAAGGATCCTTCATTTTCACGTACTAATATTGTCTTGATAATGTTCACGGGTTTTTTTGGGGGGACTATGAGATTTGTGGCGACCCGTAGAAAGTAACGTTTCAAAGGGCTTAGACGGACGGCAGTTTTACCTAGATGTACACGCTACTCATAAAAGTACCCTACAGCCCTACACGTATGTACGATCTGAACGTTTTTTTTGGATCTTGCACAAAGCAATTGGTCCTGTAGCAGCGGGTGAATTCAATAAAA
This sequence comes from Luidia sarsii, assembly GCA_949987565.1. NCBI lineage: Eukaryota > Metazoa > Echinodermata > Asteroidea > Paxillosida > Luidiidae > Luidia > Luidia sarsii. The sequence continues at coordinate 19,304,019 of OX465103.1, read as the reverse complement.
TAATGGAGCCAGGAGCTTCGAGTTTTCCCTAGACTCGCACAAGTCCCAACATGATTAGCGTCCGCACAGTATATTAGTGCAGGGCCATACAGAACACCCCGAGAAGACCAACTACAAATGCACAGGTGACTGGACGTGCATAGTCAACACTCCGTAACCTCCGTAACCGAAAAGGCTTTCCAAATTGCATCACAACAAAGTTTTTTCCAAAATTTAAAGACCTAGTTTCGTACCATTTGCCGTTCTCGAGAATGACGCGAAACAAATATTTAGTAAATAATGACTGTCATGTGACTAATCAATGACCAATCTTTGCATTGCCAAGTGGAGAAAAAAAATCAGGTTATAAGCTTTAATTTCATATGATACATGATTTAGATAGTCAGCGTAAGCTGTTTAAGAGATTACGAACTACCCCGAAACGCACTCCATATTTTTCGTGCACAAAGTCAAGGGGATCTAATTGATTAGAATATTCAAAAATTCATAATAATTCGAAACAATGGTCAATCAATTCCGAACTTCAGATTTTGAATTAGTAGGTCGATAACTAATTGCCCACCAAGTTTCAAGGTCATTGGCCTACGGCTAATATCTCTTTTAAAAACAAGCATTTTGATGACGTCAGGATTGCGTCATGTTATTTTGGCCACGGAAGGTGTTTCTAGACGACACTCCCGATAGGTATATGAAAAAAAATAAAACAAATATCGCTCAGTTGGCCGAATATGCTTATTTGAATGTGAAAATCTGTAAATTTCATGACCTCATTAATATTCATGAGATGACGTCACAGTCAAATGTGGAAATTTTTGGATACACCTTTTCCCAACTTAGATACATGCCAAGTGTGGATCCCATCCGAGTTAGGATTGCGTCATAATTTGCAATATGAAATTTGCCTCTTTAAGGCGCTGTCACGTGACAACCAATGACGTCATCAAATCGTCATTGTGCGGGACACATCTATGCCCTAAGGACTTACTCTATGTCAACTTTCGATAATTTCCGAGAAAGTTTACTGGTAAAAGTGGGAGCTAGAAAAAACATGTACAAAGTCTATGGGATTTTTGCAAAAAAGAAACGGAAGAAGAAGAAAGAAAAAAAATCAGAACAACAAGAAAGGCTTTTTCGCAAGTTGCGAAAAAGCCAATAAACACAAGATCAAACAATATTTGAACGCAATCACATTATTGGAAATCGGAAACGCATATAAATAAATCAAGAGGGATCAGTATACTTTAGAAGGTTGTTTCCATAAGTTGTCAGAAATTCCAGATGAGGTTATCATTATTCGAAGTACATCAGATTTGTTTTCCATTGGGGTCCCATCTTTGTATAAAAGAGGGTATTTCAGTTTTGAGTTTATAATAATTAAATTTGATATACATTTTGCTTTTTATTCGGTATTTCCAGGTTTGTAATATATCTTTGAAGTTGTCGTGAATGTACAACCAATAAATAGTGGCTTTGAGGCTAATAATCAGATAATTACAGAGATCAACGCTTCTCCTTGTTCGACTCCTGTCATTATGAATGAGACACCAAAAGACCACGAAATTTAGCTTGAGGTTGGGAAGAAACTGACAGATGAGGCGGTGAAGGAGCTGGAGAGCTGGTTGGAGATGCGGGCACTCGAAGAAGAGGTGGATGAGGTCTCCCTTCCAACGCGGTCCACACCATCCGCAGGTTTTCTGGAGTGTTGGGTTGAGGTGATGTAACACTTCTTGGGACGGCAGGATTCTGTGCAGCAGCCTGTATTGGACGTCTCCTTCCTTCTTGGAGACTGGGAGACGATAGATGTTTGTCCAAGGCACGGTGATCTCTGGCTGCAGGACGCTGTTGTGCCAGGGGGTTCTTGGTCTGGGCGGCAATGTGTTGACCTCTGAGTTGATGATGGTATAGATGAATTTGGTGGGGAAGGACGCAGGTGCCACGTTATCTCCGAGGTGGATGTCTGGCGGAGGCTCATCCATTGAATAGAGGTTGATGGTCAGTTCATTGGGTGGTCGACGGGCACCCTTCTGGTTGAAGACGTTTGGGAACTTGTTGGATATACATTCCTGTATTGTAGACAGTTCTCCTTGAAGGATTCTGGACGATAGGCGTGTATCGCTTCTGTTGTGTTCCTTGAAGTTTTTCGCTGTGCGCCAGGTTCCATTGTTGTTCAGAAGGTGACCTATTTTCGTGATCTTTAGTGACAGGAGTCGCACAGAAGGAGAAGCGTTGGTACTTATACAAAGACATAAACTGTTAATGGGTAAATTAATTAAATAATTCAAGGATTCGGGTAGTGTGCTCATTACGGCTTTAGAAGTATCCCAAGCTTTGAGAACTTCTGAATAGAAGACGGGAATGCCAGTGAGATTGGTGGCTATTTTAGTGTAAAAAACCTGGAAATCATATCCAAGTTTGCGATACATTTTTAGATAGTAAATAAAGAAATAGAAGGCGGGGTGTTTTACTTTACATAATAAACGTTGGATAAGAGCGAATCTATATGTCAGTACTCTGGCTTTCAGGGAGACCAGACCTAAGCCGCCTTTCTGGGGGGATTGGAAAATAAGGTGCCTGCTTAGCCAGTGGCGTTTGTGCAGCCACACAAAATCAATAAGCATATCTTGTAGCTCGTTTGTAACAGAGTCTGACAGGGGGAGAACGGCAAGAAAATGGAGAAGTTTGGAACTAGCAATTTGGTTAGCGATAATAACCAAGCCTTTTAAGGATATTGTTTTGGCAAGGTTACTCCAACGAGAGAGAACTTGGGTTAGTTTTTCTTTACATATTTTCCAGTTTTTTTGGCGTGAAGCTTCAGCATTCCCTAGGTGGACCCCGAGACACTTAAGTTCGTCATTGTTCCACTTAAATGATAAGGGAGAATCAGATCTGGTCGTCCATGAGCCCACCCACAGACCTTGACATTTATCATAGTTAAGGCTTGCAGATGAAGCACGACTATATAGAGTATAAATGTGCTCAATGATGCTAAAACCTTTGTCTGCAGTGACAAGCACGGTTACATCATCTGCATACGCTGAGACAGTTGGGGTTTTACTAACGCCAGGTAACGGGAGGCCGTATATAGCTGACTTTTGTCTGATTGTGTGAAGGAGGGGTTCAATGGCTATTGAGTAGAGGAGGCCAGATAGTGGGCACCCTTGGCGAATTTCTCTCTCAAAAGGGAGGGGGGCTGTTAGGGATGATTGAACTTTAATAACACTTTTTTCACATTTGTATAAAGAAGACGGATAAACGAAATAAAAAACTCTCCAAAACCCATTTTAGCTAATGTTTTGAAGAGATAATCATGATCAATACTATCAAATGCTTTCTTTTGATCAAGGTTACATATTGCTAAGGGAAGGTCATTCTGGTTTCCATACATAATGCTGTCTCTTATGAGATTGATGTTGTCGTGAATTGAACGTTCAGGGACTGAATAACTTTGGTCCTCTTGGACAACTTCACTTATAACAGTTTTTAGTCTATTGGCTATTAGTTTAGCAATAATTTTATAGTCAGTATTCAATAACGAAACAGATCGCCAGTTTGAGATTTCGAGCAAGTCGCCCTTTTTTGGTAGGAGTGAAATGACTGCTCTTCGACATGACAATGGCATGCACTTTTGTTCAACACATTCCTGAAGAACTTGAAAGAAATCGTTCTTCAGGAGTGGCCAAAAACATTGGTAGAATTCACATGTGAGGCCATCAAGACCAGGGGTTTTATTTCGATTCAGTTGTTTAACAGCTTGGTCTAGCTCATCCAGAGAAAAAGGTCCGTCACATGTTTCAGAGTCGCTTGAGTCCAGGCTTTGCAGGTTATTTAATACAAAGTCTTGGGCTGTGGTTGAGGTGGGGACGTGCTTGTATAGGTTTGTATAGAAGGAGTGAATGTGGTTTCGTACTTGAGCAGGGTCTTGCATGACAGTACTATTGTTCAGCTTAATTCCATTGAGGGTTTTGGATGAGGATTTGCGTTTTTCCAGGTTGAAGAAAAAGGACGAGCAGGAATCGCCTTCGTTTTCATACTGAAAACGGGAGTGTACATAAGCGCCTTTAGCATCTTGTCTATAAATGTTATTTAAGTTATTCTTTTGTTCAGTCAGAAATGTTGACATTTCCGGGGTGAGATTTGGAGACGATTGTAAATTATCTATATTTTTTAGTAATTGCCCAGTAAGATGACGCTTTTCTATGGCTGATTTTTTGCCATAGGTTTGGGATATCATTCTTATGTCCACTTTTCCCATATCCCACCAGGATCTAATGTCATTGTATGACGAAATTTCATTCTGCCACGTTGACCAGAACTGCGTTATTATAGATTTGAAATTATTATCTTGAAGCAAAGAATTATTGAAATGCCAGTAGGCGCTTCCTCTTAGTGTTTAGGGTGTTGAATTAAAGGACACTTTGGTTGCATTATGGTCAGATAGAGAGCATGGAATGATTTCACATTTATGAACAGTTGGTTTAAGATGAGAAGAAATATATATTCTGTCCAGTCTGGCCTTTGACATGGTTCCATTGATAATGCTATTGGTTCTGAACCACGTGTATTTCCTCATGTCAGGGTTTCTTTCTCGCCAGATGTCACATAAATAGTGCTTATTTATAATACTCATTAGGTTGGACGCAACTCCTTTGCGTCTCTCATAAGTGGCGTGAAAACGGTCTAGGAAGGGGTTGGTGGTACAATTAAAGTCACCTCCGATAATAACATTGTCCATAAGGTTATGTTGTGAGCAGTGATTTTCTATGCTTGTAAGGACTTTCTTTGCTTCGTCATTACCTTGTGGCATAAGAATATTGTATACATGGTAGATGGTTGATGCCTTTTGAAGTTTAGCATATATTGCATAACTCGATCTCTACACTGTCAATAATAGACAAGGAGTGTTTGAAAAGCGTCGCTACTCCTGTTCCGCGGGAAGATCCAGGGGTACAAAGAACTTTGTATGGCCATGTGCGCCATATTGAGGAGGATGTTGAAAGGTTGTTGACTTCTTGTAGGAAAACAATGTCAGGATTATAGCAGGATTGTTGAATGTACTGCTGGAAAGTTATATTTTTAGAAGGAGCAGAGCAGCCTCCTGTGTTGATGGTGAGAAGAGAAAGATTCATAATAAGGGGAAAGAGAGACAAAGGAATCATTTGGAGAAAAGTTTGGAGGTGTCAGCTGGATCTAGGCATTTGATTAGTTTGCGTATTCTCATTTGCATGTTTCTGTTGAGAAGGGGGGAGTTGCGTAGGGGTTTCATTTGTTTTACTAGCCCTGGTAGATCACTAGTGAATTTTTTGGCAACATATTCAGGCTTTTTACGGGCCTTTACACACCTGAGGAAAGTGGTCATCTCTTTATTAGATAATGGGCCAGGGGATAGTGACAGATAATTTTCTTCCTGCTCACTCTGAAGTGAACTTGCCTCGGATACCACTGACATAGTGTCGTCAAGCTCAGTGTCACTCATTTCCTTCTGCGGCGACTTCAGAGAAGACAGCTAAGAGCCGTCGATGGGAGGTTGAGATGGACTACACTGAGGAGATCGATCATGGTCGGAAGGTCTGTTCATCTTTTTTGGGGGTGAAATGGTGGTAAGTTTCATCGGTCCTTGTGGAGGAGATGTAAGTTTCTTTCGTTTTTTTACTACTTCTGAGAAGCTAGCTCTCGGGATATTTGGGGGGGTGGAACCCCAGATGGAAGAAACTCCGAGAGACTTGCCTCGGTCAGAAGCAGGTGACAGAGAATGATCTGAAGGGGTTGAGGAAAGATGAGGTGGAAAGGCAGAGTGAATCCCCTTAGGACAGGCAGGGGTGAGAATAGAGGGTGATTGGGGGGGGGAGGTAAGAAACTGGTGTTTGGTGGGATGTAGATGGGGGTTGGGGGAGGGCTTGGGTATAGAAGAGGATGAAGGTGATGAGTGGGGTCGTACCACTACATCGTCCGTGTCTGCCGACGTTCTTGCAGTTGCTGACTCGGGAGGGTTCTTTGATGCTTCGGCTGGGGGTCTGGGATCAGTTTTCTTGGCGTGCACAATGGTAGGAGGTGGGTTAAGAGGATTTGTGAAGACAGGTTCTTGGTTGTCGTTTGTTGGATTTTGATCGGTGTTCTTTTTGCAATTACGTCTTGTGTGACCACGCTCTCCACAGGCAAAGCATTTTGCAAAGTCAGTAGACAGGAAAACTCGGTAGTTGCCTCCGGTATGTGTAATGTTCATATGGTTGGGGGGAGTGATATTGTCATTGATAAAGACCTGTACCTGACGTCGGAAGGACATTACGTGGGACAAAGGCCCCTTCATACCCAAAGGAATAGGTCTAACTGGTGAGAGCGCAAAAGCGAACGAAAACCTTCCGGAAACTCGGAGAGTTCGGACATCACGTCCGTTTGTAATGGCGCTAAGGAAAAAGAGGAAGATCATGGCGGCTATGCCGCTAGGCATCATGGGAGATGAGGGCGCACTACGAGTTGATCAAGAATTTAGCGAATGGCATAATAGTCTAGGGAAATATGCAACTCGTATGGTAATCTGGGTAGGAGAAGGCAGTAGACTGGTGAGACAATGTTGCAGAAATCCTTGATGTGATCAGTGAGTACTTGGTTTAATAGGGAGTTCAGGATACACGTTAGAAAATACAAGTCTTGTTGTCTGTCGTACCATCGGTAGTACATTTATAAGCTGATTACTAATTACCACACCATTAGCTACTGCTTCATTTGCAAAGGATCTGTCACCAAAATACATGGCAATCCTATTCCCAGATATTCGCGAAGCGAATTTGATAGATTCAGGTGGTAAGGATTTGGCCATTTCGTTGACGTAAGTCGAGATAGAGACGTTTTTCTTACAGTCAAAAAGCACGCCATTGTTGCGGCTCATTGAAGGGAAACCTTGGTCATTAAGGGACCAATAGTCTTCATTGTTGTTACTTGAATGCCGTGCGTTGGCTTTCCCTCCATGACCAGGCATAATGGCGCCTAGTAATGAGGGAATGCACACAGCGAACGAAAAAACAAATCTTTGGATAACTCTAAACAAAAGTTCCAGAAAACAACCTTTAAAGACCTAAAGGGTCTGTAAACATAAATGAACAAGTTGATATAACCAAATACCGAAAAGATTAAACCAATACCACAAAAAACTTACACAAACTGGGAGCTAGCCATATGAGCACACACACCCGAATGAACCAAAAGAAATGAATGAATGAATGAATGACTTTGACTTTTCAAGAGGACGCTTTATTCAACAAATAAATTTACAAATCAGTTACAAAAACATTAAAAAAATAAACACAAGATTAAACAATATTTGAACGCAATCAAATTATTGGAAATCGGAAACGCATATTAATAAATCAAGAGGGATCAGTATACTTTAGAAGGTTGTTTCCATAAGTTGTCAGAAATTCCAGATGAGGTTATCATTATTCAAAGTACATAAGATTGGTTTTTCATTAGGGTCCCATCTTTGTATAAAAGAGGGTATTTCAGTTTTGAGTTTATAATAATTAAATTCGATATACCGGTACATTTTGCTTTTTATTCTGTATTTCCAGGTTTGTAATATATCTTTGAAGTTGTCGTGAATGTACAATTAATAGTGGCTTTGAGGCTTATAATCAGATAATTACAGAGATCAACGCTTCTCCTTGTTTGACTCCTGTCATTATGAATGAGACACCAAAAGACCACAAAATTTAGCTTGAGGTTGGGAAGAAACTGACAGATGAGGCGGTGAAGGAGCTGGAGAGCTGGTTGGAGATGCGGGCACTTGAAGAAGAAGAGGTGGATGAGGTCTCCCTTCCCACGCGGTCCACACCATCCGCAGGTTTTCTGGAGTGTTGGGTTGAGGTGATGTAACACTTCTTGGGACTTCTGTGCAGCAGCCTGTATTGGACGTCTCCTTCCTTCTTGGAGACTGGAAGACGATAGATGTTTGTCCAAGGCACGGTGATCTCTGGCTGCAGGACGCTGTTGTGCCAGGGGGTTCTTGGTCTGGGCAGCAATGTGTTGACCTCTGAGTTGATGATGGTATAGATGAATTTGGTGGGGAAGGACGCAGGTGCCACGTTATCTCCGAGGCGGATGTCTGGCGGAGGCTCATCCATTGAATAGAGGTTGATGGTCAGTTCATTGGGTGGTCGACGGGCACCCTTCTGGTTGAAGACGTTTGGGAACTTGTTGGATATACATTCCTGTATTGTAGACAGTTCTCCTTGAAGGATTCTGGACGATAGGCGTATATCGCTTCTGTTGTGTTCCTTGAAGTTTTCCGCTGTGCGCCAGGTTCCATTGTTGTTCAGAAGGTGACCTATTTTCGTGATCTTTAGTGACAGGAGTCGCACAGAGGGAGAAGCGTTGAATGAATGAATGAATAAGATCTTATCTCACTTCCTTTGTATTCCATGGTTGCGCTCCATTCCTAGCTTTCTAAATAATAATAATAATAACAATAAATTGAAAAAAGAAATTGTAAAGGAAACTTTGACTGGACCGGGACTTGACCCCAAGATCTCTGGTTTTGCATACCAGCACTCTATTATCTGAGCTATATCCAGACCTTAGATGGTGCCCTCCAAAATAGTAAACTAGTCTTTGCCAGGGTGGGGGCGCCAGTCAGAAGCAATTAAACTATTAACTGAGAAAGAAAAGTACCGTTGTCGTTTACTAGATCACAAATAAATTTAACGCCTTTGCTCACCCAATGTTAGAAAAAATATAGTTCTTATTAACATTAATTTTGTCATTGAACCATAGAGAACTCTTTAATATCTCCGGTTTGTTTATAGTTATATGGACCCATGCAAAATTAGACCATGCTGTAATAAGTGTATATACCGGGTACATCGAACCAGAAAGCGTTACGAACTCCCTTAGTACCAACAGACTGATGGAACCACCTTCCAATAAAGCCAGATGGGAGACATCATAAATATAATTACAAACCAACCCGAGGACTGTGCCTAAAAAAGTCTACGTAACCAAGTGATTTTTGGAGTATCTTTATAAGCTTGAATGTCAACCATTCGCAACCTACCCTGGCCATAAACTTGGATGATTTGGTTTCTAGCCACTCTGCTTTTCCAAATAAAGGTAAAAAACAAAGTGATATACAAAAATGTTGCAAACTGCTTATACAAGAATAACTGAAAAATTGTAATTACCGGTATGTGTTTCAAAGGAGACTTGCATGTATGGGTCATTCGCCTAATGTACATTTAGTTTTATATTGCTTAATAAACTAAAGAAAGACAGGAAATTACATTAAAGATATTAATCCAATGAAAACCCTTAACTGTTTTACAGGCCCTGATAAAATATACTATTATTCATTATAGAGGTAATCTAGGTAAAAAGGCTGAAAGATTATCACCTTCTTGAAAGTCAGTTCTACCACATCCCCTGATAAGCAGAGCATCTCCAGTAAATGCAAGTACTGGTGTATTGCTGTGATGTAGTACAAAGGTCACACATCCATTAGTATGACCTGGGGTAGAAAGCACATCTAGAGTCTACAAAAACAGACAATTTTTTGGTTTAGTCAAACATTTTTTTAACAATGGCACATAAAACTTTGGCTGGACCTATGATTTTGTGTACATGTACATGTACATGTACCAGAGCTCTTCTATCTGAACTATCCAGCTCTTAGATGAAGGCCTTCACAAATGGTCAACTACAGTAGTCTTTGCTGGGGCATAAGTCAGAAGCATTCAACCATTAACTGCTGTATATCTTCAGGGACCATGCCCCACTCTTATTCAGATGCAAACAAACAATTATTATAAGCCTGGATTCAGCAGTTCATCTTTAATCTTTGAGCTGAAAGGGTTTTTCTTTCCCAAAGTAAATGTCAAAAGTGTCAAATGTGCTGTTTACAAATAAAATCTCAATTGTGGAAAACACAACCAAACAACCTTAGTGTGGTATGGTACATGAAAATGCACTTCTTGAAAATTAGTAGTCTACTGTGTCATCAACTTACCCCAAAATTGGCAAAGATGCCTATCTAATTGTACAATGCCCGTAACCAAATCCATTGTAGAGCAACATCAACATCAACAATGACGGCCAAAAAAGAATGACACACACAGCTTTAAGGGGAACGAAACCCAGAGAAAAATGTTGGCTTATCTGATTGGGTGTTAAAACAAACTACAATTACCTATGTGCTACTTACCTACATGTACAAGTTTCCTAAAGAGGGAAAAATCATGGAATTTGGTGGTCAAATTCGCATTCCCGCAAACCGCCATCTTTTCGCCAGTCACTGGGGGGGTATGACATCGCAACGGAAAACTAAAACAACGCAAAACTAAACTCCCGCATGGGCCAGGACAGATGTACCCCTACTACATGTACATGTACATGTACATATTGCGTGCAGTTTGTATACACTCACGAGCTGAAATGGCAGCGGGAAAAAGCTGGGGAAATCTTTCCATGCTGTTCCCAACAAGGACATGAGACCTGAGTTGTTTAGGAAGTTGGCTGCGGCGATCAAAGTTGAGAAATTTCTGCATGGAAAGATTTCCCCAGCTTTTTCCCGCTGGCATTTTGACATCCAAAAGCCAAGCAGTACACCATCGTTCAACTCGCGAGTGTATAACTGCACGCAGTATATACATGTAGTAGGGGTACATCCGTCCGGGCCCATGCGGGAGTTTTCCGTTGCGATGTCACACCCCCCGCAGTGACTGGCAGGCCATTCGAAAAGATGGCGGTTTGCGGGAACGCAAATTTGACCACCAAATTCCATGATTTTTCCCTCTTTATGAAACTTGTAGGTGAGTAGCACATAGGTAATTGTAGGTTGTTTTTAACACCCAATTGATAAGCCAAAATTTTTCTCTGGGTTTCATTCCCCTTTAATTTGAATAACTTCCTAACCTAATCACCAACCTGATTCCCCAAAGCCAACTGGTCTCCTTCACGGATATAAATGTCTGCTTTGGCTCCACTAGCTTCACTGATGACACTCTTGCAGCCTACAAAATGTTTTTTTAATTCTCCAGTCCCAGTTACGTGGTCCGCATGGCAGTGAGTGTTCACTGGAATAAGATATAAAAACCCAACAAATCAAAGATATTATTACATCAACATCTTAATATTTATATTTTTTTTGGTACAGGACGGGGGGAACGGTACAGGACGGGGGGAGGACCTCTTTTGGCTCAGGACAAACCAGTCACGCCAATATAGAATATGTGCTGAAGGATAAGTTACAGGGTTATAATGTAAAAATGAAGAAATATTTAATTGATGGTTTTGAATTCGGATTTGGTTTAGGTTTTTCCGGCACCAGAAAAGCCAGATATGGTCACTGAATAATTAAACTTAGAAGTTAAGCAAGGTAGACTGGCGGGGCCTTTTAAACAAATGCCTCTGACGAATTTTCGGGCAAGCCCAATTGGTTTAGTTCCCAAAAAGCAAACTGGTAAATTTTGCATTATACACCACTTATCCTATCCACCGCAAGACTCAGTGAATGATGGTATACCGGATTGTTATGCTTCAGAACTGGTTCCAGGGCTGCTAAACCTGATCTCAAAATCGATGGCGGTTTCAACTTGGAAAATGTACCAAGAGCACAATGCCTCTTGCTTCAGTTTCTCAGCAAATAGGGTTTTAACGCAACCTTGCCTTTGCCCCCAATTGTTGTAGCCCTTTTTGTAACCTATTTATTTGAGGCGAATTATTCAGCCAGTTCTATTTGTACATTTGTAGCGGCAGTCAACTTGATTCATAAGCTGTATAATGTGCCTGAACCAGGTCTTACGTTGGTAGTACAAAAGGCAATCCAAAGTGCACGGAAGATTAAGCCTAAACTTGATGTGCGACTACATGTACCTATTACTCAGTGCATCCTGCATAAGATAGTAGATCTTTAGACCATTGCTCACCGTCAGGGACTCAAAAAGTTATGTATAATAGTATGTTTTTGCTTGATTTTGCGGCTTTTCTACGCATCGGAGAGTTGACAGTTTCAAATGGAAATACTAGTAATGTGTTGAAAAAGGGTGTCCATTTCAGCCCTGAAGAACAAAACATGACAATTAATTTTCTTATAAACACTCCGATGGTAGACAAAAGTGCATTAAGATTGCAAAGACAAACAAGGTTTACTGCCCAATGGAAGCACTGGCGCAATTTTTACTCCTCAGGAGATTGTTTCATTCGGATATCCTGTATTGCTGGCTAAATGGCAGACCTATTCAGAGGGAACAGTTTTCCAAAATGCTGCAATCAACAGTCAGGTTTATTGGTCTAGATCCCAAATTGTATAAAGGTCATAGTGTTATAATAGGGGCAGCGAGTAACGCATTCAATCAAGGATGCTCAGACACTCAAATTAGACAGTTGGGAAGATGGTGCTTTGATGCATTTAAGGCGTACATTCGAGTCTAATGTTGCTCAGAGGGGTCATAAACCATAGGGTGCTCCGCCGTTTTGCGTTTTATTGCTGTTTCCCTTCGAGGGGAGCCGACCGATGCAATGCAGGGGTCTGCTATCATCGGTCGACGTATGGTGGATTTGCCCTCTCAAAAATTACAGCATTATCATATCTGTTATTCTAAAGAATAAACTGTCACAAAGAAGGTTTTTAATTACTTTATGAATGGAATAAATATTTTGTTCAAAGCAACCTTATTCAGTGGAAATTAATATTCAAACCTTAGGTATTCAGTTGATCAGAAGTCTCACTGACAATTTTGGCTGACCAACCGAATTAAAATAAAATTTGTATAATTTTAAGATTTATTTATTTATTAAATAATTAATTTATTAAAAACGTGGACTCCTTAACCCAAAACAAACAATTGGCCTCAAGATCTGTCTTTTAGTTTTTGGGAGACCGTAAATAACATAGAGATTTTTTCGCGGGGTTTTCACCCTTCCCGTATTCAGCTTATTTGGGTCGCCAAATTTCAACTTTAGCCCATTTCACACACAACCGAAAAACTAGGGTCCTTGGTTACAGGCGCCAGTTGTCTGTCACCTAGGTCGTTAGCGATCACGAAGCGAGCTTACACACACAACGCTGTCACCAAAACACCAACGTCCCCCGTTTCGGAACTTTACGTGCACTCAGTACGTGTGCAATGATTAGTAGACTTCTGCCAGCGCAGCCCTTACAGTTGAGTTGTTTTCTAACAAATAACTAATGTTTATTACAGTTATATTAGCGATGTTTTAAGTTTCGCGGGCAACCATTTTCTAGAATTCTAGAAAATTTGAGAAGGAATTTTTCATTCATTTCTTGAGATTTCGGAAGTTGAACATTGCAAAATTTTACCCTCAAATTGAAGCCTGTGTTCCCCTTCTTTCTATTCACACCACTATTCATACCACAATAGTAACGAAGGGAATAATATTAAACTACGCGGAAACAACATTCGGAGACAAACGATGAGTAGCGTACACTATTATTTTTTTTGTTATGACCGATTTCCCTTCGCGACGTTAGCAAGGTTGGCAAGTCTAGGTGTGGTTTCCACCTCTAGGTAAAGCCATAGTGTGACACTACAGGAGCAGTAGGGCCGAAACCAGCCTACGCGCGGCACATGTGACATGACACAACACGTCTTTGCACAAACTGTATACATGTACTGCACGGTGCACGTGCACAGCGACCGCATGTCTGCATACGAGTTACGACTACGATCACGCTGCGCTATATAGGCTCAAGCCTGATCGGAACTCGGTTACGCTACAAAAAAAGTACAATTTATTTTACTACCGAAACCATGATATAGATTGGGATAATAATGGGGTGAACACAGTGCCGGTCAGAAGCATTGTTTTTCACAAGGAGTGGTTGACGGAGATTACCCGTGGTGGTCGGCCCCGTCCGCTCGCCGACCAGCGCAGCTATAACACTGGTTCCAAACATAAACACGCGCAGTGCGCATGCCCAGTGTCCCTGCCAAAACCAGGGTCCGTGGTTACGAACACTGTTCACGTTTCACACACACGATCACGGCGATTTTGACAAGGGTGCGAAATTTTGTAGGAGGTCTGGACCTCGGAGATCAAAAACCAAGGTCCCTGGCGATTTGTTTTGCAAGGGTCACTTGCACACACCACAGATTTGCGATTTCATGACATGGTTGCGATTTCATCGCCAGGGACCTCGGCGATTTCGTCTAGTGTGCAACGGGCTTTTGAGTGGTCATGCGTTGCTGAACTTAATTATTTGTTATCCCCTTAGTGATAGTCTATGAATTTGATAACAGGTATTTCCATAATACTGTTTCGTCGTGGACAAACTGTTTTATGCGGTTAATTATAGCTGGCCTTGATAGTAATCACAAATATGAGTTCAGTTGTGCTATAGTTTGAAAACTTACCAAAGGATTATGAAAAGGAGAAACGAAATTGACTCACAAATGAAATACCATTAGTTAAGTCGCCAGCAAGATTTGCATTTTGATAATTTTAGTCAGTAAGCAGTTTGCAACATTTTTGTATATCAATTTATTTTAAAGAAATTTATAAAGAAAATTAAATTGAGGAGGCCTGATGTGTTTAGTCTGCCATTCTCAATCTGACGCTGAGAAGGTCCTGCTTGGATCGAAATGTCGGGCCCCTTAAAGGGGAATGCAACCTAAGAAATAATAAAGTTTGCTTATCTGATCTGATGTGTTAAAAATAACCTACAATTACCTATGAGTTACTCACGTACGATTTTCATAAAGAGAGAAAATTCATGGAATTGTAAGTCAAATTTGCGTTTCCTTACGTAGCCATCTTTTTGAAGGTGGCACCACTGTTTGCTGAGGGTGCGTCAGATTGATCAATAAAATTTCAAACGTTTGCAAAGCATCATGTCTGCAGGCCCATTGTGTCCGCAGGCCAATCGTATCCGGCCCATTGTGTCTGCAGGCCCATTGTGTCCGCAGGCCCATCGTATCCGGCCCATTGTGTCCGCAGGCCCATTGTGTCCGCAGGCCCATTGTGTCCGCAGGCCCATCGTATCCGGCCCATTGTGTCCGCAGGCCCATTGTGTCCGCAGGCCCAATGTGTCCGGCCCATTGTGTCCGCAGGCCCATCGTATCCGGCCCATTGTGTCCGCAGGCCCATTGTGTCTGCAGGCCCAATGTGTCCGGCCCATCTCTCATTCTTTCCGTTGATCTCTCTTATAATAAAGCAGTCTGCAGAGTGTCATTCTGGTCATAATTATAGGCTACTCATTAAGTGATTAATCAACAAATTAATTTCTATTGTTTTCTCTGAAGAGTTCTTACACTGACAGGCATGACCCAGTTGCCTAGTACTAATAGTAGTACTCCAGTATTCTCCATTCATGACTTGGTCATAGCATGGGCATTTCAAGGCCATAGCAAGGCAGTGTGTGACTAGGGTCATGCCAAACCACTAGCTGCCTAATAGCAGCCAGCTGTTTGTTATCCCCGCGGGCAAGGAAAGATCGCCCTACAGTGTAGCCGGTCTAACCCAATATAACGCAATCTGACACCAGGCCTTAGGATGTCTTAGGAGGGCTGGATTGGATTTTTCTGTTTTCTTTTTTTTTTTTGGGGGGGGGGTTGGCTGTTTGGGAGGCATTTGTTTAACCTCCCTGCTTGGTCAAGGTTAAACTTGTACAGAGAAAAAGGAAGTAAACATTCCTCCTCATATCGGATATATAAATTCAAAGTCAAACACTTAAACACTAAGTCTTATTTCAATTACATAACCAGCAGGATGTTGCGTGATGGATGACATGACATGATGATGGCACTGGTCATTAATTTAATAAGTGGGAGTGGAAGTGACGTTCTGAGTTTGTATGTCACTTCACGTCAGTCGAGCACCAGAGCTACACCTCAAAATCCAAATTCTCTATACGGACATAGTTTACACAGTTTATCCATCTCCAGCATGCAACACAGTGATTTTCAGCAAGATCCTTCATCTGCAGCCCCAGCAACCAATTTGCGGACACATTGGGCCCACGGACACAATGGACCAGACACATTGGGCCTACAAACACAATGGTTACCAATTTGCGGACATATTGGGCCCACGGACACAATGGACCAGACACATTGGGCCTACAAACACAATGGTTACCAATTTGCGGACATATTGGGCCTGCGGACACAATGGGCCGGACTCATGGGCCTGTGGACACAATGGGCCGGACACATTGGGCCTGCAGACACAATGGGCCGGACAAAATGGGCTGGACTCATGGGCCTGCGGACACAATGGGCCTGCGGACACAATGGGCCGGACTCATGGGCCTGTGGACACAATGGGCCAGACACATTGGGCCTGCAGACACAATGGGCCTGCAGACACAATGGGCCGGACACATTGGGCCTGCAGACACAATGGGCTGGACACAATGGGCCTACAGACACAATGGGCCGGACACACTGGGTCTGCGGACATAATGGGCTGGACATATTGGGCCTGTGGACATACTGTAATGGGCTGGACATATTGGGCCAAACACAATAAGCCTGCGGACACAATGGGCCGGACATATGGGGCCTGCGGACAAAATGGGCCAGACACAATGGGCCTGCAGACACAATGGGCCTGCAGACACAATGGGCCGGACTCATGGGCCTGCGGACAAAATGGGCCTGCGGACATAATGTGCCGGACATATTTGGCCTGCGGACACAATGACCCGGATACATTAGGGCCTGTGGACAAAATGGGCCGGACACAATGGGCCTGCAGACACAATGGGCCTGCAGACACAATGGGCTGGACACAATGGGCCTGCAGACACAATGGACCGGACTCATGGGCCTGCGGACAAAATGGGCCTGCGGACATAATGTGCCGGACATATTTGGCCTACGGACACAATGGGCCGGACATATACGGCCTGAGAACACAATGGGCTGGACATACTTGGGCCTGTGGACACAATGGGCCGGACATATTGGGCCTGCGGATACAATGGGCCGGACATATACAGCCTGAGAACACAATGGGCTGGACATACTTGGGCCTGTGGACACAATGGGCCGGACATATTGGGCCTGCGGACACAATGGGCTGGACATATTGGGCCTGTGGACACAATGGGCTGGACATATTGGGCCTACGGACACAATGGGCCGGACATATACGGCCTGAGAACACAATGGGCTGGACATACTTGGGCCTGTAGACACAATGGGCCGGACATATTGGGCCTGCGGACACAATGGGCTGGACATATTGGGCCTGTGGACACAATGGGCTGGACATATTTGGCCTACGGACACAATGGGCCGGACATATACGGCCTGAGAACACAATGGGCTGGACATACTTGGGCCTGTGGACACAATGAGCCGGACATATACGGCCTAGGAACACAATGGGCTGGACATACATGTACTTGGGCCTGTGGACACAATGGGCTGGACATATTGGGCCTGCGGACACAATGGGCTGGACATATTGGGCCTGCGGACACAATGGGCCGGACATATTGGGCCTGCGGACACAATGGGCCGGACATATTGGGCCTGTGGACATAATGGGCCGGACACGTTGGGCCTGCGGACACAATGGGCCGGATACATTGGGCCTGCGGACACAATGGGCCAAACACAATGGGCCTGCGGACACAATGGGCCGGACATATTGGTCCTGCGGACACAATGGGCCTGCGGACACAATGGGCCTGCAGACACAATGGGCCTGCGGACACAATGGGCCTTCGGACACAAAATTGCGGACATAATGGGCCGGCAAGTCTGTGCGGACATAACGGGCCATGCGGACATAATGTAACGTGCAAAGTTTAGTGTTGCACAATGGGCAAACTTTAGTCCAACGAATAAAGAAATTTCAAGCTGGTAACCAATCTACAGTACAGGCTGACGCATTTGTGTACCCATTCAGTGAAAAACTGGTTCTGTCCTATATTTCATCGCTTTGCAAACACTTTGCAAAATACCCTCCAAGGCTTTCCATTTTGTTTCTTGCCGTGCCTACTTTCCGGGGTTTTTGGCATGCATACTGTTTTTGTATTCGGTATCACCACTGAAGGCAATTCTTTCCCCCTTCAAATTAGCAACCTTAAAAAATATACTTTGAGCAGCGAGATAAGTGATAGTGCAGGTTGTAAAATGGTGACAGAGATGATACAGTACACGGTCAGTAGTGGACAGACAAGGAGTTGTAGAGGTTGTTCTTGGACATATGGGCCAGCGGAAAAATCCTGACAAAAATGGAGGGAACCACCAGAAATTAATACCATTTCTGCTAAGATGGGAGAAATGGGGTTTGTAAGGACTGCTAAAGAAATCTAAAAACACAATGAAGAACATTAAATGGGACAGCAAGGTCAACAACCACAACAAGCAGAGCGGCGTAGCTAGGAAAGCTGTCCCTCTCTAAGGAAAGTTGCATGTACATTTACAGTACTCGGTTTTCACGTGTCATGGCCAAACTGATGTTCTGTGAATAACCTTTGGTGACTACTTCCGTTGCTCAAAGTGCAATCACTGCGGGATCAGGATCCAGTGTAAACGTAGACTTTTTTTGTAGGATGAACGCAGGATCTGATCCACCTCATGGGATCCAGTGTAAACGCAGAGCAATGTGTTTCCTTTTGCCCTTTGTCATTAGTCTTGCAAGTGTATTGCTTTAACATTTAGAGATCTCATCCTCTTTGCCAGTTTAGTGTTATGCATATAACAAAAGGAATATTAACAGATCAGATGAGGGTGCTATTGCATGTTAGAGCATGCAGCATCACCACTGCTGGCCCAAGTACATGTATCTTATTATGATTTTGTGTTATTTCTGCTGGAATATTTTGAATCTATTCATCACAAAAATGGAGCAAAACAAATAATAATCAAGCACAGAATGACGATGAATGATCTGAGAGGGTAGGTGCTTTGCAAAATTGAGCATTATGTACCATTCCATCCATCACTGCTTGTGTCCTCTCCTGACGCATGAAGTTTATACAAAAAATCATTTTGTCATATTCTCATGACTTCTTTGGGCTTTTTTTGTCAAACTTCCAGAAGGAGATTGTAAACTTGCTGCACTGTATTCTTTAGGGTTAGCCATTTGAATTCATTAAATTTTGATAGAAAAGACAGACTGGCAGATGATCTAAATATTGATGTATACTCACCATACCCACTACCATTAGCCCATGCAAGCGAAGCTAGTTTTGTCATTCTCTTGTGTATGTTTTTTCACCATTCATCATTCGTACGTTGGTTAACAAGTTTTGTATGATCCCCAATGGTCATCAGTTTTTCACTTTAGATGTGGAAAAACTGGCAAAATTAGCACGATGACAAATACATGTAAACAATCAGTGCCAGGAAAAAATATCTGAAAGGACCCTTGCCTTTGTTGTCATTGTGTGAAAAGGGCTTTTGAGACATTTAGAACTTACATGCATATTTGAGGTTGAGCTGCAAATCCTGTAATAAATGGACATCTCGGTTGACCAGTTCAAGCACAGGATCGATGAGAATGGCATCCTTTGTCTGATGGTCAGCCAGTAAGTAGGTGTAGGTGTAGGACTGGTAGTCAAACAGCTAAGATAAAATAAATAAATACCCCCGGTACGTAACATATTTGACTAATTCCTGTATCTTTCTAACAAAGTACAGATAATACATTACAAATGCAGAATGAACTCTTGCAAACAAAATCTTCTCTTCATCTCACAAAATAAATGAGGGCAAACAACTTTCCCTTTTTATGATAAGCCAGAATACAATAACATTTCTTTTCATAAGCCTTCATCAACTGATCATCCAAGAACATGAAGTTCTCCATATTGACAATTACATCAATATAGTCAAGGGTGTTCCCATGTACATGTAAATAGGCTAAGGTTTGTTTGTAGATACAGTAAAACTCGGCTAAGTCGGCACCGTTAGGACCGGCATTTTTGTGACGACTTACGCCGATGCCGACATGTACTGTAAGTCGTCATTTTGCCGACTTACACATTATACGTGTAAACACATGTGGGATACGTACGTACCGTAGGCATGTCGTCAATCATGCCTACAATTGTACTTAGTATATACACTTATCATAAGTTACACTCCTGTCATTGCATGTTTGACTTAGATTACATGTTATACTTTTCTTCCATTATATGTATTTTCCAACAAATATTGTTCATTACGATAACACGCTACCCAGTTATGCACAGCGCGCGGCAAGCTCTTATTCTATGCTGCATGCACAGTGTGGCTACTCGTTGGGTCTATTTTTCAAGATCTTGACAAAAGCAGTAGCAACGTGTTTGCTAGTCTTGGTTCAAGACGCTGTTGGTTGAGATTGACGGTTCCAATGTCAATTGTGGAACCCCTAAATTGGGATCGCGCCAACACGCTCGTGAGGGAAATACCCCTCCGAACGTGTTACGTGAGGGACCGTCCATGTGTGCAAGCACTGTAGGCAAAAAAATGAAATGTGTGAAACCGTTCCACATGCGAGTTCTTCAATAAATGTCACGGACCTAAAATAGCTGTGCCTCAAAATTACTCAAAAATCACAAAATCACAAGTTGCCTAGATTTTCAAAAACATTTGTTCGAAAGTGATTTCATGATGAGTTACACAAAGGATTTTACTATGTTTTCTTTTGTCAAGGGACCACTAGAAATGCGCCCACTTTGGCGAGATGACGACTTACATTTGTCGACTTAGACTTCAGAATTTGTATAGAAAATGCATTACAGAAATCGGGACTTCGTTCACACTGCCGACTTGAGCAAGGTACCGAGTAAAACGATGTCGGCTTAGCCGATGTTTACTGTATTTAAAAGAGAGAACTATGAGCCTACCTGTATCCTACATGTATATCTCATTTTCTTCTAGGCTGGTATAAGATGTTCTGTCCCAATACATGTACGTATATTTTGACAGAACCATTTATACTTGGTTAAACACAGATGTTGCTTTATATGGTTTGAAGAAGATTACTGCATTAGGTACATAACTATAGGCACAAAGTACTATAGATTACTGAATTAGGCATAGGCACACAGTACTATGTGCAATGCCCTAGATAGCTGTCCCACTGCAGGCTAATGTAATACATTGTTGCACTCAGCTCAACTCATCACAAAATGTGGGATCTTATGTGCACATGTTTGCAACTTTTCATGGTCTAAAGAAGAATGCTGTAAAATCTGCACTGACTTGTGTAGTTTTATTCATGGTCCCAGGAAGCTGCCACAGGCCCCTACAAATCTCCACCAGTATTCACTCATTTGCCCTCTTTTCTTACATTTAGATTCAAAGATTCAAAAAGAAAATGCTGTCTCATTCAAGCAGTCTGAAAGAACATACCTGTCGAAAGAGTAAATAAGGTGGAACTGGTACAGTGGAGGAAATGTATCTTGCTGAAGCCACAGCAGCCGATGGATGGGTGTAGAGAAGCTGCCTACTAAACCGATGACAAGATATTGAGCTTGTTGATAGACTGACAGTTGGAAGTAGCAAACGAAGCTTGGTAATCCTTGGTAGAAGGTGTTTCATAGCAACATCCATCATTTTATCTGTACAATTCTAAACAAAAGAATAAATCTTAATAAGATTGAGTGACACACAAACAGGCTTGCATGCCAGCAAAACTATTGTGCTCAGGGAAATTAAGGCCTCTTGAATAAAATTCATATACCGGTACCACAACTTAGTAAAGTCTTGAAAATCAAAAAGTACACATGTACTTTGGATTTACGTTCTTGATAAAGGCTCGAGTGTAATTTGTTTTTCTCACATTCCTGTATTTGTTGATGCGCTGTACTTCTATCAACCATTTGGTGTTATCATAATGGACTTTACACATTAGCCATGCTGATGACATAACAATAGTTGATTTTTTATCACAACCAAATATATACGGAAGATAGTTATACATTACAAAGACTGCTGATGTACCACCTCAAGACTTTAGACAAACAATCCAAAAGATTACAGTATCAAAAGTATTTTACCGGGGTAGTATGGAAAAGATATTATCCCTTCCTCAAATGTAACCAGCAGAAGATATCAGTATTTATGCAACAAGTGTCCACATGTCCCTAATACATACATGTAGTATACATGTATGTATGGGCAATTCCATGCAAACAGAGATGCATTGGCCCTAAAAAAAAAAAAATTAATTTGTAGCTTTTCCGCCGCGAAGCAGAAAAGCTATTGTTTTTGTTCTGATTACATGTAGCTTTTCCGCCACGAAGCGGAAAAGCTATTGTTGTTGTTCTGATTTTTCTTTTATTAGCTTTTGTTAAGATTTTTAGCTTTTCCGCCGCAAAGCGGAAAAGCTATTGTTCTTGTTCTGATTTTTCTTTTATGTCTTCTTCTTCTTCTTCTTTTTCTGGTCGTAAAAATCCCATAGACAAAGCACAGGGTTTTTGTGGACGGCACTTTTGCCATTGAACATACTTGGATTTTTTTCAAACTTGGCAAATGCATAGAGCCTATGTTGAGCTATTGCACAGTTGTCTTGAAAACTTCATGACGTCACCACGTGTCACGTGACAGCGCTTTAAAGGGTCAAATTTAAAACTCCAATAAAAGCAAAAGTACAATTTATTTTGGTTTCAATTTTGCAGTATATCTAAGTTGGGATAAGGTGTATCCAAAAATTGCCCTCATTTGATCATGACGTCATCTCATGAATATTAATGAGGTCATAAACTTTTAAGATTTTAACATTCAATTGAGCATATTTGGTCAACAGAGCAAGAATTGTTAATTTTTTTTTTTATATCTATTGGGGATGAGGTTAAGAAACACCCTCCGGGGCCAAAATGCCATGACGCAATCGTGACGTCATCAAAGTGCGTGTTTTTAAAACACATATTTGCCAAAGGTCAATCTACTCGAAATTTAGTTGGCATCTAGCTATTGGGCTAGACATTTTAAATCCTGAGTTTAGAAGCAATCGACCATTGTTCAGAATTATTTGAAAAATCTAATTAAGTCCCATACACTTTATGCACAAAATATGCACGTGCGTTTTTGGGTAGGAATGGAGGTTACGGGTTCGAACCCCGTTGATGTCAATGTTTTTTTTTTTTTTTTTTAAGAGACCCTGATGCGGAAAAGCGTTATGTTCTGTTTGCCAACAGACATAAATCTCTAGTTGAAATTCCTTTTCTTTTTCTAGTTATTGCTGATAAATGTTAGGACCGGGAAATAATCATCTTAATTTTGATATTTTTCTATGAAATACGGTACATCATGTTTCTTTCTGGTTAAATTAGACTTACGGTACATGCATATCACAATAAAGAGCCCTTGAATTTTGAAATGCAAGTGACGTGAAATGCTTACTACAGTGATGATCGAAATGTGAGAGACCATATATCAATTTGAGTGAATGTGTAAAGAACCACCACCCCATGCACACTAAGTGCAGGCTGGTCATGGTCACTGGTCTCCTCTCTGAGGAAGATGTAAACTAGTCTGCTCACTCTACCTGTTACAGTTTTGCATATTTCATTGTACATTTTCTTTCTCCAACTCCCCCCCATAGCCTATTGTGCTTTCATAGTTACCGGTAGGTGGAATGTTCTAGACCCTCCTAATCCCCTTTTGGTTGGAGCATGGAGGAATAAGGAGTTCCTCCATGGTTGGAGCCTGGGCATCTTGGCAGCCCTGTTTAAAAACCCATGCAGTTGGAATGTTGGGTTGATGAGTCAGCCATAGGGTTTTGATCGGTGAAAATCTACATGTACATGTACAGTAGGTGGAGGGAGTGGGCCCTCGGCATAGCACTAGTGAGGAGAAATAGAGTTAATAGTATGTTCCTCTGGTTGCTATTAGCATTTTTTATTTTTTTTAATTTTTTTTTTAAAGAGAACCAGATGCGGAAAAGCGTTATGTTCTGTTTGCCAACAGACATAAATCTCTTCCTTTTTTCTTTTTTTTCTGGTCGTAAAAATCCCATAGACAAAGCACGGGGTTTTTCTGTCCGGCACTTTTGCCATTGAATACACTTGGATTTTTTTCAAACTTGGCAAATGGATAGAGCCAATGCTGAACTAGTGCACGGTGGTCTTGAAAACTTCATGACGTCACCACGTGTCACGTGACAGCACTTTAAAGGTGCAAATTTCAAACTCCAATAAAAGCAAAAATGTAATTCCATTTGGTTTAAATCTTGCACTGTATCTATTAAAGTTGGGAAAAGGTGTATCCAAAAATTGCCCTCATTTGATCGTGACGTCATCTCATGAATATTAATGAGGTCATAAACTTTTAAGATTTTAACATTCAATTTAGCATATTTGGCCAACGGAGCAAGATTGTTTTCATTTTTTTCGATTATATCTATTGTGGATGTAGTTTAGAAACACCCTCCAGGGCCAAAATGCCATGACGCAATCGTGACGTCATCAAAATGCGTGTTTTTGAAACGCATATTTGTGTAAGGTCAATCGTCTCGAAATTTGGTGGGCATTTAGCTATTGGGATAGACATTCTAAATCCTGAGTTTGGAAGCAATTGACCATTGTTCAGATTTATTATGAGTTTTGGAAAATTATAATGATGTCCCATACACTTTGTGCACAAAATATGCACGTGCGTTTTGTGTTAGGAATGGAGGTTACGGGTTCGAATCCCGTTGATGTCAATTTTTTTTTTATCAATTTTTTTTTTAAAGAGAACCAGATGCGGAAAAGTGTTATGTTCTGTTTGCCAACAGACATAAATCTGTATTTTTGTTGTTGTTGTTCACAGTATGACATTGTCCATTCACTTATTTCCGTTCACTACCCCATACTAGTGTAACGAAAAGGGCTTTTTGGCTCTGGCGCCCTGTACAGCCTGAACAAAAGAGTGGTCCATTCGCAGGAATTCCCTCCCGGTGGATACACTTGAGCGAACATACCCCCCCCTTCCCCCCTTGGGACTTGCATTCTCCTGTGTGGTATAAAAGCATTGTGCAGGTTTGGGGCGTGGGTCACATTTTTACTTTATCGCCGGTGATACCTTGGTTGCTTTCGTTCTTTCTGTTGGCCTTCGCCCTGCCCCTGCACCACTGCCAGCCTGGGTTCATTGATCTACATGTAAGTTGTTTTTCCTCTGCTCCAGTGTTATTTCTATTGTATACATATGTTTGTATTTAAAAAATCTTAAAATCTAGTGGGCCTGACATTTCGATCTTAGCAGGACCTTTCTCAAAGGCAGAGTGACAAGGACAACACAGATACAGTGTACATGTACAAATGTACACGAAAGGAGGGGAAAGAGAGTGAATAGGACGCGGATGAGAAACAAAGGACAAAGAGTAAAGCTGGTAGAGTGAGATCAAAGGGTAGGGCAAGGAGTAGGGTAGGGATTAGTGAAAAGAGGGGGAAAGAACAAAGAGAGATCAAAAAGAAGGATTATCAGAAAGCTGCATGGTGTTAGTCATTACCCACCTGGATGTTGAGACCATGTGGTTGAATAGTCCGAAGACACTTCATCCACATTTTCTCACGGCTTAGACGGACAGAATTACTACAGTGACCAAGGGATTCTATGCCCAGTACACTCATATCTGATATCGAATGATCAGGGAGATTGAAGTGATACCCAACAGGGGTGTCCATTTTACCGGTTTTGATTGTAGCCATAGATACGTTTTTTGAGGGTGTTTTTGGTCTTACCAACATACTGAACATTACAAACTCTACATGAGATGAGGTATATGATGTTTGAGGTAGTGCACGTATAGAGCCATAGGTCGTGTGGGTAGTTCCAGAAGAATGTCCATAGAAAGAGTCTATTTTCTTGACATGTGTCTTGCAAACAATGCATTTCGAGGTACACTTAAATGTACCAAATTTGGTTGGAGGGGAAGAGTCCAAAGGGGGAACCTCTGCTCGGACAATTAAGTCACGCAGGTTACGGGGGCGCCTGAAAGCCAAAAGAGGCTTATTTGGAATGGCATCAGCCAGATGATCTGAAGTGTGGAGAATATGGTGGTTTTCCTTAGTTATCTTCCTGAGAGGAGGAAGAGAAGGGTGGTAGGAAGTAACTAAGGGAACCTTGGGATTGTCCTTGGGACCTGGTGGCTTTTGTTTGAGTGCCGAACTTCTGGAAATGGAGTAGACTTTAGCAATGGAGTTCTTCACTTGGCGAGAACTATAGCCTCTAGCAACCAAGTTACTGGCCAATACACGTGTATGGCGGCGAAAGTCAGACTCATTGTATTTAGTTTGTATTTAGTTACAATAAATGTATTTCGGAAGTCGCCCCCAAAGTCTGTCTGTGTGCCCCATTTATTACATGTACTGTACCTGTAGTTTTTTTCCCCCTAGGGTTCATTATTGGTTATCGGCTTCACCCATACGGGTGTAGTTGAGCCAAGCCCACTCCAGAAGGTTGAGGCCGTTACACTATTCTAGGAATAGGATATACTGTACTTTCCTAAAACAAATGTCTCTGCAAGCAATATTCAATCGCTTGAGTATAGCTTGACCTTTTCAAACTGGAGTAGCTTGACCTCAGTGACGCCATGCATGCTGACCGTCATTGTCAACCTCCCCCTTTGAAATCCCAAATTCCAGGTCACCAGTCAGTCCGCAAAAATGTCTGAAACTAGCTACAGCAATTGTAGCCCTTTTACTTTAGTTTTACTCCTATTTTAGCATTTTTAATTTTGTTCATCATACTACTATGGTGTGTACAGTACATGTAGGAACACAATCTAAACCAGCAATCAGTAATTTACAATCAAAGGCAATATCTCAAACTAACCAATCAATAATACACGAATGATAAAAGTAATACTCAAGACTCGGACATGAACTTGGGGTTAACAGCAGATGGCAGTGGAGGGGGTTGGCTGCTTTAGAGTTCAACACGGCAGTACAAGCAGCAATGCCAACCTCTGCCAAATGTTGGAGCAAGCTACATGTAGGATCCACACCATGAGTTGGCCACATGATCAGCTCAAGCAACATGTATCTTTGGTTAACTTTAAAAAATCACATACATGTAGCCACCCAGCTGATTGGTTTGAAACCTAACAAGTTTCTACTTTTGCTAATAATGCAGTTTGAAATTTGCCCCTTTAAAGCACTGTCACGTGACCCGTGATGACTGCCGTCAAGAAGTTTTCAAGACAACTGTGCACGACTTCAGCAAGGGTTCTATGCATTTGCCAAGTTTGAAAAAAAATCCAAGTTTGTTCAGTGGCCAAGGTGCCGCGTACAAAACCTTTTTTCTATGGGATTTTTCCGATCTAAGAAAAAGAAGAAGAAGACGAGAAATCTACGTCTGTTGTCACAGATCGTAGGGCTTTTCCTTTTTTTTCTTCTTCTGGGGAACGACCGACTATCAACGAAATTGAAAAACCAGAAGAACTACCCTTCCACGTTGATCGTCATTGCAGTGCAATAACTGTGTACTGACTGGCGACTGCACATTACCCAGCCACAACCATATCAGGACTTAGCATAAACATCGTGTCCTCTATCACCCCTCCTTCTCCTACTCCCTACCCTTTGTTCTAACCCTCCCCTCTTCACCCACTCGCTGTCACCCCCACCCCCCAATATCTAAAGCCACTCTCTCCCCTTTCTCTTCCCTTTCTCTCCCCTCTCTCCCCTGTCTCCCCCTGTCGCCCCCTCTCTCCCCCTCTCTCCACCTCTATCCCCCTCTCCCCTCTCGCCCCCTCTCGCACCTATTGCCAGAGCCTAATCAAGACATCGTGTCGTCTCCCCTCGCCTCCCACTCCGTACACCTTGTTCTAACCGGAATGTTCTAACCCACCCCTCTCCCACTGCATGCACCCCTTCAACCTCAACCCCCCTTAGGCCCTTCTTCCTCCATCGTTAGAGCTTGGAGGTTAGAGCAACTGACCAAGGCAACTGTTCTGGCTTGTGCCCAAACGTAGTTCAGGGAACGGTAGTTCGGGTTGGGCCAGAGAGTGACAACCAGTACACCAAATGAATGAATGGCCAGAGGACAGGGCTTTGGTATCCAAACACTCAATTTAATGTACGGTGAACTGTAGAAAAATAGCACACAGAATCACAAAATAAGTCAAGACGAACAACAGAAAGATGAGACACTACAAAGGACCACAAATCTAAGAAGAAGAGGGTGAGAAATGGGGAAAACAAGAAAAGCCTTAAATACAGGGATCGCTCCAGCCTGACGGTCGAGGGAGTTCCGGGTACGACGAAAAGTACAGGGATCGCTCCGAATCAAATCACAGAGAGAAGTAGAGAAAACACAGTCTTAGGGAGGTTATAGCGGAAAGTAAAGAGAACAGGTGAAGGAGTAAGCAAGGAGCGGAGTAGGGAAAGAAATCGTGAGTCCATCTAGGGAGAGGGAAGGAGGAAAGACAGCCGAAGGGCAGGAGAATCCTAAAGGGAGAATATATAACGTTACACTAAAGTCTATAACGGTACATAAGCCTAAACACGTGAACGAACAAGGACGAAATAGTGGACGGAACTGCACAAAAAGGAAGACAAGACTTACATGACAGTGCGATAGGGTCGGGCTAAACAAGTAACTGGGAGTTCTGGGGAATGGCGGAGGTTCTAGTGGGTCGAGAAGGTGACGAAAAACGGGGAGAATCTGAGGTCAAAACAATGGCTGGGAGCTGTGTGACTGGGCGTCGGGGTCATCGGGTCATCCTGGCTGAAAAACAAGTGCGCCCTCTGGGGGCTGACCTGGAGAGGCAGGGCGGCCGCGACAGCAACCAAACCTATTCGTACAGTACACACGTTTGAATGAATAAGAACGGACCCCACTCTGTCTCCCCTTTGTCTCCCCCCTCTGTCTCCCCTCTCTGTCTACCCCCTCTCTCTTTCCCTCTCTCCCATCTCTCCCGGCCCTTTCTCTCTCCCCTCTCACTCCCCCTCTCTCTCTCCCCTCCAACTCCCCCTCTCTCGCACCTCCTCCCTCCCTCCCTCCCTCCCTCTCAATCCCCCTTTTCTCTTCACCCCCTCTCTCTCTCCCTCTCTCTCACTTTCTCTCGGCTTTCTCTCCCTCTCTCTCTGCCCCTTCTCTAGGCATATACATGGCTTCTACCCCACAAGCACGTCCCGACAACATTTTATTGCCCTGCCCCCCCCCCCCCGCGACCACCTCTCTCTCCTCTCTACGTCTCTCCCACCCTTTCTTACTCCATCCCCTTCAACCCTCTCCCCCAAACTCCACGCTCTCCTCGCCCCTCTCTAGGCTCCGCCAGCCTGTAAAACACTGTGCGCACCTGCTGTATACAGCTTGTACAGTAGAAAGGCATCTACCGAACACCCCTCCCCGACCCAGTCTGAGGCAATGGTACTGTCCAAGCAGTGACCCCCCCTCGACCTTGAGACATGCACACACCTTCACAGACATTAGACATATTTAAAAAAAGACATCTGGACATAGAGGGAGGCAATCATATTTTTCATTACCACAGGTGTTTTAAAACTACTGGCAGCATATGTAGGTACATGTATCTTCGGAAAGAAAAACTCATACTCTTTCATGTGGTGAAGAAATTAACCATGTAAAATAATTTTATGAATTTTTATGAATTTTTGAAAAAAAATAAGAATTTCATTTGTAATTTCTTTATTTTTATTTTACGTCCTTAAAACTTGTCATGTGCATTGTCCGAGTGTGTGGCAATCTTCCTGCCGAATTTGAAAGGTTTTCCTCAAACTTCGCCACAGGGATCGTGTTAAATTACATTTTCGGACATTTTCAACCTGTCGCTAGAGGGCGCTCCGGTACTTGATTGCCCTCCATCCCCTACAACCCTCTCCCCCAAACTCCACGCTCTCCTCGCCCTCCCTCCGCCCCTCTCTAGGCTCCGCCAGCCTATAAAACACTGTGCGCACCTGCTGTATACAGCTTGTACAGTAGAAGGACATCTAGCGAACACCCCTCCCCGACCAGTCTGAGGCAATGGTACATGTACAGTCCAAGCAGTGACCCCCCCTCGCCCTTGAGACACTCACACAGACATCGGACAGACTTAAAGAGATATCTGGTGATAGCGTTTGGAAATCATATTTTTCATCACAACAGGCATTTTAAAACTACTGGCAGCATATGTAAGGTATCATCTGAAAGGAAAAATTTTACTCTTTCTTGTGGTGAAACAATTAAAAACTTAACATATTTGTATGAATTTCTATGAATTTTTGAAGAAAAAAATAGACTTTCATTTCTAATTTCCGTTATGTTTACGTCATGTCATTAAAACTTGTCATGTGCATTCTCCGAGTGTGTGGCTGTCTCCCTGCCGAATTTGAAACGATTTCCTCAAACTTCGCCACAGGGATCGTGTTAAATAACATTTTCGGACATTTTCAACCTGCCGCTAGAGGGCGCTAGAGTACTTGATGACGTCATATGTTAATGAATTACAAAGAGTGACTCAACTTTGACCTAACAACGTTAACACAAAGTTCATATCTGTCTTTAAATTTGAATAAGAGCCCTTACAAAATCACTTCCTGTTTCAACCGGAAGACGAGGTCAGATGACATTAGAAAGGTCATCGATCTGTAGCGGCTGGAAACACTTCTCACATGCCACAAACAGCAAGACAAGGGAGCCCACCGTTGATTTGTTATGAATTTTTGAAGGTTTTAAAGTTCAAAATTCAAACAGCGGTCACGTGACCGTCTTTCGAACAACTCACTTCAAACCAATTTGAGGCACAAGGGGGGGGTCATGTACTTTGTGTGTGTCAAGTTTGGCTGAAGAATATTCTGCATAGTTCTCTAGATACAGAGGTGAGAAGAATCGAGGAGGAAGAAGACTAAGAAGTAGAAGAAGATGAAAAAGAAGAAATGAAAAAAAAAAAATCAAAAACAACGGAATACCCTTTCCGCTCGCTGAAGCGACGGAAAAGGTAAAGAAGAAGAAGAAGAAGTAGAAGAAGATGAAAAAGAAGAAACTGGAATAAAAGAAATCAGAACAAACGGAAAGTCTTTTCCGCTACGCTGTAGCGGCGGAAAAGCCAAAGAAGAAGAAGAAGATGAAAAAGAAGAAACTGGTAAAAAATAAATCAGAACAAACGGAAAGTCTTTTCCGCTACGCTGTAGCGGCGGAAAAGCCAAAGAAACTAGAGATTTATGTCTGTTGGCAAACAGAACATAATGCTTTTCCGCATCTGGTTCTCTTAAAAAGAAATTTAATTTTTTTTGACATCAACGGGATTTGAACCCGTACCCTCCATTCCTACCCCAAAACGCACGTGCATATGTTGTACACATAGTCTATTGGTCATTATATTTTTCAAAAATCATAATAATTTTGAACAATGGTTAATTGCTTCCAAACTCCGGATTTAGAATGTCTAGCCCAATAGCTAAATGCCCACCAAATTTCGAGAAGATTGACCTCTGGCAAATATGTGTTTAAAAACACGCATTTTGATGACGTCACGATTGTGTCATGGCATTTTGGCCCCGGAGGGTGTTTCTAAACTACATCCCCAATAGATATAAACAAAAAAATGAAATAAATCTTGCTCCGTTGGCCAAATATGCTCAATTGAATGTTAAAATCGCAAAAGTTCATGACCTCATTAATATTCATGAGATGACGTCACGATCGATTGAGGGCAATTTTTGGATACACCTCTTCCCAACTTAGATATAGTGCAAAATTGAAACCAAATAAACTTCTACTTTTGCTTTCATTGAAGTTTGAAATTTGCACCTTTAAAGTGCTGTCACGTGACACGTGGTGACGTCATGAAGTTTTCAAGACAACTGTGCAATAGCTCAACATAGGCTCTATGCATTTGCCAAGTTTGAGAAAAATCCAAGTGTGTTCAATGGCAAAAGTGCCGTCCACAAAAACCCTGTGCTTTGTCTATGGGATTTTTACGACCAGAAAAAGAAGAAGACACTAGAGATTTATGTCTGTTTGCTAACAGAACATAACGCTTTTCCGCATCTGGTTTCTTAAAAAAAATAAAAATAAAACGCACGCGCATATTTTTTGCACAAAGTATTTGGGACCTCATTATAATATTGTAAAAATAATAATAATTCTGAACAATGGTCGATTAGTTCCAAACTCAGGATTTTGAATGTCTAGCCCAATAGCTAAATGCACACCAAATTTCGAGAAGGTTAATCTTTGGCTAATATGTGTTTTAAAAAACACGCATTTTGAAGACGTCACGATTGCGTCATGGCATTTTGGCCCAGGAGGGTGTTTCAAGACTACATCCCAAATAGATATAAACGAAAAAATAAAAAAAATCTTGCTCCGTTGGCCAAATATGCTTAATTGAATGTTATAATCTGAAAAGTTCATGACCTCATTATTATTCATGAGATGATCTCACGATCAAATAAGGGCAATTTTTGGATACACCTTTTCCCAACTTAAATATAGTTGTTTCAAGACTACATCCCAAATAGATATAAACGAAAAAATAAAAAAAATCTTGCTCCGTTGGCCAAATATGCTTAATTGAATGTTACAATCTGAAAAGTTCATGACCTCATTAATATTCAAGAGATTACGTCACTATCAAATGAGGGCATTTGTTGGATACACCTTTTCCCAACTTATACATGTACTGTATCGTGGGAACCCCCGTTTTCGACGCTACACGTTTTCGACGCTTAGCCTTCTAACTCACATCGCACGATGAAAACAACTCCGTATAACGATCTCAGACTTTGTATCTTACAGTTTGTTTCCTGCTCTTGTCCGTCACCGAAAATGTGGAAATTTAAGGCTTTTCCAGTAGGCCAAACTCGTGTTATTCAAAAAGTTGCTCTTTTGGGGTCTATTTTCCTAGGTACAAAATTGGCAGTTGCTTCGAAGCTCCAGTTTTCTTTATTGTTGGTCCTAAAAAAAATCTGAGTGTACCATAACAAACCCCAACATCCGTAGAAAAAAAATATATCACGCAACTTGAGGCAGTCCGTTCAGGGTAAAAACTATGGAGCCTCCTATAGGGCGTCTCGCTTATATATTTTTTTAAATTTATTTTTTATTATTATTTAAAGACAAAAAGTAACATGGCCCAATAGGCTTTTTTTTTAAATGAAAAAAATAAAAGGGCAGCTAGAGAAAGTACCAAGAAGGAGGAAATGTGTCTCTGGAGTGACATTGGGAAAGGTCATAACTGAAGAAGCATCGAGAAAGAGGATTGTGGAGTTTTTTTTTAAACGTCACAAAAGAAGACATCAACCAGACCGATACGTTTTAAGCATAAATTATGAATGATTTGAGGAAAGTGTTAGAAGCAGTGTGGAAAAACAAAAACAAAGATGAACACAAAAAAACATACAGGGAAGAATTTTACAGTGCCACACAGCATTTTGAGTTATTTTATGAATTTATTTTGCGTTTGGCTGCACTGGGACACCTTACTAAACACCACTGACGAAAATAGGTGACGATGCTTATTGCGCGGTGCGCCGCGGACGTCAACAAAACCGGGTAATCTTACGGAAGTGACAGGCTTGATCAACCTTCTCTATGATTATTCTAATAGTCTGTGGTGTGGAGAAAGTGACTGAGACCTCTTTTAGTGTGATACTTTCGTCCACATTGTTCAGTTTGAAGAAAAGTCCTTACATGTATATCGTCGAAAACCGGTTATTGGAGGATATATTACGTGTGGGCAATTCCACGGTAACGGAATTACAATTCAGAGCAATTTTGCTCACTATTTTTAATAGAATGGATGAAATTTACTATCAACATATGTATGAATACTCTAATATGTTCTGGAGTTACACCTGCTACCATACAAAATCACAATTTATGAAATATTATGGACATGGAAAATGCTAGCAGGTGTGGTACTTCGGTAACGGAATTACGTCAGAAAATGGACCTGTTGTTTAACCTTCAACTTTCAAATGAATTCCTCTGAATTTCAGAATATATTTTGAATTGATTGTACTGGAATTTCATTACCTGTTTCATTAACTTTATCTAGGTATTGTTTTTTTCTAATGTAAGATACAGATGTACTAGTTACTCCACAATCAACAGTGTTTTCAAAAAATGCAGCGGTAACGGAATTACGAAAATGGTAACGGAATTACGCCTTCTTCAATTTATATGAAAATATACCAGTTTTTGAACAGCAGATTAGCTGAAATGCATCCAAAATGTTATTTCAATGTGTAAACACCAATTGCAACCAAAATTCAAGACAGTCATTCTAAATTATATACTGTATATACAAATGTACATGGTAACGGAATTACACTATTGAGGCTTTTTCTCATGTAATCTATGACACTGAAGCATTTGATACATGTAACAATACAAAAAACACCCTTTTTTTAATATAATGTAAACACATTATGCACTTTGGTTAAATAAGAATGTGAACTATACAGGTAGTATAAAGGAACAGTTTTTTTTGTTCTTTTTTTCCTGATAGAACTTTGCATGTCGGGGATACATTGTACCATGGTGTTTTGGTTGAAGTATCATGTATAATTATACACAATAATTGCATTTGCTCAATGCATTATTCATACATTGTATATGTATGTGACAGCCAAAATGATCTTTTCCGGTGGAAATTTATGAAATTTATTTATTTACTCAGAACATATATGATATATATAAAGAAAAGGGTTGGCAAGGTATAAACTATATGCCTAAAGAGGTAAAAACATAAAAGAGGAACAAATATAAGCAAACATTCATGAAAGTACAAACACTTTGAAAATATTTAAGGTGATATACAAAAATGTTGCAAACTGCTTACTGACTAAAATTACCAAAATGTGAATCTAAAATTTAGTGGGCCTGACGTTTCGATCCTAGCAGGACCTTTCTCAAAGGCAGAGTGACAAGGACAAAACAGATACATGTACACGAAGGAAGGGGGGAGAGTGAATAGGACACGGATGAGAAACAAAGGACAAAGAGTGAAGCTGGTAGGGAGAGATCAAAGGGAAGGGCAGGGGGTAGGGTAGGGTTAAATGAGAGGAGGGGGAAAGATCAAAGAGAAGGGCAAGGAGTGGGGTAGGGATTAGTGACAATAGGGGGAAAGATCAAAGAGAGAAGTGTGAAGGACTGAACACAAAAGAAGGATTATCAGAAAGCTGCATGGTGTTAGTCATTACCCTCCTGGATGTTGAGACCATGTGGTTGAATAGTCCGAAGACGCTTCATCCACATTTTCTCACGGCTAAGACGGACAGCATTATTACGGTGACCAAGTGATTCTATGCCCAGTACACTCATGTCTGATATCGAATGATCAGGGAGATTGAAGTGATACCCAACAGGGGTGTCCATTTTACCAGTTTTGATAGTAGACCTATGGCCATAGATTCGTTTTTTGAGGGTGTTTTTGGTCTCGCCAACATACTGAATATTACAAACTCTACAAGAGATGAGGTATATGATGTTTGAGGTAGTGCACGTGATAGAGCCATAGGTCGTGTGGGTAGTTCCAGAAGAATGTCCATTGAAAGAGTCTATTTCCTTGACATGTGTCTTGCAAACAATGCATTTCGAGGTACACTTAAATGTACCAAATTTGGTTGGAGGTGAAGAGTCCAAAGGGGGAACCTCTGCTCGGACAATTAAGTCACGCAGGTTACGGGGGCGCCTGAAAGCCAAAACAGGCGAATTAGGAATGGCTTCAGCCAGACGATCCGAAGTGTGGAGAATATGGTGGTTTTCCTTAGTTATCTTCCTGAGAGGAGGAAGAGAGGGGTGGTAGGAAGTAACTAAGGGAACCTTGGGCTTGTCCTTGGGACCTGGTGGCTTTTGTTTTAGTGCCGAACTTCTGGGAATGGAATAGACTTTAGCAATGGAGTTCTTCACTTGGCGAGAACTATAGCCTCTAGCAACCAAGTTACTGGCCAATACACGTGTATGGCGGCGAAAGTCAGACTCATTGGAACATATACGCCTCAATCTGAGGGCCTGGCTGTAAGCTATACCAGTCTTACAGTGTCTAGGGTGACAACTGGAGGAATGGAGATATTGATGAGTGTCGGTGGGCTTAGAATACAAGTCAGTAGTGAGTGTATTGAGGTCTTTCCGGACGGTGACGTCCAGAAAGTGAGTCTGTTGAAGAGACTGCTCCCATGTGAATTTGATGGTCCTATGGAAGGAATTGATGTGGTCAAATGAAGAACACGTCATCTATGTATCTCCACCAAATCCAGGGACGGCATGGAGCCTCACTGAGCATGCGTTCCTCAAGGTCACCCATGAAGAGGCATGCAAAGGAAGGAGCCATGCGCGTGCCCATGGCAGTGCCATGCACTTGAAGATAGTGCTTGCCAAGAAAGGAGAAATTATTCTTGGCCAGCACTAACCTCATGAGGGTGGTTATGTCGGAGATGGGTGGAGAAGACTGTTTTCCTTTGGCCAGGGCCGAGGAGCAAGCCTGAATGCCTTCTTCCTGGGGGATGTTAGTGTACAGAGAGGAAACGTCAATAGTACCAATTATGGCAGTGGCAGGAATTTGATCCTTGACACTTTCCAACTTTCGCAGAAAATCGGGAGTGTCATGGACGTATGAGGGGATTTGGGGAACCAAGGGTTTGAGAAAAGAGTCAATGAAAAGAGATATGTGTTCCGTAGGTGAACCATTGCCAGAGATGATGGGTCTGCCTGGGTTGTTGGCCTTGTGAATTTTCGGGAGAAAGTAGAATCTGGCAGTTCTACAATTGATCGGTGATAGAAATCTTTGAGCTTTTTTACTCAAATGATCACGTGATCGCATGTCATCCAAAACTTCCTGAATTTGCTCTGAAAATTTGCCAGTGGGGTTAGAGTCCAGACATTTGTAGTGCTGGGGATTGTTGAGTTGGCGATTGGCTTCATCAATATATTTTTGGCGATCCATGATTACTACGGCTGACCCTTTATCTGCTGGCTTGATAATGATGTCACCGCGGGAACGTAGAGTGTTGAGAGCAAGACGTTCTTCCCTAGGGAGATTGTCGTGGGGCTTACGGGTAGGATGAGAGGAGTTGGAAACTTGAGAACTGACTGCTTGCACATACGTTTCAAGGGCTGGAACACGGTTCTTGGGGGGGACCCAGGTGCTTTTTACACGGAAAGGTTCTTCTTTACAGGAGCCAGAATCGAAGAAGAACTCAGTCAGACGAAGTCTGCGGTAATACTCAGTGAGATCTTGACTGAGCATTACTTGGTCAACTTTGGGGGGAGTGGGACAAAAACTTTGAAAATATGACAGAAAACGTACATGCATAAATTATAAAATCAAAGCAGCTACACTGCTACACAGTGTATCAACATAAAAAATGAATCCCCTGAAACAACTAAATAGGCCAACACCAAATCCACTTTACTACCAGTACCACATACTGCAGTACTAGAGGAAGAGACTACTACATAATAATGAGGTTATGGGACCAAGGTCTCTGTGTAGAATACTCCTATAAGAGTAAGCAAGTAATACTCCTTTCCCACTACGCAATCTCCGGGTTATCTCGGGGGTAACAGCAAGCCTTACCCCCGAGATACCCCGGGTTGGAAATGGTTGCCAGGACGTTTCCCACTACACTTTTCCCGCCCCGGGTTGAGACAGAAAAATCGGCCGTTACCCCGGGGTTCGTTAACCCTGCTCGCGACCAGGGTTAAGGATGGAAATCTCGGGGGTAATGGCCGAACCCCGGGGTTGGCGTTGTAGTGGGAAACTGCGCCGGGGTACGAGTCCGGTGGACATTCTCAGGGTTAAGACACAGGATGCGTTACGTAATGGGACGGTCAGAGGTGGGATACGTGGCGGGAAAATCCGCATGCGACGTACATCTGGCATTTACAAGAGGGCAGTAAATTCACGACGGCAACGACGGCAGTTGCCGTCGTGCCCTCACCAATTGCCGCGGTGCCCTTAAATTTGGAGGATTTTCACGGCAACAAATTGCCGTGCCCTTTTAGCACACTGCAGCGCGCATGAAATAATATTCCGACTGCGGTGCAGTGTGTGTGCAGCACACATGGAAGCTTCACTGTACCGTGCGCACTGTCAACTAAACATTGCGCATTCTGTGCACAACTGTATGGACTGTGGATGGGTGTACATGTACAGTACATGTGCATCTACATGTACTGTACATGTACATGTACACGTACACATACACGATCAATGTACTGTACATGTACATGTACAGTACTAACATGGCCATGTCAGATACGTACATGGACAGTGCGTTCAATCCTGACAGTTTCATGTCAACGAACTTTTAATCTGCGGGTACCAGTGAATCTTGGACAGCGCTGGCTGTACCAAACAACAGGTACCAACGGTAGTTGGGAGCGATTTGCGTTGCACGATAGATAGATTGCGCAGCATGCAGCACGTGGTCGGGTTGCGTGCGAAAGTAGAATCGTAGAGCTGTCAAAGGTTTGCGTGTTCGCGGGTGCCTTTTCAAAGTCGTAACCATGCCCCGAAAGGAGAAAGCTAAACAGCAAAACGAGCTACTACTTCACGATACAGCACAAAAATGTCGCAAACTTTATTCTTTGTTTTCAGGTAGGCCTACGAACGTAGTTATTCTCAATCTTTTGGACGAGAACTGATGAGAAGGTTTTGGAACACCGAACCCACATCGCGATACCTTAACAGCATGGACTATTCTATTAGGAATGAGAAGGGTGCGACTTTATACAATAATAAGCTCCGATAATATGCTCGTTTAGGTTGGACCTAGCTGCTTAAAAATCCATCTTTACAAAACATGTAGGCTATTTAGAATCCCTTTTATTTTGATTTTTTTGTGAGGATCTATTGTCAGATATTTTTGTCGTCCCGCTTACTATAGCACTAGCAGTAGCACCCCGGCCATACCTGAATGGTACTGTTCATGTTCCGTGAGAATACGTGTTGGTGGCTGACTGAAACC
The DNA here is from genome assembly GCA_949987565.1 of Luidia sarsii. NCBI lineage: Eukaryota > Metazoa > Echinodermata > Asteroidea > Paxillosida > Luidiidae > Luidia > Luidia sarsii. Next base: position 19,265,225 of record OX465103.1, on the reverse strand, counting down.
TATTTTAGACGTCATTTTTATGTTGGAAAATAATCTTTTTCAGGCATTGTGGTCCCACAGAAACGATGATATATTAGTAGGAGACCTAAAACAACGATTCGGTGCCTTCAGCGCCTATTTTGAAAGTTTTTTTAAAGTGCTTACAGCGTGTTTGCATCGGTACTAATAAAAAAAAGTCGGTAAATTGCTTTGATGCCCCGGATTTGCCGAAATTTTATATCTATATTATATTTATATCGGACGCCATTTTCAATGCAGTGTACATGTACACGAGAGTGCGGATTATGCCCAAACGAAAGTACATGTACATGTACACGTTAATCGAGTACAGCCCACATGTATCCAGTCAGGCAGCGCGCGCCGACGGGTGGTTGCTTGGCGACAAGGCGGTACGAGGCATTGTGGGACCAGCTAGCGCGCTGTGGGATTTCCGGTCCGGGCAGTGACGGACACCGGAGTTGGGGTGTAGTGGGAAATCGCACATCGTTAACCCGGGGCAAGCTTGCCCCGGGTTTCGCGAAACTCCGGGTTAACGCGACAAATGGGAACAGAACTCAGGGTTAACGAACCCCGGGGTACAGAATGCTTAACCCGGGGCGGCAAATCTCGGGGTTAAGCAGTTTGTAGTGGGAAAAGGGTATAAGTGCTCCCCTGGCTTGACCACTTCCACCAGGGTGGGGAACTTTCCAGACTTCCAAGGCCCAAGAGACCAGGGACTTGCTTGACCAGCGGCTCCTACCTCGCACTAATGGCTTTACCAGACACTTGGAATGCATGGCCATCCCACCCAGGGCTGGCAATGGTGCAATGATGGCATATCAATTACCCATAGTGGAGATGCACTGTACAGCTATACAAGCGCCACAATATCGATAATATTGATACTAGTAATCTGAAATACAGAACCATTACAGCTAAGAACTAAAACTAGACAATAATGCCACATTTGACCAAACTTCTGACTGAATAGACTTGCACACGTATCTAAGTATGATAAATGGTATACAGCAAGTATGAATTCCCTTAAATAATTTGATAACATGGATACACACAACAGTACAAATTAATCAGAATGAAATGATGTTTCCTGTCTCCAAGAATCAAAGAAAGTAATCTCAAATTAATAAACTATCTTCTATAAAATCTATCTTGTTGCTAGCAAAGTAAATTCGCTATGAAAACAGAGGATCAAAACCTGGAGTAAATGAGTGCATAACTTACTGTGTAGCGACACACTAAAGAGTATAGCTCAAGATCAAATCAGAAACACTTAATATAACTAATCTCAAGTCTTCTAAAATACAAGAAACTTTCCTTCCCACTGGAAAACTCAAGGTGAATATGTCCAGTATAATGAAATAAATATCAATGTAATCCTCAAAAGATTATAAAATAATTATGGAAGTGGTGTGAGCATCACAAGAAACTCGCTAAAACATCTTCAAAGAAAATACCTTGCTCTTAACTTCTCAATACTAAGGAATGATACAAAATAAGAACCAACTACTAAAACAATCATTATTAAAGTGTAAACTTACCAAAAATCTCTCTGATTGAACTTCTGAGATGCAGATATAGAGGTGTGTGTGGTGGTTAGGTACACTGTAGGCCGAAACAGGAGTGTCTCCGGGTGTGTGGTCAAATGGTCTATGGACAGTGCTGAGACATGGCTCAATGGGCCCAGTGTCTCAGGAGTGGGGTCACATGGTCTGTTGTATTGCTCATGAATTATTCATGGTTTCAGAGAACGGTTACATAGAATATTGAAGCAGATGAAAAAATCCCGTCACAAATCTCCACTGCTTGTGAGTTGGGTTCCACACCAACTTCAAGTGTAGACCAACCAAATAAGTAGAAGTTTACAAAAACAAAACAATCAAAAGAGAAAATTAAACCAAAAAACATCCAGTGAGTCAAATTACATATTAAAGAAGCTCTGAAGACAATGTCAAAAATGAAACTCGAATTCCTCAATTAGAGAGTCAATCTAGTTGTGCCAGCAGGTGAGGATGGACTTCTTGTCGAACTCCGTCTTGACGTCGGTGACGATGTCTTCCGATGTGAAGCTCCTCCGTGGCCTTGGTGGCGCACTCCATGGTGTCCTGCTGCACATCCCCTCAGTGGTCTTGACGACATCCACCCTCTGGTACTGGGGGCTTCTATTTAACCCATAGGTGGGACCCTTGGCAGGTACTACTACTCCGGGCCACAGTGGACCTGGGAGCAATGGCAACTAAGGGGTGGCTCCACACTCCCCAAAGCTTCAGGACTGGGAACAGCACTGAAGTCTTGCCACCGGTTGCAGTTTAACGTCATACCCAGGACCGGTGGTCAGACTCACTAAAGCTCTTTGATGTGGTCGTCATAGCGACGTGGTTGAAGCGCCGACCAGCCGGCTAGTAGTCTCCCTCTAAGATTCTCAGCAAGCCTCTCTCCTAGGCTGGCAAGGGCTTGGCTGAGCTGTGCAAAGTCGGACTGTGACGTCGCTTCATCTGTCACTGTTCGGCAGTTGGTGACAAGGACGGCTGACTCAGGCAGGTGATGCCGATTGGAGTGCTGACCAGCTGTCGCTCGAGTGGATCATCTCGGTACCACTGGTTCAGCACTGTCAGACGTAGACTGGGACAGTGGGAGCCTCTCAGGCTCCAATGCTTCATCAGAAGCCTGGGGCTCCTCACTGGCTGAAGGGGACTGGGGCGATGTGGAGCTCTCGGGCTCCACTACTTCGTCAGAAGCCTGGGGCTCCTCACTGGCTGAAGGAGACTGGGGTGATGTGGAGCCCTCAGGCTCCACTACTTCGTCAGAAGTCTGGGGCTCCTCACTGGCTGAAGGAGACTGGGGTGATGTGGAGCCCTCGGGCTCCACTACTTCGTCAGAAGTCTGGGGCAGCGACAGGCTCTCAGATTTGACTGCTGCGTCGGGAGCCTGGGGTGTATTGCAGTCTGAAGAGGACTCGGGCAAGGACTGACTCTCAGACTTGATGGCTGTGTTGGAAGCCTGAGTATCTTCCTTCAGCAAGACTGCCATGTCGTGCAGCGGCAGGGGTTCCTCTCCATCCATCCCATGGCTCTGATCGCTCATCGCCTCTCTGTCACAATGGTCTTCACTCTGGCCATTGGTAGCTCCATCTTCGTTGACTGGAGATTCCTCAGGGACTGACGCAGTTTCCTTAGGGCCTCCATTGTGATGTGGTGTGATCCCAGCTCCCTTATTGGGACCCTCTGCTGGGGGCACTACATCAGGATGCTCTGATGGCGCAGCTGGGGGCATTTCCTCTGGTACCATCTCTCTAGTGTCCAGTAGCTCCGTCCTCGTTACCCGTTTCTTGGGACCGGTGCCATCAGCTAGCTGTACTTCATAGACATTGGTATGGGGTCTTGCCGTCACCTTGAAGGGTGTTGCCTGCCAGTGGTCACCGATCTTATTCCTTCCTGGAACACGGTTTCTCAGCAGCACTCGGGTTCCGATGGAAATACCCTTGTCATTGACCCTCTCTGCATTGCGCTTACACCTCTGCTCACTCTTCTCCAGTTGTCTATTTCTGGAGGCCTCTGCAGCAGCTCGTAGCCTTTGCTGGTGCTGTTCCACCCAGGCATCGCAGGTCAGAGGTCGCTCGACATTATCTTTTGGGCCCAGAAGAAGATCAATAGGGAGAGTGGGCTCCTGCCCCATGAAGACAAAGAAGGGGGACAAGTTGGTAGACGAATGAGGCGTGCAATTGTAGAGGAACACCAGTTCCTGGATGTGCAGGGGCCATCTCTTCTTCTGTTCAGGTGGCAGTGTGCGGAGACGGTCATGGAGCGTTCGGTTGAACCGCTCACATTGTCCATTCCCTTGTGGGTGGTAGGCTGTTGTCCGGCTCTTCTCAATTCCGTATACACCACACAGATCTTTGATGAGCTGGGACTCGAAGTTCCGCCCTTGGTCACTGTGGATTCGACGCGGAACTCCAAACTTCTGGAACCATTCCTGAACCAGTACTTTGGCCACAGTCGACGCCTTTTGATCCCGACATGGAACAGCCTGAGAAAACTTGCTGAACACATCAGTCATCACTAAGACGTTTTCTCTGCCATCTGTCGCTTTTTCAAGAAGAGTGAAGTCGATCGCCAAGATATCGAGTGGGCGCTCAGCCACTAGCCTTCCCATGGATGGCCTCACCGCAGGAGTTGGTGCCTTGGAGACCGTGCATCTCTCGCAGCTTTTGCACCACTTCTCTACTGCTGCCGCCATTCCCGGCCAGAAACACCTCTTCCGGATGAGCGCAAGTGTACGCTCTCGTCCCTGATGGCCTGCCTGATTGTGGAGAGCTTCCATCACCATCGCTTGAAGCTTAGTGGGGAGAAGCATCTGCAGAGAGTCACCTTCGACTGGATCATGAGACCGCACATACAGCACTTCACCATGAACTTAGAATCTATCCCATCTCCTGATAAGAGCTCTCAGGGCACTTGACTCATGTTTCAGCTGGCGACTCCCTGGTTTTCCGCCTCGTCTCCACAATCTGTAGGACCGTGATATTAATGGGTCACCTTGTTGTAGTTTCGCCAGATCTTCATGGGAGTACCCTGGTAGGGTCAGAGAAGCAGATGGGGCCTCGGCAGCTATGGTGGCTCGTACAGTCACCCCATTAGTTGGCGATACGGGATGGACGTCATGCATCGCAGTGGAATGGGTGACTTCTTGCAGGGTCTCTTCGGCATGAATTTTCTGCCGGCTGCCAGGGACTTGCTTGACCAGCGGCTCCTACCTCGCACTAATGGCTTTACCAGACACTTGGAATGCATGGCCATCCCACCCAGGGCTGGCAATGGTGCAATGATGGCATATCAATTACCCATAGTGGAGATGCACTGTACAGCTATACAAGCGCCACAATATCGATAATATCGATACTAGTAATCTGAAATACAGAACCATTACAGCTAAGAACTATAACTAGACAATAATGCCACATTTGACCAAACTTCTGACTGAATAGACTTGCACACGTATCTAAGTATGATAAATGGTATACAGCAAGTATGAATTCCCTTAAATAATTTGATAACATGAATACACACAACAGTACAAATTAATCAGAATGAAATGATGTTTCCTGTCTCCAAGAATCAAAGAAAGTAATCTCAAATTAATAAACTATCTTCTATAAAATCTATCTTGTTGCTAGCAAAGTAAATTCGCTATGAAAACAGAGGATCAAAACCTGGAGTAAATGAGTGCATAACTTACTGTGTAGCGACACTATAAAGTGTATAGCTCAAGATCAAATCAGAAACACTTAATATAACTAATCTCAAGTCTTCTAAAATACAAGAAACTTTCCTTCCCACTGGAAAACTCAAGGTGAATATGTCCAGTATAATGAAATAAATATCAATGCAATCCTCAAAAGATTATAAAATAATTATGGAAGTGGTGTGAGCATCACAAGAAACTCGCTAAAACATCTTCAAAGAAAATACCTTGCTCTTAACTTCTCAGGGACTAATACTAAGGAATGATACCAAAAAAAACCCAACTACTAAAACAATCATTATTAAAGTGTAAACTTACCAAAAATCTCTCTGATTGAACTTCTGAGATGCAGATATAGAGACCTGTGTGTGTGGTGGTTAGGTACACTGTAGCCCGAAACAGGAGTGTCTCCGGGTGTGTGGTCAAATGGTCTATGGAGAGTGCTGAGACATGGCTCAATGGGCCCAGTGTCTCAGGAGTGGGGTCACATGGTCTGTTGTATTGCTCATGAATTATTCATGGTTTCAGAGAACGGTTACATAGAATATTGAAGCAGATAAAAAAATCCCGTCACATATACAGTACAATCTAAAAAAGTACATGTACATGTGTATGTAGATAATTTGATGTCCAAGTTCATCCTAAACTTCACTATTAGTATTAACAAAGCATTCAATGTAACACTAAGTAGAAAGCACTACAAAGCTAACAGCTTTGAACTTATGTGTAACTAAGTCAAAGTATACTGGCAAGTTACATTCCTGTCATCAAACTTATCCACCTTAAAGGTATGACATTCTCAAATTTTGAATTACAGGCTTCACAAGAGAGAACATGTAATTCCGTTACCAGGGTAATTCCGTTACCATGTAATTCTGTTACCAGTGTTTTCATAGGAAAGGGTTACAATATTAACGAGAAATATATGTCTGTTGTGAAACAGAGCATAGAGCTTTTCCGCTTCTGTTTGTAACAAGTCATAGAATAGCCCCATTCCTACTCCAAAACGCATGTACATATTTTGTGCACAAAGCCTATGGGACTCGAGTGTGGTATTCAAAAATTCATAAAAAATATAAACAATGGTCCTTCGGTTCCAAACTTTAGATTTGGAATGTCTACCACGATAGCTAACTACATACCAAATTTCGAGATGATCGGCCAATGCCTTATATGTGTTTTAAAATCACACATTTTGATGACGTCATGATTGCGTAACGACATTTTGGCTCCGTAAGGTGTTTCTAAACCATGTCCCCAATAGATATCAAAGAAAAAATGAAAAAAATCTCGCTCCGTTGGCCAAATATGCTCATTTCAATGTGAAAATCTGAAAAGTTCATGACCTCATAAATATTCATGAGATGACGTCACAGTCAATCGATGGCAATTTTTGGATACACCTTTTCCCAACTTAGATACAGTGCAAAGTTGAAACCAAACGAACTTGTACTTTTGGTCAAATTGCGCCAGCTGACTCGCCCACCGCATCTCGGTCGCACCCAGCTTGGCCGACTTCAGGTACGACAGTGGGTTATTATCAGTGAATACCATGAACTTTGCCCCCAGGAGGTATTCACGAAATTTCTCCGTCACTGCCCACTTGAGTGCCAGCAGCTCCAGTTTCATAGAGCTGTAATTCTCCATATTTTTCTCTGGCGGCCTCAGACCCCGGCTGGCGTAACTAATGACGACTCGCCCACTTTCTTGGTCCTGGGACAGGACTGCACCTAGGCTGGATAGCCCAGCACTGGTGGTGTCACTAGCCGTCGTTTCAGCTCCCCAAAGGCCTGAGTGCACTTGGCGTTCCACTTCTCCAGGAAGGTCTGCTGCTGCTGCGCAGTGGGTCGGCGCCACTTCCTTCCCTTCTGGCACCCTTCCTTAGAGAGAAGTGCATGCAGGGGTGCAGCAACCTTGCTGAACCCCTTCACAAACCGGCGATAGTAGCCAGCCAACCCCAGGAATGAGCGGAGCTCCTTCTCGCTCTTTGGGCATGGCCAACTCTGTATGGCCTTGGTTTTGGAAGGATCAGTTGCGACTCCTTCTGCTGACACAACATGACCGAGATAGTTGCACTCCTTCTTCAGCAGATGGCATTTGCTTGCCTTGATTTTGAGACCATGTTGCCGTAGCCACTGGAATACTACCTCAAGCCTCTCCAGATGCTCCTCGTAGGTCTTGGAAAACACCAGGATGTCATCGAGGTATAAGAGGAGTGCACTAAAGTTCAGATCCCCCATCATCACCTCCATCAGCCTCTGGAAGGTTGCTGGTGCATTGCTGAGGCCAAAGGGCATCCGCAGATACTCGAACAATCCTCCCGTGCCAGCTCGAAAGGCCGTCTTGTGAATATCAGCCTCATCAATGGCAACCTGGTGGTACCCCTGGGCCAAATCAATGGAGCTGAATAGAGTGGCTCCCTTCAGAGAATCCAGGGCCTCCTCGAAACGTGGCAGGGGGTATGCATCCTTGCGGGTTTTCTCGTTGAGCATACGGTAGTCGACGCACAGACGGAGACTTCCATCCTTCTTCCTAACGATGACTACTGGTGCCGCATAGGGACTCGTGGAGGGCCTGATGATCTTCTGTTGCATGAGCTTCTGAAGGTGTGCCCGCACCTCCACCATCTGGTGTGGTGGGATTCTTCGATGTGGAACACGCACCGGCTGTTCATCCGTGGTCGGTATATTGTGGGTCACTGTGTCGGTGTAGCCCAAGTCATCTTCATTGTGGCCGAAGACATCTTGATATCTATGAAGGAGACTAGTCAGCTGCTCCTTCTGCTTCGGACTAGACTGGGCACCTCCTAGGTCGATGTCGAAGGGTAAGTCCACCTCTGGCGTCTCAGACGTGTTGATCCTATTAGCGGTGACCTCCGTGGTATCACCCGACCTTAGGTAAATAGCATCGTCAGTCATGTCGATTGCACAGCCACTAGAATGAATAACGCGTGCCTCCGACACCATCCCAATTCGGCTTTTTGGCTGCAACCAAACATCATCATCTCCGATGTTTGCCACGGTAACTGGGACCAGTCCTCGATTAGGCTCAGCATACGTGTCAACTACTGCGATCCCCCTTGGTAAACTGGCAGATCTATCCCGGATGGCCTGGATTGCCACCTCTGCTCGTGCCTTGGTCTGTCTGGTGATGCAGGTGACGACGCGGGTAGAGTGAGCAGGAACGAAGACTGGTTCCCTGCCCCCAACCTTGGCAAAGGACGTCTTTGCCTTGCTCCGTTCCTCTAGGTCGTATGCAAACAGTGCTTCAACCCACTGCTTGCCTCCAATCTCTTCAACTTTGCTTCTGTAATCTCTCCCGTGCTCTTCTTTCATGGCTCTGTGCAGCTCTCTCAGCACGTTGGATCCCAGCAGGCCGATCTGACGGCTGGAAGACAACTTGGAGGAAGAGACTAGTGTCCCAACTCGGTTGAGTTGCACCCCAAGTAGCTCCATGTCTAACTCTGCATAACCTATGTAAGGGATTTCAAGGCCGTTTGCCCCGTAAACCCTTAGCCATCTTTTGACATCCTTATGTACTGGAGCGCAAGATGCAAGGTGCTGGTAGAGGGTGTCTGGCAGGACAGTCACTTCACTTCCTGTATCCAAGATGAAGGGTATCTCGCTGCCGCAAACTGATACAGTAACTTCAGGACTGCTGGCAACTGCCCTGTCAAACACCTCCTCTCTCGTTGGCGTATTAGCTGAGCCGCTCCTTCCCTCCACCATGTGGCTCCTTAAGATGGAGGGCTGGCATTTGGGGATTTCTTGTTGGTCGTGGGGATGTGTCATTTTGGGTGGTAGGGACGAAGGGTGTTGCCTCTGCCCAAGTGCTCTGTGGCGCTGCTGTCTGACTGCTGCTGCGTTGTTTAGAGTCGTGCCCTGCTTGACCAGAGTTGCGCCCTCTTCCTGATGGACACACTCGTGCTATGTGGCCCCTTCCGCCACACGAGTAGCATGTCAGGTTGCGGCGATTCTGCATGGCTCCTGTCGGGTGCATCGGTTGTGGGCCTGCTAGCACACTCGACAACTGCTGACAGAGCTTGTCTACAGCTGCCTGGGTGGCTCGCAGCTGCTCCTCCTGCTGGTCAAGGCGTTGCTGTAGCTGCCCATGGTCTGTGCTCACGCGAGCTGACAGCGCTCCCGATACTGGCAGTGATGGCATCTCCCATGCAAGAACCTTGCTCCTGAGAGTGGCAAAGCTCACCTCCTTGTGTTCCTGGAGGTGCCGACGTACATCTCGCTGCAGTAAGGGAACGGCCAGACCAGCAGCGAACCTCTCGCACAAGATGGCGTCCTTGCTCTGCATCTGAGGACTATCAGCAGGCGATGCAAGCTCCACCCTCCGGAGGAGTTTCATCAGCTGGAGAGAATAATCTTGGATGGACTCTCCAGGGCGCTGTTGCCTCCCATAGAAGTCGCCCCATCTGGCCGATGGTGTCTCATGGCAAGCATAGGTGGCCAGGATCCATCTGACGACATCCTCCGCATTCTTCCGCTGTTCTGGGGGACACAGTCTCACCTCGTCTCGGGCGTGTCCGGTCAGATGGTCCAGGACAAGCTGGACACCCTCTGCATCGCTGAGGTCCTTGGTCAGCCTCCTCATGTCTTCTGCCCACTCCATCACCTCTGGGTCCCGGTCTGAACTGGGCCGTCCTGACAGCTTGGTAGCCGTATCCCTTGGGATGACAACCAGCTTGGTTGCCTTCCCCTTACTCTCCACCTCCTCCAGCTTTGCGGTGAGAGCCTCGAGTCGCGTCTGGAGCTCCTCCATTCTGCATGTACTACCAAACCAACCCTTTTTTTTCTGAGTCAACCACCTGATCCTGTCTACGACGCTTGTGACAGCCAAAATGATCTTTTCCGGTGGAAATTTATGAAATTTATATATTACTCAGAACATATATGATATATATAAAGAAAAGGGTTGGCAAGGTATAAACTATATGCCTAAAGAGGTAAAAACACAAACGAGGAACAAATTTAAGCAAACATCCATGAAAGTACAAACACTTTGAAAATATGACAGAAAACGTACATGCATAAATTATAAAATCAAAGCAGCTACACTGCTACACAGTGTATCAACATAAAAAATGAATCCCCTGAAACAACTAAATAGGCCAACACCAAATCCACTTTACTACCAGTACCACATACTGCAGTACTAGAGGAAGAGACTACTACATAATAATGAGGTTATGGGACCAAGGTCTCTGTGTAGAATACTCCTATAAGAGTAAGCAAGTAAGTGCTCCCCTGGCTTGACCACTTCCACCAGGGTGGGGAACTTTCCAGACTTCCAAGGCCCAAGAGACCAGGGACTTGCTTGACCAGCGGCTCCTACCTCGCACTAATGGCTTTACCAGACACTTGGAATGCATGGCCATCCCACCCAGGGCTGGCAATGGTGCAATGATGGCATATCAATTACCCATAGTGGAGATGCACTGTACAGCTATACAAGCGCCACAATATCGATAATATCGATACTAGTAATCTGAAATACAGAACCATTACAGCTAAGAACTATAACTAGACAATAATGCCACATTTGACCAAACTTCTGACTGAATAGACTTGCACACGTATCTAAGTATGATAAATGGTATACAGCAAGTATGAATTCCCTTAAATAATTTGATAACATGAATACACACAACAGTACAAATTAATCAGAATGAAATGATGTTTCCTGTCTCCAAGAATCAAAGAAAGTAATCTCAAATTAATAAACTATCTTCTATAAAATCTATCTTGTTGCTAGCAAAGTAAATTCGCTATGAAAACAGAGGATCAAAACCTGGAGTAAATGAGTGCATAACTTACTGTGTAGCGACACTATAAAGTGTATAGCTCAAGATCAAATCAGAAACACTTAATATAACTAATCTCAAGTCTTCTAAAATACAAGAAACTTTCCTTCCCACTGGAAAACTCAAGGTGAATATGTCCAGTATAATGAAATAAATATCAATGCAATCCTCAAAAGATTATAAAATAATTATGGAAGTGGTGTGAGCATCACAAGAAACTCGCTAAAACATCTTCAAAGAAAATACCTTGCTCTTAACTTCTCAGGGACTAATACTAAGGAATGATACCAAAAAAAAACCAACTACTAAAACAATCATTATTAAAGTGTAAACTTACCAAAAATCTCTCTGATTGAACTTCTGAGATGCAGATATAGAGACCTGTGTGTGTGGTGGTTAGGTACACTGTAGCCCGAAACAGGAGTGTCTCCGGGTGTGTGGTCAAATGGTCTATGGAGAGTGCTGAGACATGGCTCAATGGGCCCAGTGTCTCAGGAGTGGGGTCACATGGTCTGTTGTATTGCTCATGAATTATTCATGGTTTCAGAGAACGGTTACATAGAATATTGAAGCAGATAAAAAAATCCCGTCACATATACAGTACAATCTAAAAAAGTACATGTACATGTGTATGTAGATAATTTGATGTCCAAGTTCATCCTAAACTTCACTATTAGTATTAACAAAGCATTCAATGTAACACTAAGTAGAAAGCACTACAAAGCTAACAGCTTTGAACTTATGTGTAACTAAGTCAAAGTATACTGGCAAGTTACATTCCTGTCATCAAACTTATCCACCTTAAAGGGATGACATTCTCAAATTTTGAATTACAGGCTTCACAAGAGAGAACATGTAATTCCGTTACCAGGGTAATTCCGTTACCATGTAATTCTGTTACCAGTGTTTTCATAGGAAAGGGTTACAATATTAACGAGAAATATATGTCTGTTGTGAAACAGAGCATAGAGCTTTTCCGCTTCTGTTTGTAACAAGTCATAGAATAGCCCCATTCCTACTCCAAAACGCATGTACATATTTTGTGCACAAAGCCTATGGGACTCGAGTGTGGTATTCAAAAATTCATAAAAAATATAAACAATGGTCCTTCGGTTCCAAACTTTAGATTTGGAATGTCTACCACGATAGCTAACTACATACCAAATTTCGAGATGATCGGCCAATGCCTTATATGTGTTTTAAAATCACACATTTTGATGACGTCATGATTGCGTAATGACATTTTGGCTCCGTAAGGTGTTTCTAAACCATGTCCCCAATAGATATCAAAGAAAAAATGAAAAAAATCTCGCTCCGTTGGCCAAATATGCTCATTTCAATGTGAAAATCTGAAAAGTTCATGACCTCATAAATATTCATGAGATGACGTCACAGTCAATCGATGGCAATTTTTGGATACACCTTTTACAACTTAGATACAGTGCAAAGTTGAAACCAAACGAACTTGTACTTTTGCTTTCAATGGATTTTGAAATTTGCCCCTTCAAAGCAAGGTCACGTGACACGTGATGACGTCATGATGATATCAAGGTGTTTAGGATCAATTTCAGCATGGGCTTTATGCATTTGCCACGTTTGAAAAAAATCCAAGTCTGTTCAATGACCAAAGTCGTGCTTACAAAACCCCTGTGCATTGTCTATGGGCTTTGGGGGAGAAGAAGAAGAAGACTAAGAAAAAGCTGAACAACAGATATAGCTTTTCCGCTTCCCTGGAAGCGGCGGAAAAGCTAATTAATTTGGTGTTTGGGGTTTTAAGGAAACAAATGAAGGCAGAGAATTTACAATTACAAAATAATTCAGCAAACACTAAGATCCTGGCTAAAAGTTTTGTCCAATTTTGGTAACGGAATTACACAGAAATCAGTGCAAATTTCGTCATATTGATCCCGCAAATACTAAATTCAGGTGTAGTAACTGATTTACAAAATATGATTGTCATCCATTTACCTGCATAATTACAAAGAATACATAGGAATAAGTTCAGGGATAAGTGATTTATTGATTTTTAATTAAATTGGGCCATATTTTCAATTCTCAAGCCTAAAAAATGCCCTAAGTTCCAACATAGATTTCAGAAAAACTATTCAGGTTACACACAAACAGTTTTCTATTCACTAAAATATAGGATGTTGTCTACTTAAAACATATGCTATATTTGTATTTGATAAACTTTCAAATTTCCCATTTTTGCCTCTTCTCATACGGAATTGCCCTCGTACAGTGCACGTATGTACTGTATATTACGTGTACTTACATGGACGGTTTCACAGGTGTTTTGGGGGGTAAATCTTGGGATTACTGAAATCTCTGTAATGTCATCTTTGAAAAATACCCCATATTTTTCAAAGATGACATTACAGAGATTTCAGACGATGCAGGAGCAAATGCATAGCCATGATCCTTGGACCCTACAGCACCCGTCCCTCCAAATTTCAAAATTCGATAAAAAAGGGTGACTTGTCGGGTCCAAGTTACTCGGACTAAGTTAGGCCTATGGCTATAGCTCCTAAATTGAGATCTGGAGATCATAATTAGCTTTTCCGCCGCTTCCAGGGAAGCGGAAAAGCTATATCTTTTGTTAGGCTTTTTAGCTTTTCCGTTCCATACGGAAAAGCTATTGTTCTTGTTCTGATTTTTTTTTTTTGTCTTCTTCTTCTTCTTCTTCTTCTTCTTCTTCTTTTTCTGGTCGGAATAATCCCATAGACTTTGTACAGGGTTTTAGTAAGCGCCACTTTGGCCATTGAACACACTTGGATTTTTTTGAAACTTTGCAAATGTATAGAGCCCATGCTGAAGTTGTGCACAGTTGTCTTTAAAACTTCATGACGTCACCATGTGTCACGTGACAGCGCTTTAAAGGGGCAAATTTCAAATTGCAATAAAAGCAAAAAAATAATTTTGTTTTGTTCCAAGTTTGCACTATATCTAAGTTGGGAAAAGGTGTATCCAAAAATTGCCCTCATTTGATCGTGACGTCATCTCATGAATATTAATGAGGTCATAAACTTTTCAGATTTTAACATTTAAATGAGCATATTTGGCCAACGGAGCAAGATTTTTTTATTGTTTTTGTTTATATCTATTAGGGATGTAGTCTAGAAACACCCTCCGGGGCCAAAATGCCATGACGCAATCGTGACGTCATCAAAATGCGTGTTTTTAAAACACATATTCGCCATTGGACAATCTTCTCGAAATTTGTTGGGCAGTTAGCTATTGGGCTAGACATTCTAAATCTTGAGTTGGGAATTAATAAACCATTGTTCAGAATTGTTATGATTTTGTTCATATTATAATGTAGTCCCATACACTTTGTGCGCATAATATGCACGTGCTTTAAAGGGGCAACTTGTACACTACACTGTAGTGTAGTCATTAATTATGGATTCACGTAGGTAGATCTAAACTTCAGACGAAGATTACTACCTGAACGAAGAAAAAATCGTATTTTTATTTTGTCTTCAACCGACTCAACATAAACCCCGGATTGAAAATATCAAAACATATTTCCGGAATTTCCTTTGTTTTTCATTGTTTAGGTTTTTTTATAATAAGGGCCATAGGTTTGTGTACAAATTGGCTGTGAAATCCATTAAGGGCCTAATATCAATACAAATGGCTTCAAACTTGGCACATACTTAGGTTAGTAGATGGAGATTCATTGCAAAAAGTGATATCTTCATGACGTCACCACGTGTCACGTGACAGCCCTTTAAAGGGGCAAATTTCAAACTCAAATAAAAGCAAAAATGCAAATTCGTTTGGTTTCAATTTTGCAGCATATCTAAGTTGGGAAAAGATGTATCCAAAAATTGCCCTCATTTGATCGTGACGTCATCTCATGAATATTAATGAGGTCATAAACTTTTAAGATTTTAACATTAAATTGAGCATATTTGGCCAACGGAGCAAGATTTTTTTCATTTTTTCGTTTATATCTAATGGGGATGTAGTTTAGAAACATCCTCCGGGAACAAAATGTCATGACGCAATCGTGACGTCATCAAAATGCGTGATTTTAAAGCACATATTAGCCAATGGTCAATCTTCTCGAAATTTGGTGGCCAGTTAGCTATTGGGCTAGACATCTTAAATCCTGAGTATGGAACCGATTAAACATTGTTTTGAATTATTATGATTTGTTAAATATCATTTCTTAGTCCCATAGACTTTGTGCACGATACGTTGGTGTGCCTTTTGGGGTAGGAATGGATGGTACAGGTTCGAAACAGAGTTGCCACCTTCATGAACTCAATCAAAACGATGCTAAAAGGGGTTTACACCAATATACAGTAAAACTGTGTTTTTTTTCGTTTGTTTGTGCTTCAGTTGTCACGTGACCACCCTTTAAAGGGCCAACCTGGCATGTGCAATCACGCCACGATCTTAGATCCCGCAGGATCGATATTTAGCATATATCTAAGTTGGGCAACAATGTATCCAAATATTGCAATAATTATGATGATGAGGTCATCTTATTAAATCAATGGTTAACTCCCTTGTTGTGCTGTTGCTAGCGCATATAGCATGTGAGAGGAGTTTCAGGGACCAATTAGGTTTCATGACCTTCCTCATGTCATGTGACCCTTTCCTCCGGTCCAGACCGGAAGTACTGTAGTAATCATGCATGTGCTACTGGTTTTCAGATTTTCAACTTGGTCTTTCTTCGGGAAAAAAAAGGAAAAGCTACACGTTCTGTTACAACAGACGTATGTTTCTAGTTCTTAGTCTTCTTCTTCTTCTCCCCCAAAGCCCATAGACAATGCACAGGGGTTTTGTAAGCACGACTTTGGTCATTGAACAGACTTGGATTTTTTTCAAACGTGGCAAATGCATAAAGCCCATGCTGAAATTGATCCTAAACACCTTGATGTCATCATGACGTCATCACGTGTCACGTGACCTTGCTTTGAAGGGGCAAATTTCAAAATCCATTAAAAGCAAAAGTGCAAGTTCGTTTGGTTTCAACTTTGCACTGTATCTAAGTTGGGAAAAGGTGTATCCAAAAATTGCCATCGATTGACCGTGACGTCATCTCATGAATATTTATGAGGTCATGAACTTTTCAGATTTTCACATTGAAATGAGCATATTTGGCCAACGGAGCGAGATTTTTTTCATTTTTTCTTTGATATCTATTGGGGACATGGTTTAGAAACACCTTCCGGAGCCAAAATGTCGTTACGCAATCATGACGTCATCAAAATGTGTGATTTTAAAACACATATAAGGCATTGGCCGATCATCTCGAAATTTGGTATGTAGTTAGCTATCGTGCTAGACATTCCAAATCTAAAGTTTGGAACCGAAGGACCATTGTTTATATTTTTTATGAATTTTTGAATACCACACTCGAGTCCCATAGGCTTTGTGCACAAAATATGTACATGCGTTTTGGAGTAGGAATGGGGCTATTCTATGACTAGTTGCGGTAACCGTAACCCTCATCCTCCCGAAGGTCGGAGACCTGAGGGTTACGGGAACGTATGTACAAAATTATAGCAAGGTTTTTGTTTTTACCATTTTGGAAACACCACTGTCCCGATCGCCCCCTTTTTCCACCCTTTTGAAAATCGCCACACACAATCTAAGGACATGCACTTGATCCCAAATGTATACTGAATGTGATCAGATAACTCAAAACATCGTGGGTAAAATACTTTTCCGAAAAACGGGCAGAAACTCACCAAAATACTGTCTGTAAATGTCCCTTCAACGTCTCCGCCAGGTTCGGAATCCGAACCTGGCGCCTCGACCAATCAGCGCTTAGTCTCGTGACGTATATCCCGCACGACGGTTATTTGCTGTTTCGCAATAACAGTCCACACTCGTGGTGCGCGCGCATATCCATGGTTGTATACAGTACCAGTCGGCTCTTCACAGGACGATGACCTGCGCGCGCACCACGAGTGTGGACTGTTATTGCGAAACAACAAATAGCCGTCGTGCGGGAATACGTCACGAGACTAAGCGCTGATTGGTCGAGGCGCCAGGTTCGGATTCCGAACCTGGCGGAGACGTTGACGGGACATTTACAGACAGTATTTTGGTGAGTTTCTGCCCGTTTTTCGAAAAGGAATTTACCCACGATGTTTTGAGTTATCTGATCACATTCAGTATACATTTGGGATCAAGTGCATGTCCTTAGATTGTGTGTGGCGATTTTCAAAAGGGTGGAAAAAGGGGGCGATCGGGACAGTGGTGTTTCCAAAATGGTAAAAACAAAAACCTCGCTATAATTTTGTACATACGTTCCCGTAACCCTCAGGTCTCCGACCTTCGGGAGGATGAGGGTTACGGTTACCGCAACTATTCTATGACTTGTTACAAACAGAAGCGGAAAAGCTCTATGCTCTGTTTCACAACAGACATATATTTCTCGTTGTAATTTGTTATTATTGTTCTACAGTTTTCACAGAGTAAACACTGAGAATAAATGCACCGCACTCTAGCCAGTGTGTCCAATGATCAACGTTCAACCTCACAAGCCTTCACAGTTACCGCAATTATACTTTATCTCAAAATTTAGTGGGCCTGACGTTTCGATCCTAGCAGGACCTTTCTAAAACTAAAAGGCAGAAAATATACTTACGTATAAGTATATACTTATTTAGTTGCGGTAACCGTAACCCTCATCCTCCCGAAGGTCGGAGACCTGAGGGTTACGGGAAGATATGTACAAGATTATATGCGAGGTTCTTGTTTTTACCATTTTGGAAACACCACTGTCCCGATCGCCCCCTTTTTCCACCCTTTTGAAAATTGCCACACACAATCTAAGGACATGCACTTGATCCCAAATGTATACTGAATGTGATCAGATAACTCAAAACATCGTGGGTAAAATACTTTTCCGAAAAACGTGCAGAAACTCACCCAAATACTGTCTGTAAATGTCCCGTCAACGTCTCCGCCAGGTTCGGAATCCGAACCTGGCGCCTCGACCAATCAGCGCTTAGTCTTGTGACGTATACCCGCACGACGGCTATTTGCTGTTTCGCAATAACAGTCCACACTCGTGGTGCGCGCGCAGGTCATCGCCCTGTGAAGAGCCGACTGGTACTGTATACACTATACAACCATGGATACAACACGTGCGCTGTACATGTGATTGTACGGTTCATGTACATGTACCGTACATGTGCAAGCATAGTAACAGAATACTCTTTGATAATACGCGTACATGTACATGTACATGTACTGGGGTCGGTTTCACCAAACTCATCGTAGCTTACGATTAATCGCAAGGTGATGAGCGATGCACAGAAACCATGCGGTCCAAAACAACTTACGATGGGTTATCCATCGTAAGTTGAGTTACGATTCATTGTATAATGGTTGTATACAGTACCAGTCGGCTCTTCACAGGGCGATGACCTGCGCGCGCACCACGAGTGTGGACTGTTATTGCGAAACAGCAAATAGCCGTCGTGCGGGTATACGTCACAAGACTAAGCGCTGATTGGTCGAGGCGCCAGGTTCGGATTCCGAACCTGGCGGAGACGTTGACGGGACATTTACAGACAGTATTTGGGTGAGTTTCTGCCCGTTTTTCGGAAAAGTATTTTAGCCACGATGTTTTGAGTTATTTGATCATATTCAGTATACATTTGGGATCAAGTGCATGTCCTTAGATTGTGTGTGGCGATTTTCAAAAGGGTGGAAAAAGGGGGCGATCGGGACAGTGGTGTTTCCAAAATGGTAAAAACAAGAACCTCGCATATAATCTTGTACATATCTTCCCGTAACCCTCAGGTCTCCGACCTTCGGGAGGATGAGGGTTACGGTTACCGCAACTAATACTTATTATACTTAGTTATGTATGTAGCATTACCGGGGGTTGTTGCGGTAACCGTAACCCTCACCTCATCCTCCCAAAGGTCGGAGACCTGAGGGTTACGGACCTCAAGGCTCTAGTCTAGGTTAAGAAGTTTGTGTTTTCACCATTTTTGAAACACTACTGTCCCGATCGCCCCCTTTTTCCACCCTTTTGAAAATCGCCACACACAATCTAAGGACATGGATTTGATCCCAAATGTATATTGAATGTTATCAGATAACTCAAAACATCGTGGGTAAAATATTTTTCCGAAAAACGGGCAGACACTCACCAAAATACTGTCTGAAAATGTCCCGTCAACGTCTCCGATACCAATCAGCGTTTACTATTTTACTTTTTAGTCTCATGACGTACATCACACACGACGGCTATTTGCTGTTTCGCAGTAACAGTCCACACATGTGGTGCGCGCGCAGGGGCATCGTCCTGTGAAGAGCAAACTTGTACTGTATACAACACGTGCGGTGTATACTGTACATGTACATGTGGTGTGTACATGTACACGTCTTAAAAGGTCAACTGCAATGCATTTTGGAATTCGTTTTTATTATTTCAAATAATACTATGGTGTCAGTTAAATACATCCATGCATTTTTTCCGAATTTTAAACTATGGGAAAGAGTTTTAAAAAATTATTTAAGTTTTGAAGGGGGAGCAGCCACGCCCCCGTGGAGGACGTCCTTGGTGACGTCAGCGGATGAAGACTCGGTCCATTACTCTTGTCGGGGAACTATTGTATTGTACGTTTATATACATGTATACATGTACCAACAGTCAGAGCACGTTTCTCAAGAGAACCGATTTCGGGAGTAAATAATCGACAAACCATGTGACACGCCAGCCAGATTCGTTGTTGAAGATTGCAGCAGTGGAATAAACATTCATTTATTCCCTGACTATCCTAGAATAAGCCGCATTTTGACGTCAAAAATCACGCTGACACGACCGAAATAATCCGACCCGTCAAATCGTGCAGTGCAGTGTCCATTTCGAAGCTTGTTTTCACGGAGACCATCCGGGCTCATACGTGTATGGTTTGGCACCGTGTTCCCGTCTGTCGCCATAGGAAAACTATTTTCAGAATCTCTATCCTTGTTATCGACTTAGAATTCATCTGATTCCGAAGAAAAAGCTTGTCGAAAGACGTCTTGGCCAACAAAATTGTCAGGTTTTTCTCGCCGAGAAAAAGACTGGTGCCACGCTAAAAAAAACGTGCATAATTTACTGAACGCGTCAGGGAACCTCTCCGACTATCTAAGTGCATACGGCTTTCGCGGGGAGTTAACAAAAATTCTGCGTTCATCCGGTGACGTAAGAACAGCGCCCTCAAAGGTCAACTGAAGTGCAAACATTAGAAAATCCTGATTTGGCATTAAATAATATGTTCATTGGTACATTATAATTCCAGATCAAACATAAATTGTGTGTTTCAGGCTTATTAGAAGCCTTTTTTGATTAATTAAAATTATGCTCGTAGTTATTGAGGGCGCTGTTCTTTACGTCACCGGATGAACGCAGATATTTTTTCTCTCCCCGCGAAAGCCGTATGCACTTCCATAGTCGGGGAGGTTCCCTGACGCGTTCATATAATGCACGGTTTTTTTTAGCGTGGCACCAGTCTTTTTCTCGGCGAGAAAAACCTGACAATTTTGTTGGCCGAGACGTCTTTCGACAAGCTTTTTCTTCGGAATCTCAGTCGATAACAAAGTTAGAGATTCTGAAAATAGTTTTCCTATGGCCACAGACGGGAACACGTTGCCAAACCATACACGTATGAGCCCGGATGGTCTAGGTGAAAACAAGCTTCGAAATGGATACTCCGCTGCACGATTTTACGGGTCGGATTATTTGGGTCGTGTCGGCGTGATTTTTGACGTCCAAATGCGGCTTATTCTAGGATCGTCAGGGAATAATACATGTTTATTCCACTGCTGCAATCTTCAACAACGAATCTGGCTGGCGTGTCAACGGGTTTGTCGATATTTACTCCCGAAATCGGTTCTCTTGAAAAACGTGCACTGACTGTTGGTATACACGAACGTACAATACAATAGTTCCCCGACAAGAGTAATGGACTGAGTCTTCATCCGCTGACGTCACCAAGGACGTCCTCCACGGGGGCGTGGCTGCTCCCCCTTCCAAACTTAAATACTTTTTTTTTTACACTCTTTCGCATAGTTTAAAATTCGGAAAAAATGCATGGATGTATTTTACTTACACCAAAGTATTATTTGAAATAATAGAAACGAATTCCAAAATGCATTGCAGTTGACCTTTTTAAGAATAGATGAAATGGGTACAACAGCTCAGCGCCTTCGACTACGAGATTGTGTACAGACCGGGGAGGAACAACCAAGCGCCTGATACCCTGTCACGCCTGGAAAGGGACGGAGCAGCGGGTCAAGAGGCTCCCTACCTGCAACACGTACCCGAGCAGACTGTCACGGCATGTCTGGCGGTCGAGCCACTCTGCTGGTACTTTACTCCCGATCTCCTTCTGTAATCAGGTTGAAAGCGTGAAGCGTGTCGCAACGGGGGCACGCCATGCTTACCTGGATACACAACGGCACACTTGAGAGCCCTGCCGCAGGACGATCCGATATTGCAGCTATATAGTTGCTAAGTACCTGAGAAGCGGGATACAGCCTACGCGGCCAGAGAGGATTACCGTTAGTCATGAGTCTCTGGTTCTCCTTCGTGATTGGGAGCGGCTTACCCTTGAGGGTGGGCTCCTGTCTAACCCGTCTAGGGTTACTTCGCCCTCCACTGGCGAGGTACGCCGCCAACTGGTACTTCCCAAGGTACTGCAAACCGAAGCTCTCACTAAATTCCACGATGAAGCCGGGCATTTTGGGCCGAAGCGAACATTTCTCTGCTTTGGTCAGATGTCTTCTGGCACAACATGAAAGGGGACGTCAAGGAATGGTGTTTCAAGTGCAAACGGTGTTCCCTGAGCAAACCTCCAAAGAGACGAATCAAGCCACCATTTCAGACGCTCTCTGCGACGGCCCCATGGAGACCATGGACTTAACCGTATTGGAGCCCTCACAAGATTGTCACGAGAACGTGTTGGTTGTAACAGATATTTTCACCAAGTTCGTCTGGGCCATCCCAACCAGGGACCAGAATGCTTCCACCGTTGCATGAGCCCCAGTGAAGTTCATATTCCCCCATTCGGCTGTCCCCTCAAGCTACACTCCGATTAGGGGCGGAATTTTGAATCACGCATTGTCGCCGAGCTTTGCAAGATGTATGGGATTCATAAGGGGCATACTACTCCCTATCATCCTGCTGGCAACGGACAATGCGAGTGCTTCAATAGGACGATGCACAACATGTTGGCGGCGCTCCCAGAGGGGAAGAAGGCAAGATTGACGGACCACCTGCAAACCTTGGTCTTTGCATACAGTTCTGTGCATTTAACGACCGGAGTGGAGCCTTTCTTCCTGATGTTTGGTCGAAACGCTAGGATCCCATATAGCACCGTAAGCTTCCAATCGGGGGTGGAAAGACGACGTGGGTTCCTACTTGAAAGACCACCAAAAGTCCCTCAAGGTTGCCCGGCAAGTCGCCCACAAGAGGACGGCAGAAGCAGCTCTGACCAGGAAGGCACCCCGGGCGCGGAAAGTAGTTCGAGAAGCCTCTGGGAGTTGGACATTTCGTCGTGGCACGAAGCCGAGGACATCAGGGCCGGTGCAAGAAAAAGGATCACTGGGAGGAAGAACCCTATACATGGTTATCCGGCGGCCGTACCCAGATGGGCCAGTTTATGTAGTTCGGAACAGGATGGGCAAAGAGAAGGTTCTCCATCGCCAAGACCTTAGCACTGCTAATTTCTTCCGGATGGCGCGGAACGACTGCCTGAATCATCCTCAAGCGACTATCTCAGCTCGTCTGACTATCTCAGCTCGTCTGATGATGACCAACAGGATATACACTTCAGCGCCCGTCAGCCAATGACGCCATTGAAATGGATAACCCGGGCTCCCCCGTTGCAACCCCGGAGGAGCGCCCGATTCGTCGGTACCTAGTTCGTTCATCCAGAGGAAGCCACCATGCCGTTTCTCCCCTTAGATTGTGTTCGGAGATGTTCGATTGGTTACTCTGGAAGATATTTTGTGTTGCGTTATTCTAACCGGAGATGTTCGATTGGCTACTCTAGAAGATTGTTTGTGTTGCGTTATTCTAACCTTTCCAGTTTGTTGAAAATGTTGTGGGTCATCTGTAATGCGGGGTTGTGCTATATCTATAAATTATAATGCTACATGTACGCAATCTTTGAGTCGTTCGCTGTCGAGTGTAGTGGGCACGGTGGCCGTGACGGATACTCGGGGTCGGTTTGTGTGCGCGTGTTGGGTGTGGGTGCGTGTACGGGTGGGTGTATGTGTGTGCGATCGCCGGTCTGCCAGCGCGCGGGGTTGACCTGTCTGTTTGTGTCCGCACCCGTGTGGCCGGCGCCACCGTCATGCCCAGTCAGGTTGTTGTGTTCATGTATTTATGGTGTATGTCGCAATGTTTGTTTATTAAGTAAATGTTAAAACTGTGTATACATGTATGTACTGTAGATGTGTGAAGCAAGCAAGGACTAATTAAAAGACCGCCTGCCCAACTTTTCACAGGTCTGACTCTGAGAATAGAATAGCTGCGTCCGCCTCGATTGATCCTGTGTGCCTGGCCTTCCCCTCCTCCCCCTCATCGCAACACCGCGCGCACCCAGTCCCAGTCGTCGGACGTGTGCCCCCGTCCACTGCCCCGCCCGTCTGCCCCGAACCCTCCACACAATCATGAAGTTGATATGAAGCTTTCCCTATTATAGCTCCATGCTCTCACTAGTAACGTGGAACGGTGTCAACCTCCGCACGTTCTCTTACAAACAGCACATTGAAATAGCGAAAGGCAAAGTGAGAACAAGGACTGCTCTTGTACTCTGCTATTTCGATGCAGAATATGCTTGCCTTTGTGGGAGAGATCACCCCATGCAAAGAAAGTCGATGCCTCCACAAAATAATAATGACAGTTGCATGTGCATTACTGGATGCCTGGCTGGAATTGCTCCACGTAGCACTCGAAGATCAGTATAACCAGCTCGCCCGAAGCTGATAACACTCGCAATCCCTGTTATAACCACCAACCAGCCACAAGCTGCCTGAAATCGAGGCAGAGCTTCCTCCATGCAGTCCCGCCACTCTTGTAGCCTCATCATGCAGCAAGGTCAGCATTGTGGGAGGACCAACGAACTGAAAAACTACACATAGCAAAGCTGCCAATCCCAACCAACGAACAACTAGCACCCGTCCATGGGTTTGAATGGAAGCTGTGGAAGTCCCTCAACAGACTCCGCACGGGTATGGGCCGCAGCAAAACCAACTTGAGTAAATTGTAGTTGATGCAGCAGATACAGCCTGTGAATGCGGGGCCTCAAAGTAGACCATGCTACACCTATACTGAGATGCACACTTCTTGAAAGTGAATGCAGCCTGGAAGATCTGGCGAATGTGCAAGAGCCTGGCCAAACATAATGACCTATAGTTCAGGGATGATGCAAGCGAAAGAAAAAGCGCCGTTTTTTGGTGCTGAAGCGATAAGCGAGCCAACGGACCACTTTTGTGCTGTGAGAGTACATGTACAGTAGTATTTTGTGAGCGAAATCATACCATGTTGAGGTGTTTTGAGGCGTGAGGTGGTGGTGAGAGGCGGAGGGGGAGGAGGGGGTGTGAGGCGGGGACGGGGCGTGAGGCTTAGGCGGACGCGGAGGGGTGTATGGCGAGGACGGGGCGTGAGGGGGAGGGGGAGGAGGGGGTGAGTGTGAGGCGGAGACAGGGCGTGAGGCGGAGGCGGAGATGGAGGGGGGGGGTGTGAGGCGGGGACGGGGCGTGAGGCGGAGCGGAGGGGGTGTGAGGCGGGGACGGGGCGTGAGGCGGGGACGGGGCGTGAGGCGGAGGAGGAAGCGGAGGGGGTGTGAGGCGGGGACGGGCGTGAGGCGGGGCGAGGGGGTGTGAGGCGGGGACGGGGCGTGAGGCGGGGCGAGGGGGTGTGAGGTGGGGACGGGGCGTGAGGCGGAGGCGGAGGCGGAGGGGGTGTGAGGCGGGGACGGGGCGTGAGGTGGGGCGGAGGGGGTATGAGGCGGGGACGGGGCGTGAGGCGGGGACGGGGCGTGAGGCGGGGCGAGGGGGTTTGAGGCGGGGACGGGGCGTGAGGCGGGGCGAGGGGGTGTGAGGCGGGGACGGGGCGTGAGGCGGAGGTGGAGGGGGTGTGAGGCGGGGACGGGGCCTGAGGCGGAGGCAGAGGCGGAGAGGGTGTGAGGCGGGGACGGGGCATGAGGCGGGGCGGAGGGGGTGTGAGGCGGGGATGGGGCGTGAGGCGGGGTGAGGGGGTGTGAGGCGGGGACGGAGCGTGAGGCGGAGGCGGAGGCGGAGGGGGTGTGAGGCGGGGACGGGGCGTGAGGTGGGGCTAAGGGGGTGTGAGGCGGGGACGGGGCATGAGGCGGGGCGAGGGGGTGTGAGGCGGGGACGGGGCGTGAGGCGGAGGCGGAGGGGGTGTGAGGCGGGGACGGGGCCTGAGGCGGAGGCAGAGGCGGAGGGGGTGTGAGTCGTGGACGGGGCGTGAGGCGGAGGCGGAGGCGGAGGGGGTGTGAGGCGGGGACGGGGCGTGAGGCGGGGCGAGGGGGTGTGAGGCGGGGACGGGGCATGAGGCGGAGGCGGAGGTGGTGTGAGGCGGGGACGGGGCGTGAGGTGGGGCGGAGGGGGTATGAGGCGGGGACGGGGCTTGAGGCGGGGCGAGGGGGTGTGGGGCGGGGACGGGGCGTGAGGCGGGGCGAGGGGGTGTGAGGCGGGGACGGGGCGTGAGGCGGAGGCGGAGGCAGAGGGGGTGTGAGGCGGGGACGGGGCGTGAGGCGGAGGCAGAGGCGGAGGGGGTGTGAGGCGGGGACGGGGCGTGAGGCGGGGCGGAGGGGGTGTGAGGCGGGGACGGGGCGTGAGGCGGAGACGGAGGCGGAGGCGGAGGGGGTGTGAGGCGGGGACGGGGCCTGAGGCGGAGGCGGAGGGGGTGTGAGGCGGGGACGGGGCGTGAGGCGGAGGCGGAGGCGGAGGCGGAGGGGGTGTGAGGCGGGGACGGGGCGTGAGGTGGGGCGGAGGGGGTATGAGGCGGGGACGGGGCGTGAGGCGGGGCGGAGGGGGTGTGAGGCGGGGACGGGGCGTGAGGCGGAGACGGAGGCGGAGGTGGAGGTGGAGGGGGTGTGAGGCGGGGACGAGGCCTGAGGCGGAGGCGGAGGCGGAGGGGGTGTGAGGCGGGGGCGGGTTGTGAGGCGGGGCGAGGGGGTGTGAGGGGGTGTGAGGCGGGGACGGGGCGTGAGGCGGAGGCAGAGGCGGAGGGGGTGTGAGGCGGGGACGGGGCGTGAGGCGGAGACGGAGGCGGAGGCGGAGGGGGTGTGAGGCGGGGACGGGGCCTGAGGCGGAGGCGGAGGGGGTGTGAGGCGGGGACGGGGCGTGAGGCGGAGGCGGAGGCGGAGGCGGAGGGGGTGTGAGGCGGGGACGGGGCGTGAGGTGGGGCGGAGGGGGTATGAGGCGGGGACGGGGCGTGAGGCGGGGCGGAGGGGGTGTGAGGCGGGGACGGGGCGTGAGGCGGAGACGGAGGCGGAGGTGGAGGTGGAGGGGGTGTGAGGCGGGGACGAGGCCTGAGGCGGAGGCGGAGGCGGAGGGGGTGTGAGGCGGGGGCGGGTTGTGAGGCGGGGCGAGGGGGTGTGAGGGGGTGTGAGGCGGGGACGGGGCGTGAGGCGGAGGCAGAGGCGGAGGGGGTGTGAGGCGGGGACGGGGCGTGAGGCGGAGGCGGAGGCGGAGGCGGAGGGGGTGTGAGGCGGGGACGGGGCGTGAGGTGGGGCGGAGGGGGTATGAGGCGGGGACGGGGCGTGAGGCGGGGCGGAGGGGGTGTGAGGCGGGGACGGGGCGTGAGGCGGAGACGGAGGCGGAGGTGGAGGTGGAGGGGGTGTGAGGCGGGGACGAGGCCTGAGGCGGAGGCGGAGGCGGAGGGGGTGTGAGGCGGGGGCGGAGGCGGGGACGGGGCGTGAGGCGGGGCGGAGGGGTGTGAGGCGGGGACGGGGCGTGAGGCGGGGCGAGGGGGTGTGAGGCGGGGACGGGGCGTGAGGCGGAGGCAGAGGCGGAGGGGGAGTGAGGCGGGGACGGGGCGTGAGGCGGAGGCGGAGGGGGTGTGAGGCGGAGACGGGGCGTGAGGCGGAGGCGGAGGGGGAGTGAGGCGGGGACGGGGCGTGAGGCGGGGCGAGGGGGTGTGAGGCGGGGACGGGGCGTGAGGCGGAGGCAGAGGCGGAGGGGGTGTGAGGCGGGGACGGGGCGTGAGGCGGGGCGGAGGGGGTGTGAGGCGGGGACGGGGCGTGAGGCGGAGACGGAGGCGGAGGCGGAGGGGGTGTGAGGCGGGGACGGGGCCTGAGGCGGAGGCGGAGGGGGTGTGAGGCGGGGACGGGGCGTGAGGCGGGGCGGAGGGGATGTGAGGCGGGGACGGGGCGTGAGGCGGAGGCGGAGGGGGTGTGAGGCGGAGACGGGGCGTGAGGCGGGGGCGGAGAAGGGGGCGTGAGGCGGTGTTTAAAGCCCCTACACAACAGGTCAAAGGATAGCATCTATATTTTGTCTGATCCAACATATGCATGAAATAGCACACCTGTGAACATTTCAGCTCAATCCGCCAACCGAGTCTCTAGGAAATCCTGAAAACCGCTTCATTTGTTTCGCGAAAGTGCAGCATTCAACGCCGTACTGTTCTTTTCTCACAAAATACATAATTTTAGGCAGAAAGATTTCAGTGCTAGGTTTCTACTATAACCATCTTCAAACTGTATAAGTTTCATGTTAATCTGTGAACATTTCTGTTTTTCTATCTTACCACTGTACGTAGTGTAGGGGCTTTAAAGTAAATTATAGTCGAAACGGGTGCCTAAAACCAACTGGAACTCACCAGAACATTCCTTGTGGTTTGAAGTAATTTATGGAACTCTTTCATAGCTGCGGAACTGAATCTACGTTTGATGGCGACGGAACTGAATCTAAGGTTGATGGTGACAATTCAGAGGAAAGTGATGACGAATCAGAGGAGAGTGATGACGAAGAAACTGACGATGACCTGTCGGAAGAAGATGGGTCCACCTCTGAATGGGAAGATATATGATATCGCTTATCAAGACTACTTGGAAGCGGCCAAAGTGGCAACCAAAGATATGTGGAATGAAAAACACGAGAAGTACATCGACAATGGTATGGACGAAGATCAAACCAAAGACAAAGCAAATAGGAAACTCTCTGGGCAGTCAAGAGAATCTTCTTCGACAACTACAAAGATTTCCTGTCAAGTTACTTGTATCCTGAATACAACGAAACCCACTAAGTTATTTTGGAAGATCTCAAAGAAAAAGTAAATAAAGGCATGGAACTGCACAAGGCCCTGAACAGGGTAATGGCTAAACACCATGCCGAATTTGTCGGCTTGTTCCAACATGATGACAGCGGAACAAAAGGCGAAAAACAACAGTGATTAGAGACCCCTTTAAAAAATATTGTAATAAAGTAAGAAAAACACATTGAAATATGATGGAAAAATAGTATTTGTTGATCGCTCTTTTACTTACTAGAAACCAATGAATCAAGATTTTTGTACAAAGAAAATAACAATACATAAAGTAAAATGCGACAGTTGTACAATTGCGCAAATGTTTTCCAAACCTCACAAATTACAGCCATTATTTAAGCCCATCAAAACTTCTATAGATCATTTATTATTACCCCGTCTGTTCTGTCCAATACAGACTCTCAGGGGAGACCCCCACCCCTCCTCTCGAATACCAGAGTACTGACATGTTCGTGACACTGAACCGACATAAACAAACACTCAGACTTCTTGATTCCCTCTTTGTTCTGTCTGATCGATATGCGCAGTTCCCTTATTACCCCCTCATCGTTCTGTCTAATCGACACACGCAGGTCTTGACTTGTCGTGGTAACAATTTTCACCTATGGTTAATGTATCCCCTTCATCCTTGCAGACGCTCATTTTGAGGCATGTCCCACAGGGCGACTGGCCCCTCCGAAAACTTTTGGAATACTACCAAAGTAAGTTTGGTGAAATGGTGTGGGCAAACTCAAACATCGGTAGCGCCCCCAACGACAGTCTTGTTAGAAAACCCAATTCCCTACATTATTGCTTCCTTTTCTATGATGCAGCACCTGAAAAACAACGCCAAAAAATAAAAGACTAGCGCGAAGTTAAAAGACAACGCCAACATTATAAAGATTAAAAATTTAATCTGATTCATAAACAGCGGGTCAAACTTGCTTGCCTTGGAGAAGCTTCACAAAGACTATAGTGAAAGCTTCACCTTGGTACAGCTTGCACAGAAACCTGGGATGCGCAAATCCAAGGGCGCACAGAGGAATGTTACATAACCTCAAATAGCCGATAGCATTGCCTCTTTACGTGGGTCTCAGGCTATTTTACATAACAATGGACTTGGTAGGTGTGGCTGGTGAAGCTAAACGGGCGTTGGGAGTGCCACTTCTCTCTTGGCTGTCGTCAGCACAACACGGCATTTCGTCTCTCTTCAGAAATCGACAACGCGGTGATGAGTGCTTTCCTTTTTGAAACCTTTGCGTTAGATCTGAACGTCGATTATAGCACTCATCTTGTATCCCAAACATTAAGCCAAAATATGGACCCAGTTGTACACACAAGGGAAGATGGCTGTACGTTCAATGTGTCCTTTGTTGGGCATTCCTTCGTGAGACGTTTTAAAGAAGGAATAGCACGGAAAACACATCCTTCATTTGAAATGAATTTGGGTATCAAACGAGTGTACCTACAGTTTGTTTGCAAAGGTGGTTGGCATATCAATGATGTCCAGGCAGCCATACCTCATATTATTAAACAAACGCCCGAGATTATCTTGCAATGTGGCAGTATAACGACCTGAGTTCCTCTCAGGATGCCATTGCAGTGGCAGGCAGGCTAATCGACGCAGCTAAGAGAATACTAACTGTAACCCAGGCTAAGAGTGTCGTGGTGTGCCAGATTTTACACCGCAATGTTGGTGATTATGTGAAGACAGTAAATCAAATAACTGAGGAAATGAAAGAATTTAATGATGAAGTTGACAGAGCTAACACGTTTTTGAAGGAAAATTGCGGCTCATTTGGCATTAAATATTGGAAACATATAAAGCCTTTAAAGGCATGAGAAACCCTAATGTGGCAGAATTTGGGGCTACACTACGTCCTGATGGTGTTCATTTGTCGAACATAGGACAATATAAATATTATAAGTCTTTACGGGGAGCAGTTCTCTTCGGAAAGAAGGAAAATAATTGGTAAAGACACAAAAGCGCATCGGTTCAGTAAGGGCATAGTAAGTGAACAGCAAGCGGTTCAGCATACCTTCTTACTGGTACAGCGAGGGGGAAAATAACAATATAATAATAATAAATCAATCAATCAATCAATGAGAAAAATAGATAAGAAACCCACAATCCATTGTAAAAGTGTTCATTAACACTTGGATACCCAAGGCTGAGACCAGGGAGCCAATTTGTGCCATGCACGCGGTTCCAGGTTGCTGTAAGCGCCCTGTTTCTTTTTGGCCATTTGATTGCTCTATCAATGAGCATTTCTTCGGACATTATTTGTCTATTTTACGGGTTGTTTTTTTACAAGTTGCAATACAGCCCAAGCCACCCGAAGGTGGCCTATTGTTCGCTTTTGGCTTCGATGGCAAATGTCGAGGGGTGTGCGGTCGAGTACATAGCCGTCAGCCAACTGCGTTTTGTTTTATGTAGTGGTTCAGTGTGTCAATCACTAGGGCTGTATCTAGGGAGTTCATACATATTTGAATATCCCGATCTGCATCTTGTATTTTGTACAGTTATGTACATGTCGGAGCTTAAGGCTCTGTATTCGTGCATTATTACGCACGTTGGCCATTTTGTTTCCCTCTTACTTATAGTGCCCTTACGTGAACACGAAACATGCTATGTCGTTTGTCCTGTACAACAAATGAAAATGCGGCCGGTCACTAAATAAGACCTGCGTCTAAATGTGTCCGGCCAAGGGGAATGGACAACCCGGGGTATGGACAGGGGCCAAATCCTGGGGCTTCGACTTCAACTGCTGCAAGCACGTCACAAGACTGGGAGACGTCAGGGTTCGGACTAGGGCCGAACCTTGGCACTTCTCTGCAAGTTGGTGCTGCAACACTCAGAGGTGAGTCCTTGGGCATAGGGAGGTCTGTCCCATACACCTCACCATTGCCGTTAGACTTCACAGTCAGTAACGAGACAAG
Organism: Luidia sarsii; assembly: GCA_949987565.1. Lineage (NCBI taxonomy): Eukaryota > Metazoa > Echinodermata > Asteroidea > Paxillosida > Luidiidae > Luidia > Luidia sarsii. The sequence goes on along the minus strand of OX465103.1, from coordinate 19,233,984 downwards.
TGGTAAAATTTGGGCAAATGAATATGTCGAATTCAGTGGCTTACTAGACCCAATTAATGTATGTTTTTCAAAGTAAGATCATGGTCAGAAAAAAATGCAAATGGGGACAGTTCTCTCTGTCTAATGCCAACCAACAAGAAACTCCCCAAAACGATCAATGAATGGTCATCAGCATTCGCAATATTTTCATCAGTTTATATCAAAAAATTCCCTAATGAAGGCGGTAAGCTCCTCAAGTATGGTGAAGTTATCCGCCAAATTGCGAATGAAGGGGGATATTTTAACGGCTATGACGTTTCTTTTCGCAAACTCAAGCAGACCAATTGATCAGTGATAGAAATCTGTAAGCCTTTTTACTCAAATGATCACGTGATCGCATATCTTCCAAAACTTCCTGAATTTGCACTGAACATTTGCCAGTGGGGTTAGAGTCCAGACATTTATAGTGCTGGGGATTGTTAAGTTGGCGATTGGTTTCATCAATATATTTTTGGCCATCCATGATTACTACGGCTGACCCTTTATCTGCTGGCTTGATAATGATGTCACCGCGGAAACGTAGAGTGTTATGAGAGCAAGACGTTCTTCCCTAGGGAGATTGTTGTAGGGCTTATAGGCCTTTTCACACTGTCCAAAATCTCGGGGTCGAAACCGTTTCCGACCCCGAGATTTTTTTCAACCCTTTTCACACTACGAAATTTCAACCCGGTTCCGAACCGGGTAGCATGCTCTAGCCGGCTCGAAACCAACCCTGGCAGGGACCAGGGTTGAAAATCACGATCCGGATTGAAAATGCATTTTTCAGCTTGAACCGGTTCGAAAACGATAGTGTGAACCGCCCCGGGTTGAGATCACTACCGCCGATCCGGGTTGAGTTGTGTGGCGCGAAACTCCGCGGAAGAACACGTACCCACAGACGAAAAGTTCGTTGACACCCACACAGTACGTACCGTTGTGCACAGAATGCGCAATGTTTAACAGCAGTCTGGATTCTGTTAATGCGCGCTGTGCTAACGGTCGCGCAAACTTTGACAGCTCTTTCTATGGTTCTACTTTCGCACGCAACTCAACCACGTGTTGTTGCGCAATCTATATATCGTGCAACCAATGTTGTGCACAGAATGCGCAATGTTTCACAGCAGTCTGGATTCTGTTAATGCGCGCTTTGCTAACGGTCGCGCAAGTTTTGACAGCTCTTTCTATGGTTCTACTTTCGCACGCAACTCAACCACGTGTTGTTGCGCAATCTATATATCGTGCAACCAATGTTGTGCACAGAATGCGCAATGTTTCACAGCAGTCTGGATTCTGTTAATGCGCGCTTTGCTAACGGTCGCGCAAGTTTTGACAGCTCTTTCTATGGTTCTACTTTCGCACGCAACTCAACCACGTGTTGTTGCGCAATCTATCTATCGTGCAACCACTGTTGTGCACAGAATACACAATGTTTCACAGCAGTCTGGATTCTATTTTACGCGCGCTGTGCTAACGGCCGTGCGGCGGCCGGTAGTCCCATCTGCCCAACTATCCCGTCGGCCGAAAGGCAAAAGGGCACGGCGGCACTGTGCGGGCACGGAAATTCGTTGCTGTGAAAATCATCCACATTTGAGGGCACTGCAGCAATTACATAGGTGGTGCTATACAATGTTTCGTCGTTATTTCATTTAGGGGAGTTGCTTCTTGCCTTCTTCGCGAATGCTTCGCGAAAGCTTTTCGTGAAACGCGCAAATTAGGGGGGCCTACCAACATTTCTAAATCGCGCATGCTTCACGAAAATATTTTCGCGAAAGCGTGTGGAGTCTATTTATTTTTGACTGGTACATCCGGCCACTTGGCACGTCGCAAGGCATCGTGGGAGCAGGCGCCGCACATGATCCGTGTTGAGAGTTCGTAGTGTGAATACGCACGGCTGTATCCGGATTGAATGTTACCCGGTTCACGCCGCGGCCGGTTTGTGTCATGAACAGTGTGAACATTGCGTCTCTGTGAACCGGGTCGAAAACAGCCAAGGCGGAGCGGAACCGGGTAGGTTTCAACCCGGTTCGAAGCGTTAGATGAGAGGAGTTGGAAACTTGAGAACTGACTGCTTTCACATACGTTTCAACGGCTGGAACACGGTTCTTGGGGGGGGGGGAGACCCATGCAGGTGCTTTTTACTCGGAATATATGCCGCTGTTAGATAGTAATGTGATTCAGCTAAAAAACACAAAATTAGAGTAAGTAAAACATGTCAACTTCAACTCTCGGATGAGAGATATGATTCCAATAAGTTAGATTTAAACTTACGTTTAAAGGTGGAGAGGTTTTTTGAGGTTTTAAGTTGGTCAGAGAGCGAGTTCCAAAGTTTGGGCCCCTCATATTTGATGTGTTTTTGGCGAGCTGCGAAGCAGTGCGAGCCTATGTAATGCCGATGTCCGTCCGTCCGTCCGTCCGTCCGTCGGTCCGTCCGTCCGTCTGTCCGGCCGTCCACATTCAGATGTTAAAGTTTTTTTTTTCATTCATAGGAAACCCTTCATACGATTCAGTGCTTCTAATTTTTGGGGAATATAATAACATTAATTTCTGCAACCTAAACTTAGAGTTTAGACTTTGATGATCAGGAAAGACAACATAAAAATGTTAAAGTTTTAGAATACTGTACATGTACATATTCTATGTAATGTCGATGTCCGTCCGGCCGTCCGTGTACAATGTACATATTCCAGACTGTACATGTACTGTTTATGTGGGCTCGGATAGAGATTGGGTGGAACTGAGTTTGGTTGCAGTAACTTGCAGTACATGTACATGTATGTAATAAATGTATGAGGAATTGTACATCATTCATTGACTTTACAAAAGGTGTACCGATGCCTTTATACATATCTGCTCTTCCAACACTGGACCCACATTCCATTATCCCTTACTCCAAGTCCATTGTACATGCAGCTTCATTGAATGTGTAGTCATAGTATTGTATCAGTGGAGTTACAATGTATTTACCTACAGGTGCGTTACTGCCCAAAGAGTACTCTAAGTTAAATGCCTGATATTGTCATGCAAATTGCAAGCAAGTCTAGTGGTGGTCAGTTTTGCGTACCTGTTTTGAATCACACAGGACAGCTAGCATGGTTAGAACATACATTGTACATGTAATGCATTCCTATCAGTGTGGAACTGCACAGTGCACAAACCTACTTTGGTCATATGCACAGTTCATGCACCAGCTGCTTTCTCTCGATCGTTCAAATAAAATTGACAAAAAAATAAAAAAAGATGATGATTTCGCATTTGCACTAATGTGTTACAGACTTGTGATCAGCTGCCTGGTTGAAAAATGGTAATTACAGTACAGACCGTGTACATGTACTTGAAAGTGCTGATAAATAAGAGGAGAAAGTTGGTTCATAATAAATGTTTATGTACATGTATGTTAATTATAACATGCATGATTGTAGCTGGAAGCGTATTTCCACATCTTAACATCCTAAACACTTTAAAATTCTATACATGTATATGTAGCATACATGTATGCAAGGTACCGATGCATTTATAAACTTTTTTGTAATTTCATTTTCATGTGTAATTTGCCTGTGTGAGGGTTCCCTAGCATGATTGATGTGTTCAAGCAAGGAGTTTGATTCCCATCTAGTTCAGTTTGTTTACAGTGTATAACAAGGCTGCTGCGAGCCATGGCAGCTTTGCTGTTCTAGTTTTAGCAAGTGTTGTTCGGGTTAATGGAATGTGGAAGTCTAAGGCTTGGCGAGTGAAGTGGGTATTAACTTCATGGTTCCGGGTGAATATAGCATTAATTGCAGATGGTAGTAAATTACATGTGGATTGATACATGAAGGACCCAAGTTGATGGCAATAGATGTCTTTAATTGTTAAGGTTTTATGTTTCAGAAAGAGGGGATCTAAAAATTTCCCACCTCCCTTTGATCAATAGACCCACCCGTATTACGTCATCAAGTGCCACAGTGATTGACAACACTCTATCCAATTGTAATAGCTTACATACGACGAGTGGTATCTTAATTAACGATCTTTCAGACCACCTGCCTGTTTACAGATCACCCTACTTAATAAGTATCGTTCAGAAGCAACCAGGCTTACCGGCGACTCAAGTAGTTCCTCTGGAACAAAAAGGCTTATAACAAGTGAACGTATCGATAAGTTTAAGATGGATCTGAGTCATGTTAACTGGGATGCTGTGAAATTTATCGATGACCCAAACAGCGCTCTAAATACTTTCCATCTCCATTTCATGAATCTGTATGACAAACATTTCCCTGTTAAGAAGCTCCTCTTCAGGAAGAAGCTTAAGACATGGATGACCAGTGGTTTAATTAATTCTATTAATAGATTATACAAAAAATGGCTAAGGAATCCTACCACTACTCATCTAGTAGTATACAAAAAACCCGTAATAAACTTAATTTAACAATTAAGCTTACTAAATCAAAATATTTTCAGGCTAGATTTAATAGAGTTAAAACTGATATCAAAAAACTTGGCATATTATTAATTCTTTATTGACGAAAACACATCAAGTAAAATCAACTCCCGAATTCAACTGTGGATGCCAATTAAGCAATGACCCAGCTATTATTGCTAATGCTTTTAAAAATTATTTTACCAAAATTGGTCCATCCCTGAACACAAAAATCAGTAAGGCAAACTCGGATTTTTACGACTACCTAAACGATCCGAACGCAAAATCATTTTTCATTAAGCCTGTTATTAAAAATGAGATTCATGATGTAGTTGCCTCTTTTAAAAATAATAAGTCTCCTGGAATTGACAACATTGATTCAAGGTTAGTCAAATCCGTCATCTCCCAAATTTCTGAGCCCCTATGTCATATATTTAATTTGTCATTATCCAAAGGTATTTTTCCTGACAAACTCAAGCTTGCAAAAGTTACCCCTATTTTCAAATCTGGAGACCGCAGAGTGCTGAGTAACTACAGGCCCATATCTGTGCTTTCTTGTTTCTCCAAAATGCTAGAAAAAATTATGTATAGTAGTACGATTAAATTTTTAAACAAACACAGTGTGCTTTCTAATAACCAGTATGGATTTAGATCAGGTCGCTCGACATCTATGGCCCTTATTGATTTGACCAACAAAGTAGTTAAAACTTTTGAAGACAATGCTTATGCAATTGGTATTTTTCTTGACCTTTCGAAGGCCTTTGACACCATAAACCATAATATCCTTTTAGAAAAATTAAATCATTATGAATTTCGTGGGATTGCCTATGATTGGTTTGCTAGTTACTTGAACAAGCGCTCCCAGTGTACTAAGTATGAAACCAGCTTGTCAGATTTTCAATATATTTCATGTGGCGTCCCTCAAGGCTCTTTGCTCGGACCTTTACTGTTTATTATTTATGTTTATGACATATGTAATGTTTCTGAGCTTTTGTATATCATACTCTATGCAGATGACACTGAACTTATGTATTCAAACAATAATCTGAATTCGCTCTTTGACGTTGTTAATAGTGAGTTAATCACTATCTGTGACTGGTTTAAAGCAAATCGCTTGTGTTAAACAAATGTAATTATTTAATTTTTAGAAACAGGAACAAACCATGTAAATTGTCCAATCAAAACATTGATGGTAAATCTATTCAAAGAGTACACAAACACAAATTCCTTGGGGTCATTATTGATGAACAGTTAACCTGGAAGTATCATATAACTGAAATTGAAAGTAAAGTCTCCAAAAGCATCGGGGTCATAAACATGCTTAAATACTTGGTTCCCTTTGAGGTACGCAAGACTCTCTATTCTGCACTGGTTTTTTCCGTATTTGTCTTATTGTAATATTGTTTGGGGTAAAACATTCCGTTCTAACTTAGCCAAGCTTTTTATTCTCCAAAAAAAGATCGTTCGCATCATTACAAAACAGCCGTACAGGGCTCATACACGTGCATGGCTTATTCTGTGACCTAATTTTTTGGAATATTGTGAATATAATACATTTTATCACTACCAGATAAAATGCGTTATTCTATGCAGACACGGTTCACGAGCATGCAACTAGGGGAAAAAACCCAAACGAAGGAATCAGGTGATCCGTAAGTGAAAGTTGCATGCCAGGGTTCAACGGACTATCAGCAAACTTTGACATGAGGCAGTAGTAACTCCTCTGTGAACACCTGGCTGACCCAATTCTTGCACGCATGCGCTGGTTTAAAAAGATACATTTCGTTAGGATATGAGGACGATGAACTGGGTCATGATCTGCCCAGAGATAAGAGATTTGGCAAATTGATACAAATGTAATAAATGAGTGAATGCAGTAACTGTTGATGTACGCCAGGGATGGTCACTTCGGCTTAGCTTTTCAAAGCTGCTACACATGGAAAAATAAACGGCGTCCAATAGTTTGTGATCTAACCGCTAACGGTTTTATTCGGCTAAGTACTTCGGCCGGTGTGCGCACAGGCTTCGGAAGTTAGGGCGCACCTTGTGTCCATCCTCCTCCACCGGAGATGCCGCGCCCCAAGCGGCAAGACAAGAACACGGCACCTTCCTCATATGCCGGCGGTCGTCGCCGCGGGACGGGCCGTTCCCGCACCAAATCTTCGGTCGATCCCTCGACCACCATAGCCACCGACACGAGCAACGCCAGACCCTCAGTCAGCATGGCCAGCCCTCCGTCATCTTCGGACAACCAGCGTGGATCTAGGCCTAGGCCTATACCGGTGTCCACTCACGTGCCAACTCCGGTTGGTGTAACCGGAGATTCTGCTGCCGGTGCCGCTGGGGATGCAACAGGTGGTGAGTCAAGCGCAAGAGCAAGTTCTACTCATGCTACAAGTGGACTGCAACCCAATTTTCCGGACTCGTTGGTCAATAACGGGAATGATATTGCTAATCAAAACGTGGGTTATAATCCGATCAATTACAATGGGGCACGTACTAGTGCTGGTACGGCGGGTGGAGATATTGTTATGGGTAGCCACGCGTTGAGCCTTAATCAGCCGAGTCAAGCCGGCGACATTTTGCCACTCAGCGCTTATTCCGGGATGGGTAACGTTAGACCTGCGTCGGTAAGCACTCTGGAATGATGCCCCCATTGATACTCACGTCCCCCAGTCCATAAAAGAAAAAATATGGAATGGGCAATATGTGGATATGGCATCTCTCTATCGCGACAATGCGGCTAGAATTCTAACTTCTGCAGACAGTGGTTCCGAATTGACCATGGCAGTCGAGCAAGGTAGAGTAGTTTTTCGGCCGGCGACACCTCATCCGCGTAAGCTCGACTCTATTGACAAATGGTCTAGTGCGTTTCATGTCTTCATGGCAGTTTACGCCACGCGTCACCAGGGCCGTTTTCTTGAGTTGCTGAAGTATGCTGAAACAGTGCGCACTGCTTCGTTACAATTCCCTGGCCTTGGCTGGCGAAACTACGATGAGCAGTTCCGCCTGCGTATGGAAGCAAACCCGTCGCGCTCTTGGGGATCCATGGATATGGAGCTATGGGTGACGGTCGCCGCGGCTGGCAGCATGTTACCCGCAGCAAATACTCATACACCCGCAGCAAATACTCATACACATCTTTCTAGAAACCAGCCAAGGCAGCAACCTGACCAGTAGAAATGTCTGTTTTGCGTTTAAAGGCCCATTCTCGTGGTTTCCTTGCTCGGTTTTTTAGATAGCGCCACCCAGCGACCCCAGTGCAAAACCTGCTCCTGGGACCTCCCAGGAGAGCCACAAACTAATTAATGCCTCGGGTGTTTGGTCTGGTTGGCCATGGTTGTTACGTCCTATTATGTAATAGCCTGGGTAAAAAACTGTACACTGTCAGTACCACTGTACAGTACATGTACATGAACACTGATTTATATAGTACTGTACATGTACATGTACGTGTACACTGTACTGTGCATGACTAGACTGTGTGTACATGGTGTGTGTTCAGGACAGCCTTTTTTTAGTTATTTTCACCTGGTTGTTGGTAGTGGTACCTGTGAGGCCAGGGTGGCTCACCAGTTGTTCCAGTTTTGCATTCGAGTTTTTTCGGTTTTGCATTTTTTTAAACGTGAAACTAAAGGTTATTACTTTTCGTATGAAAAAAAATCATAAATCTGTTTTTATTTTTTATACATCTCAGCAGTGTAGCTGGTCGGCGGTGGACGGGGCCGACCACCACGGGTAATTTCCGTCCACCCCTCCTGGTGAAAAACAATGCATCCGACCGGCACTGTGTTCACCGCATTATTACCCAATCTATATCATGGTTTCGGTAGTAAAATAAATTGTACTTTTTTGTCTCGTAACCGTCTCGCTAATACAATAGTTCTGGAAGTTCCGATCAGGCTTGAGTAGCGCAGCGTGATCGTAGTCGTAACTCGTATGCAGCCAGGCCGGCCATGCGGTTGCTGTGCACATGCACTGTGCAGTATACAGCGTGTGCAAAGACATGTCACATGTGCCGCGCGTAGGCTGGTTTCGGCCCTACTGCTCCTGTAGTGTCACTATGGCTTTACCTAGAGGCGGAAACCACATATAGACTTGCCAACGTCGCGAAGGGAAATCGGTCATGACTAAAAAATAATAGTAATACGTTACTTTCATCGTTTGTCTCCGAATGTTGTTTCCACGTAGTTTAATAGCATTCCCTTCGTTATTATTGTGGTATGATATAGTGGTATGAATAGAAAGAAGGGAATACAGGCTTCAATTTTAGGGTAAAATTGACGAATTTCGACGGCGTTTGACTCTTTTTTTCTCTCCGTCATTTTGGCTCGATCTACCGCAGACGCACGGGGCGATTTTCCAATTTTCAATTTCCGATATCTCAAGAAATTAATGACAAATTCCTTCTCAAATTTATAAGAAAGAAAATACACTTTGGTTGACCGCGAAACTTAAAACATCGCTAGTATAACTGTAAAAAACATTAGTTATTTGTTAGAAAACAACTGTAAGGGCTGGCAGAAGTCTACTAATCATTGCACACGTACTGAGTGCACACACATTCAATTGAAACATGTACTGTACATTATTCTTTGTTTTGTTGTTCACCTTACTTGTACTGAACATGACTAACAACAAAACTTGCAGTAAAGTTAATTTGATTAATTAATTTAATTTACCGGTAACATGTATGTAATACAAGTTTTGTTGCTATCCCATTTTGACCGCAGCCGCTAATCGCGAGGCTTTGTTCACGAGAACGACTTCTTGTTGGTGAAATTTGAACCACCACTAAAAATACCCTAGCTATGACACTGCATCTCAGTAAAAGTGTTATGTATCAGAAATGGAATACATTTTGCCGACCAAAAGTTGGTTTTCTTTTGCTTCGGTTTTGATTTTTCCAAAACCATCCAATGGCCTAATTTAACCAACATTTTTAAGACCCCCAGAAATCATGTGGGTCAGAGACACAACTTCACTTACTGGTGACCATGGAAAACTTTTCTGGTGATTGTATATGAACATTGATGAAGAAAGTTGCTTGGTAACCCGTACCTACCTGGGTGAGCCCAGAACTTGCTTATGTATCAGTGAAGTCGGCTGGGGAAACGAGGGGCTTACCCTCACAAATGAACATAACAACAGTGCACCGAAATGTAAGATAAAACACTGTCACCATAACGGTACGTTTTGATCATATTTTTTAGGGAATGTTTCCTTGCTCTATGCTCCAATCATGCTCCAACCTTGCATAGTGACCACAAAAAATAAAGAGCAAATACATGTAAAAGTGATTGCTTGAAACTAAGGTCTTATCTTTTGACTACTAATTGCAAGCTAAGGACCCATAGGTAAACCACACTATTGCCCATTTCTTAAATTACTTATCTTTTTTGTCATGTTTGCACAGTGCTTATTTTCACTTTCACCTTTGATATCTTCACATATATAGACATACTTGTTCAGTTGATCCACCATGCTTGACACTATCATATTTTCAATTCTCCATTTGTGCCGTATTCCACTTGGAAGAAGCAATATCCTTTCATCGGTAACGTAACTATACCTTTGGTATTGTCGAGAATAACCGACAACATAGGCCCTATACTATTACATTTACAAAAAGACTTTTAATCTTAGGGTACATCATATATGTAGTTGTATAAGTTGATAAGTTACATCTACATGTTATTTCTGTATGTCCTTTCACGAAGTTCATACCAGAATTATAAGAATAAGACTGAAATTAATGTAAATAATAAATCACTTGCAATGTTTGATTCCTTAGTTTATATATTTTATAAGGAACAAACTGATTCAACATTTTTTCCCGGGCAGGTATAAATCTGCTGTATACTCTAAATTAGACATGAAATCTGCTGTATTCTCCAAATTAAACATGATCTGAGTTGCACAGAAGTAACATTACTTTGTTAGCCCCATAATTCCATAAATAGTGATGAAATGATGTAGTGCAGCATTTCATCACTATGCTTACAATAATTTACTCATCCTTTGCTCAGTGTTATTTCCACCATATGGCATACACTACCTCAAAAAAACATGTCGCATTTTCTGAAAATTTAACCCTGAAAATAACCCCCTTACTTGAGGGCCAAAATAGTTACTTTTACCATGCTCCTCTACCTCCATGCTTTTACCATGTGCTTTGCACAATTGACAGAATATTTTGCTGTCTAGTATACTAGTACTAGTAGCGGGACTGATTTCAACTTGGTGAAAATGTGAGGGTTTGTGAAAATTTGTGAAAATGATGGTCTTATCCCATTCAGTGACACCGCCTCTCTGTTGACCCGTGGAACGAAAAATGAAAACATTTTAGGACCACATGCCGAGATTCATGACCAAGAGTTTTCTGTCATGCGTCTTCACAAAAGTGACCAAAGGGGTGCTGTATTCATTGCAAAAGATGTAGCGGATAAGTTTGATATACAAAAATGTTGCAAACTGCTTACTTACTTACTTATACATGTAAGTTACCTACTGCTTACTGGGTATCACTTCAATCTCCCTGATCATTCGATATCAGATATGAGTGTACTGGGCATAGAATCCCTTGGTCACCGTAGTAAAGCTGTCCGTCTTAGCCGTGAGAAAATGTGGATGAAGCGTCTTCGGACTATTCAACCACATGGTCTCAACATCCAGGAGGGTAATGACTAACACCATGCAGCTTTCTGATAATCCTTCTTTTGTGTTCACTCCTCCACACTTCTCTCTTTGATCTTTCCCCCTCTTCTCACTAATCGATCCCTACCCTACTCCTTGCCCTTCCCTTTGATCTCTCCCTACCAGCTTTACTCGTTGTCATTTGTTTCTCATCCGTGTCCTATTCACTCTCTTCCCCCTTCCTTCGTGTACATGTATCTGTTTTGTCCTTGTCACACTGCCTTTGAGAAAGGTCCTGCTAGGATCGAAACGTCAGGCCCACTAAATTTTAGGATAAGTTTGGAGTATTTTCCAATGAGCAAATTCTGTAGATTCTTCCAGCGCCAGTCATGGACAACAGGGAGAGATACCATTTTGCAGAAGTTATTCCAGAAGTGTTCTAGTTGCAGTAGTAGTGTTGCCATTGATTAAGGCAATTTTGAGGAAGCACAAGCCTTTTGATTGTTATTTTGTGATCTTTCAAAAAAGTTACAGCATTCATAGTTATATTTCCGATAGATCTGTTCTTGTGCATACAGCCTTCAATTAGGCCTACATGTAATTAAATTTAAGTGAACAGTACAGTTTGTGTAGAATAGGTACCAATAGGCAATGTTGACATCATGCTCATGCAGTAATGCCACTTAACTGTATGTGTAGCCTACATGTACATGTACATTACTCATTCCAGTTTGTATTTGTTTGAAGCACTAAAAACAATCGCCTCATCTCCCATATATTGACTATGTAAATTTCGATGGTCCTTCCGTTACCCATCCTTCCGTTACCGAAACCAAATTATTTTAGATTTGCCTTTGTTTCTCACTCACCAACTATATTTGTTCCAGTGAAAATGAAAGGTAGCACCAATGTTCACATAACTATGGTATTTTGTTTTTAATAGGCAAAGTCTCTGAAATATATGTTCTCAGAATTTTAAAACTGCCTGTGAATGCCCTTCTGTTACCATGGAATTGCCCCCTACTACTACTAGCTTTGTCCTTTGTCATCTGTGTCCTTTTCACTCTTTACCCCTTCCTTCTTGTATCTGTTTTGTCTTTGTAACTCTGCCTTTGAGAAATGTCCCGCTAGTATAGGATCGAAACGTCAGGCCCACTGAATTTTGAGATTTACTATTCAGTCGTGTTTGTATAAGTAAAGATCAGGTTTATGCTTTTACATATCATGTACTACTAGAAAGTAATTGCTAAATTCTTTAAATATTTAGTTTCACTTTTGTGGCAATAATGATGATTGTTTAGGCCACTAGCATTTGCTTCTTTTTATATGAATAAAAAGAAGTACAGTGTAAGTGCTTCAGATGATCCGTATTTACTGCAATACTGGGTCATGACAACCTTGAAAAGAAGAAGCAAATACGAGTGCACAAAATAACAGCTTCGTGAATGCATGCTATTCGGAAGAAAAAGGTGTTTATGCTCCTATACTTTGCTTGCATTGCACAGTCGTGGAGAAATTTTATTCATCACCCAGGTTTTCTTGATCGAAATCACACATCCGGCAAGTTAAAATTTGTACCAGGCTGCTCGGTGTGTATACTAGAAGTTACGAACATACAATAAAAGCCGTACTTTTAAAATCAGGATTTGCACTCAATTATGCAATTGGCTACCAGTACCATTCTCACCAAAAGATGAACATTTTATTCATACAAATTCAAGTATTTATAGGCCTACATGTATATACTTGTTCTAAGTAATTATTTTACTAGGTAGTATCATAGATGCTTGAACTTCCTAACGTTTGCTAGTCTTTACTCTTCATACATGACCAAGCCTCGCGCTTAACTTTTTTTTTACTAGCCCACCGGGCTAGTAAATTGAGTTTTTTGCTAGCCCGCAGCAAGTTTTACTAGCCCTGTATAATTAATATTGAATTTAACATGGGGTTATTAGGTCAAGTAAAACTAATAGTTTCTCATCCCCGCCTGCATTTTTTTGGCCACACTTGTACTGTACTTTAAAAAGACTAGATAATAATTACCATTAATTAGACTACCAAAGTTTAGGGGGGAAACTTGTTTTGGAAAAGGGGAAAAAATAAACAAAACGTGCCCACATTCTCCTTTTTTTAAAAGTTTGTATGAGAAACTAATGATAATATTATAATTTGTTTTTGGCTTATCAAATGCTGAGTCATTGAGTTTACTTAAGAGATCATCAATGAATTAATTTAAATTTAAATCTGGCAATGGTAGGCTAATTAATAAGTCAGTATCTGGAAATTTGACAAAGAGTCCATGTACATCATTTATACATTACATGTAATGATCATGTACATAATTATGAAAATCACTGTCGCTTGTGGTGGAATCTGGATTGTCAGCTGTCTGGTTATCCGTGCCGTGGAAGAAAAGATTCCCCTGCACACGTCACAAAACATAAATTTATTCCTTCCTTCATCAACTTCCCATCGTAGGCCAGCCTGGAAAACTTTTTATTTCTCGCGTAATCGGCATCGCGGTCCCTTTTACATGTAGCACGTGTGTGAATGTAACATGTACAACAAACCATGTGGTTTGCTAGTCTTGTACACGGACGCAATCCACACTGCGACCAGTATCTGACCAATCACAGGACCGCATTTGCCACACTTATTCATATCTACTTTCAGTCGGAGTCTAGCAGTATAAGTCTGGTTCCGTAACGCAAACATATGCTGGCATTGGGTCAGGGATCCGACTTTGAAGACATGTATGGTCAGTGGTCGTGCACGTGCATAAAATAATGCGTGCGGACTGGTGCAGACATCATGTACGCTGCATAGTGTATACTGTACAGTGTACATGTACTGTACATGTACATGTACAGTACATGTACAGACGGCGGTGCAGCGTGCGTGCTGCATGCATTGCCTACTGCTGTCTAACGGTACATTTTAGTTTTACTAGTCCGCCGGGCTAGCAAAGTGGGTCATTTTACTACCCCGCGGCTGTTTTTACTAGACAATGACCACCGGGCTGGTGCTAAGGTCGAGCCCTTATGACCCATTGAGTAGTCATCCACTGCTAAAAAATACTGCTACAGAAATATGGATGATCAAGGCGGTGTGTTGAATCATGGTTGAATTTCATATCATGTGAGATTGCATTGCTGTTGATTTACTCCATTCGGTGAGCTCACTTGCAGGTCTTGGAACTTACAATCCATGTACAGTACTTCCCTCTCTTACGTAATGGGATAGCCCCATACCCTACATATGGAAACCATTAGGACCAGTGGCTGGCAGAAGCCAAACATTACCTAAGGGGACTTTCTTATCTGATTGTTTACTGATAACACGGCGGGCACAGTGTGGGGTCTAGAGCGTGTCCTCATAAGGCTAATGATACATGTATCATTAGGATCCTGGCGAGCACCACGATACACCCCCTTTAACTCTACTGCGGGTTGCCGATGGAATTCCTGCCGTTACGTACACAGCTGCAGCCGGTGCTCGAGATCCGGGCATGGTGCGACGTCGTGTAGAGTGGCCGTGGGACCCCCCGCTCAGGGCCCATCCGCGAGGCAATCAGCCACTCCCGCTAGCGCTACATACACGCGTTACAAAAAGACTCCATCTGCGGCTGTGAGCGTGCAGCAGACTATTCGTCCGAATGTAGGCAGCAGCTCGGGGGCCAACATCAGCACAGGTGCGGGATCGGGCAATCAGCAATGGAATAAGGGTAACACCAACACCACTTTTCGTCCCCCCAACACCCATTAAATTGTCTGTTTTAAGGCAATGGTTAGCACATTACCCTGACAAGTCGGCAGCGTCCTTTCTAGAACGGGGGTTTTCTCAGGGGTTTCGCCTTGGTTTTCAAGGTCCTCGGACATGTAGAGATTCAAAGTGCCTTTCATCTGCGGCTGATAGGCCGGAGGTAGTGCTAAGTAAGTTGGAAAATGAAATCAACTTGAGTAGAATCGAGGGACCTTTCGTTCATCGTCCATTAGCAAACCTTCAATGTTCTCCCATTGGGCTTGTTCCAAAACGCCAACAGGGCTCGTTTCGCCTCATTCACCATTTGTCATTTCCTGAGGGAAATTCGGTTAACGATTTCATTGATAAAGATGAATGTAAAGTCCATTATGCATCTTTCGATACGGCCGTTAGTTTAGCTATGTCTTTCGGACCCAATGCTTGGCTCGCAAAAACTGACATCAAATCAGCTTTTAGGCTACTCCCCGTTTCCCCTTCCGATTACGAACTTTTGGGTTTTCAATTCCAGAATAAGTTTTACTATGACAAGTGCTTACCCATGGGTTGCTCGGTTTCCTGTGCGCTTTTTGAAAAATTCAGCACTTTCTTGGAATTTCATGTTAAGCGTGTTCTACACGCAAACAGTATTACACATTACTTGGATGACATTTTGATCGTGGGGGCATCGTTCGAACAATGTCAGTTGACTCTCCGTACTTTTAAGAGCATTTGCGCTGAACTTGGGGTACCGCTCGCAGAAGAAAAGACAGAGGGCCCTTATCAAGTTATTACTTATCTTGGGTTGGAAATTGATACTGTAAAGCGCGAGATCCGTGTGCCCACCAACAAGGTAGTTGCTCTCACGGTAACAATTAGGGCATGGTTAGGCCGGAAAAAGGTGTCATTAAAGGAAATCCAGTCGTTGGCTGGTTCACTCAATTTCGTATGTCGGGCCGTCGCACCGGGTCGTGCATTTACCAGGCGGTTAATTGCCTTGTCACGCGGTTTAAGGAAGTCACATCATAAGGCGCGGCTATCGCCGGGCGCAAAGCTAGACTTGTTAATGTGGTTGGAATTTCTCCAGCACTTCAACGGCGTGTCACCGTTTCGCGATCAGGGTTGGTTTGATAATAATGCGCTTGAGTTGTTCACAGATGCTGCTGGTGGCATTGGGTTTGGTGGTTTTTTCGACGGACATTGGTTTCAGGGAAAATGGACTCCCGAGACTTTAGACCTTTCACCATCGATAGCTTACTGTGAATTATATCCAGTTGTGGTTGCTGTATACTGTTGGGCTCCTCAATTAGCCAACCGCAAGGTTCGTTTCCGGACGCATGATGAGTCAGTGGTCCACATCGTCAATAAGCAATCATCCAGTTGTGATAAGTTTATGCATTTGATGCGAATATTTGTGTGCCAATGTCTCCGCTACAATATACTGTTTAAGGCAATTCATGTACCGGGTACCCGCAATGAAATAGCCGATTCTCTCTCACGCTTTCAGATGACCCGTTTTCGTGCACTGGCCCCCTTGGCGGATATGGCAATGACCCCTCTTCCTCAGCTGTGGCAGAGTTGCTAGAGGGTGAGATGAGTCGATTACTAATGGCGTCCTCCACATCTAATACGCATAAGACATATCGTACAGGCTGGCGAGCATTTTGTTCCTTTAAACGCTTTGATGGAAATATCCCTGCATCATCTGAAGATGTAAGACGCTTCATTGCATGGCTCTCTCTACAATGTTTAGCACCATCAACAATCGCTACGTACGTAGCAGGAGTGGGTTATTTTCATAAGATTAAAAGTTGGCCGGATCCTACACAAGACTTCTTAGTAACAAAGTTAATTGCAGGGTATCGCAGGGATGATTCCACCAGTGATAACAGATGGCCAATTACCTTACCAGTGCTGAACCGTATTTTGCAAGCACTTCCCCATGTTTGCAACGACCAGTACGAAGTGGTGCTGTTTCGAGCTGTTATGCTATGCGCCTTTTTCGGATTCATGCGTATCGGCGAATTTGCCGCGATTTCCAAAAATCGCATCCAAAACACTATCCTCCTTTCTTCTGATGTCAAATTCCAGGAGTTGGGTCACGCCAATGATTCAGTTTTGGTCTCCTTCCGGCACACGAAAACAAACCAAACGGGTCCTCCTCAAGTTATTCGGTTAGTGCGCTCAGCAAATGCAAGCATGTGCCCAGTCCAAGCGCTGAGCGCTTTTGTCCAGGTCCGGCCAAATTTCTCCGGTAGTTTTTTCTGTCACTTTGGGGGCGAGGTCCTTACTCAATACCAATTCAATGCAACTTTGAAAAGGGTGTTGTCGTTTTTGGGGTTGGGAGCATGCCCCATCCGGGCACACTCATTCCGCATTGGAGCAGCGACGACTGCTTCTGTATTAGGAATTCCCCTCGATCAAATCAAAGCCATGGGGCGATGGCGATCAGAGGCAGTACAACTTTATATTCGTCCCCTTGTACAATGCTCAATGCACGGGGTTTAATTGTGCCTTTGCTGGGCCAATTACTCCTGAATCAATATGTATACAGTTTGTGTTAATTCGCGTTTCTTGACCCCTCCCTTCCCCGTTCTTTCCAGGGGACGTGTGGATCGTTGGTGATTCGATTGTTCGCAGGGCGGCTACAAGGCTAGGGTGTACGCCACCAGTGTTTTGGAATGGCCTGGGTGGGGCTAGATATAACGATATCACAAAGCTACGGTCTGACCTCGGTGTCCAATGGCCCCGGCCACCGGCAATGTTAATCGTCCATGTTGGCACCAACGATTTGGTCGTAACAGATTTTTTCTGTATGCGCCAGCGCATTGCACTTTTCATGCGTGAATGCCGTGAGACCTACCCCGAGGCTAAATTAGTATGGTCCGATATTTTGCCGCGCGCCTGCTACTTCGGAACTACCAATCCGTCCAAAATAGAAATGAAGCGGCGCAAGGCCAATAAATGGGCGCGGTCGTACGGCCGTCGTATGGGTGTATCAGTGCTGAACCATCCACAGTTCACATGGTCCGATTTCGCGCTCTTCCGCTACGACGGTGTACACCTCTCGTCCACGGGGAACACCTTATTTCAGGCAAACCTTTGTGACCACATCAGTGCAGCTTTTGGGCGATGAAGTTCAGGTTTACTCCACTTGAAAGTTCCCTCGTTACGCATTTAATGGAGATATTCTTTCTGTCTTTATTTACCAGCTTGAATTTGTGTAGTAGAGGCGGGGTATGTGTGCCGTCGGTCGTCCCATGCAGTGGGGCGCGCTCTGCGCGTTTGGCAGGAATTTGCTGGGAGCGACGGGCAGTGCCTCAATTCGAAATAAATAATTTCTTAAGTAAGAGTTTTTTAAGTGGACCTTTGCCATTTTAACAAGTTCGCGTTTAATCTTTTCACTGCGCCTAGCACCCGCAATAGTTATGGTGGGGCTTATTCCAACCGTGCTTACCGCGCGGTGGAAACACATCGGTGTGCTTTTCACAAATTTTCTTAAATTTAAATAAATGTTAAATCAAGTGTTACTAGCACCCATTTGTTCTGGTGGGACTAGTGTTCAATCTAATGTTTTCCATGGTTAATTGTTGGCACGCATGCCAAGGTTTGGGCCCAGTGATGCCAAGCGTGGCAAGGATTTTTTATGCCAAGCGTGGCAAGGTTATTGATGCCAAGCGTGGCAAGGTTATTGATGCCAAGCGTGGCAAGGTTATTGATGCCAAGCGTGGCAAGGTTATTGATGCCAAGCGTGGCAAGGTTATTAATGCCAAGCGTGGCAAGGTTATTGATGCCAAGCGTGGCAAGGATTTTTTATGCCAAGCGTGGCAAGGTTATTGATGCCAAGCGTGGCAAGGTTATTGATGCCAAGCGTGGCAAGGTTATTGATGCCAAGCGTGGCAAGGTTATTGATGCCAAGCGTGGCAAGGTTATTAATGCCAAGCGTGGCAAGGTTATTGATGCCAAGCGTGGCAAGGATTTTTTATGCCAAGCGTGGCAAGGTTATTGATGCCAAGCGTGGCAAGGTTATTGATGCCAAGCGTGGCAAGGTTATTGATGCCAAGCGTGGCAAGGTTATTGATGCCAAGCGTGGCAAGGTTATTGATGCCAAGCGTGGCAAGGATTTTTTATGCCAAGCGTGGCAAGGTTATTGATGCCAAGCGTGGCAAGGTTATTGATGCCAAGCGTGGCAAGGTTATTGATGCCAAGCGTGGCAAGGTTATTGATGCCAAGCGTGGCAAGGTTATTGATGCCAAGCGTGGCAAGGTTATGCCAAGCATGGCAGGGATAGTTGGGGCAAACGGTCCCCGATTTACTATGGTGTTAAAAATGTTCAGGTTAAAAATGTTCTATCAATCGAAATAAACTAGCGGCTCGAAAAACTATGCCAAACAGTCAAACCATGGCTTCTAGGTGTCTTTGTGTGTCGTCTAAGAATAAACAAATTCAATGCATATTTATATATAAGTACCTCAATGGCTTGCTTCCAGATTTTATCCATGACATGTTTAAACTTAATCATACTCTACACAGGTATAAAACAAGATCGTCTGCTAATCTGCATATTCACTTGCCCAATCATAGTACCTCGGCGTTTCAAATTCTATCAAATTCTCCGGTCCAGCCAACTGGAACACCCTTACACTTTCTCTCAGAAGCTCTACCTCGCTCAACATCTTCAAGTTTAAACTCAAAACCCACTTAAATAATCAAGCTTAATCTTTTAAACTGCTGTTTGTTTCTCTTTTTGTTATGAGTGGTAACCCTGGATTCTTTGTTTATCTGTCTGTCTCTCATTAACTGTCCTGTCCTTTTGTCAAGGCATACCTGACTCAAGCTCCGGCTTAAAAGTCTTGCCTTTCATCTGTGGCCCTATAATGTATAAACAAGAATCACCTATACTAAATACATGTACAGGCAATTTTTTTTTATCTAATCACCGAAGGTATATTGGGTATATTGTGTATATTGTGTTTTGTTTCTTAGTTTTTCCTTTCCTTTCATGAATGAAAAATAAATGTATAATAAAATAATAATAATAAATAATAACTAGAGATTTATGTCTGTTTGCTAACAGAACATAACGCTTTTCCGCATCTGGTTTCTTAAAAAAAAAATATTAAAAAAACACGTGCATATTTTGTGCACAAAGTGTATCGGACCTCATTATAATATTGTAAAAATCATAATAATTCTGAACAATAGTCGATTGGTTCCAAACTCAGGATTTTGAATGTCTAGCCCAATAGCTAACTGCCTACCAAATTTCGAGACGATTGATTTTTGGCAAATATGCGTTTAATTTTTAAAAACACGCATTTTGATGACGTCACGATTGCGTCGTCGCATTTTGGCCCCGGAGGGTGTTTCTAAACTACATCCCCAATAGATATAATCGAAAAAATGAAAAAAATCTTGCTCCGTTGGCCAAATATGCTCAATTGAATGTGAAAATCTGAAAAGTTCATGACCTCATTAATATTCATGAGATGACGTCACGATCAAATGAGGGCAATTTTTGGATACACCTTTTCCCAACTTAGATATAGTGCAAACTTGGAACAAAACAAGTTGCATTTTTGCTTTTATTTGAGTTTGAAATTTGCCCCTTTAAAGCACTGTCACGTGACACATGATGACGTCATGACAATTTTAAGACAACTGTGCACTAGCTCAACGTAGGCTCTATGCATTTGCCAATTTAAAAAAAAATCCAAGTGTGTTCAATGGCAAAAGTGCCGTGGAGAAAAACCCTGTGCAAAGTCTATGGGATTATTCCGACCAGAAAAAGAAGAAGAAGAAGAAGAAGAAGAAGAAGACAAAACTAGAAACATACGTCTGTTGTAACAGAACGTGTAGCTTTTCCTTTTTTTTCAGAAGAAAGACCAAGTTGAAAATCTGAAAACCAGTAGCACATGCATGATTACTACAGTACTTCCGGTCTGGACCGGAGGAAAGGGTCACATGACACGAGGAAGGTCATGAAACCTTGGTCCCTGAAACTCCTCTCACATGCTATATGCGCTAGCAACAGCACAAAAAGGGAGTTAACCATTGATTTAATATCGGTTTTTTTATTACCTCATTAATATTCATGAGATGACCTCATCATCATAATTATTGCAATATTTGGATACACTGTTGCCCAAATTAGATATATGCTAAATATTGATCCTGCGGGATCTAAGATCGTGGCGTGATTGCCATGTTGGCCCTTTAAAGGGCGGTCACGTGACAACTCAAGCACAAACAAACGGAAAAAAACACAGTTTTACTGTATATTGGTGTAAACCCCTTTTAGCATCGTTTTGATTGAGTTCATGAAGGTGGCAACTCTGTTTCGAACCTGTACAGTGTACCATCCATTCCTACCCCAAAAGGCACACAAACGTATCGTGCACAAAGTCTATGGGACTAAGAAATGATATTTAACAAATCATAATAATTCAAAAGAATGTTTAATCGGTTCCAAACTCAGGATTTAAGATATCTAGCCTAATAGCTAACTGGCCACCAAATTTCGAGAAGATTGACCATTGGCTATTATGTGCTTTAAAATCACGCATTTTGATGACGTCACGATTGCGTCATGACATTTTGTTCCCGGAGGGTGTTTCTAAACTACATCCCCAATAGATATAAACGAACAAATGAAAAAAATCTTGCTCCGTTGGCCAAATATGCTCAATTGAATGTTAAAATCAAAAAGTTCATGACCTCATTAATATTCATGAGATTACGTCACGATCGAATGAGGGCTATTTTTGGATACATCTTTTCCCAACTTAGATATGCTGCAAAATTGAAACCAAACTAACCGATACTTTTGCTAATAATTAAGTTTGAAGTTTGACATTTTAATGACCTGTCACGTGACCCCCTGATGACGTCATGATGATCTCACTTTTTGCAATGAATCTCCATCTACTAACCTAAGTATGTGCCAAGTTTGAAGCCATTTGTATTTGATATTAGGCCCTTAATGGATTTCACAGCTAATTTGTACACAAACCTATGGCCCTTAGTATAAAAAAACCTAAACAATGAAAAACAAAGGAAATTCCTGAAATATGTTTTGATATTTTCAATCCGGGGTATATGTTGAGTCGGTTGAAGACAAAATAAAAAGAACGATTTTTTCTTCGTTCAGGTAGTAATCTTCGTCTGAAGTTTAGATCTACCTACGTGAAGCCATAATTAATGACTACAGTGTGGTGTACAAGTTGCCCCTTTAAAGCACGTGCATATTATGTGCACAAAGTGTATGGGACTACATTATAATATTAAAAAAATCATAACAATTCTGAACAATGGTTAATAAATTCCCAACTCAAGATTTAGAATGTCTAGCCCAATAGCTAACTGCCCAACAAATTTCCAGAAGATTGTCCAATGGCAAATATGTGATTTGAAAACACGCATTTTGATGACGTCACGATTGCGTCATGACATTTTGGCCCATGTGGGTGTTTCTAAACTACATCCGGAATAGATATCAACAAAATTTTTTTAAAAATGTTGCTCCGTTGGCCAAATATGCTCAATTGAATGTTAAAATCTTAAAAGTTTATGAGCTCATTAATATTCATGAGATGACGTCACTATGAAATGATGGCAATTTTTGGATACACCTTTTCCCAACTTAGATATAGTGCAAAATTGGAACCAAACGAATTTGCATTTTTGCTTTTATTTGAGTTTGAAATTTGCCCCTTTAAAGTGCTGTCACGTGACACGTGGTGACGTCATGAAGTTTTAAAGACAACTTCAGCAAGGGTTCCATACATTTGCAAAGTTTCAAGAAAACCCAAGTGTGTTCAATGGCCAAAGTGGCGCTTACTAAAACCCTGTACAAAGTCTATGGGATTATTCCGACCAGAAAAAGAAGAAGAAGAAGAAGAAGAAGAAGAAGACAAAAAAAAAAATCAGAACAAGAACAATAGCTTTTCCGTATGGAACGGAAAAGCTAAAAAAAATCAGAACAAGAACAATAGCTTTTCCGCTACGCGGCGGAAAAGCTAAAAAGTGTGCAAGAAATTCAGTGAAAATGATTGAGCGCAAGACCCGCTTTTGTAAAACAAGTATCCTGTTTAAGTTGCAGGCGGGACTGTTACCCCAGGCAAGAATGCCATAGTTAATATAATTTTTATGGCACAACAGAATTAAGCCAGTTGGGGACACAAAGTGTTTAATTCTGTTAATTATTCCAGTGTTTCTGGCAATTAATTTACATACGTAGTTAATATGTGGTTTCCAAGTAAGTCCAGAGTCAATAAGTATGCCAAGGAATTTACCGCAGTCACACTTGCTGATAACAAAATCATTAATTACCACGTCACTGGGTACTTCGTTAGGAGTATTACTGCTTAATATTGAGAGCTAGCTAACTTTAGTGTTTATTCTCACAGCAATACTGCAGACAACATGCATGGCAGGTACTATATAATACAGGCCAAGGATTATCTGGACGCACAATAAACATGCAGCCTTTTGGCGGAAACCGTAAACCTGCCTTGGCATCAACACTTGATCGTGCAAGCCCGGACGGAGGGCGGCTTCCCAAACCCATTTACTGGAATCGCCGTGCAGGTTGACGGATGTGGGGAGACAGAGAGACAGAAAGTCAGAGAGTCAGAGAGACAGAGAGACAGAGAGACAGAGAGACAGAGAGACAGAGAGACAGAGAGACAGAGAGACAGAGAGACAGAGAGACAGAGAGACAGAGAGACAGAGAGACAGAGAGACAGAGAGACAGAGAGACAGAGAGACAGAGAGACAGAGAGACAGAGAGACAGAGAGACAGAGAGACAGAGAGACAGAGAGACAGAGAGACAGAGAGACAGAGAGACAGAGAGACAGAGAGACAGAGAGACAGAGAGACAGAGAGCGCAATTGTCTGCGAGCACGGTGATCCTTGACCTCACTTATACACTGACGTGATCTGGGACCCTTTCCAAAAAGTGTTTGCTTTTTGCCCTTTCGTCACCCACAGTCTGGCAATACTGTCCGTACTGTGAACAAGGCGGCGACACGTTTCCATTGCACTTAACATATAAGCTGTCATGCCGCACGCTGATAAAGTTTTCTAGCTTATTTATGTTGACGATAATGTTGCCATCTTCATGTTTATTCGCTGTTGTCTGGGGACTCGTCTTGATGTTACCCAGCGCAATATCTTCCACTGCCTATGAGGAATGGTTTCAGGTAAGGACATTTCTTTAATAAGGCCAATCAAACTGTCTGTATTCCATGGTCTTTGTGGATGTTTTTGCTATATATTTTGAGCTCTCCCGACTGTTTCTCATACAACTTAAAGTAGCCTATTTGATTCCATACGTCCACCGGAGTTGCATTTACAAGCCTATTTTTAATTGCCACTATTATTGGTAAATCTAATTGACATTAGCAAAGCACATTTTCAACACTCCCCCGAAGATGTTATTAAATGTCTTGTAGAAACGAGAATCACAAACAGCAACAGCGTTTTGTCAAATTTCTGGAGACATTAAGTTTTCAATCAATATAGCTTCTCGTATTGACTGTTTGAACAACCTTTGGAAGAAAAACGCCATCATGGGTTTTTATTTCTTAAGGAGTTGATTTTCGTAAAAAAAATATGAGATCACACGTCATAAGAAATAAAAATACACAACTAAGGAAATAGTACTCGCCTTTTTTTATGCAGGCAATTCCTTCAGCAGAAAAAGAAATAAATTAATGTCTTCTATGCTGTAGCTCCTGTGAACATTTTGTAGCCTTGAACCTTGAACCTACGAAAGAGCTCGGGTGCATGGTTCTCATGCAGGCCCCTATAAAGTTTTATCGTCCTTTATTCCCGTCAGCAATATCTTTTCAATCGGTCTCGCGTAGGACGTTCCAGGATAGAACACAATCGTTTTTTGTTTATCTTAAGGGAGTTTCTAGGTCAACCTTTCTTTTGTGTACGTTAACTGTGTATTGCCAATGACTGTTGTGTAAAGTGCAGCGGTCTATGTGCGGCCATTATCACAAACAAGACAGTCGTCGAATTTAAAGGGGAATGCAACCCCCAAAATAAAGTTTGCTTTTCTGATTGGGTGTTAAAACCAACCAACAAGTACAATTACCTATGAGCCACTCACGTACGCTTTTCATAATTTGAAAATTCATGGAATTGTAGAGCCTCCAGTGGTCGAATTTGCGTTCCTGTACGTCACCATTTTTTCGAATGTTCCAACACCGATTGCGGGGGGTGTGGCGTATTTGACGGGGAAGACGGCAACCGCGTCTGATTGGTCAATTACGCTTATTCAATCCTTTCAATTTTAACTATTGTTTTAACTATTGTTTGTTTTCCTTGGCCGGATAAATAATAATAATAATGATAATAATAAACAATCTGTCTGGAACTCCTGCTTGGGTGGCCACTGTGGCCCTACCTGCCCTGAAACTATGCATTCCAAACTTGTGGACACGTCCCCGACCTCGACGGAGGGCGTCTTTCTCGCACGAGTGTGCGACAAGGGCTGATTCGTGTCTCTAAGTTTATAACCTTGTCCGACTTTGGTAAAACTACGAAATAGAAGGGAATCCGAAGATTGGATCTGTGCCGAGGATATATGTACATGTATTTCTTAAGTATTTGTACAGGACAATATTTAGAATAAGTGTTACCTATGACCACGTACCGTCCATCGCGATACACATCCATTTTACTTGATGGAATAAGCAATTTTAGGCCAACATCACTGAATGTAAGATGACTTAAACGCACACTAGAAAGTTCATTCAACCTGAGGAACCCGATATAGGCCAACAGGCACATGGTTACCGTTCTCAAACTCCCTAGGTCAGCAGTGGTAAGCTCCGAGTTTTGTTTTATATACAAAACGATTATCTCTCTGATTAATCAGGGGCTTACTGGTTCTTTCCTTACTGCCGGTTTGGAAAGTATACTTTTTAACCCTTCCGATTAACTACAGCTTGAGTAGGGTCGGCAACACCAGCCATCTTGTGCACCCACGCAATAGCAGCTGTGGCCTATTGATGAGCTACCTGTTTTCCTAAGATGAACTCGATACAGTGAAATATCAAAGGGATCTGCTTCAATTGAACTTTTGCTGAATTGATGGGCCCATGCAGACTACTTGTTAAAGGCATTTGAATATTCCTTAACTGTATATTCCATGTGTTTTAGGACTCGGGGTATTAGGGCTATCGGAGGGACAACCCAATTATTTTCTTCCTTCCGATCAACTGTAAAAGCATCTATTGCCTTGCAACCTAGGTTCCAGAACCTGGAATTAAACCGAGGTATCTTGTTGTTCTAATAACTGGCAAACCTGTCTATTGAATGAGGACCCCACAAGGTATCTAGGAACAGGAAAATGTGTCTGGAAACACTCCAATCATCTTGGTCTACAATCTTACTGAGGTGGTCTGCCCTCTCGTTTTTGGTTCGCGGAAACCATTCCATATCAATCTGGATATTGTGGACTAAGCACGTTCTGCACGTTCTTGCTCAGGGCAATCTCTTGCAACTCTTCCTTCATACTGCCACTGGCTGCTATTCTAGCAACAGCCTGGTTATCGGTAAACCACTTGGTCCTTCGGCAGGACAATTTCGACACCATGGACTATATCTCTCCACGTAGAACTCTACTGGGTACTACTGCTGCTCCAAATACCATGTACTGATTCCTCGCCAGTATCAACAACGTACCCACCATAACCTGTGGAGCTTGCGTCGGAATAATTTTTTTTGAACATTCCTTGCGAACCCCCAATTTACCTACTGTACATTCATATTGTCAAGGTTGTCTCGCCAAAAATTTAATTCATTTCTGGCTTCCGGCGAAATTGATACGACCGAGTCCCACGCAGATCTGGACAGCTATGCAATAGTGCAAATATTTAGTCATAATTATATTGGCTACGTTGCCTAAGACCAAACCACATGACATGATTCTTCCAACAAGCCTGGCAATGGACCTTGCTGATATCGTGTTGGGAACGATGGATAGGTCCTGCTTCATGCATGTAACGCGTCTCTTTTGGACGCAAACAGAGCCTGCGTCCAGATCAATATCATACCCTAACCACTATGTTACCTTCACAGGTGTCCAGACACTTTTTTGGACATTGGGAATAAAACCAGCATTGATAGTGCATTGTTTCACAGTGTCACTAGCAGCAACTGCTTCTCCTAAGGTGGGTGCAAAACCGATGCCGTCATCTAAATAAACGACAATAGCATTCCCTTCGCCCCTCCACTTCTTCAGGAAGGGTCGTAACACTTTGGTAGGGTGCTGTTGCGAGACCAAATGGAAGCTGTTTGAACACAGAACGTTTGAACACCGTGAGTCACCCATGAAAACCCCAAGTATTCGATATGTGCTGGGCAAATGTCAATGTGATGATACCCGGACTTTTAACAATTTAAACACGTAGGCCTAACCTCCAGTTTTGAGAAACATCGGGGCAGTATATACGTGTAACCCGTGGTTCGTCACCAATTTTCAGGAACCGATTTTGAGTGTCGACCCCTTTTGGAAAAGAAACACAGTGGGTAGACCAAGATTGTGTACATTTTCGGTAACTACAGTTGTATTCAGACACCCAAAATATGCATGAGATTAGATAAAATTAAGTCAGTGGCTATTGTTACGGCAGCCGTAACGCAATTTCCATTTTGTATAGTTACGGCACTGCAACTGCGCAAGCGCGAGGACAGTGCTTCTGGCCCGCCGGCTGTGACATGTACACTGACTTTGGAAGCGCGATGTGAGCTTGCGACGCTGCCGTCCGGCCGTCGTGCTTGACCTTGATTTGTTGCATTTGCATGATACATTCGTCATTATTTATTGCCACTGATTGATTAAAGAAAATTACAAATTGATTTATAGGTATAATAGTTTTATAATCTGTATAGTGGTCTTTTAAACCTCCCTAAAATCGAATAACTTCTCGTATTTTTTGCCGCAACAGCACGCACGCGAAGTCAGTACATGTACAGTACAGTGTGTCACTGTTAGGGACCCGTTTTTTTGCCGATCTCACCGTGCGAGAGCTTCTTATAATTAACTTATATAGGCCTACATGATTGTAAAAGACACCTTTTTCCATTCCGATAATGACAGGGATATTGCTTCAACACAAGCAAAATATGTGCCTACATTCAGAGAATTTGCCATGTTTTTTGTGCCTGTACTGAGCTTGAGGCGGCGCTGACTGTACGTGCATGTGGGGTTTATACCCCATGCAACAAAATCTGACGTCCTTGCGCTTGCGCATTTGCAGTGCCGTAACTATAGAAAATGGAAGTTGCGTTACGGCCGCCGTAACAATAGCCACAGCGTAAAATTAAATAGCGGTTGTCGCGGCGGTGTCCGGAATGGTCCAACCGGTGAAAGGGCCTGCGGTGGTAGTCTGGTGTGCCGACTCCCGGGAGTGGATGCTCTTGCAGAGCGGTGCCTCGCGGTGGTGGTCCGGCGTGCCGACTCCTGAGACGTGAGCGGTGTCCAGCAGGTGGTGGTCCGGCGTGCCGACTCCTGAGACGTGAGCGGTGTCCAGCAGGTGGTGGTCCGGCGTGCCGACTCCTGAGACGTGAGCGGTGTCAAGCAGGTGGTGGTCCGGCGTGCCGACTCCTGAGACGTGAGCGGTGTCCAGCAGGTGGTGGTCCGGCGTGCCGACTCCTGAGACGTGAGCGGTGTCCAGCAGGTGGTGGTCCGGCGTGCCGACTCCTGAGACGTGAGCGGTGTCCAGCAGGTGGTGGTCCGACGTGCCGACTCCTGAGACGTGAGCGGTGTCCAGCAGGTAGTGGTCCGGCGTGCCGACTCCTGAGACGTGAGCGGTGTCCAGCAGGTGGTGGTCCGGCGTGCCGACTCCTGAGACGTGAGCGGTGTCCAGCAGGTGGTGGTCCGGCGTGCCGACTCCTGAGACGTGAGCGGTGTCCAGCAGGTAGTGGTCCGGCGTGCCGACTCCTGAGACGTGAGCGGTGTCCAGCAGGTGGTGGTCCGACGTGCCGACTCCTGAGACGTGAGCGGTGTCCAGCAGGTGGTGGTCCGGCGTGCCGACTCCTGAGACGTGAGCGGTGTCCAGCAGGTGGTGGTCCGGCGTGCCGACTCCTGAGACGTGAGCGGTGTCCAGCAGGTGGTGGTCCGGCGTGCCGACTCCTGAGACGTGAGCGGTGTCCAGCAGGTAGTGGTCCGGCGTGCCGACTCCTGAGACGTGAGCGGTGTCCAGCAGGTGGTGGTCCGGCGTGCCGACTCCTGAGACGTGAGCGGTGTCCAGCAGGTGGTGGTCCGGCGTGCCGACTCCTGAGACGTGAGCGGTGTCCAGCAGGTGGTGGTCCGGCGTGCCGACTCCTGAGACGTGAGCGGTGTCCAGCAGGTGGTGGTCCGGCGTGCCGACTCCTGAGACGTGAGCGGTGTCCAGCAGGTGGTGGTCCGGCGTGCCGACTCCTGAGACGTGAGCGGTGTCCAGCAGGTGGTGGTCCGGCGTGCCGACTCCTGAGACGTGAGCGGTGTCCAGCAGGTGGTGGTCCGGCGTGCCGACTCCTGAGACGTGAGTGGTGTCCAGCAGGGTCGTGGCGGAGGTCTCGAGCGATTCGGGGAAACCGTCCGATGGCGTCGTGGTTCCCAAAACCACGAACGTGGAGCCAGCCGAAACGTACCTGGCCTACGTACGCTAAACAGAGAGCCAACATTCGTGCATGAGAGTAGAAATGGTTTCTCGGGTGTGTAGCACGGCGGCATGAGCAAGAATGCCAGCCTCCGCCGAATTCTGGGGCAAGCTAGGGCCCAGAACATGAGTTGGTCACATGATCAGCTCAAGCTGTCATTGGCCAACTTTAAAGTAACACACACGGAAAGACATCCAATTGGTCAAGCGTGTAGCTTGGGGGATGACCAACTTCACAGAGGCTTGTGGTTTCCCAGCTCAGGAGAGGTGTGACCCACAGGAGGGTTTTATGGCACCTGCATCCTGCTTAGCCACAAAAGGCACGTTTCCACTACGAAAATAATCGCGATTTGAATCGCGATTTAAAACCCGTTTTTTTTTTGTCATGTCCACACAGGCCAAAAAATCGCGTCGCAAATAATTGCGAGCCGATTGCGGTTAGCTGTGTGGTCGCACTGCGCATGCGGCTTTCCTGAAAGATTGACCCTGAGTTGCCCTGTCTCTCCCGATACAGCGTTGTTGACAACAGAGCTAGTGTTGCAACGATTGGTGAGAACCTCCTCTCTCTTCCAGTGAGCTCCAGTAGGCTCCATTTCAGACGAAAGTGAGCTTGGTAAATACCGGAATTGCCGATTGAGAATGGCGGCACACGCTGACGAACGTAAACAAAAACTCTGTTGTGCCGCACTTCCTGGCAGTAAGCTACTGGCAGGAAATGGCATGCGCGCGCAATGCATTGTGGGACAAAAAAACCCGGTGCGATTTGTGCGGAGCGTTCCCACACTCATTGCGTCGCAAATAAACGCGTTTTTTTGAAAAAGTCTCACTCTTAGTGGAGTCCGAATTGCGATTCAAATCCCACTAATAATCGCGTTTATTGTGTCCACACACGCAAAAAAGCGGAGTTTGGATCGCGATTCAAATCGCGATCCAAATATTTGCGTTTTTTTGGTGTAGTGGAAACGGCCCTATTGTGGACAAAGAAATCTTAGGCTCTTTAGAAGGGGATGGTAAAGTGAATGTAAAATGAAGTAGGCAAAGATCAAAGAGCTTAATGAGGGCAGCTTTCCAAAGAGGGAAACATGTGAAACATGGAGTAAGAGATAAGGGAAAGAAAGAAACTACCAAAGCCATACAAATACAAATCCGTGACCACAGACCACTCCTCTGGGTCGGGGTTACATCCGCATATCTTCATACTTTACTGACACCTTTTCCATAATTATTCATTGAGCAACCTCAGATCTAGTTAAGTGGAAAGAGTGATCAAAGTCAGATCTAGTATTAAACGCTTTTCCCCGCTGTTTTGGACAGACACTGTCAGGGGACTAATCTAATAATTAAACGAGATTTAAATGAAATTCAAAGCGAAGTTTAATTGTGATTCTACGAGTAGAAGCACAATGTGAGGAGTCAGTTTCCCACCCTGTTTTGTGGTTACAGCCCTCCCCTATTGGAGAGTTAGGTGAGCAGCTTTCTTTGAACACTGGGGTTTTCACGTCCAAGCCTCTGGCTTTTATAGACCGTACCTTCACTCATTTGCATTTCTATTCAGACTTTTGTGTCTGTAAAGTATTTGTGGTATTTCGGCCGCAACAGATGTGTGTCCATACTGTTTAATTATTAGATTCTACTTCGCAGAAACACAATTGCTCAGAGTCAGTATGGACCTTCAAAGCCCGAGTTGGGTGAGCTAACGAAAGAGCAGGGGTAAAGAAGCACCCTCAGAGCTGACAATGACACACGCAAACAACAACAGGAAGCCGTGAATTATCTCTGTACCATGTAACTTATAATTTGTTTCAAAGACAACAAAAATATAATATCAAATTATGTTTCCTCACTCCAAAAATAAAACAAACGATACAGTTCTGTTGAGTCAACCTCCCTTTCAGGTAAAGCTCGTAAGTTAAGAAGCACCATCGTCGCCACGTCATGCACTGCTGATCTTCTTTTGAGATCAGTGCACTGCACGCGCGTTACGGGTTGCCGGAATACCCTATCCCCGCGCCGGGAAAATAACTGCCTCGTGCGGATTAGGCTCAACCGCTATTTTAACGGGCGAAATTGAACACTTTCGTCCCAGATTTCTTCCAAATGCCGC
This sequence comes from Luidia sarsii, assembly GCA_949987565.1. NCBI lineage: Eukaryota > Metazoa > Echinodermata > Asteroidea > Paxillosida > Luidiidae > Luidia > Luidia sarsii. The sequence continues at coordinate 19,202,431 of OX465103.1, read as the reverse complement.
CTTCTATGAGTGAGAACTTTTGGAATATTGTTGTTCATATTTTACTTTATCAAAGGAGGGCCTGCATTTCTAATCTAGAAAGAGTGGAACGGAATTTTAGATCTGTTAAGCTTTGTGTTTTCGCCGGTCGGACTATAATGCTAACGCAAACGAGTCCTGGGCGTTGTCTATTGGCCTATCATAAAAGGCAGCAAGAGGCCCGTCCCCCATGCGCAGTTGCTAGGATATCGTTGATGGAGGCTCCGTTACGTAAAGCCGCGCTCGATGATGCAGCCCTGGTGCTATGTCCTTTAAACATTGTCGTGTCTATGCCAGCCTGCGATAGCACAGTCTTAAGCCATCTGCTAATCGTCTGGGACGTTACACTGTGATATGGCTTGTTGAGCGAGACGAACAAAAACCTGCAACATGGCCTATATCTTGATGTTCGTTCTTGATGTGCATTCGATGAAAGCGGATGACTTTTCCGCGCAGAACAAAACAAAAGCCACTTCCTGATGGCAGACCCGTAGCAGCGTCGGGTAGATTCTCTCCATGAATGATAATGGGGATAGCCTCCTCTGGTACGCCTTGCGCCTTGAGACTTTCCCCGAAATGTGGCAGGCCACTAGCCGTAGCCTCGTCTGAAGTGGGCGACATCTGTCTGAAAAGGGGACATAAAGCAGATCTCTGTCATTGGGTAAAGCAACGGGTTGTCTGAGATATATAACAGGACCGACATATGACGCTTAACCATCGTCGTTGAGCCATGCTGGTACCCCGTAAATTGTGTGGGTACTATACAAGGACGTGTTTTGTAAACCAGCGTAGGTTAGGCTTAGGGCGCTATACGGTTAGGGTTATGCTTACGGTTAGTTACAGTTCGGGTTGGGTTAGCATTACTGATTAGGGTTAGGTTCAGGATTAGGGTTGTTAGAATTAGGATTAGGGTAAGGGTTAAGGTTGTTTCGTGCTTGTGCCTGTAACTACCTGAGAAATGAATGACTTTTCAAGAGGACACTTTATTCAACAAATAAATTTACAAATCAGTTACAAAAACATTAAAAAAATAAACACAAGATTAAACAATATTTGAACGCAATCAAATTATTGGAAATCGGAAACGCATATTAATAAATCAAGAGGGATCAGTATACTTTAGAAGGTTGTTTCCATTAGTTGTCAGAAATTCCAGATGAGGTTATCATTATTCGAAGTACATTCATTGAGGTCCCATCTTTGTATAAAAGAGGGTATTTCAGTTTTGAGTTTATAATAATTAAATTCGATATACATTTTGCTTTTTATTCGGTATTTCCAGGTTTGTAATATATCTTTGAAGTTGTCGTGAATGTACAACCAATAAATAGTGGCTTTGAGGCTAATAATCAGATAAATACAGAGATCAACGCTTCTCCTTGTTTGACTCCTGTCATTATGAATGAGACACCAAAAGACCACGAAATTTAGCTTGAGGTTGGGAAGAATCTGACGGATGAGATGGTGAAGGAGCTGGAGAGCTGGTTGGAGATGCGGGCACTTGAAGAAGAGGTGGATGAGGTCTCCCTTCCAACGCGGTCCACACCATCCGCAGGTTTTCTGGAGTGTTGGGTTGAGGTGATGTAAGACTTCTTGTGACGGCAGGATTCTGTGCAGCAGCCTGTATTGGACGTCTCCTTCCTTCTTGGAGACTGGGAGACGATAGATGTTTGTCCAAGGCACGGTGATCTCTGGCTGCAGGACGCTGTTGTGCCAGGGGGTTCTTGGTCTGGGCGGCAATGTGTTGACCTCTGAGTTGATGATGGTATAGATGAATTTGGTGGGGAAGGACGCAGGTGCCACGTTATCTCCGAGGTGGATGTCTGGCGGAGGCTCATCCATTGAATAGAGGTTGATGGCCAGTTCATTGGGTGGTCGACGGGCACCCTTCTGGTTGAAGACGTTTGGGAACTTGTTGGATATACATTCCTGTATTGTAGACAGTTCTCCTTGAAGGATTCTGGACGATAGGCGTATATCGCTTCTGTTGTGTTCCTTGAAGTTTTCCGCTGTGCGCCAGGTTCCATTGTTGTTCAGAAGGTGACCTATTTTCGTGATCTTTAGTGACAGGAGTCGCACAGAAGGAGAAGCGTTGGTACTTATACAAAGACATAAACTGTTAATGGGTAAATTAATTATATAATTCAAGGATTCGGGTGGTGTGCTCATTACGGCTTTAGAAGTATCCCAAGCTTTGAGAACTTCTGAATAGAAGACGGGAATGCCGGTGAGATTGGTGGCTATTTTAGTGTAAAAAACCTGGAAATCATATCCCAGTTTGCGATACATTTTAAGATAGTAAATAAAGAAATAGAAGGCGGGGTGTTTTACTTTACATAATAAACGTTAGATAAGAGCGAATCTATATGTCAGTACTCTGGCTTTCAGGGAGACCAGACCTAAGCCGCCTTTCTGGGGGGATTGGAAAATAAGGTGCCTGCTTAGCCAGTGGCGTTTGTGCAGCCACACAAAATCAATAAGCATATCTTGTAGCTCGTTTGTAACAGAGTCTGACAGGGGGAGAACGGCAAGAAAATGGAGAAGTTTGGAACTAGCAATTTGGTTAGCGATAATAACCAAGCCTTTTAAGGATATTATTTGGCAAGGTTACTCCAACGAGAGAGAACTTGGGTTAGTTTTTCTTTACATATTTTCCAGTTTTTTTGGCGTGAAGCTTCAGCGTTCCCCATGTGTACCCCGAGACACTTTAGTTCGTCATTGTTCCACTTAAATGATAAGGGAGAATCAGATCTGGTCGTCCATGAGCCCAACCACAGACCTTGACATTTATCATAGTTAAGGCTTGCAGATGAAGCACGACTATATAGAGTATAAATGTGCTCAATGATGCTAAAACCTTTGTCTGCAGTGACAAGCACGGTTACATCATCTGCATACGCTGAGACAGTTAGGGTTTTACTAACGCCAGGTAACGGGAGGCCGTATATAGCTGACTTTTGTCTGATTGTGTGAAGGAGGGGTTCAATGGCTATTGAGTAGAGGAGGCCAGATAGTGGGCACCCTTGGCGAATTCCTCTCTCAAAAGGGAGGGGGGCTGTTAGGGATGATTGAACTTTAATAACACTTGTCACATTTGTATAAAGAAGACGGATAAACGAAATAAAAAACTCTCCAAAACCCATTTTAGCTAATGTTTTGAAGAGATAATCATGAATCATGATCAATACTACCAAATGCTTTCTTTTGATCAAGGTTACATATTGCTAAGGAAAGGTCATTCTGGTTTCCATACATAATGCTGTCTCTTATGAGATTGATGTCGTGAATTGAACGTTCAGGGACTGAATAACTTTGGTCCTCTTGGACAACTTCACTTATAACAGTTTTTAGTCTATTGGCTATTACTTTAGCAATAATTTTATAGTCAGTATTCAATAACGAAACAGATCGCCAGTTTGAGATTTTGAGCAAGTCGCCCTTTTTTGGTAGGAGTAAGAATGACTGCTCTTCGACATGACAATGGCATGCACTTTTGTTCAACACATTCCTGAAGAACTTGAAAGAAATCGTTCTTCAGGAGTGGCCAAAAACATTGGTAGAATTCACATGTGAGGCCATCAAGACCAGGGGTTTTATTTCGATTCAGTTGTTTAACAGCTTGGTCTAGCTCATCCAGAGAAAAAGATCCGTCACATGTTTCAGAGTCGTTTCAGTCCAGGCTTGGCAGATTATTCAATACAAAGTCTTGGGCTGTGGTTGAGGTGGAGACGTGCTTGTATAGGTTTGTATAGAAGGAGTGAATGTGGTTTCGTACTTGAGCAGGGTCTTGCATGACAGTACTATTGTTCAGCTTAATTCCATTGAGGGTTTTGGATGAGGATTTGTGTTTTCCAGGTTGAAGAAAAAGGACGAGCAGGAATCGCCCTCGTTTTCATACTGAAAACGGGAGCGTACATAAGCGCCTTTAACATCTTGTCTATAAATGTTATTTAAGTTATTCTTTTGTTCAGTCAGAAATTTTGACATTTCCGGGGTGAGATTTGGAGACGATTGTAAATTATCTATATTTTTTAGTAATTGCCCAGTAAGATGACTCTTTTCTATGGCTGATTTTTTGCCATAGGTTTGGGATATCATTCTTATGTTCACTTTTCCCATATCCCACCAGGATCTAATGTCATTGTATGACGAGATTTCATTCTGCCACGTTGACCAGAACTGCGTTATTAGCTTTTCCGCCGCTTCCAGGGAAGCGGAAAAGCTATATCTGTTGTTCAGCTTTTTTTTTTAGCTTTTCCGCCGCTTCCAGGGAAGCGGAAAAGCTATATCTGTTGTTCAGCTTTTTTTAGCTTTTCCGCCGCTTCCAGGGAAGCGGAAAAGCTATATCTGTTGTTCAGCTTTTTTTAGCTTTTCCGTTCCATACGGAAAAGCTATTGTTCTTGTTCTGATTTTTTTTTTTTTAGCTTTTCCGTCGCGAAGCGAAGCGAAAAAGCTATTGCTTTTGTTAAGATTTTTTTTTTTTTTCTTGTGCCAAAATCCCATAGACTTTGTGCAGGGGTTTTGTGGAAGGCAATTTTGCCATTGAACAAACTTTGATTTTTTTCAAACTTTGCAAATGCATAGAACCCTTGCTGAAGTTGTGCACAGTTGTCTTGAAAACTTCATGACGTCACCACGTGTCACGTGACAGCGCTTTAAAGGGGCAAATTTCAAACTCGAATAAAAACAAAAATGAAATTCCGTTCGGTTTCAATTTTGCACTATATCTAAGTTGGGAAAAGGTGTATCCAAAAATTGCCCTCATTTGATCGTGACGTCATCTCATGAATATTAATGAGGTCATAAACTTTTAAGATTTTAACATTCAATTGAGCATATTTGGCCAACGGAGCAAGTTTTTTTTAGTTTTTTGTTTATATCTATTGGGGATGTAGTCTAGAAATACCTTCCTGGGCCTATATGCCATGACGCAATCGTGACGTCATCAAAATGCGTGTTTTTAAAACGCATATTTGCCAAAAGTTAATCTCCTCGAATTTTGGTGTGCAGGTAGCTATTGTGCTAGACATTCATAATCCTGAGTTTGAAAGCAATTGACTATTGTTCAGAATTATTATGATTTTTTGAAAATTATAATGATGTCCCATACACTTTGTGCACAAAATATGCACGTGCTTTTTGGGTTAGGAATGGAGGTTACGGGTTCGAATCCCGTTGATGTCAATTTTTTTTTCATCAATTTTTTTTTTTTTAAGAGAACCAGATGCGGAAAAGCGTTATGTTCTGTTTGCCAACAGACATAAATCTCTAGTTTCTTCTTCTTTAGCTTTTCCGCCGCGAAGCGGAAAAGCTATTGTTCTTGTTCTGATTTTTTTTTTATTACTTCTTCTTCTTCTTCTTCTTGTCGCTAAAATCCCATAGACTTTGTACAGGGGTTTTGTAAGAGCCACTTTGGCCATTAAACACACTTGGATTTTTTTCAAACTTTGCAAATGCATGGAACCCATGCTGAAGTTATGCACAGTTGTCTTAGAATTGTCATGATGTCATCATGTGTCACGTGACAGTGCTTTAAAGGGGCAAATTTCAAAATCCATTAAAAGCAAAAGTACAAGTTCGTTTGGTTTCAACTTTGCACTGTATCTAAGTTGGGAAAGGTGTATCCAAAAATTGCCATCGATTGACCGTGACGTCATCTTATGAATATTTATGAGGTCATGAACTTTTCAGATTTTCACATTGAAATGAGCATATTTGGCCAACGGAGCAAGATTTTTTTCATTTTTTCGTTGATATCTTTTGGGGACATGGTTTAGAAACACCTTCCGGAGCCAAAATGTCGTTACGCAATCATGACGTCATCAAAACGTGTGATTTTAAAACACATGTAAGGCATTGGCCGATCATCTCGAAATTTGGTATGTAGTTAGCTATCGTGCTAGACATTCCAAATCTAAAGTTTGGAACCGAAGGACCATTGTTTATATTTTTTATGAATTTTTGAATACCACACTCGAGTCCCATAGGCTTTGTGCACAAAATATGTACATGCGTTTTGGAGTAGGAATGGGGCTATTCTATGACTTGTTACAAACAGAAGCGGAAAAGCTCTATGCTCTGTTTCACAACAGACATATATTTCTCGTTTATTTTTATTTTTATTTTATTTTTTTTCACGAAAATTGAACAGCAACTTATCTGGCACTTGCTGGTTAAAGTCGTATTGTCGCTGGTTTCCCTCTCGTCTCCACTTGACTTTCGTCGATTCCTTGAACTTCTGTGTTAAGGATGACGTGGTCCTCGTTTGGGCCTCCAAAAACTCAGGTTTAGTATTGGTCAACTTCTAGTGGAACTGACGTGAGCAAACTCGGCTAACATAGCCTTGATGTCGTCTTTGGTCGCATGATTGCAGTGATGTAGAATCGGAAGAAAGAAACCGTCGAAGGCGTTTTTTTCGTTGCGGTGATTGTGCCGAACCAACGTGGAGTGAGGCCTCGATGCAACGAACCCCACCCTGTTCATTCACCATGTTCATTCAAACCTGCATACCGAACAGTGCCCCAAAACCGCATGCCTGCCCACGGACCCGTGAAGAAAGCAAATGCATGATGTATGTTCTTATTCGCACCTGGTCGCTCAACCGAACATATTTAAATTACATGTATTACACGTGTGATCGAGTTACAGATGAGCGGTCTGCGCGAAAGACTAGGCACAGCGTGTATGGGAGAATAAGTAAGGGACCGAAACACAGGGACCGAAACGAAAACAATTCGGAAATTCTTGAAGCTGTCGATTCACTTGTTGCCACCGCTGGTTGATGTGGAATATACAAAAGGAACTGAATGTTCTTTTTAGTAGTATCCTTTCTCTGCTTCAAGCCGGGGAGTTTGGCCGAAAGTCCTCCTCCCAATCCTCCTCGGTGAAGTGATCACTACAGTACAAATCACATTCACATCATTTCGATTGTATTGCCTATTGAGTATTGGTTGCCGATTTTGAATTTTTTCCCACTTTGATGGCCGCAGCCCACTTCCTAAAATGATAACTCATGTTTCTTGTCCTTGTTGTGAATTGCATGTAAAGTGTTTTCCAGCTTTTCCCGCTGGCATTTTTACAGCCAAAAGCCTGTAAGTACACCATCGTTTAGCTCGCGAGTGTATACAAACTAAACTTTATTTTGACGCCCGTCTTTCATTTTGGCGTTGTCTTTTGTCTAGTCTAGTATTTTGTTTTCGGCAGCTTTAGGATGGTAACGATGGTAAAATTCACGTGCGGATTGATTTTAATAAAACATGCAATTTTTGGAAATAATTAGCTTATTAACTATTCAAGATTAATATCTGATGCATTTTTGTGATATTTTCTTTATTTCAACGTAAAAAAATGATGAAACTTTGTCAAAATTAGAATAAGGTTTCCCAGATGAAACATTATTCAGTTCTTAAGTAATTTTATATGTAACGCTCAACTCAACTTCCCCGTCACAACAAAAAGCCATGACTTGATGTTTTAATTGTTTTTATTTCTTACGTTTTTCATTGTCTATTTTCTTATGTTTTTGTTTTCAAACTTTAATTAGTTTTTCTCAGAATTATATAGAAGCATGGAATCACACTGCAACTTCAATTCCTGAGCATGAGTCATAAAGCAATGCAAGCCACTGTCTGACAGTTTGAAATTGTACACAAATAATGCAATTGTAATGACATGCGCATACTAATTGACATGTAACACCAGATAGATATGTCCGATACCGGTCGCGATGCAGTAACACAAAATATGGAGGGGGGGGGGGCTGCGAGGCACCCCAGTGCAGATAGGGTTAAGGGGCAGCATAATAGTTATTATATAAAGATATAAATTATTATCATGGTGACACACCACTGATATCATGCATGATATAGTTTCTGTGGCACCACATGCGTAAACAACTTTTTTTTATTTGAACATAAGATATTACGTGATCTCCGAAGCTATTGAAGCCACTTTTACAGAACAAGTAAGTTGAATTCAGGTAACCTCTCATCTGAATAATTTAATGTGGTCCCTGGGGATATACGGCAGTTATTGGTCAAATGCCTCTGACGAATACCATACTTCAGCGAAAATGTAATTATATACCATAATGGGCTGGATAGATCAAATAATCAATTAAAATATATAATTCAAATCCCGATCCTGTCAGTAAAAATTCTTTGTTTTTTAATAAATTGTTGAAATTTTCCATTATGTCTTCCTTCTCCTTTTTTACAAACTGCATGTTTTTAGCGTTGGTATGTTAAAGAGAGGTCTCGGCTTTAAGTCCCGGTCTGCTTTAAAAAAAATCCTGGCTATTATCACAATTTGTTCAAATGTCCCGATTACATTCCTGTACGTTTGAATGAATATGTTAGGATTCGATTTTATACAAACATGGCAATTGTTTTAAAGATTTCAAGAAAACATTACTAATCTGCATTTTTGAGAATACATTACTAATCTGCAATGGATTAATTTTGATTCTTGATAAATTCTGCATGTAGCTATATTGTACGAGAAGAGAATAGACGAGGATTGTGAACCGGGTCTTGAAATTAGGCACCGGTTTAAGTGCACCGGAACCATGTGCTTTTCATTCGGCCTCCCAATAGATGTTGGCTGGACATTGGAAGTGAGCAGGTGTTTAAGTGCTGGTGTGTTTAACCAGAAGCAGGGGTTCAATGCTGGTCCAGTCGAATCTTCTTATTGGGTCTTTTAGTAACTTATGAATCATTCTAAATCTGTTTTCTTTCCTTATCTATAATAAGTAAGAGGCAAGGAATCTACACAATTTCAATAAATAAATACCTTTTTTGTTTGTTCCTTCAGCAGACTGGAAGTAGTATCGAACAATTCCATGTTGAGACAAAGATAGCTGTTCGGTTTGCTAGTACAACTATTACCTCGAGGATCAACAACAGGGGTCATTCTGTCCAGTCACTTAACTTCATCTTGCAGTTACCCCACAAGGCGTATATTGCTAACTTTTCACTGTAAGTTCCTACTCTGGTGACACAAAGAAAGCCTATAGTTATGCAATGTTCATAAATGATATAGGCCTAGTGCTGAAATTAGCAAAAAACAATTACCATTTAAACTTTTATCTGAAAATTGTAACATTTCAGGAGTGATTAGCATGCTTTGCCCATTTCTTTCATAACCACGAGATCTGTTAGACTAAATTTCGACGATTTGCACACTTGATCACTCCCTAGCTTGCTCGTTGCTTCTCACATGATATACATTGAAATCTATGACTTGTGACGTTATCCTCCACCCAAATAGTTGATGAAAGAGCCTTTACAAGACAAAATTATGTTTGGAGGCAAGGGACACAAGGGACATCCCAATGTGTTAATATCTGCAAATTATCATTATTATAGTTTTCATATACAAAGTTTCTTAAATCGCAAAATAATGTCCCTTATACTAGGGAGGAAAATCAAACACGACGGATAGGCCAGACATATTCAATTTTCGTCCAGATAATTAAATAGAGACGGAGTGATTATGCATGGAATAGACCCAGAACAGATGCAAAATGGCAGAAGCCACTTTGTACCTATATTTTAGCTCCACTATATTTTAGCTCCGACTTTTTAATTTCTTTTTTCAAAATGCCTGTCTACATTGAATTCAAAATTCATACTTTCTTATTTTTTTCATTTCGTTTTAAAATGACTCGGTATAAAAGTCATGGCCTCAGAAACACATGCAATATCTTTGATGCAAAAAATGTTGTTATTCATCTTTATTCGTATTCGGTTATTGTCCTTTCTTTTCATTCATTTAAACTAAATTTGATTTTCCTGTCTAACTTTGTTTCGTTGTTTTATAATAGAGAAGTGAACGGAAAAGCCTACAATGGCAAAGTAAGAGACAAATGTGACGGAGAAGATGAAAATACATTTGATGCATTTGGAAGCTTATCTTCAGGACGGATATCAGCTTTGTAAGTTTGTGTAGGCCTGCATACAAAATGTCTCGGAGAAGTTTTTTCTATATAAACTTCCCGTTATCAATACCGCATTTCGTTTGTTACAGGTCAACTGCAATGCATTTTGGAATTCGTTTTTATTATTTCAAATAATACTATGGTGTCAGTAAAATACGTCCATGCATTTTTTTTCGAATTTTAAACGATGGGAAAGAGTGTAAAAAAATCATTTAAGTTTGGAAGGGGGAGCAGCCGCGCCCCTGTGGAGGCCGTCCTTGGTGACGTCACCGGATGAAGACTCAGTCCATTACTCTTGTTGGGGAACTATTGTATTACGTTCGTATAAAAAAATTATACCAAAGATATTATAGCGCGCAAAGCGCGCAAGATGGATTACTCTGAGGAAAAGGTGAAGTACGCACTGGACGCCAATTTAGTAAGCAACGGAATCTGTCGTCTGCTTTCCGTGCTCCGGAAATGAAGCAGTAGAGTCACAAACAATAAAAAAGATACAACCTTGGATGAGTGAACAGAATGTGAAAACTTTCGATGTGATGTGACCACGAAATTAAGAGAATGTGTGCGACTTTGCTTACTAAAATGGCGTCCAGTGCGTACTTAACCTGGATGCGTGTGATCTCGCAAGAGTAGGCTATCTTGCGCGTTTCACGCGCTATAGGATCTTTGGTATATACCAACAGTCAGTGCACGTTTTTCAAGAGAACCGATTTCGGGAGTAAATATCGACAAAGCCGTTGCCATGCCAGCCAGATTCGTTGTTGAAGATTGCAGCAGTGGAATAAACCTGTATTTATTCCCTGACGATCCTAGAATAAGCCGCATTTGTACATCAAAAATCACGCTGACACGACCGAAATAATCCGACCCATCAAATCGTGCAGTGCAGTGTCCATTTCGAAGCTTGTTTTCACGGAGACCATTCTGGCTCATACGTGTATGGTTTGGCAACGTGTTCCCGTCTGTGGCCATAGGGAAACTATTTTCAGAATCTCTATCCTTGTTATCGACTGAGAATTCATCGGATTCCGAAGAAAAAACTTGTGGAAAGACGTCTCTGCAAAAAAAATTGTCACTTTTTTTCGCCGAGAAAAAGACTGGTGCCGCGCTCGAAAAACGTGCATTTCCTACTGAACGCGTCAGGGAACCTCTCCGACTATGTAAGTGTATACGGCCTTCGGGGGAGAGAAACAAAATATCTCCGTTCATCCCTAGGCTGGTTCCCGTCCCCTATTAGGGGCCTTTTCCAAAACCCGGCTTTTGCTTCGGCTCCGGTTTCGTCTCTTTTATCCCCGAGCTGAAAACACATGTTGGAGTTCTTTGTTGCAGTTGAAGCTTCAGATTCTTTTTCAAAATGCAGTTTAACATTCAAAACCAAAGCTAAAGGCCTCCCGTTTTCATGTCTTGTACTTAAAAATGGACGAAATAAAGAAAGCCAAAGCCGGAGCCTGAGTCTAATGAGCCGTGGGGCAAGGCAAAAACTGGACGTGGGAACAGCACAAATCTGAAAGAGCGTATTTTAAACTATAACTTAGCACATTTTATAAATTGCACCAAAGGTATGAAGGGTTTAACACATCCTAAATACCTTGACAACGGGGCAGAACCCTTCCTAACTTAAAATCGGCTGTGGGTTGTCTTAGCCATTGATTTTGTTATAAATAATCAGCTACGGTAAGCGTACGTACGTAAGTACGTTGCTAGCTAGATGCAATGGCGTTGCTACTGTTGGCCGACTACGGTACGAAGCAAGACGTACGGGCATTGCGAAGAGAACGTCTGTTTCGCGACGGAAGTGAAGCTGGTAGGGAGAAATCAAAGGGAAGGGCAAGGAGTAGGGAAGGGATTAGTGAGAGGAGGTGGAAAGATCAAAGAGAAGGGCAAGGAGTAGGGTAGGGATTAGTGAGAAGAGGGGGAAAGATCAAAGAGAGAAGTGTGAAGGACTGAACACAAAAGAAGAATTATCAGAAAGCTGCATGGTGTTAGTCATTACCCTCCTGGATGTTGAGACCATGTGGTTGAATAGTCCGAAGACGCTTCATCCACATTTTCTCACGGCTAAGACGGACAGCATTACTACGGTGACCAAGTGATTCTATGCCCAGTACACTCATATCTAATATCGAATGATCAGGGAGATTGAAGTGATACCCAACAGGGGTGTCCATTTTACCGGTTTTGATAGTAGACCTATGGCCATAGATCCGTTAAACATACTGAATATTACAAACTCTACAAGAGATAAGGTATATGATGTTGGAGGTAGTGCACGTGATACAGCCATAGGTCTTGTGGGTAGTTCCAGAAGAATGTCCATTGAAAGAGTCTATTTCCTTGACATGTGTCTTGCAAACAATGCATTTCGAGGTACACTTAAATGTACCAAATTTAGTTGGAGGTGAAGAGTCCAAAGGGGGAACCTCTGCTCGGACAATTAAGTCACGCAGGTTACGGGGGCGCCTGAAAGCCAAAACAGGCGAATTTGGAATGGCATCAGCCAGACGATCTGAAGTGTGGAGAATATGGTGGTTTTCCTTAGTTATCTTCCTGAGAGGAGGAAGAGAAGGGTGGTAGGAAGTAACTAAGGGAACCTTGGGCTTGTCTTTGGGACCTGGTGGCTTTTGTTTTAGTGCCGAACTTCTGGAAATGGAATAGACTTTAGCAATGGAGTTCTTCACTTGGCGAGAACTATAGCCTCTAGCAACCAAGTTACTGGCCAATACACGTGTATGGCGGCGAAACACAAAAAAAAATGTTTGATCTGGGATTATAATGTACCAATGAACATATTTAATGTCAAATTAGGATTTTCTAGCTTTTGCACTTCAGTTCACCTTTAAACTGCATCGATCATGAACGACAGCATTTTTGTACGGAATAGCTTTGGGGATTGTGGAGTCACCCTTTGGCCTTAAATGCCCTATACAACATTGGTAAAGGTCAAAAGATTGCCACAGTTTGTATGTTAAACCATTAAACATCCCAAACAGCAATCCTGCGAAGGTTTTAGCTCAAATGGTGATCTGAGAAAGTAGAAAAAATTAAAAAACCGTCACGGGTTTTGCACAATTCTGTACTGTAAGAAATAGTTTATTTCTTGCAAGTAATAAACTAATTTTGTCGATGTTTGAGTGGAGATTTCTAGGGAAGTACAGACCATAAGATTTCAACATGGGGATTCTATCACGACCATCTACAAACTGTAAATTAGAATGAAATCTGTGGACATCGATGTTTTCTGATCTTTCCAATGTTGTATTTGGCCTTTAAGGGCTTTTCACATTACAGACAATATGCGGGTTGTACACGGGAACCGTGTAACCTATTCTTACACGGAGTCCACCAGTGTAAATCGTTCAAACTGTGTTAAACTAGCCCTGCTGAGGAGGTGGGCCATTAGGGCTTTTCACACTACATAAAAATGACCGACCTGTTCACACTTTTAACACGGCATCGACTCGTGTGAGGCGCCCAACCCGGGTTGAAACTTTCACACTACAGCAACATTTACATGGGTCGAAACTCACACGCAATAAGTTGATTTGTTCACACTGCTTGAGCATACACGGGTCACAAAAATGTTGTTTCGTGTCGCTTCATCCAGCTGGCTATGAAATGATACATCTGACCAGATGCTCTGCATTTTAACACATTTTCTTCGCTCCATGACAGAAACTCTTTTCAATTTTTGATGACATAGGCCCTAATCATTGAAAAGAGGAATTCCAATATTCATATCGTGGCTTTCCTGTCAATCTGTGTTGTCGTTAATTGCTCGGCAACCTTTGGACGCTTGTGGGAGGTAGAATTTACCCAATTTGCTTGTACTTTACACATGCCTAATGATCTACATGTCATACAGAGGTTGAAATGTAACATGTATGCGTTCAGTCTTTATAGCGCTTTCAACACGTGTCGAAATTGTCTACACGGGTCAATCGTTCTCTACCCCAGCTCCCAACCAGGGTCAACCGGGTCGAGTGCCTACAGGCGACACACGGGTCGAAACTTACACGTGTAACGCGACAGCCAATTTTGTGTTTGTTGCTTAAGGCCTTTTCACACTATTAACGTCCGATCCGTGTCGAAATCTACACGGGTACGATCCGTGTCGAACACGGGTCACTTTCAACACGGGTCACTTTCGGTTTTCACACTACTCACCGCAACACCGGCATTTGCTCGACACGTGTAATGTGTCGACCCGTGTATTGCGTGATCGTTTCATACTACACACGGTATCGCGCTTTCAACACGGATAGACCTTAACCCAGAGACGTTAACACTACGGCTTTCAACATGTGTCGGACTTCTCAACACAGGTCGACTGCTCTCAAGTCAACCCACCTCCCGAGCAGGGTTGGTTTCAACACGGGTCGACCGCTCTCAACCCACCTTCCGAGCAGGGTTTGTTTCAACACGGGTCGACCGCTCTCAACCCACCTTCCGAGCAGGGTTTGTTTCAACACGGGTCGAGCACTCTACACGGGTCGACGCCGTGTTGAAATCGTGTACTGTGAAAAGCTCAGTCTAGTGGACACGGGTCCCTGTAGTGTGAAAAGCCCACAGATTTTTTGTAGTGTGAAAAGTGTGAGCGCGCAGCATGATTGACCCACGACATATTGGACCCTGTTTGGACTCGTGTCAATTTCGACCCGTCTAGATGTTGCTGTAGTGTGATAGGAAATAAATTAGTTCTTCGAATCCCGCCTGAGCTGCCTGGGCTGCCCGTAAGCAATCGGGCAATGCACTGATCGTGCGGTTTTATATTATAGGCCTACGTCGAGTAGGGCAAACACTAGGACAACCAGTATAGGCAATGAGTAGGGCAACCAATACGTCGTCATTGCATGCTTTGCAGATTGTGCTACAACGACGCGACTGCAGAAGCCTTCCCAGGTAACAGCGGCTTGAGTGAGCCAGAGTTGTGAGCCTGCTTCTGCACCTGTGCATGCCGCTCCTGTATGCCTTTAAAAACTGTATGGGGGAGTTTATCGGCACACCCTCACTGATGACATACACTACACTATACGTTGGTCACGTCTTGGCTCCCGTGGTTGCACATGGTTGAGGAATGCTCTCCCCGAAAACAGAGATCGCAGCTAGGCTCTTTTTTGACATGTCAAAAAACTAAGCCTCGAGCTAAAAGTCAGCGAGAACTGATTGGGGAACCGAACGAGCCTCGGCCGTGTTAAGATCGTGTCAGATCATAGAGCTACGTAGCTCTATGGTCAGATCGAGTGGATAGATACTAGATGCAGGTATGTACATGTAAAGCATCGAAGGTCATACGAGATATCATCGAACATAGAGCGTACACAGAAAATAATGGAGTAGGCCTATATATAGGACGCACGCATTTTGCCCGCGACTACGGGAAACAGAGCTACGATCATGTTGGTCGCGCGTGGTCACGTGCGATTTGTCCAGATCGTATGCCGGTAGGGGCCTACTTGGTGAAAAGACCGCATAACAAGCAACTAACCTCTTTAGAGAGTTGTCTAATTAAGAGTGTATACATGTACTAATGAACAGGCTTTTAAAGACGTGTATTTTGACATGTTCAATAAAATATTTTATTTGATCACACATTTGTATATTTGTGCTAATTGCTTGAAGTAACCTTTACAGGGCTAACTTTCAAACAAAGGAAAAAAAAAGGAAAAAATAACATTTTGTGTCAATCGCGAAAATCTTCGACTTGTTTTGCCTTTTTAGGTGATAGCGTCACTAATCAGTGTACTTTGATTATAAATAACCATTTTTGTTTCTCATGTAATATAGGGACTCAAACAGGAATACGTTTATGGTGTCTGTTAGCGTTGCACCGAGGGACAGGGTTGGAGTGATGGTGAATTATCAAGAACTTCTGGAAAGGGTTAAAGGATGGTACACCCAACGGATAAACCTTAATCCACGACAGGTATATTTTGACTCGAAGCAGGATACCTATAATTAATAAATTGGACGGATGGATCGATGGGAGGATGGATATACGGGGGTGTATAAATGATCTGGGAGGTGTATACTGTATATTGTGGCGCAATCTCCCGAACCCAGATAATTACTCGGGCCGCAAGTTCGTTTAGGTGGAATAACCACCGTGGAAATATACCGCCTGTAAGAGTTGAAGGCTAGCTACCCCACACACATGCCAATTAAAGGCAACGAACACAAAGTTCTGGAGGACCTCAAGAGTTTTTTATTATTGCCATATATCCAGATAATCAATACAATTGGAATCCCCTGATGCTTACTAGGCTACAATCAAACAGTTGACTTGTGCAATGTGGCTGACGTGGTGCGAAGACTGACAGCTGAACCACGCGAAACCGTACCAGGCCGCGTATGGGAAATACAAGGGTAAGCCCTTTTTCGTACCCGCGGCGGTTCTGCTAGTCAGCCGCGCAGCAAGCAAACGCCTGAGGGAAGACCGGGTCATACACGGGTTGGTGAACCACCACCGTGCCCGAGTACAGAAGCTGTGTGCACCGGTGTCGCTAGTCTGCATGGGTGCCGGCGTACCTGGTCTCCGTTGGACGGAGCGTGTAAGCCGTGTGGTGAGGTCTGCGGTGTCGTGTTGGCTGACTTGAGTTTACCTGGGTAGACTGGAGTCGGCGTTCGCTGCTGCGGTTTACACCTTCGTGGTGAATAGCAGCGAACCGTGTGGCTGATACATGGTTACAAGACAGGAGAAAACCTCACGTCCTTACCTGAGGCATTCTTACCAGGCACTCTGCCCCGTCTGCACTATATAGCACGCTTGTATTGTATGTACAAACAATCACAAGGCGACTTTCCTTGTCCCATGACCTTTGCTCCCTGTTGAAAGCTACACATAGTTACAATATAGTGTCTAACTCGAGTCGCACTTTCGCTACAATATAATGATTAATACTGCCTTGAATGTTTTAAAGGGGAATGCAACCCAAGAAATAAAGTTTCCTTATCTGATTGGGTCAGTTAAAAACAATCTACAATTATTAGTAATACTCACTCGCGTACGTTTTTCATAAAGAGAGAATATTAATGGAATTGTTGGTCGAATCTGCGTTCCCGTACGTAGCCATCTTTTCGAAAAAGCCGTCGCTTATTGCTGGGGGTGTGATGTCACGACGGAGATGATGCTAACTGAGTATGATTGATCAATAAACCTTTTCGACGTTCGCAAAGCATCATGGGTATAGATGACAAACTGGCCGTATTTTTATCACACAACTTTATGGTGAAGCACGCAAAATCGTGAATTGTTTAATTTGTTTATCAAAACCAGATGGATTTCAGAAATGAAACTCACACAGAATATTCGTCTAGATACCAGGAACCACTTTTTTTGTCGGAACGTTGATTTGGTAGTTTCGGAGAAATCACTGGAGATTCCCTTGGTGACTGAATGGCAAACTCGGCGCGTGCATATTGCACTGTTAGTTTCGGATAAATCGGTGACTGGATGACAATCATATGCGTGCATCGCGTACCGCAAGCTGCACCGACAAAACAAACAGAAACTGCCAATGCCATTCGTCGTCACTGCCGATATGACATAAGTGAGAACATTATATTCTATCCCTATATCATGTTCTTGTCATTTTGTTGTCTGAAGTAACAACATTTCGTTCTCTTTACTCAGGTAGTGAACAACTTCCGTATCAGGGCATACATCACTGAGCCTCAAGGAATTGTTAAAGTCGAATCTGGAATCCTTCAGGCGCACGGAATTCTATCTACTGGGAGTAGTGGATTGCTCGGTGAATCAAGCTCTTATACTTCTCTGGATGATTACGTAAACAGGAGTGGACGGTCACGAGTCACTCTGGAATTCTCCCCAACGTCCCAAGAGCAGCTAACGATTGGCGGTGGGCCTTCCGGAATCAGCGGTGAATTTGTCATGCGTTATGATATACGACACGATTTGGGCGTTGGACACATCCAGGTGATAACATGAAAGGATGTTTATGATGAGTTTATTGGAATAGTTTAAGGCGACTGTTCTTAATGTGCACGCTTTTTTTTTTAGACCTACGGTAATACCTTTGTACACCACTTCTCCCCGGGAGGTCTTACCCCAATACGCAAGTCAGTTGCATTTGTCATCGATGTGAGTGCTTCTATGTTCGGCCGTAAACTAAATCAAACCAAGCAGGCACTATTGGCCATCTTGGATCAGATGAGGCCGGATGATCGTTTCAATATCATCACTTTCTCTGACGAGGTAAGCCAATTAATTACAGTCAACCGCCGAAAAGATTTTGTTATGTAAAGTACAGCAAATCCTCTTTTTAATTTCACGGAATATCCAAATGGTCGTTCACATCTTCCATGTTTACCATGCAGGTTTACCACTGGATAGAAGATCAGATGGTACCTGCATCCTCTTCAAATGTTCAAAGGGCAAAGGACCACGTCAAGTCACTGACGGATTTAGCAGGTGAAGTTCTTGCACATACACTGCCGTGCCAAAGTTATTACGCACCCATTGCAAATTTTTCAACTGACATAGATATACCACTCTAGAGACAGGTATGATTTTGAAACACATTATCCATTATTATTTTAATAGGGTAAAAAACACGAAGCAGATTTGTGTGTGGTTACAGGGTGCGTAATAACTTTTGCGCGGCAGTGTACACATAATGACATAAATCATGCTCAAATCTATCTGACCCAGGACGAAACGTCATAAGCCACTAATATTATTACGTAAAGACGACATCTCACGGGCCTCAAATCCCTTTATGTAAATTCAGGGAAGGTTTATAACTTTTCCCAAAGCACTGGGTGTTAGAAAGTCACGATTTAAATTTGTCATAGACGATGACATAAAATCAAAGCACTGTTAAGTTATCGGATCATATAGTATATAATAATAATATGTCAACGAAATCAATCAGAAAAGTTGAAACCAAGTAACTTTAACCTATTATCAGATAACTGAAACAGACTGGTCGCAGGGTGCACCACGATATGTATATCTTTATAAATACGTCGCTTTGTTAATCGCATGACCCTGCACTTTGTTTACACACAGTTGCAAACAATAGACTGATCTAGTCCATGACGCTGATAGTCGTGGTTATCATCTCTAAAAAAGGAAGTTGGAAAGTGTCATTTGCAAACCTATTCATTTCTTGTGGAGAATCATGAACCAGCCGACCACTGGCGTTTAAGACAAAATAGGAGAGGGCAACGAACCGATCCCCGTTGCATGCACTTAGAGCGATTTTGTTACCCAATTCATTTCCGTGTAGCTTGTAAACAACTCGTTGCAAATGCTTTGTGATGAGCGACTTGATCAACTCCATGCAGAGGAACACCATTTTGTGACAGTCATGTTGTAGGCTAATTTCGTTATAAGAATGCTATGGCACTGTGTCAAATGCGACTATAATATGTAAAGAAAATATGTAGCAGTCACGTGAGCGTCTAAAAGCTGTATCCATTCAATGCTAGCGAATACCAATGTTAGATCACCTTCGAGTCGATGATTATCAAGTTTGTTTTTTCTCCCAGCATGCTTGAAAACAGACACCGCGTTTGCTCGTTTCCAACTAGGCCTAAAGGGGAGAAAACCAGACAAAGAGTATGATTGAAGAAATCAGTATTAAGTGGAGCAATCGTTTGGCATGCTGGTTTCAGATAATTGTATAGCTGTAATACCGTCCGATATTAATCATCCTGAGCATTTTTATGCGCGAGAAGCAGCTTTTTGATATTTGAAACTTAACTTCATAAAAAGTAGCTCGAAAATATTCATTCCTCAATTGTACTTTTTTGTCTCTTAACTTTGTTCAGTATTTGGATATCGTACCATGCACATTTCGTGCTTTTATCTGTTAATCTTGAAATTCCACCGAGAATTCCCTAATTGAATCATGTGCAATAATTATGCTTACGTACTTGTGCCAAAAAGAGACAGATCCAGTTAGGATAGAAACGTCAGGCCATCTTAACTTTATAAATTTACATTTTGGTCAGAAAGCAAAACGCAACAATTGTATTACAATTGTGGTTGGTAACAATAAATCGTAGTAAACATTTGATATGTATTTTCCAAAAACGAAATCAAAACTTTTTTTCACAAAATCATTGAAGGGACTAACTTGAATGACGCGATGATTGAAGGACTAGAAGTGCTGCGTACTGCTGGAGCTATGCAGTCCAACCCTGATGTTAGCCCTGGTGTGTGTATTCTCTTCGTCCTGACTGACGGTAAGCCGTCCAAAGGCGTGACTGACACACGCTCCATCGAGAGTAATGTTCGGGATAACAACCAAGGCAGGTGCTCGGTGATAACACTAGGCTTTGGTCACGCGGAGGATGTGGATTTCAACTTTTTGGCTCGTCTCGCCCTTGGAAATAATGGTGTCGCTCGAAAAATTTACCAGAACTCTGAAGTATCGGAGCAGCTTCTTGGTGAGTTTTTTGCTATTTCGATGACAAAGGAAGTAGAGTTAAGTTTATATTTTTTACCCTTAACCTTTTAGAAAATGACCGTAGCTCTCAAAGCTTGACTAACTCACAACAATGCCCAAGCATACAACCTTTGATGCCATAAATTACATTGTATCGGTTGGAGTGTCAACCTTTAACGGCTGATTACTACGGTGGTTTTAAAGGGACATGATAGGAAAAAAAATTAAGCAAAACAATTTTGTTGAGGGAACAACGAAATTTTGTTGTGGGAACAACCAATTTTGTTGAGGGAACAACCAATTTTGTTGAGGGAACAACCAATTTTGTTGAGGGAACAACCAATTTTGTTGAGGGAACGACCAATTTTGTTGAGGGAACAACCAATTTTGTTGAGGGAACAACCAATTTTGTTGAGGGAACAACCAAATTTTGTTGAGGGAACAACACAATTTTGTTGAGGGAACAACCAAATTTTGTTGAGGGAACAACCAATTTTGTTGAGGGAACAACCAATTTTGTTGAGGGAACAACCAATTTTGTTGAGGGAACAACCAATTTTGTTGAGGGAACAACCAATTTTGTTGGGGGAACAACAAAATTTTGTTGAGGGAACAACGAAATTTTGTCGAGGGAACAACCAAATTTTGTTGAAGGAACAACCAAATTTTGTTGAGGGAACAACGAAATTTTGTTGTGGGAACAACCAATTTTGTTGAGGGAACAACCAAATTTGTTGAGGGAACAACCAATTTTGTTGAGGGAACAACCAATTTTGTTGAGGGAACAACCAATTTTGTTGAGGGAACAACCAATTTTGTTGAGGGAACAACCAATTTTGTTGAGGGAACAACAAAATTTTGTTGAGGGAACAACAAAATTTTGTTGAGGGAACAACAAAATTTTGTTTGTGAAAATGATGGTGTAATCCCATTCAGTGACACCGCCTCTCTGTTGACCCGTGGAACAAAAAATGTACGAGACATTTTAAGACCACTTGCCGTGTTCTTTGCTATATTCCATAGGGGTTAGTCTGTTTAACCATAAAGCAAGAACCTTGCAATATGCGTGGACTAGGATTGGCTAATATAGCAGGCCATAAGATCGGAAGGTGCTCTCATGAAATGAGACTAGGGACGCTTCGCAGCTCCCATGGTGTCGCAATAACATGTTTTCATGCCATCTGGGCAATCATCAGTTGCGGTAGTGATCTTGGCAGATCAGTTCATCTCAATATGGGTGTGCCGGTATAGAAATTGGTTGGAGTGGCCGGACTGGGTATTATTGGGTGACTTGTTCCTCAAATAAGGAGAGCAGATTTGTCCAGGGTTTCAACCAGTTCCTCAAAGGAACTAGAATCGTCTGGGACGGGGGTTGTTCTTGTGGGCTGGGGAAGGTTAGCCCGGATGAACATTCCCGTAGGTTTTTGGCATTTTTGGTCAGCAATGAGGGTTGTATTTGGGAAAATATCCCTGCTATATCCCTATCATTGCTTTGGAAGTGCTACCAATGTTTATATTGTCTGCTCGTTGCAAATCACAGTGGTAAATCGCAGGATTATAGGTGGTGCTATAAAACACCAGAGGTGTTGGCATTGTTTGGGTTCCAGTTTGTGGTTTGTGAACCAGGGGTCGATTTTTGGGAGATACATCGCTGGTTGTGTAAGTTTGATCTCGGGTTTCGAGTAGCCTCTGTTGGGTAGGAGTTTTGAGGTTATGACCGTTACTTCGAAGTCTTCACTGTTAGTTGTATCCTTGCATATCGGAGACATTCTCCGTAGATGAATGCGTTGAATACGTGAGGGGTTTGGGAAGACATTGAGTAGGTTTGGTAGGTTTCCGTGGGCTCTCGTCGAACCTTTGTGTGGAAACGATTACCTTTGAAAATTGGTTCGGTCAAACGGGGAGGTCTCGTGGATAAGGTATAAAGTATATTGGGTTCACTTCTTGGATAAGGAACGGGGTAGTTTGCCAGGGGTATAGTTGGTTGTACAAAATTGGTTGTTCCCTCGACAAAATGTTGTTGTTCCCTCAACAAAATTGGTTGTTCCCTCAACAAAATTGGTTGTTCCCTCAACAAAATTGGTTGTTCCCTCAACAAAATTTGTTGTTCCCTCAACAAAATTTGTTGTTCCCTCAACAAAATTTGGTTGTTCCCTCAACAAAATTTGGTTGTTCCCTCAACAAAATTGGGTTGTTCCCTCAACAAAATTGGTTGTTCCCTCAACAAAATTGGTTGTTCCCTCAACAAAATTGGTTGTTCCCTCAACAAAATTGGTTGTTCCCTCAACAAATTGGTTGTTCCCACAACAAAATTTCGTTGTTCCTTCAACAAAATTGTTTTGCTTTATTTTTTTCCCTATCATGTCCCTTTAAAACCACCGTAGATTACAATGCATCTATAGGGTATTTAAACTTGTAAATCTCGACTCATTAATCTAAGCGCCTGACGGTGAATATGATATTTCTTTTGCTGAAAATTGACCAACAAAACTTACGTTTGTCCTTATTACTTATACACTTTTTTGAATAAACTCCACAGATATCGCTATTAAGATATATAAGAACACATTTTATTAACGATATTTGATATTTAGGTGTGTACGACGAAGTAGCCACGCCTCTTTTGCTGGACATCGCAATTGACTATCTTGGTGATGTTATTGAAAAGCAATCCTTGACAAAGACATTTTTCCACAACTATTTTGACGGATCTGAGTTTGCAATCAGTGGTCGACTAGGCGATCTATTGGCTTCTAATCTACTCGTCAGGGTTGTCGCAACCAACTCCACTGGAGAAATGATTATCCAGGATAATGTGCCACTCGCGGACGTATGTGAATCGTGTTCAAGTCATCTTCCTCCGAAAAATAATGAATTTCAACCTTCACTATGTTTATTTATATGAAACTCTCCAATGTCTAGGTTTGGTTATACTATTTAGACAGTATTACTAAGATGAATAACTGGGAGTTAATGGGTTTTCCACGTAACAAGGGATGAATTAACTGGATTATCTGGAAATTCATACTTACATTTAATTTCTGATATTGGTTATTATATCCGCAGTCGGACATTCTGGCGGGCTCCCCCTATGTTCCACCAGATAGCGTCGAACGCTCGGCAGCTTTCATCTTATTGTCTCAGCTCTTCAACCACTACACAGTGTCGAATGATGCTGAGGAGAAGAAAGGAGTGATCAAAATGGTCCTAGACCTATCCAAGCAGTACAACCTACTCACACCGCTAATGTCAATGTCATTCGTTGACACGTCATTTTCTACAACTGACAATTTACAGGATAATGCTGCGATGACAGTACTCTCCAGCCTCCGCTGGGGTATCAATGGGGCTGCTTACACAAAACGAAACGACGGGTTCAGTCGACCATTCGGCATAGGAGGCAGAGTCTGTACGTATGTGAGTACATTTAGCGAAATCATCTTCCACAAGGAAGAGAATGAAAACCGATTTGGAATATTCTTCATCAGTATGATAAAGAATAAAGGAAATGTAATGAAAACCTCTTGCGATATAACATGTGTATGCATTTTAAGTATTGGTGTTCATGAATGGTTCCAAATGTATGCACTGCAGGAACCCAGGGTTTTAATTGACTTGGAGAGACTGCACATTGAGTCTTTGATCACGGACCGTTATGCAAGAACCAATTTAATTGGTGAAGTTGTAAACCAAGCAGAAGCGAGGCAAGATGTACCATTCATCCTGCTCATCCCTCCTGGAGCTTTCATCTCTCATTTCTCTGTGTACGTAATGATGCATCTTGTTCCCATATCCTTCACTGTTAGTCTCGCAGGTAAAGAGGGATTATTCGGATTGCCCTCTGTAGGCCTATGGGCCCTTCGGTTGGCGGTTAATGATTAACGCTTTTGTAGTTTCGGGTCACCCTTTCACGTATACCTATAATATAGGGCCAACTTCGAATTCCGAAAAAATATTAATAAAAGTTTTGACTCTCATCATTCGAAATGCAATGAATGTTTGATTAGGAGAATTCACCGATAAAGCAAGACAGGAGTCAATGGGCACGGGATATTACGTACATGTTCTTTATTCGATAAGTCCTTTGCTTCGAGTATAACATATACTGCCATGTATCCAATTAAATATTGCAATATTTCACTGTGAATTATAGCAAGTAAGTTTTTGGCTGTTTAAGGGATGTGAATGGGGAGATCTACACTGGTCAGGTTGGCGATATTCGGAGTAGTGACTGGCAACAGCTATTTCCTTCCAATGGCTACCAAGTTGGACTCTTGACAAAAAGGTATACCTATTCGAAATGTTTGTTTGGACCGACAAGCCAACCTTTACCTACATCAGAACTAAGAAACCAATATTCGCCTACACAAATTTCTTTGATGTATGATATTTCTGTAATTGCCCCTGAGAGGAGGACGAGAAACCTCACTGAGCATGCGAAAATTCCCAAGATCAACAACCCAGGCAGACCTATCATCTCTGGCAATGGTTCACCTACGGAACACATATCCCTTTTCATTGACTCTTTTCTCAGACCCTTGGTTCCCCAAATCCCTTCATACGCCCATAACACTCCCGACTTTCTGCGAAAGTTGGAAAGTGTCAAGGATCAAATTCCGACCACTGCCATAATTGGTACACTTGACGTTTCCTCTCTATACACTAACATCCCCCAGGAAGAAGGCATTCAAGCTTGCTCCTCGGCCCTGGCCAAAGGAAAACAGTCTTCTCCACCCATCTCTGACATAACCACCCTCATGAGGCTAGTGCTGGCCAAGAACAATTTCTCCTTTCTTGGCAAGCACTATCTTCAAGTGCATGGCACTGCCATGGGCACGCACATGGCTTCTTCCTTTGCTTGCCTCTTCATGGGTGACCTTGAGGAACGCATGCTCAGTGAGGCTCCATGCCGTCCCTGGATTTGGTGGAGATATAAACATAGATGACATTTTCTTCATTTGGACTAGGGACGGTAGCAGCTTGAATGCAGTCTTTGACCACATCAAGTCCTTCCATAGGACTATCAAATTCACATGGGAGCAGTCTCTTCAACAGACCCACTTTCTGGACGTCACCGTCCGGAAAGACCTCAATACACTCACTACTGACTTGTATTCTAAGCCCACCGACACTCATCAATATCTTCATTCCTCCAGTTGTCACCCCAGACACTGTAAGACTGGTATAGCTTACAGCCAGGCCCTCAGATTGAGGCGTATATGTTCCAATGAGTCTGACTTTCGCCGCCATACACGTGTATTGGCCAGTAACTTGGTTGCTATAAGAGCCTATAGTTCTCACCAAGTGAAGAACTCCACAGCTAAATTCCATTCCAAGACGTTCGGCACTCAAACAAAAGCCACCGGGTCCCAAGGACAATCCCAAGGTTCCCTTAGTTACTTCCTACCACCCTTTTTTCCCTCCTCTCAGGATGATAACTAACGGAAACCACCATATTCTCCACACTACCGATCGTGTGGCTGATGCCATTCCAAATAAGCCTGTTTTGGCTTTCATCATCAGGCGCCCCCGTAACCTGTGTCCGAGCAGAGGTTCCCCCGTTGGACTCTTCACCTCCCACTAAATTTGGTACATTTAAGTACCTCGAAATGCATTGTTTGCAAGACACATGTCAAGGAAATAGACTCTTTCAATGGACATTCTTCTGGAACTACCCACACGACCTATGCCTCTATCACGTGCACTACCTGAAACATCATATACCTCATCTCATGTAGAGTTTGTAATGTTCAGTATGTTGGCGAGACCAAAAACACCCTCAAAACTGAACGTATCTATGGCCATAGGTCTACAATCAAAACCGGTAAAATGGACACCCCTGTTGGGTGTCACTTCAATCTCCCTGATCATTCGATATCAGATATGAGTGTACTGGGCATAGAATCCCTTGGTCACCGTAGTATTGCTGTCCGTCTTAGCCGTGAGAAAAATGTGGACGAAGTGTCTTCGGACTATTCAACCACTTGGTCTCAACATCCAGGAGGGTAATGACTAACACCATGCAGCTTTCTGATAATCCTTCTTTTGTGTTCACTCCCCCACACTTCTCTCTTTGATCTTTCCCCTCTCCTCACTAATCCCTACTGTACTCATTGCCCTTCCCTTTGATCTCTCCTTACCAGCTTTACTCTTTGTCCTTTGTTTCTCATCCGTGTCCTATTCACTCTCTTCCCCCTTCCTTCGTGTACATGTATCTGTGTTTTCCTTGTCACTCTACCTTTGAGAAAGGTCCTGCTAGGATCGAAACGTCAGGCCCACTAATTTTTAAGAAATGGATATCATTTAAAAAACTAAACCTCCCACCTTTCTTTTCAATGAAAGGGATCCCACCAAAGACACCTTTACCATGCGTGTCATGGGAGTGGCTCCGCAGTCCACTGTGACATTTAATCTGACCTATGACGAACTTCTGGAGAGAAGGCGTGGTGTATATGAGCATCGTATTAGCCTCTGGCCTGGTCAGGTAAATTACATGGCGTGTATTTACTGAGTTTTGTTAAAGTGATACAACAGTTTGTCAGAGTGCTTATAGTCACCGAAATACATGTTTATATACAAAAAGAGGGTCTTTGCGTTTCGGTCCCCAAGGACCTCCGGAAACGGAGCTCTCTCTTTTTTTGTCTGATTTTGAATAAGCATCGAAACGTCAGGCCCTCTTATGTAAGACATTCGTTATGTCAGACCTTGTAGGCCTATAACATATTTTTGAAAATATTTTTCAAAGGATTCATTTTCGTTTTTGTTTTGAAGGAAGTGGATGATCTTCAAGTTGATATATACATCACGGAACCTCAAGGTATCGGAGAATTAGCGTTCAGATATGATCATAGAACGTCAGAGGGAGAACAGACGCCTCTGCGGGTTGGTATTGGGTAGTTTGCTTTGACATTGTAATGTCTTCACTCTCATACCTGCCTTTAAGTGTCATTTTTATTTATCGTCCATGTTATGCGCTGATCATGCACGTACGCTATTTTTTTATGAAGACCGCGCAATATAAATGAATAATTATCATTATTATTATCATTATTACTATCATTATTTACATTGGACGACATACAAGTTGTGATTCTACCTCACCATTGTGACGTCACTACAGAGACCGCGTGAGATAGCGCTCACCAGCCAGCAGTACGTCCGAACTAGCTAGTTACCGAACGGACGTAATCTCCGTTCGCTCCACGTCAGTACACTGTACTGGTGCAATGATCATGTGCCGTATTATACTATACAGTTATCATCGAATTTACTATGGCCGAGGCATACGTAGACAGTATCTTAGAACTGGGAGAGATGTCGGACCTTTCGCCGCATGCAACGCCCACGCGGCTAGAAGGCACTCCAACAGAGTCCTTTGCCGATAGCTTAATAGCTAATGCGTGCACTCTGGAATCTCCAAGAATGGAGTCTTGCACCCCCTCGAAAAAGCCTGAGCTGAAGAAGTATAAAGGTAACCTAAGCAGAATTCAAAAGGGGTTTACACCTCCGCAAAGCCAGCATAGCCGGGTACAGCCAATGCTTCCCTATCCGCAACCAACCAACCGTGGCAGGAAATGAATGAGATATGCTTTGCGCACAGCTTACAGATGCATTCCTGGAGGCAACCTACAAAGCGGAAGGCAAACGTGGTTCTTCCAGCACCAATGTGCCTAAGCCACAACCAAAACGGCTGAAGTCAGTTGTAGTTGCACCTGACCCTGGCTCAGATACTGACACTGAAACGGACCTCAATCGTCTCCTTTCGGAGGGCGAGATAAGTTCACCGAATGATGACTTATTGGGTGACATACAACATGAGTATGAAGCTGAGGACAAGGTGGGGCCCAAAGTCAAAGACAAGCTTGCAACCTTGACGGATAAGATCCTTATGTCCAAACTCTCTGATGACAAAAAAAGCAGAAAAACAAAAGGCATATTGCAGACCACAAAATTGTGGAAAATTAATTAAGACCAAGGTGAACCCAGAAATCTGGGCATTGCTAAAACCTGCCACACGCTCCGTGATCTAACATTCATGCGAGTGCAGAAGTTGCTAATTTCAGCATTTGCCCCATTACTTCAACTAACTGAGAAATTGTTTGCTAGAGATCATGTCAAAGATGAAGTTCGATTGGCCACGGACGCCATGACACTGATGGCTAATGCCAACGCGGAGCTAAACCTCAGGCGAAGGGAGCTCATGCGGCCGGACCTCAACATCCAATATCAGCGCTTGTGCGCTCCGTCTGTCCCAATCACTCAGCTCCTGTTTGGGGATGACCTGACCAAAGAAGTACATGACATAAAAACGACAAATAAAGTTGGTACCAAACTCGGACGTCAGGCTGACGGAGAAGGAGTTTTGGATACAGACAATATGCAGGCCGCACAGCAGCAAAACCATCAGTGGAAGCCGATTCCCCCTAGCTACCAGAGCAACACTGGCCGGGGACGGGGGTACAGACGGGGCCAGTCTATGCGCCCGTAACTGCCTCAAGCATAACAGCTCGAAGTAGGCAGGTAAGCACTAATCTCGGTCAAACCCAAGCGTGCTCATTTGTCGCAGGGAGACTTAAATATTTCCTATCAATATGGGATCAGCTTACTTCTGACCCAGCCCATTTAGGCATTGTACGGGGACTTCACATCGAATTTGAAGTCCCCACCTAGACAGGTGTGTATATATATACCGAAGCAGTATGCAAAGACCTTCTCAGAGAAAAATGTACTCCAACAAGAAATTGATAAGCTCCTAGTTGGCGAAAGGCGTAGTTGTAACAACACACGAGCCGGGATAATTCTTGTGGAATATATTTCTGCGCCTCAAGAAAGATGGAACATATCGAATTATATTAAACCTGAGGGCATTAAAAAAGTATGTTAAGTACCATCATTTTAAGATGGAAACTTTGCAGTCTGCGGTAAACTTGATGACACGCAACTGCTACTTGGCGTCTATTGATCTGCGGGACGTTTATTACTCAGTGCCAATAGCGCAAGAACATAGGAAATATTTGAAATTCCAATGGGATAATACAATTTATCAGTACACCTGTCTCCCAAATGGGCTAGCTTCAGCTCCGCGCATTTTTACAAAACTCTTAGAGGCCAAAGAATGCAGTCTGTTGCATACATTGACGACTGATTACTGTATGGAGAAACATACCAAGAGTGCGGCAGGAATGTGGAGTTGACAACAAATCTAATGGCCCAAGCAGGCTTTATTGTGCATGACGTTAAATCGGTCTTAATACCAGTGCAAGAAATACAATTTCTTGGGTTTGTGCTTAGTTCCACAAGCATGACGGTCTCCTTAACAACTCATAAAGCCACAAAGTTGAGGGAGAGTTGTCAGAAGTTGACCGCCCAAAAGTCGGCTGTCATACGAGAGGTATATAGCGCAAGCAATAGGATTGATAGTATCGAACTTTCACGGTGTAATGTTTGGGAAACTCTTTTACCGGCACATCGAAAGAGATAAAATACATGCCTTGCAGCAAAGTGACGGGAATTATGATATTCAAATGAGTTTGTCACACGACCTCACCTGGTGGATTGAAAACATTGAATCCACTGAAGCCACAAGAAAATTGCGTTTAATAAACTCACGGCCAAATGTGTCGATCAATAATAACGTACAGACAGGAGGTCACCTCAAAAAAACTAAAGCTCACCTAAATGAGTTAGAAAACCTGGCAGCTTTCCTGGCATTGAAGGCCTTCACAAAGGAAAGGGAGACCGCACACGCATACGGTTGTACATAGACCATGTAAGTTGGCCTCGAGAATGTTCGTGTTACCGCGAGATTTCTGACTTCCGGGCTCCTCGAATAGGAGGTAAAGCGTGGAGCGGCGAACATTTTTGTAAAAATATTTTGTATCTCGCCGATTGAAGCAGTTTAAACTATTAGCATAGTCATTTAGGAATAAAATATTAAAATACAATTTGTAAAGTACGTGATTTTGCACGTTTTACAGACAAAAAGAGTTAAAATAAATTTTCGTTTTAACGTTTCAAACCGTAGAACCTATGCAACAAGAGGTGATAGTGTAATAGACAGATTGTGTGTACGGTAGAGAAGAATGACGATGGACTCTTTGACGATGATGACAGACAAAGCAGACCGGCTGAGTTCAGCTTAGTTGGGAGACTTTTATTATTGAACTCCAAGAACTCACATATATACATCCGGTAAATACTTAAGAAATGATACTGCACCACATGTCATAGGGCTAGAACAGCTTCTGGCTATGCCTGGTTATAAGAGTAAGGAATGCGTGTTGGACTCTGGTCGGGCCTAATCTTCTCCTCCGTAAAACTCCGTAAAAATAGCGTATTATATACCTTTTACAGGACGGGAAGATCTTTTCTTGGGGATGATGTCATATTAAGAAGATATAACTTATATGACATCATTTCAGGGAAGAAGGTGCAGGGTCAGTTTAGTGGGGAAACCATGAGGTCATGACCCTGAGGGCCAGGGGCACTGACAGAGGGACCCTGGTATGTCTTGAGCCAGGTTACTTGAAATGAGGGCAGTAGGAATGACGTGTGCAGAATAGACCTTAAGTACCAGTGAGTCGTTTATGTGGAACACCTGTTATATGGGGCCTGCCTAATTTCACTCTTTCACAATAGTCGTGTTCCCAGACGAGCGAAATTGTAAATGTATGTATATACGTGTACTGGCTAACGTCGCGTGTTGATCGTGTTTTGATTTTGTATTATTTTGTTTACATGTACGGTTTCCACATGTACAGTACAGTACAAGGCGTTTTTCTTGCCCGAATGCGAACCACACCAACTTCGGCGCGATACAAGTAGTAATGTCGTACCACAGTCGGGCCGTATTCGCAATACTGCTGTACATACAACTGCAAGATGAAGGTCAGGTTACATTATTAGCTTTTCCTCCGCGAAGCGGAAAAGCTATTGTTGTTGTTCTGATTTTTCTTTTATTCCTTCTTCTTCTTCTTCTTGTCGCCGAAATCCCATAGACTTTGTACATAGGTTTTGTAAGAGCCACTTTGGCCATTGAACACACTTGGCTTTTTTCAAACTTTGGAAATGCTTAGAGCTTATGCTGAAGTTATGCACAGTGTCGTTGAAACCATCGTGACGTCACCACGTGTCACGTGGCAGTGCTTCAAAGGGGCAAATTTCAAAGTCCATTTTTAGCAAAAGTACATATTCGTTTGGTTTCATCTTTGCATTATATCTAAGTTGGGAAAAGGTGTATCCATACCTTGAGGGCAATTGCCCTCATTTTATCGTGACGTCATCTCATGAATATTAATGAGGTCATGAATTTTTCAGATTTGGCATATTTGGCCATCGGAGCAAGATTTTTTTCATTTTTTCGATTGTATCTATTGGGGATGTAGTTTAGAAACACCCTCCGGGGCAAAAATGGCATGACGCAATCGTTACGTCATCAAAATGCGTGTTTTTAAAACTTAAAACACATATTTGCCAGAGATAAATCTCCTCGAAATTTGATGGGCATTTAGCTATTGGGCGTGACATTCTAAATCCGGAGTTTGGAACCAATTGATCATTGTTCAGAATTATTATGATTTTTTGAATATTATAATGAAGTCCCATAGACTTTGTGCACAAAATATGCACGTCCATTTTGGGGTAGGAATGGAGGGTACGGGTACGGGTTTTTCACCTTTTTTAAAAAAGAGAACCAGATGCGGAAAAGCGTTATGTTCTGTTTGCCAACAGACATAAATCTCTAGTTAGCTTTTCCGCCGCTTCCAGGGAAGCGGAAAAGCTATATCTTTTGTTCTAATTTTTAGCTTTTCCGCCGCGTAGCGGAAAAGCTATTGTTCTTGTTCTGATTTTTTTTGTCTTCTTTGGCTTTTCAGCCGCTACAGCGTAGCGGAAAAGGTATTCCGTTTGTTCTGATTGTTTTTATTCCAGTTTCTTCTTTTTCATCTTCTTCTTCTACTTCTTCTTCTTCTTCTTCTTCTTCTTCTTCTTCTTCTTCCTCCTCGATTCTTCTAACCTCGGAATCTAGAGAACTACAGAAGATTCTTCAGCCAAACTTGACACACACAAAGTACATGACCCAACCTTGTGCCACAAATTGGTTTAAAAATGAGTTGTTCAAAAGACGGTCACGTGACCGCTGTTTGAACTTTGAACTTTAAAACCTTCAAAACCTTGTCTTGCTGTTTGTGGCATGTGAGAAGTGTTTCCAGCCGCTACAGACCGATGACCTTTGTGATGTCATTTGACCTCGTCTTCCAGTTGAAACAGGAAGTGACTTTGTAAGGGCTCTTATTCAAATTTGAAGAAAGATATGAACTTTGTGTGAACGTTGTTAGGTCAAGGTTGAGTCACTTTATGTAATTCATTAACATATGACGTCATCAAGTACTCGAGCGCCCTCTAGCGGCAGGTTGAAAATGTCCGAAAATGTAATTTAACACGATCGCTGTGGCGAAGTTTGAGGAAATCGTTTCAAATTCAGCAGGGAGACAGCCACACACACGGACAATGCACATGACAAGTTTTAATGACATGACGTAAACATAATGGAAATTAGAAATGAAAGTCTAATTTTTTTCAAAAATTCATAGAAATTCGTAAAAATAAGTTACTCTTTAAATTTTTGAACCACAAGAAAGAGTAAAACTTTTAAAACGCCTGTGGTGATGAAAAATATGATTTCCAAACGCTATCTCCAGATATCTCTCTAAGTCTGTCAGATGTCTGTGTGTGTGTCTCATGGGCGAGGGGGGGGGGTCACTGCTTGGACTGTACCATTGCCTCAGACTGGGTCGGGGAGGGGTGTTCCGTGGATGCCCTTCTACTGTACAAGCTGTATACAGCAGGTGCGCGCAGTGTTTTATAGGCTGCCGGAGCCTAGCGAGTAGAGAGGGGCGAGGAGAGCGTCGAGTTTGGAGGAGAGGGTTGAAGGGGATGGAGTAAGAAAGGGCAGGAGAGACGTAGATAGGGGAGAGAGGTTGTCGCGGAGCGCAGGGCAATGAAAATGTTGTCGGGACGTGCTTGTGAGGTAGCAGCCATGGATATGCCTAGAGAAGGGGCAGAGAGAGAGAGGGGGAGAAAGAGCCGAGATAAAGTGAGAGAGAGAGAGAGAGAGAGGGTGAAGAGAAAAGGGGGATTGAGAGGGAGAGGGTGAGGGAGGGAGGGAGGGAGGGGGTGAGAGAGAGGGCCAGGAGAGAGGGGAGTGAGGGAAAGAGAAAGGAGGTAGACAGAGAGGGGTAGACAGAGAGGGGTAGACAGAGAGGGGAGACAGAGGGAAGACAGAGTGGTGTACGTTCTTATTTATTCAAACGTGTGTACTGTACGAATAGGTTTGGTTGCCTTTGTCAGTTGCTCTAACCTCTGTGCTCTAACGATGGAGGAAGAAGGGCCCACAAGGGGAGGTTGAGGTTGAGGGGTTGCATGCAGTGGGAGAGGGGTGGGTTAGAACATTCCGGTTAGAACAAGGTGTAGGGAGTGGTGGACGAGGGGAGACGACATGATGTCTTGATTAGGCTCGGGCAATAGGTGCGAGAGGGGGCGAGAGGGGAGAGGAGGAGAGAGTATGAGGGAGGGGGAGAGAGGGGGAGAGAGGGGACAAGAGGGGAGAGAGGGGAGAGAGGGGGAGAGAGGGGGAGAGATTGGGAAGAGGGGAGAGGGGGAGAGAGGGATAGAGAGGGGAGAAAGGGGGAGAGAGGGATAGAGAGGGGGCGACAGGGGGAGAGAGAGGGAGAGAAAGGGGGGGAGAGTGGAGAGAGGGGGAGAGAGGGGGAGAGATGGGAGAGAGGGGAGAGAGGGGAGAGGGGAGGGAGGGCTAGAGAGTGCGAGAGAGGGGGCGACAGGGGAGAGAGGGAGAGAAATAGGAGAGGAAGGGGAGAGAGGGGCTTTATATATTTTTTTGGGGGGTCTTGGCGACACCGAGATGGTGAAAAGGGAGGGTTAGACTTAAAACAAAGGGTAGGGAGTAGGAGAAGGAGGGGTGATAGAGGACACGATGTTTATGCTAAGTCCTGATAAGGTTGTGGCTGGGTAATGTGCAGTCGCCAGTCAGTACACAGTAATGGCACTGCAATGACGATCAACGTGGAAGGGTAGTTCTTCTGGTTTTCTGATTTCGTTGATAGTCGGTCGTTCCTTAGAAAAAAAAAAGGAAAAGCCCTACGATCTGTGACAACAGACGTAGATTTCTCGTTTCTTCTTCTTCTTCTTTTTCTGGTCGGAATTAGCCCATAGACTTTGTACAGGGTTTTTCTCCAGGGCACTTTTGCCATTGAACACACTTGGATTTTTTTCAAACTTGACAAATGCATAGAGCCCTTGCTGAAGTTATGCACAGGTGTCTTTAAAACTTCATGACGTCACCACGTGTCACGTGACAGCGCTTTAAAGGGGCAAATTTCAAACTGCAATAAAAGCAAAAAAGCAATTTCGTTTTGTTCCAAGTTTGCACTATATCTAAGTTGGGAAAAGGTGTATCCAAAATTTGCCCTCAT
Source organism: Luidia sarsii (assembly GCA_949987565.1). Classification (NCBI taxonomy): domain Eukaryota; kingdom Metazoa; phylum Echinodermata; class Asteroidea; order Paxillosida; family Luidiidae; genus Luidia; species Luidia sarsii. The sequence continues at coordinate 19,167,575 of OX465103.1, read as the reverse complement.
TTGATCGTGACGTCATCTCATGAATATTAATGAATTTCTTAATTTTTTTGTTTTTATCTATTAGGGATGTTGTCTAGAAACACCCTCCGGGGCCAAAATGCCATGACGCAATCGTGACGTCATCAAAATGCGTGTTTTTAAAACACATATTTGCCAAACGTCAATCTTCTCGAAATTTGGTGGGCATTTAGCTATTGGGCTAGACATTCTAAATCCTGAGTTTGGAAGATATTGACCATTGTTCAGAATTATTATGATTTTTTGAAAAATACAATGATGTCCCTTACACTTTGTGCACAAAATATGCACGTGAGTTTTGGGATAGGAATGGAGGTTACCGGTTCGAATCCCGTTGATGTCAATTTTTTTTTCATCAATTTTTTTCTTTTAAGAGAACCAGATGCGGAAAAGCGTTATGTTCTGTTTGCCAACAGACATAAATCTCTAGTTAGCTTTTCCGCCGCGTAGCGGAAAAGCTATTGTTCTTGTTCTGATTTTTTTGTAGCTTTTCCGCCGTGTAGCGGCAAAGCTATTGTTCTTGTTCTGATTTTTTTTTTAGCTTTTCCGCCGCGTAGCGGAAAAGCTATTGTTCTTGTTCTGATTTTTTTTTAGCTTTTCCGCCGCGAAGCGGGAAAGCTATTGTTCTTGTTCTGATTTTTAGCTTTTCCGCCGCGTAGCGGAAAAGCTATTGTTGTTGTTCTGATTTTTTTTAGCTTTTCCGCCGCGTAGCGGAAAAGCTATTGTTCTTGTTCTGATTTTTTTTTGTCTTCTTCTTCTTCTTCTTCTTCTTCTTCTTCTCCCCAAAAGCCCATAGACAATGCACATGGGTTTTGTAAGCACGACTTTGGTCATTGAACAGACTTGGATTTTTTTCAAACGTGGCAAATGCATAAAGCCCATGCTGAAATTGATCCTAAACACCTTGATATCATCATGACGTCATGACGTGTCACGTGACATTGCTTTAAAGGTGCAAATTTCAAAATCCATTAAAAGCAAAAGTACAAGTTCGTTTGGTTTCAACTTTGCACCGTATCTAAGTTGGGAAAAGGTGTATCCAAAAATTGCCATCAATTGACCGTGACATCATCTCATGAGGTCATGAACTTTTCAGATTTTCACACTGAAATGAGCATATTTTTTTTTTGATATCTATTTGGGACATGGTTTAGAAACAACTTCCGGAGCCAAAATGTCGTTACGCAATCATGACGTCATCAAAACGTGTGTTTTCAAAACACATATCAGGCATTGGCCGATCATCTCAAAATGTTGTATGTAGTTAGCTATCGTGCTAGACATTCTAAATCTAAAGTTTGGAACGAAAGGACCATTGTTTATAATTATTATGAATTTTTGAATGCCACACTCAAGTCCCATATTTTGTGCACAAAATATGTACATGCGTTTTGGAGTCAGAATGGGGCTATTATATGACTATTCTATGACATATATTTCTCGTTTTATTTGTTTTCTCTGCCGTATTCTCATTTTTTTGTAGTTTCGTTTTGCTCTTTCTTATATTTTTAATATACTTAATCCATAAACCTGGGTTTTTAGTTGGAAATGGGCTTTTCTTCATTATGTAATAATGCATTCAAAATTGGGCACGTGTTAATCTCCTATAGCAGGCGGCGCGGAGGTGCCCGGAAGTGTACGGTGACCCTTTTCACCACGAGACTTACACGGTCTATTGACAATACAACGGCAGTTGCCTATATAAATAGCATGGGAGGACTGCTTTCCACAAGCTGTGATAAATTAGCACGACATATGTGACTGTGGGCCAAACAAAACAATACATGGCTCAGTGCATCACATATCCCAGGCAAACAAAATGTTTTGGCAGACATGGAGTCGAGGAAACAGAATGTCGATGGGGAATGGATGCTCAAACCACATATATTTCGCCAAATTTGTGGCCAATATTTTAAACAAGACATCGATCTCTTCACTTCGAGATTAAATCATCAGATCAAGCCGTATGTGTCATGGAAACATGATCCAGAGGCAGAAGCCATAGATGCATTTATGCTTTCTTGGGAAGCTAATAAGTTCTATGCATTCCCTCCCTTCAGCTTAATCGGAAGAGTTCTCCAGAAAATTCAAGACGACAGAGCAGAAGGATTGCTAATAGTCCCCAACTGGCCAAGCCAGTGTTGGTTTCCGAGAATCGTCCACATGCTGATGGCAGAACCAGTGCTCATCCCATCGACAGTGGTGCCGCTCGAGTTGCCGCAGGCCACAGATGCAGTACATCCACTGCAAGCAAAACTGTCCCTATTAGCATGCCATTTATCCAGGAACGTCTCAAGACAACGGATATTTCAAGCCGGACCGCTGAAATCATTGTTTCTTCATGGAGATCTGAGACCCCAAAACAGTATACCTCCTTCTTACGAAGATGGGATTCCTTTTGTAGGCGGGGAAATATAAACCTCATAAAACCATCCATAGGCAAAGCCTTGGAATGTTTGACTGAGTTGTTCGATTCAGGCCTTAGTTACAGTTCTTTGAATACGGCCATGTCGGCGATTTCAGCTATTTCTTTGCCCATAGATGGCACTTCATTTGGCAGTCATGCACTTACCTCAAGGTTTATGAGAGAAATATTTACCAGTAGACCAACATTCCCTCGTTACAAAGACATTTGGGATATTAATATGGTGCTTAAATATTTCGAAAATAGATTTCATTAATCAACTTTCGTTAAAATTACTAAGTAAAACACTCGTTACGTTGTTAGCCCTAGTCACGGCACAGCGTGTCCAAGCTTTGCATTTATTAAGCCTTGAGGATATTCTTATATCTGGCTTAGAATGCCGTCTGGCATTTCGATGTTTGTTAAAACAGAGCAAGCCTGGGGTTCATCAACCCGATATCATACTGCCAACTTATTTACAGAATGTGAAGCTTTGTGTTATTTCTACCATGAAAGAATAATTATATTGAACGTACTCAGCAGCGGCGTAGCCAGGATTTTTTTCATGGGGGCCATGGGGTGGGGCTGCCAAATTTTGTGGGGGGGGGGGGCAGACTGTAGTTTTGGCGGTTTTTCGGTTTTTAATTTTTTTTTTTAGTTTTGCCTTGTAGACGGTTTTCGGTTTTGATTTTTGCAAACCCGTGAACGTTTAATCATCTTTTTTTCGTTTTTTTCACATGAGTTAAAAATACAAATAATTAAGGCATTTGTCGACCAAATCTTAATCAAATAATGCCTTGTGGAATTGTACTCGTCCTCGTGATTTGTGCACGCTGCGAGACCACCGTCCAGTGTGTGTGCACTCAGTACGTCCGCAATGATTAGTAGACTTCCACCAGTCTTTACACGCTTGTTTTGTAACAAATTATGTAATGTCTATTGCAGGCATAGTTTATAGAGCTCCGTATGATAACAAGTTACCAACTATGTTTCGCGTTTCGCGGTCAACCGAAGTACGCGCTCCGACCAGTTCAACAAATCAATGCCGAACGTTTATAACTATATTTGTCTACCGGATATAAACTTAAGATCACTCGACTACTTGTAAACGTTTCTCAAAAACTTGGGCTTGTGAAACATATTAAATGTAGACTTCTTGTCTTCTTGAGCGGTTTGAGAGGCGTTATTTCCTGACACAAATCGTTCAACTTGACCCGAAAGCCGCGTGCTATGAATCCTTGGACAAATGGACGCGCAGTGCACCCGAGGCCGACGAGACAGTGAGACAATTTTCAATAATTCATTTTATGTAAAAAATATTGTTTTCTTGTTTTTCTGTTCCTCAAAAGAAATGTTTTTTTAGAATTCCAGAAAAAAATAGGATTTGTCTGATATTTTTGGAGATATCGGAAGTTGAAAATTGCATACTTTGCAAAATCGCTTCGTGCGGCCACTGTACTGTAGGGCTCCCCCAAAAGAGTCAAACTCGCGTTTTTTGACCGCCGCCGAGTGCACCCTGTAAACATCGTCCAAACCATCAAATTACCCTCAAATTGAAGACTGTATATTCCTCTTTCTTTCCATTCCACTTGCAAAATTAATGACGAAGGAATAATATCAAATTACGCGTAAACAGCATTCAAATATATGGAACTATAACTTAAAAACGATGAAAGTACCGATACCGATCGAAAGCTAATTGCATCGTGCATCCAGATAATGGCCGAGGTTGAAAAGTGTAGCGCGTTTTATTATGACTGTTTTCCCTTCGCGACGTTAGAGAGCTTGTCGAGTCTAGGTCTGGTTTCCATCTCTAGGTGAAGCCATAGCGACACTAAAGGATCAGTGGGGCCGAAACCAGACTACGCGCAGCATTGCAACAAGACATAACACGTTCTTGCACACACTGTGTACATGTACATTGTACACCACATGTACACAATGTACATGTGATGTACGACACTGTACCGGTACTGTAATAATATTGTACTGTACAGTACATGTACATGTACAGCGGCCGCATGGCTGCATACACGTACACTGTACGTACATGTACTGTACGTACGTATACGCTGCGCTATTCAAGACTCTGATCAGCGCTCAGCAGCTACAAGTTATTTTACTATCGAAAAAAAACATGAATTGGGGTAATAATTTGGGGTTCTTTCTTTATCTTTGGAATTGTGTGGTTTGGTTTTCCTTTTGTTTATTATTGAAAAAAGTCAAATCCCAGTGGGGCGCGGGGGGGGGGGGGGGGCGAGTGGGGGGCGAGTGGGGGGCGACGATCTTTCATGGGGGGGGGCGTACGCCCCCCACGCCCCCCGTAGCTACGCCGTTGGTACTCGGGTTGTACGTGGCCAAGAAAAACGGCTGTTTATAAGTTTCAGAAACCATTCAGAGACAGTATAAAAGTAGATGGATATGAGATACAGCAGGAATCGACACTGCGAAGTTTATACCTCATAGTGGTCGAGCTGCTTCTACTTCCGCAGCAGCGACTGCTTGAGTTCCATTACAGGTCATCATAGCAACGGCAGGCTGGTCTGGGGCACAAACGTTTGCCCGATTCTACAATAAACCTGTAGTAAAAGATCCTTCCTACAGCGCTGCACTTTTGCATAGGAAGTAAATTTCGACGAATAGCTTGGCAAAACCGGTTATTGTAATATCATATTGATAAGCTGTAACTTGAATGAGTGATTGCCATAACTTGTGTTCATCTCTTGAGAATGGTATTTTCCCTTTCAAGTCAAACTTGTCTTGCTCTAAATATCTCACGTGGTCTCTGTAGTGACGTCACGATGGTGAGGTAGAATCCTAAAATTAAACGAGTCTAGAATTAGGCGAAGTTTGATTGGGATTCTACCGACCTATCGTGACGAACGAAAGAGATTACGTGCCCCCATCCTGCTCCCCCCCCCCCGAATGACCGTAAATTTGACTTGTGCTCTAAAATCAGACGTACTGCTGGCTGGTGAGCGCTATCTCACGTAATCTCATTCGTTCGTCACAATAGGTCGGTAGAATCCCAATTTAACTTCGCCTATTGTAGACTCGTTAAATTTTAGGATTATACCTCGGTCGTTTATTTTATGCAGGTTTTGCGTAGCGATGACTATACGGCTCATTTGCGCTACTCCCCATCTAAAATCGACCAAGAGATATACACTCCGGGTGGATTGGAAGGGGATTTGGTTCTGGAATATGATGTGCTGCATTCTCTCGATGGAAGCTACACTGAGGTATGGAAAAACCCAGTATTTGCTTTAACTTAACTAAAATATCTCAGTGCCAGAAGGCACTAAAGGCTAGGACATCAGCCTTCCACTAGGGTCGGTCTGAAGCTGCATGGTGCACCGCATTCCAGGAGCTCCAGCCAGCACTGTTTCGTTCAACCTCCACCATACGTCGCCATGTTGTTTTGGGGCGACCTCTTTTCCTTCTTTCTTCCTGCGTCCACCCTAAGGCCACAGTGTAGTCGTGAGATGGGTCCTTCTCATTACATGGCCGATCAAGTTCCATCTTCTTCTTCTCACGTTGTCACTGATCTTGACCGCCTCCGCCATCTGGAGAACTGTTTTATTTGGGGTATGCTGCTGCCATCGGATGTTGAAGATTCTTCTGAGGCATTTGTTTTGAAAATGTCAAGTTTTTCTTCTTCTCTTTTGGTCAATAGTATTCGCTTTACAAATGGCAATTTATGTGAATAATAGAAACTTAAATGTGTTATAGAAACCTAAACTTGATATGAACACTTACCTTTTTATTATTGAAATAGGTAAATGAGCGGAAGAAAATTTGAATTAAACCGAAGTCTCCATTTGATCGTGAAAAATAAATAACGGTTGATTAAAAATGAGGAACGGTACATTTAAACATATTATTCCAATTTTTGCTTCCGCGGGATCATTACAAATAACTTGTGTTCATCTTTCGTTTAATTTTGACCGCAGGGCATACACTGTACATCTAATTATATCACCCCCATTGATAATGTGAGCAAAAAGGTTGGCAGGATACTTAAATAAGCCCAAGGTATTTTCCAATTCATCAACAAAATCGTTAATTAAACTCACAGGATTGTTTTCCTAGCATGTGGTGTAAAGCATGCTTGTCAAGGCCCTAAGATCGCAAAATTAGTTTTGTCCATGGTGATGAAAAAGAAAACAATGTTGTTTTTCTTTCATTTATTGTCAAGGTACAAGATGGATACTTTGTGCATTTCATGTCTCCTTCAAGCTACGAGCGCGGTCTCAAGCACATTGTTTTTGTCATCGATATCAGCAGCTCCATGGTAGGGACAAAGTTACGACAGGTCAAAAAGGCGCTCAACATTATTCTGGATGACCTTAGACCGAAGGATCGATTCAATATTCTCGTCTTCTCTGACAATATTCAATATTGGCGGAGAAATGCTTTATTACAAGCAACAAGGAGGAATATTGAAGCCGCCAAGTTATTTGTACACGGGCTGGTTGTACAGGGAGGCAAGTGACCAACTTTTCGTTATATTTATTTTGCCCTACTTTAGTCTGATTTGCGTAGAAGCGTAGAGCTGCCAAGCGTGAAAAAAAACATGGCTGGATTCTCTCGTACATGGGTAATTTCAGACTAAAGCACTTTTTGACCCAAGGTCTTCAGATTGGGATAACAATTCCTGTGCAGACACGCCCTATTGAGTCACAAGCACATAGCGATTTGCATCAGAATCTGGTTTTCCTTTCCGGCATGGCAAAGGTAAAACTTTAATAAGTTTTTTACTTTCCGTAAAAAACCCAATAAACCTTTCATCTTTCATCAAAAGTATGCAAATTCGATATCAGCGCGAGATATTGATGACTCCACGTGTTCTTGTTTTGGAGAGAAGCAATCGACCTTATTTGATCTAATGTCGTTGAAAGGAAGTTCACATCTGCTAAATATCAAGTTACTGGGTCGGATGACATATCGCACATTGAACAAAATATTATAGGCCCTGGAATGTTCTCACATTTTCATGCAATGAACAGCAAGACAAGGGAACCTATCGTCGGCTGATTTAATATCGAATTTTAACTATTTAAATATTGACTTGCGATCTGAGTAAGAAAGCTCTCAAATTCCTATCCTATCCCGAATATAACAACCAGATTCTATTTCCTCCCTAATATTACCCTTCATAGGGCTAACCACCCAGGCAAGACCCGTCATTTCCGGCAATGGTTCACCCACGGAACACACATTTCTATTCATTAACTGGTTTTCCGATTCCCCATATGAAATGCGTTTAACTGGGTTTTTCGTCTTAACGGAAAAGGAATATTTAGCTTTTCGCTGCGAAGCGGAAAAGCTATTGTTGTTGTTGGCTTTTTCGAACAATTCGAAAAAGCCTTTCTTTTTGTTCTGATTTTTGGCTTTTTCGCAACTTGTTGGCTTTTTCGCAAGTTGCGAAAAAGCCTTTGTTGTTGTTGTCATTTTTGGCTTGTTCGCAACTTGCGAAAAAGCCTTTCTTGTTGTTCTGATTGTTTTTCTTTCTTCTTCTTCTTCTTCTTTGCTTTTCCGCCGCTACTGCGTAGCGGAAAAGACTTTCCGTTTGTTCTGATTTTTTTTTCAAGTTTCTTCTTTTATATCTTTTTCATCTTCTTCTTCGTCTTCTTCCTCCTCGATTCTTCTAACCTCGGAATCTAGAGAACTACAGAAGATTCTTCAGTCAAACTTGACACACACAAAGTACATGACCCACCCTTGTGCCACAAATTGGTTTAAAGTGAGCTGTTTAAAAGACGGTCACGCGACCGCTGTTTGAACTTTGAACTTTAAAACAAAAATCATAACAAATCAATGGTTGGCTCCCTTGTATTGCTGTTTGCAGCATTTGAGAGGTGTTTCCAGGCACTACAGACTGATGACCTTTGTGATGTCATCTGATCTCGTCTTCCGGTCGAAACAGGAATTGACCTTGTAAAGGCTCGTATTCAAATTTGAAGACGGGTATGAACTTTGTGTTAACATTGTTAGGTCAAGGTTGAGTCACTTTCTATAATTCATTAACATAATTATGACGTCATCAAGTACTCGAGCGCCCTCTAGCGGCAAAAGAAAATGTATATTTATTCGATGCCTGTGTCGAAGTTTGAGGAAATCGTTTAAAATTCGGCAGGAAGACTGCCACACACTCGGACAATGCACATGGCAAGTTTAAAGACGTGACATAAACATAACGGAAATTAGGGATAAAGATCTGGGGGACGAGGGGAGACGACACGATGTCTTGATTAGGTTCGAGAGAGGGGGGAGAGAGAGAGGGAGAGAGAGGGGGGAGAGAGAGGGGGACAGAGGGGGAGAGAGAGGGGGAGAGAGAGGGGAGAGAGGGTGAGAGAGAGGGGGATAGAGAGGGGGAGAGAGAGGGGGAGAGAGAGGGGGAGAGAGAGGGGGAGAGAGAGGGGGAGAGAGAGGGGGAGAGAGAGGGGGAGAGAGAGGGGGAGAGAGAGGGGGAGAGAGAGGGGGAGAGAGAGGGGGAGAGAGAGGGGGAGAGAGAGGGGAAAGAGAGGGGGAGGGAGGGTGAGAGAGAGGGGAGAGAGAGGGGAGAGAGAGGTGGAGAGAGAGGGGAGAGAGAGGGGAGAGAGAGGGGGAGAGAGAGGGGGAGAGAGAGGGGGATAGAGAGGGGGAGAGAGAGGGGGAGAGAGAGGGGGAGAGAGAGGGGGAGAGAGAGGGGAAAGAGGGGGAGAGAGAGGGGGAGAGAGGGTGAGAGAGAGGGAGAGAGACGGGAGAGAGAGGGGGAGAGAGAGGAGAGAGAGAGGGGGAGAGAGAGGGACAGAGAGAGAGGGGGAGAGAGGGGAGACAGAGAGGGGGAGAGAAAGGGGAGAGAGAGAGGGGGGATCGAGAGAGGGGAGAGAGGGGGAGAGAAAGGGGAGAGACAGGGGAGAGAAAGGGGAGAGAAAGAGGGGAGAGAAAGGGGAGAGAGGGGCTTTAGATATGGGTTGAGGTTGAGGGGAGTGCATGCAGTGGGAGAGGGGTGGGTTAGAACATTCCGGTTATAACAAGGGGTAGGGAGTTGGGGACGAGGGGAGACGACACGATGTCTTGATTAGGCTCGGGCAATAGGTGCGAGAGGGGGCGAGAGGGGAGAGGGGGAGAGAGTGGGAGAGAGGGGGAGAGAGAGGGGGAGGTGGAGAGAGGGGGGAGAGGGGAGAGAGAGAGAGGTATAGAGAGGGGAGAGAGGGGAGAGAGGGGAGAGAGGGGAGAGAGGGGAGAGAGGGGGAAAGAGGGGGAGAGAGGGGGCGAGAGGGGGAGAGAAGGGAGAGAGGGGGAGAGAGGGGGAGAGAGGGGAGAGAAGGGGAGAGGGGGGGGGGAGAGAGGGGGCGAGAGGGGGAGAGAGTGGGAGAGAGTAGGAGAGAGGGGGAGTGAAACGGGGAGAAAGGGGAGAGAAAGGGGAGAGAAAGGGGAGAGAGGGGCTTTAGATATGGGGTGGGGGGGGGTGGGGGCGACACCGAGATGGTGAAGAGGGGAGGGTTAGAACAAAGGGTAGGGAGTAGGAGAAGGAGGGGAGATAGAGTCCTGATAAGGTTGTGGCAGGGGAATGTGCAGTCGCCAGTCAGTTCACAGTAATGGCACTGCAATGACGATCAACCTGGAAGGGTAGTTCTTCTGGTTTTCCGATTTCGTTGATAGTCGGTCGTTCCCCAGAAGAAAAAAAGAAAGAAAAGCTCTACGATCTGTGACAACAGACGTAGATTTCTCGTTGGCTTTTCCGCTGCTAAAGCGTAGAGGAAAAGGTATTCCGTTTGTTCTGATTTTTTTTATTCCAGTTTCTTCTTTTTCATCTTCTTCTTCTACTTCTTCTTCTTCTTCTTGTTCTTCTTCCTCCTCGATTCTTCTAACCTCGGAATCTCGAGAACTACAGCAGATTCTTAAGCCAAACTTGACACACACAAAGTACATGACCCACCCTTGTGCCTCAAATTGGTTTAAAGTGAGTTGTTCGAAAGACGGTCACGTGACCGCTGTTTGAACTTTGAACTTTAAAACCTTCAACAATTCATAACAAATCAACGGTTGGCTCCCTTGTCTTGTTGTTTGTGGCATGTGAGTAGTGTTTCCAGCCGCTACAGATCGATGACCTTTGTGATGTTATCTGACCTCGTCTTCCGGTTGAAACAGGAAGTGACGTTGTAAGGGCTCTCATTCAAATTTGAAGACAGATATGAACTTTGTGTTAACGTTGTTAGGTCAAGGTTGAGTCACTTTCTGTAATTCATTAACATATAATGTCATCAAGTACTCGAGCGCCCTCTAGCGGCAGGTTGGAAATGTCCAAAAATGTAATTCAACACGATCCCTGTAGCGAAGTTTGAGGAAATCGTTTCAAATTCGGCAGGGAGACAGCCACACACTCAGAGAATGCACATGACAAGTTTTAATGACGTGACATAAACATAACGGAAACTAGAAATGGAAGTCTTTTTTTTCAACAAAATCATAGAAATTCGTAAAAAAAACCTACTTTTTAATTGTTTCACCACAAGAAAGAGTAATTTTTTTCCTTTCCGATGATACCCTACATATGCTGCCAGTAGTTTTAAAACGCCTGTGGTGATGAAAAATATGATTACCTCCATCTATCTCCAGATGTCTTTTTTTAGATAATCTAATGTGTGTGAAGGTGTGTGCGTTGTCTCAAGGTCGAGAAGGGGGGTCACTGCTTGGACTGTACCATTGCCTCAGACTGGGTCGGTGAGGGGTGTTCAGTAGATGCCCTTCTACTGTACAAGCTGTATACAGCAGGTGCGCACAGTGTTTTATAGGCTGCCGGAGCCTAGAGAGGGGCGGAGGGAGGGCGAGGAGAGCGTGGAGTTTGGGGGAGAGGGTTGAAGGGGATGGAGTAAGAAAGGGCAGGAGTGATGTAGAGAGGGGAGAGAGGTGGTCGCGGGGCGCAGGGCAATGCAAATGTTGTCGGGACGTGCTTGTGAGGTAGCAGCCATGGATATGCCTAGAGAAGGGGCAGAGAGAGAGGGAGAGTAAGCCGAGAGGGAGAGAGGGAGAGGGTGAAGAGAAAAGGGGGATTGAGATGGAGAGGGTGAGGGAGGGAGGGAGGGAGAGGGTTCGAGAGAGGGGGAGTGAGAGGGGAGAGAGAAAGGGCCGGGAGAGAGGGGAGATAGGGAAAGAGAGAGGGGGTAGACAGAGAGGGGTAGACAGAGAGGGGAGACAGAGGAGTGGGGTCCGTTCTTATTTATTCAAACATGTGTCCTGTACGAATTGGTTTGGTGGCCTTGGTCAGTTGCTCTAACCTCCATGCACTAATGATGGAGGAAGAAGGGCCCAAAGGGGGTTGAGGTTGAGGGGTGCATGCAGTGGGAGAAGAGCCATGGGTTAGAACATTCCGGTTAGAACAAGGTGTGTGGAGTGGGGGATGAGGGGAGACGACAAGATGTCTTGATTAGGCTCGGGCAATAGGTGCGAGAGGGGGCGAGAGGGGAGAGGGGGAGAGTGGGAGAGAAGGGGGAGAGGGGAGAGATGGGACGAGAGGGGAGAGATGGGACGAGAGGGGAGAGAGGGGGAGAGAGGGGAGAGAGGGGAGAGAGGGGAGAGAGGGGAGAGAGTGGGAGTGAGGGGTGAGTGAGGGGGAAGAGGGGGAGAGAGGAGAGAGAGGGGGAGAGAGGTAGAGAGAGGGGGCGACAGCGGGCGACAGGGGGAGACAGGGGAGAGAGAGGGGGAGAGAGAGGGGAGAGAGAGAGGGGAGAGAGAGGGGAGAGAAAGGGGAGAGAGGGGCTTTATATATTGGGGGTGGGGGCGACACCGAGATGCTGAAGAGGGGAGGGTTAGAACAAAGGGTAGGGAGTAGGAGAACGAGGGGCGATAGAGGACACGATGTTTATGCTAAGTCCTGATAAGGTTGTGGCTGGGTAATGTGCAGTCGCCAGTCAGTACACAGTAATGGCACTGCAATGACGATCAACCTGGAAGGGTAGTTCTTCTGGTTTTCCGATTTGGTCGAGAGTCGGTCGTTCCCCAGAAAGAAAAAAAAGGAAAAGCCCTAGATCTGTGACAACAGACAGATTTCTCGTCCTCTTCTTCTTCTGCCAGAGCATACTGGTCGAAACGTCGAGTTACCCTCTGGTTCTTTTCAGAACCATACCTCTTCCTTTAAGAGACCTGATACATGGTGTTCACCACAAACCTTCCTATATTGATTCTCCCACCATGCAAAGCCTTAAGTCTCATTTCTTCACTGTTAGTTGTATTCCTTGCATATTGGAGACATTCTCCGTAGATGAATGCGTTGAATACGTGAGAGGTTGGGAAGACATTCTGAGTAGGTTTGGTAGGTTTCCGTGGGTTTCTCGTCAAACCTTTGTGTAGAAACGATTACCTTTGAAATTGGTTCGGTCAAACGGGGAGGTCTCGTGGATGAGGTTGAAGTATATTGGTTCACTTTTTTGATAAGGAACGGGGTAGTTTGCCAGGGGTATAGATGGTTGTACAAGGGGTAGCGATTAGTGTGGGTAATTGGAAGGTAGTTGCCACATTGTGAGTGATATTGGTTAGTGTAGCAGAGGTGGGAACACAACTTCGAATCGCACAACCTGGACCGTTGCCAATGAAATTTTCTTAAATGGAGAAAGATTTACAATGGTTAGGTTTGTTGTGATGTTTTCCCTGTCCTCCGCTACTAACGTCAATAGACTGGCTGTACATGTATATGTACAATGTTACAATTGGAGCTATGGCGGGAGAGGTTTGCCCTGTGATATATTACGTGACTCGCAATATTGTATCTTTTGAAGAGTGGATAGTCTTGAAAAAGACTGTTGTGTCTGCACGCTGGTAACCGCCTCAGGAAAATTAGGAGGCAGGTAATTAGATAATGTTTAAAGTTGGCACATAGCCTGATTGTAACCCATACATGTACAAAGAATGTGACAAACTTAAAACTTTTTACATGCATTGCTTTAATGCCAGCCCTCCCATTCAGATGTCCTATTGGTTAAAGGTTTTGTCACTAAAGCTCTCTCATTGGCCAAAATTCTCTACTGTGATTGGCTGACACATATGCTCATTGGTCTGTGGACCCTTTTTGGCAAAACTATGTTTCTCAAACATTTTATGAAGTCAATTTAGCTAGGATGATTTCTTCAAATTCTACACATACCTGCAGATAATGAAAGCTGCTAAAATACCTTACCTTACACTCCAAGCACCACTTCCAGATAGTTATGCATGGAAGAGATACTTCATTTTTTCTTGTCCCCATTTGCCAAAAAAAATTGGATCAACTAGGGTGACAGCTTCACCGAGCCATGCTTACACAGCGTGACGATTCCACATTGTTACAAAAAGGTCCAACTATCATACACAAGAAAGTTATGCACATGTCTTCCAGGAAAAACAAGCGCAAAGACCTTCTGTGAAGTACATGTATATTTCAGCACTCTGCCTACGGCCTTGACAGCTTACAATGAATATTCATTATAAAGTTGCAACCAATGCAGCTGATTGGCTGTTTGCAAAAGAGCAGGAACCCTTGTTGACACAGAATTGCTGATGGCATTTTGTGTGATAAGCACCCACAAGCATTGCAAAGAAGCCAACCCAGCGTGTGCATAACATGTATAGTCTCGTACATGTGTGTTTCGATTGTGCTGTGATTTGTTGTTGCGTCACACATTACACAACCAATTGATGAATCTTGTCAACCCGTGACTGACTGCTTAAACACAAGAATGTTTTTTCATTTGATCAATTAATGATAAAATGTCAGGCCGTTGCCAAAATTCCGCACCAGAGAGAAAAAATCCACTCACATATTCACAGGCGAGCTAGTAAACACTTATTTTCTTGCATCCAGCGCATCACAATAATTAACAAAACAACTCCAAATCAAAATATAATATTCACCCCAACTCTTTCTAATCAGTAGATATGTTTTTGATTTTTGATTTTACCAGAGACAAATTTAGGTGAAGCAATCATACAAGCAGATTACTTGCTTGATCTTCAGTCTGGATATCTGGTGGACAGCGACAGGATTCTTTCGATGATGTATGTGTTGTCAGATGGCCAACCGACAATTGGCATTACAGGCACCGCACAACTTGTTCGCGTGGTACGGGATGCCATACATGGTGAGCACGCTCTCTTTTGTCTGGGGTTCGGCCGTAATGTCTCTTTCGATCTTCTTGTTCAACTGGGTCTGCAAAATCGCGGTTACGCTCGAAGGATCTACGAAACAGCTGATGCAAGCAAACAGCTTCAAAGCTTTTACTTTGAGGTTTCACGTCCCGTCATCTTTGACGTTGATATGACTTACGGATCTGGTGTATCCAATCCAGGCGCGTTGTCAAAGAACAGGTTTCCGTTTTACTTTGAGGGAGCTGAGTTGTCTGTTGCGGGACAATTTGTTGATAACCCAAGTTCCAACTTCCTCCAGAGTAAGGTTCGAGGCACAACTGCGACTGGACAGCAGTACCGCGGAGATACAAGACGTGATATTAGGGTGAGCCTTAAATGGATTGATTGTGTACAAAATTCATTTATGAGATAAACATTTGGAAAAGGACTTAAGCTGATATACACAAATGTTGCAAACTGCTTACTGACTAAAATAACCAAAATTCAAATCTTAAAATTGAGTGGGCCTGACGTTTCGATCCTAGCAGGACCTTTCTCAAAGGCAGAAAGAAAGGTCCTGCTAGGATCGAAACGTCAGGCCCACTCAATTTTAAGATTTGGAAAAGGAGTTAGAAAACTTAAGGAAACAGTTTAGTAGTTCTTGAGTTATGAGCTGAATCTCTATTTAAACAAAAAATCTCAGGACCGACACACTTTCAATAATTTAAAAAAGAGACAAAAGTTGCGTTTCTAAAAATCGAAATGATTTGTTTGGAAGATCTTATTAGCTAAAGGTCCCCGCTATGGATTTTATGACCGATGATGCTTATTCGATATAACCCTGAAGTACAGAAACCGTTAGCGGTACTTCTACC
The DNA here is from genome assembly GCA_949987565.1 of Luidia sarsii. Lineage (NCBI taxonomy): Eukaryota > Metazoa > Echinodermata > Asteroidea > Paxillosida > Luidiidae > Luidia > Luidia sarsii. Next base: position 19,152,191 of record OX465103.1, on the reverse strand, counting down.
AGACATGTGCACATACATTTACATGTTCTTTCATTGGTGATATAATGTGTACAGCATAAGCAATAATTATGTGTTTGTATACATACACATTCATTCCATGTAATTCTTTGATTTGGAATCTACTTCTCAAGGCCTTCCCAGTATACACGACACACTGCTGGTTTGTTTGTGCGTTTGTTGGGGTGGTATAGATGAACGTGAATTGAGGAGATTATTTTGTCTTGCCAGCTTACTGCACCTGAGCTCGATAATGACCGTGCAGTGCCGGAGGTTGTGAAGCGTATCTGGATTTTGAAGACGTTCCACGACCTGATCAATCAATTTGCATTAACAGAAGATCCGAGCACCCGTCAGACACTCGCCGACCGAATAGCAGATTTGGCAGTCAGGTAAAGAAAATAACCAATGATGGTGAGGACTACCCTCTACCCCCTTGAACAATAGGTATAAAAAGAAAAATTGTATGGATTTCATTCTAACATTAATAACGGATTTCTTTCTTTTCAAATGTGCTTGGGCACTAATAATGCACGGCCTGGTCATAGATAAAGACACTGGACCTTGGGTAATCATAGCCAAGCTGCTCTCTAAATGCAAAAGAGTGAATAATTCCCTCTCTCAAGGAGTAAAAATCGCTCCAAAAATTCAAAACTGCTAAGAAAGAGTGAAAACAACCTGTAAAAGATGTGAAAATCGCTCAGAGTGGAGTAAAATCCTACTCTTGTAGGGAGCCATAATTAGGGAGGACCACTCGAAAAAGAGTTGTCCTCCATATGGCTCCTCTATAGAGTGGTGTTTGACTAAATTCGTAGCGGTTTCCACACCTTTTACAGTGGTTTTCACTCTTTTTGAGCGGTTTTGGCTTTTCTTGAAGAAATTTCTCTTTTTTGTGCTAGTGGAATATTCACTTCTTTGCATTTAGAGAGTGCTGTAGCGTGGGTTAGAAAGTGACTGATATTGGATTTACAGGAAAGGAGTTATGAACTCCGCAGATATGCAACAATTATGACATCCCCGACTCAGCAATGAAAGTTTACTATTTGTGAGATCCGTTCCAAGGGCAGAAGAGTTCGGCTAATAAAGGACTGGTATAGCGGTATATATGGTAAACCAGAGGCGTCGTTTCACATCCCTGTCCCGTCAATATGTCTTTGTTTCACGAGTTACATGAGTTCAAGAGATTATAATTCGTTTTTATTCAGATACAACTTTGTGACACCACTCACTCCCATGTATATGCGGAATCAGAATCAAGGAGGGGGTAATGTGCCACCGCCGTCTCTCATCCACACGGGCACTACTATGGATATACTAAGGGGCCTTTTGGAAGATTTACCAGGTGTGTACGATGAAGACTTTAATAATAGGAAAAGGTAATGGAAGAAGTGCAGTGGTGCTGCTGCTTGCACACACCTTAGGGTGCGATCGGGTAAACTAACTACTAACAAAGTCTGTCATGACTCTTTACGCTTCCTGTTTTTTTTATTTCAGTGAAACCCTTGTTAAATGAAGATGTCCTGAATGTCGCTTTCGAAACTTCTGTGAGTTTTACGCTTTCATATTTTATATTCTTAGTTTAGAATTAAGCATATACCAATCCATATTTCATATACTTTTCTGAGTCTGAAATTTCGTGTATTTATACATATATATTCCGTACAATATCAACGTGTCATAAGGAACTTTTGCGCGCGCAGTAAAATAGGCACTATAACCCTTTTATGGGGCCATTAAATTAACTCTCTGGTTGTTTTAGTAGTAAAGACTGTTTTCTAGTTTTCTAGTGCTGTAGAAAATTGTATCCAATTCCGATTTCCAGCTTTGAAAAATCGTGAGTAGCTACCTTGAGGGCATAAGTTGTCCTCGAACAAAAGAGTTGCCTTTACCCAATGATCCTACGTTCGAAAAAATATATTTCAACAACTAATTAGTGATATACAAAAAGGTTGCAAACTGCTTACTGACTAAAATTACCAAAATGCAAATCTAAAAATTTAGTGGGCCTGACATTTCGATCCTAGCAGGACCTTTCTCAAAGGCAGAGAAAGCTCCTGCCTCTGAGAAAGGTCCTGCTAGGATCGAAACGTCAGGCCCACTAAATTTGTAGAATTAGACCGATAGAAAAACATATTTTGATCGCTCGAAAGCCGAAACTACTCGCGACGACCTCTATGGCTCGAAAGCAGAAAACCTCATGCCTCTGAATATCACAAAATTTTGAAATTAAACGAATGATTGAAGTTTAATTTGAATTCTACCGAGCGAGTAACCGACACTGAGGACTTACAATGAGATTACACTTTCCACTGGAATAAGTTAGTCACGGTTGAGAGATTCTGAAAAAAGGTCTCTCCCTATAAAGCCCGTCCACGCCCAGCACGCCTCAATACATTTTTATGAAATTTTCCGGCGCACATAAGGGGTGGGAAAAAGCAAAGCTAAACAACTTTCGGGCGGGAACGTAAGTCCTTAATATTGGTTACTCGCTCGGTAGAATTCAAATTAAACTTCACTCATTCGTTTAATTCTAAAATTCTACCTCACTTTCACCTCCACCTCGGACTTACCATGAGAAATTGAGAGCCATGTGCGACGGGCCATTCAGAACACAAGACAAAACATAACTTGTGCTTCAATATCCCTCGGGGTTCTTTATTAATCCCATTTAGGATTTCTTTCCACTACCAAGAACAGCGCCAGCAAAATTCTGGCTGGCTGAAACAATAGTCTTAAGTTAAACAGTCCAGAGCGGTTGTTAGAGGTGCTCGAACTGGATTTACTTTTCCCTGAGCACAGAAACAGGTCCACTTTTGGATCGCTGATCTGTAGGATTTTTTGGTTGCTGGTCGCCAAGAAGCGATGATAATGTCGGCAGCGTTCTTCGAAACTCCCTGATGTTGCAGATTTTTCCCGATAAATGGCACGCCATCAGTCGTAGGCGATCTGGGTCCGGATGGAGTCTGTCTGTCAATTTCAGGCAAGATAATTGGTTTGTTCATGAGCAACTTCAACATTTTGTGTTTCCCACTTAAATGTTCGCTAATACTTTGCCTATAAGACAAAATGGAGGAAAAGCGTAAACCTTACCTCCGGTTTCCATGATACATATGGCCGGATTTGACAGTTCAATCTTGACGCAAACATGTCAATGTCAGGCTCCATGAATCTCGCCACAATTTTGCGGAAAATGTTGGGGTGCAACTTCCATTCCGTATCTTCATGAAAATTCCGTGAGGCAAAATCTGCAACCACATTTTTGGTGCCTGGTAAATGAGAAACGGATAACCACATGTCACGGGTTATACACCACAGCCAGATTTGTCTTGCCTTTTCGTTCAACTGCACAGATCCTGTGCCGCCAAAAAACTTTACGTAAGAGGCAGTTGTTGTGTTGTCCGTTTTTAAGTGGACATGAATTCCCCTGCGTTTGTCGAAGAGGGACTGCAAGGCGAAAAAAGCTGCTTGCATCTCCAGGTAATTGATGTGGTGAATGCCCTCTGTGGTTTTCCATCGTCCGCCTAAAACCTGATCATTACCGGTACATAGGGCACCCAGCCAACTTTGGACGCGTCAGACTGGACAATATAATCGGGTTGATTCCTATGAATAGGGGCATGTGCGTGCTGCAAGTTAGCACGCCACCAGCTTAGATCGGTTTTTCTTCGATCTGATAGAGACATTTTCTCCTAAAAATTACCAGCGTTGAGAGCAAGGACCGCATTTTTGTCTTTTTCAAACGATCTTCTGAACAAAGCGCCATATGGTACGGCTATCTCGCAAGAAACTAAGAGCCCGATCACTCTAGCAACCTCCCGGATTTGGGGATTTGGAGTGGTAATTAATTTATCGATGGCCAGTTCGATTGTCCTCACTTTGGGTTCAGGCACTTCGTTTTGACAGAGTCAAGAAAAAATCCAAGGAACATGATGGACTGGATGGGTTACAATATAGACTTTTGAGTATTGATAATGAATCCTAACTCTTGAGTGAGAGTTACTCGTGCTCGTACATTAGTTTGGCACTCTTCGGCTGTAGAGCCAATCAGCAAAGAGTCGTCGATATACTCGCATGACTCATGACCAATTCGTCTAGGGATGCAATTAAGGATTTCATCACCTTTGTGAAAACTCTATAGGGGCACACGCCAGGCCAAAAGGCAAACAGGTGAATTCAAACAGCTCGTTTTTCCATTTAAATCGTAAGTACTTGCAGTGTTCCTTTGCGATGGGTATCGTAAAGTATGCATCTTTAAGGTCGATAGACGCCATGAAGCACTTTGGCCGGGTCAGTTGCAAAGCAAACTTAATTGTTTCCATTTTAAAATGGAAATATTCAACCGATTAGTTCAGACTACGAAGATTAAATATATCGGGCGGAAAGATCCATCCTTTTTAGGACGAATAAAAATATTAGAAATAAATTCATCAGTAAGATGATGGGCCCGTATGATGGCTCCTTTTTGAAGGAGTTTATTTATTTCACCAGAGACGATTTCAGTCTCTTTATGAGAAAATAAAATGCTCTTTGGTGGGGACAACTGAACTGGTCGTATGGCGAATTATATGTGATAGTGCTCTATCTTGTCCAAGACCTATTTGTCTGACGTTATTGTTTGCCATTTGGCTACAAATTTGGCTAATCTGCCTGCAATACTGAACTGTCTGTTAGTACTCAACAAAGCATTGTTAGGCAGTTCTATTGGGTTGTGCGGTCCGCTGTTGTCCGTGGCTTGGTGTTCCACCGAAACCCCCCGGGGTGTCTTTTGGAGCGCGGGAAGTTTAAAAAAACTGCCACGTCTGTGGTCGGATCCTGGCTGTCCTCTTTGCATTGACCCTTTGTATTTGTAACTGAGTCCCCGCAGACTGCAAAAACTGACCCTTTGTCCAATTTTGTTGGTTTGCTGTATGTCCTTACATTATTGGGGCAAGTTATCTCCGAACAGGAACCCTATTACGGGTACGTGGGGTGAACACAGTCCGGTGAACTGTTGATTTAGGTCAGGTTTGATAAATTCGCGCCTTCTCATGTTTAGTTCGTGATTCGCATGCCCAATCACAGCTATTGCATCAAGCAATTGGGTGATTTCACCCTTGAAATCTGGTTGCCCTGTCGCGTCCGACGGACGACTCATGAAGGAGTTTATGGCCCCAACTATAGCCACAACGCCTTCCAAAAGTGCCTGTTGTACCTTCTGAAGTTTGATGTCTTGATACCTTGTCTTTGGTCTAAGCGAACTCCAGACCTCTGGGTTTACCCGAGTGCACTCCAAATTATTGACGTTTGTCGGTCTCTGAAGGGACTTCAGTTTCTCTGCCACCTTGTCCTCCGGTAGTTTGTGGCGGACTATTTTGTCGATCACCTGGGCCAACTTGTCATTTACGGCAGCCACAGTTGGGTCATTCTCTGAATACAGTTGTTCAAAATTATCCAACAACTAATCGTCTTGGCCCGAGGACTGTTCCAGGGTCTCTCGAAGAAGGTCGTCCGCCGTCTGTTTGATGCTTTCAATGTCGGAGTCCCCTTCAAGCTCCACACGAGCACGTTTAGATGCAGGTTGACTCAGCATGGCTGTCTGCATCGTTTCGATGGCATCTGCCATTAGGCTTAGTTTTTCTGACACATCGGCAAATTCTTGCCTAGAAAGTGTGTCGGGCTGGGCCGACAACATTTTCGATTTTCGGGTTTTCGCCCTCGTTTTGCTTGAGGATTTCATGACCTCTGGATTGCCATCGTCATGATTATCCCCAGTATCTTGTAGGGTGTGTAACAATTCGTTGTCCACCGTATCAGACGGACCAGCCATCAGCTCCAGAAGATCAGCTTCCATGTAGCTGTCCATTAGTATATATTATTGACGTTACTCGGGCCGAACTCGGCTCGAGACGTTGTGACCACGGGTTTTTGCAATGTTAGAAATTCTCTTTTGCCATTCAGCCTATATCCTTGGCAGCACGAACCGCCTGGTCGTGTTGGAGGCCGATGGCGTTGAGGTCGTCTGTGATCTGTGATATGTAGGTGCAGCGCAGGCTTCCACCCTGCCGAAAGGGTTCTGATGGTTGATTCAATGGGTTCAGGAAGACAGCGAGAGGCACCTCTGGTCTCCGCAGTGCATGGCCAACTAGGTGGAGGCGTTTTTTCAGCAGGGCTGTTGTGGCAGGAACTATATGCCTGTACGAACGTACAAGTCGGTGAATTGTTATTCGTGCAGGAAAGTGTACACCAAGGTAGTAGCGCGATGGGAAGCGTCAAGTTTCTTGGCCAAGGTGTCGGGAATCGCTAGAGCATCACAACTGTAGAGAAGCACTGCCTCGATTGTGGATTTAAACACTGCTGCATTTTGGCCTTATCGCTGGCTGTTCCGTTCCACAAAGGTGTGAGTTTTCGGGCTGCGACCCATGCCAGCTGCCGCCGTCGCTGAATGGCACTTCTACTCTCTGCCACGTTGCATCCCAGGTAGCAAAAGTCATCGCAGGCTGCGAGAGGGACGCCAGCTGTTGTACAGATGGTAGTATGTACATGACTTTTGTCTTGCTGGCATTCAGGCGCAGTCCTACTTTGGCTGATGCTTCCTAGAAGTGATGAAGTTGGCGTTGGGCAGCGTCTGGATCGTCAGAAATCAGCGCTGCGTCGTCGGCGTACGCAAGTGCGGGGATTTTTACGGCTGTCCGTCGCGCCGACAAACGTCTCCTCCATTAGTAGGCCATGTGTAGAAGTGACTCTTACTCCAGCACAGAAAAATGTATTGAGGCGTGCAGGGCGTGGACGGGCTTTATAGGGGAGAAACTTCTTTCAGAATCTCTCAACCGTGACTAACTTATTCCAGTGGAAAGTGTAATTAAATCTCATTGTAAGTCCGAGGTGGAGGTGAAAGTGAGGTAGAATCAATGTGCACAAGAACGGTTTGAAACAATTATGGCGCGTGGCTACTCTTCGCCTCCAGCGGATTAACCGCTGAGCAGGAAAATTGTGTTTACTTGACACGTGGAGCGCGACTAAACCATGGCTGGGCCTACATGTACAGTACATGTACAGGGGTAATTTTCGCTGGTGTATATTCGACGCATTCGAGTCGAATTGTTCGCCGGTACGAGCAGAGATCAGTCAGTTGGGATTTCTTTTGGAGTGGTGGAAAGTGACTGGCTGTTGTTGTAGTTATAGTTTGACACAGACATGTAAGATGTCTTGTTAATTGCAAATATCTAGCTGCTGTTAGTAATGTTCAGCTCCACTGAGTGATCTGAGTAACGCATGGCTAATCTCTTTTCAAGAGCGAATTTGCACTGCCACAGCGAAAAACCCATTGCTGCAGTGTAAAAATTATACATGCTGGACGTGCATTGTCACGGAAGCGTAGAGCTGCCAAGCATGAAAAAAAGGGAATTCGGTTGAGCAATCCCGATCGTACGTATGATACGAGATAATCTCTCATATTTGGTGACGGTACCGGTACTGGAAATTGTACCTTAAATTCTATTCTCTTAGAATCCTTTCAAAATGTGTACATTTAGTCAAATGTGGTTTTGGCTAATGATCCCTATAGGAATTCACATCTCTCCACATCCGTAGCCAAATATTGCAACACGAAGACCCCGTATCTTCCGAAATCAGAAAATCTGCACAGCGTGCAGGACACTAAATCAGCTCCTTTAAAATAGGCCATATAGTGCCAAATTACGTGACTCCAAGTATTTTGTTTATAAGTGGTCCGTTTCACCAAACCTACCGTTACGACCAATCTCAAGTCAATGAGCGATGCACAGAAACCATACCACCTATCACAACGTACGATGGGTTATCCGTCGTAAGTTGAGTTACGATGCATCGTAAGGCTTTGTGAAACCCGGCCCTTTTAACCTGTAAGGTTTGCACTGGTTATTTAATGCATTGTTCGTTTCGTCTAAATTGTATATTTTTGTCACTATGGAATTCGATTTCTGCCATGAATCTTTTTCCACAGTGCTATTTTGCACTTGTTAAAAAAAACCTACAATTACCTATGAGCCACTCACGTACGATTTTCATAAAGAGAGAAATTCATAGAATTTATGGAACAAACATACTTGTAATTTTTCAAATAAATATTTATTTAACAATAAAGAAATTACAAAGTGATATACAAAAATGTTGCAAACTGCTTACTGACTAAAATTACCAAAATACAAATCTAAAAATGTTAGTGGGCCTGACGTTTCGATCCTAGCAGGACCATTCTCAAAGGCTCTCTGCCTTTGAGAAAGGTCCTGCTAGGATCGAAACGTCAGGCCCACTAAATTTTTAAATAAAGAAATTAAACTGATTTCTGCAGTCTCCCCCGCGCAGACCGCCCAACGCCGCGCTGCCCCTCTATGTGCTTGTTGCAGCACAAAATATGGCCCGGTATACAATGTACATGTACATACGGAAGCCGGATAGTGCCAGGGGATAAAAGGTAAACTATATTTTTCACGAGCGCGTGAATATTTTTTATGTACAATTTATCTGGCGGCCGCCACATAATTATCTGGCGGCCGCGACATAATTATCTGGCGGCCGCCACATAATTATCTGGCGGCCGCCACTTATTATCTGGCGGCCGCCACATAATTATCTGGCGGCCGCCACTTATTATCTGGCGGCCGCCACATAATTATCTGGCGGCCGCCACTTATTATCTGGCGGCCGCCACATAATTATCTGGCGGCCGCCACTTATTATCTGGCGGCCGCCACATAATTATCTGGCGGCCGCCACTTATTACTTGTTATTCGTTGCTTGGAAATGTAGCATGCTTCATGAATGTCAACGCTCACAACCAGAACCAGTTAAATCAAGATGTAAGCCTCCACTGCCGGTTTTTATCTTTGCAATTACTGAATGTATCCAACCAAGGTTTTTTTAATGATTTACACGTATAAACCTGAACACACAACAAATACAGTAATGACAAAACGTTGGATTGCGTTTGTGGGTTACGAAACCTGTCATTTATTTACAATCGTTAAATCGCTAATGATTGTTCGTCCCACATACCTCTAGTCTATTGCTCATCACAGAACTCTTTGTATTGTACATGTAGTAATGTCAGTATTTTGATTTGCTTCTCAGATCAGCAATGGATCAAGACATTATATCAATGTATTTCTACTTGGGGTTCAGTTACAAAGAAATTTTGTGCGCCCTTGCTATGAACCATCGAATCTTTCTTAGTCTGAGGACTTTGAAAAGACGCTTGTGTGGCCAACGTTTGTTTCGTCGCAAACATCTTACAGACGTTTTAGATGTTGCTTCCTTCATCTTGGAACAGATTAGGGAAAGTGGCAGCATGCATGGATACAGATGGATGCATTTGAAATGTCTGCAAGCGGGCAAGGTCGTCCAGAGAGACACGGTTTATGCCATGATGCAGATTATAGATCCAGAAGGTTTGGAACTCAGGAGGAGAGGCAGGCTTAGAAGACGAGAATACTTTGCAAGAGGACCTAACTATTTATGGCACTTGGATTCCTATGACAAATTAAAGTCATATGGGTTACGCATCAACGGTTGTATGGATGGTTTTTCGCGTCAGTTGGTTTGGTTAAACGTATATCGCACCAGCAGTGACCCTAGAGTAATCGCTGGGTATTACATGGAGGCAGTGGGCGATTTGAAGGGGTGTCCACATATGGTCAGAGGAGACATGGGAACTGAGAACGGGCGTGTGGCTGCAATGCAAAATTTCTTGTCAGAGCGAAAAAGCTTTCTGTATGGGAAAAGTACTCATAACCAACGGATAGAGGCTTTCTGGTGCATGCTGCGTAAAGAATGTACACAATTCTGGATGGAAATCCTGAAGACAGTAAAGGATGATGGCGAATTCACAGGAGACCCCCTCGACGAAGGACTAATGCAGTTTTGTTTTATGAGGTTGGTCCAGGTGAGTTTTAGCTTCCATTTTTGAAAATCACATTCTTTAGTTAGAGCCCCGGACTCATAGGAGATAATGGAAACCATAATTAGTTTCTTTTTGGTCACGTCACACCTGCAGCTTATGTATCCCACGATGACCTTGTGTTAATACCCAACAGATATAGGCTTACAAATACCGGTACAGATACAGAATTATGTCTTTAACATTCCTGTTATTTCTTCTTTTCCAGAATGATTTGGATATGGTAATGTCTATATGGAACTGCCACCGCATACGAAAATCCAAGAACCAGAACGTTCCCAATGGAAGACCCTTCGTCCTCTTCACCATGTCAGAATTGTTTGGCCATCGTGACTACTTGAAGCCAGTTGATCAGTGCCAAATAGATGTATGTCGCACCGAGTGTACCTTCAGGGATGGTTTTCCATGCGAGGAGGAGTTATTTGAACTTTTCATTCTGTACATGATTGAACATAGATGGGACCCTCCCACCAATGCAGATGAGGCACTCTTGCTGTACCACAGGCTTCGCTCCATGATTCACGATGACCTGTAGCAGATATAGGCCTAGTGCATGTATTCTGACATTAAGACATTCAGCTGAAAAGTACTGGCATTGGCAAACATGAAATTTTCATAGAATTATCAAACTTCTCTCCAATAATGTCTCGGGCGTATCTCGCACTTGATTACAGGAGGCTATCATGTAACCTTAAAAACTGTTAGCCGAAACATTAATGCTGTGTTGGATCATAATTATATAAATAGAATTATTCTTTACAAACTGGCAAAATATTCACTGTTTTTAAAAACTACATTTTGAAAATATCGCGTGTAACGCTGTGAGTTTCAAAAAGGAAGTTAATAGGATTACACTCACACTTTCGGGTAAAATCTGGGCCCAATGTCATAGAGCTGCTTAGCAGGAAATACTGCTTAGCAAATTTTCATGCTTAGCCAAAATCGGCAGGGAACCAGTCAAGGGCAATACACATTGCATGATAAATGGACTGGTAACCCAATTCTGCTAAGCATTATTATCTACGCTAAGCAGATTTGTGTGCTTAGCAGCTCTATGAAATTAAGCCCTGGAAGGTGGGTTATACGTGAGTAAGTTTAAGCTCATATTGCAATTTTGATTAAGATAATTATTGAATGCAAATAACTTTGTAAGTTCGTAAACCCTTTTCTGTACGACACACGCGCTCATGGATTTTACGAACTGACAAAGTATAAAATGCATTTAATAATTGTTTGTCTCAATTAAGATTACAGTATCAATTACAATTAAAATTGCGTGTACTTTACAGCAAGCTCTGTGCAACTCACATGCCAAATTTTACCCGAAGTGAGTGTTACCCTATTAACCGTTACAAAACTCATGCATCGTTACATGCGATTGTTTCGAAATTTAGCTTTCAAAAACTGTTTATTTTGCCAGTTCGATGATCATGTTGGTAGTATGCCACTATCTGGGGTGCCGCGCGCCTTGACTACGCACTTCATGCGGTAACTGTTCCGGGCAAGAATTTTTACGTCGACGAGATAGCCCCTTTAAGCGAGAAAAACAATGTTCTGCCACCTCGGTTTCGACATTTTGATAGCAGTTTTTTATTCATATTTACACAGTTAGCTGGGGGAATGTTTTGAACGAGTTCATGATTATAACATATACATTTAAGAATGCTTATTAAACACAGATAAATGACGGAAAGAAAAGTACAAGCCTATACTTATCATGTTTGCACAACGCGATAGTTAAAAAGTGTGAAGCACGTAATGTTGTTTATAAGTTCAGTGATGCTTGAGTTGCCCATTCCTAAGCGCAAAATGGTTTTGAGCGCACGAAATAAATGTATTTTAAGCGCAATAATAAACTAACATTATTTCGTCGTGTCAGAAATTTGTAGTCAAAGGACCCTTTAGGTACTAGGCCTACATTGTTTAGTTTGCTAACACGTCATAAAGTACATAATGTAAAGCGTTATAAACCCGATTACATTAACGTTTGGTGAAAATCAGAGAGTACATTTGTTGGGTAAATGTCACAAAATCAAGCTTAAAATTAGCAATTTGGGATTGCGATACAAAACAAGCTTCTTTTCAAGTGGAGCTCAAATTTGAGAAAATGAAGTTAATGTTTTTCAAGAAGTTCAACTAGGATTTTACAATCCCAAATTTTCAACATTATATCCCTGAGGAAGTGACCTGTGGGTCAGTCGGGATTTTCTTGTCTTTGCCCACCCCCACATGCACTCTAAAACAGATTGGTTAAATCAACCAAGATGTGGTAGATATGTGTCCAACCGAGCTTATTGGTTAAAACCAAGATATTGGTAAGTTTAACAACGATACATTGTAACCAAATTGACCAAAATATTGGTTAATTCACACTGTAAAAACTCCCGGGTGAGAATTGACCCGGATTCGGGTCCCAGAGGGCAAGACCCATTTCTGGGTCAGTTTGACCCAGAATCCGGGTCAGTTTGACCCGGAATCTGTGTCAATGTGACCAGAAATTTTGTTCAAAAGCTGCGATTTTGGCTCGGATTTGGGGTCAGATTGACACAGATTGTCTGTCCCCCTAGGACCCGAAACCGGGTCAATTCTGACCCGGGAGTTTTTACAGTGCATATTTAATTCAACCCATGATATATTGGTTAAATTAACCAATAAGCCCGGTTAGACACATATCTACCAACATCTTGGTTGTTTTTATAACCAATCTGTTTTTAGAGTGCACCCCACCGAATTTGTTTGTTTGTTACGCCGCTGTTAATGACATGGTTGATATATTTCATTGACAAAGTGTTTGCTTGTAAATTACCGTGAGTAAAGTACCGTGATTTGTAGAACCGTGATTAAAGTATGCATTCAACTAACCTTTGAAAAACGAGTTGGCTGATTGTTACATTTTGTATTTATAGAAAATGTATGGGTTTGGAAATGTATAGCCTTAAATTCTCAATGATGTTTTGGCTTTAACTATGGTAGAGTTGTGGGGCTTTATATAATCGGAAATTCATTTGGGCATTACATTTTGAAAATGTAGTTTTAGAGGATGTTTTTCCCAAATCAAACTCCCAACTTTCCTAAATTTAACCAAATTTTCTGGAATTGCAGCCGGAAGGAGGGAGCAAACCCATTGGTCAGGGCTATGTCACCGAATGAAAGCGATACAGCAAAAGCATTACCAAAGTCGTAAATAGTATAACCACAAAATTTAATAACACTGAGTCATGTTAACACAAAAGCAAACCAAAACACAACCAAAAAGTAACATGAAAAAATTATGAGTTGTGGGTCATTCCGTGTCAATTCAACATGCTTTTGGACCTGACCGACCCGGATTGAAACGAAATTCGGTGTGCTGATTGGACTCCTCGGTCATTTGGTCAATTATTTTTTGAGTTAGGGGTCAACGAACTTTTGACTAATTAGCATAACCTGCTCTATTCGGACAGCCATTTCTCCAAAAGTAAAGCACCTACAGAGAAAAATTTTACTTAATTTTGAAGCTCTTGGAATGGCCCTCATTTCATAAAAAAAATTATACCTCGCACCACAAAAAAAGTACGTACAAATTTTACCTTTGATTTAAAAAAAAATTCAAAATGCGTATTTTCTTTTTATTGTTAAAAAAATACGCATTTTGAAAAATTTGTACGTACTTTTTTTGTGGTACGAGGTATAATTTTTTTTTATGAAATGAGGGCCATTCCAAGAGCTTCAAAATTAAGTAAAAATTTTCTCTGTAGGTGCTTTACTTTTGGAGATATGGCTGTCCGAATAGAGTAGGTTATGCTAATTAGTCAAAAGTTCGTTGACCCCTATATCAAAAAATAATTGACCAAATGACCTAAAATTCTGGTTCTGGGGGTTTCTCAAGAAGTCCAATCAGCACACCGAATTTTGTTTTAATCCGTGTCGGTCAGGTCCAAAAGCATGTTGAATTGACATGGAATGACCCTTGTGGATAATAGTTAACAACTGGAAGAATGCTTTAATGGTTATAATACCTAGAAATAATAAGAATAAATAATGAATATAAATATGCATTCAGATATGATGTGTATAAAAAGCATGGTAATAGTGATTATAAGCATATGTCGAAAGCTTTAACCGCTAATGAATATTCGTTTTACACGGAAAGGCAAGGACCTCATCTTCTACATAATCTAATTTGTGACCATGAAAATGACAGACACAAGGATTCCCTAATCCCCGATTGAATAATATTGTTTTAAACCCAGTCTAGTGGTGCACACATACAGAAAGGTGCACATGACGCGTGCCGTATCAGCAACAAGTCTCTTACACAATGTAAAACTAAAAAAAGAAGTAACACACAATGGATATTGATCAAGCAAAATGTATAAAACGCTTATTGAAAACTTCAACTGTACAACTTTGACTGTAATGAAAAGGTCAAAATTATATAACCAGGAAACATTTCAGGACACTTGCCTAAGAAATAACTTTCAAAAGCACCTTTATCGCTGTAATGGAAAAAATGGTTAAACCTACAAGTGCCCTATAGTGTGCGCTGCCAACCTGCTGAATGAGTTGTAGGGTTTTAAAAGTGCATGCTTGTATACCAAATTGTGAACCCTATTACGTGTCGAGCTTTTTTCTAATTGAAAACACTAGGGAACAAACCTACGAGATTTCATGATTTTAATACTACGATCATCTTGAACAAACATTTCAATGCAGTAACAGTAACAACAAAAACCCTGTTATAATTGTCTTAAAACTGTAATTAAAACTGATTCAAAACTCTGAACAAGTTAAAACACTTTTTAATTAGTTTTGGTTTGAAATTACAAACACCCGGTATGAATCAGTCTTAAAAATCGGTTTGAACGACTTTGGTATCTGTAATCTTTTCTGAAATTCCTGTAATGTATCCAATGAATACGAGCATTACAGAAGCGTTAAAGGCACATCGAGAAGAACAAAATAAAGTCATAATTATGACTTATAGCATAAGTCATAACTATGAATAATCTCATCATTATGACTAAATTAAATGCTAAGTCGTAATTATGAGATAACAAGTCATAGTTATGACTTATGCTAAGTCATAATTATGACTAAATGCTAAGTTATAATAATTGAGATAATACTTCATAGTTATGACTCATGCTAAGTCATAATTATGACTTTATTGTTTTAATTATTTTTCTCGCTGTCCCTTTAACGCTTCCGTACGAGCATACACTCCATATCCAATAAAAACAAATTCTAGGTGGGTATTTTGGCTGGTAACCCTATTGTAAGCAAAATTATTTTGTGCTAAGCTACTTTTTGTGCTTAAGCAGCTCTATGAAATTGGGCCCTGAACTACAACTATTCTAATACTTTTCCTTTAGCAATTGTTTTAGTCCTTGCACAATTCCTACAGCTGTAAATTGTAAAAAGATAAATGCTTTCATGTAACAAGCAAACTTTATTGCCTATCTACACCATTTGAAAAGATTCTGCCACAATCTGAAAAGCACGTTAAAATGTCGTTAAAAGTTAAATAACACTAAAAATTACAACACTAGTTATTACAACACTAAACAAAAAAGCTTTTGCACATTATACATCACGCCAATATTTAGGCATATCACTTCACAATGTCGGCACAAATAATGAAATTGTAAGCCAACATTAGCCTAAATATTATGCGTGTCTCTTTAAAGCTGCCATACACGGCAGGGCGTATCTGGATACACTGTATTCTGCCCCATATCTCAACAGCCTTGCATCGCAAACAAGTTACAACAAAACCTTGGTTTTAGATAATGTCCATCTGCCAGTATCTGTTGTTTAATAGAGTAGTGAACTCCGACTTGAATGTTATAAAAGGCTGTCCTGCATATGATCGAGGGACTTCCAGGACGCTACCGCAAGTATGTGACGTAGGGCAGCATACCACTGAGTTGTTGAACCTGACGGAGATCTTGTTTCTGACCATAAGGTTAGAGCCTGTGCAAAAGCGCAGGAACAGGCCCAGGAGAGAACTGTCCATCTCCCTGACCAGTCTCTTGATTGAAGAACTTAAAGTACGTTCATCTGTGCCCATCGACTCTGGAAATTCCAAAATCTTCAAGACTTTCTTGGTATCTGGTATCAGATTTGCATAGATTTCTCGCAGCTGATGCTGTGATAGGCCGAGGGTATTCAATTTAGGTCTCCAGCACTCCGCCACAAAGAGTGGTGTTTGGACAATCTCCTTGTGTGCCATTTCCGTGAGCACTTTCCTGATGTTCGCATCTGTTGGGTTTTGTTTGGCTTCATGTCTATCCATGAAGTCAAACAGCTCATCTTGATCAACCGATGCCACACTTTTTATTGCATCCTGAAGTAAAAGTCTGTCAATATCTGGGATAATTTGCAAGAACGCGTCAAGTGGGTCATCGGACAAGCCAAACAATGCTTGCTGCATAAAAGGCAGAGCAACTTTGACAGGAAAGATGCCCTCCTGTCTGAATCCTACGCGAATTACTTCTGCTACCGCAGACCAATGGTTGCCTGTCATGTCGTGGCGTAGTACTGGAACAGCCACCGAGTTACCGGTTGCGTACTGCAAATAGAAGCTGTCGTAAAACTCAGTTAGGCAATCCCGCATGACACCCCCATTGTCTTCCGCAAGCTCAGTGGTTCCGTTGGACCTGAGCATCTTCACTTCGAAGGTTGTTCCTGTTAGGTCGATGTTTTCCTCTTCTGAGAAATAATCAATCAGCTCACTGCATACGTTTCCTCGGTGCACCTTTATCTCTTTCACAGCCGGTTGTGTAGCATTCAAGTCTGGATCGCCAGCTATAAATGGACCAAATTGGACTGTGTCAGAGCCATTCATTCTAGCAAGCGTGTCTTCTTGAATGAATTCATCGGGTATGTTGTAGGCCTGTGGCAGACTACCAGAGATGGCATTAATACCATCTGCAGACTGGATATCATGACCAACTGGGACGTTGTATTCTACATTTGGTAATCCTTGCTTCGTGGACGATGGGCATTCTACGTTCTGAGCGATGATGAAATCGGAATCACTTTTCATCTGATCACCTTGCACTAGATTATAAAAAGCACCATATTCCGATTGAAGTACACCCTGATTGTTGTGTTCCTCAACTGTGGTCGCTACATCCTCGTGGCTGACCATTAAAACTTTATCATTGTCGCTTCCGTGGGATGAGACTTGCATCTCCTGAGCATCTTCCACTCGGTTTGTATCAGCGCGTGATGGCATGATACCTTTTCTCTCTCCATGTTTGTTAGGGAACATGTCTGGCAAGTCTTCAAGGCTGTCCTCAAGGCTGATAATTGAATTATCTTCATCCAAAACCACTTCTTTAGCCAGAAGGTAACATCTTAAATGTTTCAGACAAAGTCTGTCTATCAATTCCTGCACGGTCTCGTTCTTGTGTATGACCTGAACTCCATGGACATCTGTGGAAACATCTAGGTCGAAGTCCTCGACAGCACCGTGGCAGTTTTTCCCATCTGGGAAAAACAGTGGCTTAATTTTATGCAGCAATCCACTCTTTGTTGTAGTTTTCTTTATGGAGATGTTCCGTACGCCCCCGCCCAGTGGAGCACGTACCTGCCTGTACCTGTATTCTGTGCCATTTTTCTCATAAATGCAAAAACCCACAATTGCAGACCTCACAGATTTGCTTGCGATTTGGGATTGCTTGATTTTGTTGGTGTTGTCAAAGTCTCTGGTCTGTCTGGCAGCAGGAATCTTCCTTCTTACTCCCTCGGTCTTCGAAGTGCTGGTTATCGGAGCGCTAGCGTCACTTGATCCTGGAGAACTGTTTGATACCTCAAAGTCATTGTCACTTGAAGAATTTTTTGTCTTTGTTTTAGAAGACTTTGTTGTCATTTTTGCTCTGAGATTCTCCAGCAATGACAACTTTCTTTTATCACTCTGGGTTTCTTTTTTTTCTTTGCAGGCGAAGGCCTTGACAACTATTCTGTCACCTTTTTGAGGGATGTACTCTTTTAGTTCCTCATCTGTCATTTCGACGATGGCATCCTCGTCAATCTGCAAATACAATCAACAAATATTTGTAAAATATACAGAAGTCATCAAGTCTTCAATGAAATCGTTCCATCATTATTGGGAGAATTGGTTGTAACAAGCAAAAAGTACCACACCCATACTGATTTTAAAACAACGTTTAACACTCAGCTAAGTGTAAAAAAGATATGTACATCAACCATCCTTATGCGACGTGTACCGTAATGCAGTATAACACTAAATAAATACAGACCCCGATCTTTTGAGGTCGACACTGTATTTCAATTCCCTTCCCTATAAGACAGTCCTGGTAAGCAAGGCACCGCTGAAGTATTGCTCAGATTGCCAAAGTAACATTTAGTAACATCAGCAAGGTCTTAAATATTTTTAATTGCTGTCGACGATGTCTGTAATGTATTTCAAGACATAAGGAGCATACATTGACATAAGGAGCATACATCACATCCCATGCCTTCTTATATAAGTCACATCATCAGTGAGCAGATATACCGGAAAGAGAAGACCTTCTTGAAATTGATGTTGCTGATGTCTTGACATCTGCTGCTCCACTGAGTGGTACAGGAAGAACATATACCCCCCCCCCCCCGAAAAAAGACTCACTTGCAGCCAACACAAGACTTCAAGAAAGACTTCAATCACCAAAAGGCTCACAGTAAACTATGTACTGTAATATGCTGTTAATACATGTAATGCTTCTAGCCCCTACCCTTTACCCTACCACCACCCCAGCACACCCTCACATACCCCATACGCCACCCATGACATTGTACATAAACATGGCCAATGTGATTTCATGTTGTTGTTTATAAAGTTGTGGATACAACTTTAAGACATGTGCACAAGGAAAATGATGTAAACCCCATTGAAATGTGCACAATTCAATGTATTTTTTGCATACTACCCACATAAAAACTAATGTCCCATCTAAACCTATGGAGGTCTCACTTTTATATTTGGTGTGATCAATAGCAACACCTGAGGCATTCTTTGGGCAAGCTAAAAATCATCTTTGTCTGATATTAATAACTGGAGGTACAAGAATTTGACTTTATATTGAAAAAACGGCACGTCAACCCGGAGGTCGCAGGTTCAAACCCCGCTCTAGTCAATTTGTCTTTGTTCACCCAAAATGTGTACTGTACTTGTGTACATGTACGATGCAATGAAACCCAAGCCCACATAACTGAATGCTTTTCTCATATTATGACCAAAAAAGTGCCACTGGCTTTCACTCTTTTATACATTTTATAGAACGTCAGTTATATAAGCACAAATCAAATTAATGCCTCACTTGTAATATCAAACAGTTGTTTAAAACGGATTTGCTGACTTTATTAATTCTATCTGTTACAAGCGGCCTGTTGTTGTATTTCTTATTTTAAAAATTAAAATATTAACATGGTTATTAATTTTATGGTCTTTAACAAGCCCTTGGATTTTTTTACAATTTTGAATGGCATAGATGCATTCTGTTGCAATCTAGAACGCCTGGGAATTATTAAAAAGGACACTGAAAATGCATCTACTATTTTGTATATTTTTCGATATGGGCCAGCAAAAAGTGTGTATGTGGGTGGGGGGGAACATTATGCTGTCTCCCAAACTAAGTGGAGAGGGGCCACCGATCGACACCCATGACCATGCCCCCCCCCCCCGCCGCCCCTCCTCAAAGACTCCTTGGAAAACAGCACTTAGGCCTGTTAGTGTTAGGGTAAGATTTTTCCCTTTTCACCCTTTTTTCTTTTCAATCGGCCTTGGGGGGGGGGGGCTTGAGCCCCCCGAGCCCCCCCCCCCTTGGGTGCACAACTGAGTCCGAAGTTTGTGCACAAATCTATGCCAGTGTATCCCAAATAGCTCATTGGCGGTATATGGCTCGTTGTATTTTTATTTAATCTTATAGGCTATTGTGAAGCAACCCTTTTGTGACTGATGTCCTTATGGTTAAATTCACCATTTGTACGCAAGACCTTGTTATTCTGCATATATAAGGAACCCACACCTTTGCCCGTCCCCACAAACATTCCAGAACACCAGAACACACACTCTCAGTGCTGTGTTCATAGCAAAAACAATTTAGAATCACCGTACCTTGTCCGCGTTCATTTTTTCCCAAATGTCACACTGCATACCTCTATTTTTCAGAATTTCCTGCAGCCGTTCAGACATGCTGAAACGAAAAACGGTAAAACACATCAAACATCAGTAATTGCAAAATTATTTATCATTGCATAAATTAGGCCTAGGCCTACCATGGAATCAAATACATGACTTAGTGTGGACCATGAACACCATGAAACCAAATTACCTTTTACACTCACCGATAGCCCTAGAATATACGCAGTGGCTGTTGTTACGGCAGTCGTCCGTGTGGTTCCCTCACTTCAAAGTATTCGTCAGCATTGCAGGCTGGTTGAACCAGACTATTTGTTGACAGTCTGATTCCAGGGCTGAACACCTTGACAGAATACCGTTAAGTCAGGGAGCCACACGGACGACTGCCGTAACAACAGCCACTGCGTAGAACATATGGGTCTGTGTATCTCAAAGCTTTCCCACGGGTTTTGTTGTTGTCAATGGATACTGTACATGTACATAGTCAATGCCCCATACAGTGATATACTGTACATAGGCCAACATGACTTTCCCCGTGATTGCACATGTGTAAGATACACGTTACTATGTAGTATGATCCGCGTGTACTGAATACAAAAAAGTTAACAAGCAAAATTCATACTAAGATCATTCTTTAACATCTTAAAATGAATACCAGTATTATCAGAAACAAATTGCGGATGTACTGAACATTATATTCGAAAGGAAAATAAAAGATATTGTCTTTACCTGATGTGTGAGGCAAGCTGCGGTGGAGGTCAACAACCAGTAGCCCCTATCACACTCGACACCAAGCCCGCGAAAGTTAATGTAAATAGCAAGCCGCTACGTGCGCGGCGCTATACGATCTTTGCTTTGTACCATAGAGTTAAATAGTACAGAAATTTATGTGGCGGCCGCCAGATAATTATGTGGCGGCCGCCAGATAATAAGTGGCGGCCGCCAGATAATTATGTGGCGGCCGCCAGATAATAAGTGGCGGCCGCCAGATAACAAGTGGCGGCCGCCAGATAATTATGTGGCGGCCGCCAGATAATTATGTGGCGGCCGCAAGATAATAAGTGGCGGCCGCCAGATAAATTGTACATAAAAAATATTCACGCGCTCGTGAAAAATATAGTTTACCTTTTATCCCCTGGCACTATCCGGCTTCCGTATGTACACGTGTGATTGAGTGAGATGAGCGGTCTGTGCGGAAGACTAGACAGAACGTGCATGGGAGAATAAGTATACATTCGCGCAGGGACCGAAACGTAAACAATTCGGAAAATCCTGAAGTTTTCGATGCACGTGTTGTCACCGCTGGTCGATGTGGGATATAGAGAAGGAACAGCATGTTCTTTCGGGCGCACATCCGGGCACCGCATACTGCAGTTCCCCTTAAAAAAAACCGTCACACTATCCTGCAATCGGCGGAGGCACCTTCGAAAAAATGGCTGTGTACAGGCACGCAATTTCGACCACTGAAGGCTCTAAAATTCCAAGCAGGAATGAAACCCAGAGAAAATAGTTGGCTTATCTCTTTGGTTGATAAAAACAACCTACAAATACAATTACCCATGTGCAACTCACCTACGAGTTTCATAAAGAGGGAAAAATCATGGAATACGGTGGTCGAATTCGCGTTCCCTCAACCCGCCATGCTTTCGAAATTCCCGGAAGGTCATTGCGGGGGGTATGACATCACGGCGGAGACGACCCTGTCTGATTGGTCAGTTAGGCTTGTTCAATCATTTTAATTTAAACTACAAATATTAATCAACATTTAAAAAAGAATTATACCTCAATGTGTGAGAAAATAATATTATAATCCTTTGCAGATTTTGGTTTTTTCGCTTTGGTCATTATTTGAATTATGCTTGGGGACTGCGTATAGTCTTGATCTACAAACACTTTCACGGCTCCCTGATTGCATACGTTGCACGGACTGTACATGTACATGTACAGTGCACGTACATGTACATGTACGTGCACATGTACATGTACAATGTACACGTTGTGTACTACATGTAATGTACTACTGTACACGTGTACATTACGTTGGTATCTGTAACAAAATAAACGCTGCACAATTTTGGTTCTCTGTTTTCTTGATCTTCGCCGAATGGCGCCCTGTTATAACAGCTAAACAAGTAGGCCTACAATAACTTATACACCAGGGGCTGAGTTTAATAAAGGTCCGACAACTATGACCGGGAGCCCACTGTGTCCGGCTTTTGTTTCAGCACGCGTAATTTTAATAGGAAAATACGAGAAATGATTCAAGAGATGGTCGATGTTTTGGAGAGATTTCAGTTGTACACGTGTTAGCGAAGCTGTGTGGAGCTTATTGGGGTCAGGGGTCATGCACTTCCCAGCGTATGCTATGCACACGTACAATAGCGCTGGGAGACTGAAGTCGCGTTCCGATAACGTGTAAATTAGGCCTAGCTCCATGTTCTTGTTGCAGCACAAATAAAAATACGGCACGGTACGTATATCCCCCCTTCTTCCTCCATGGTAATTGGTACAATATATGTATATCCATGGAGTTTACCCTCCATGAGTTACAGATAAGCGGTCTGCGCGAAAGACTAGGCAGAACGTGCATGTGAGAAAAATCACGTCCGCTAGGTCGACCGAAACGAAAACATACATCAAAAGTCGATCATATCATACAGGAAAAACATTAAAGTTAACTCAACTTTCTGGATTCCAATGCGGCAATTCGTGAAGCTGTCGATGAACGTGATGCCACCGCTGGTCGATGTGAAAATACTGAAGGAACGGCATGTTCTTTCAGTATATTTCCCGGCTTCGAGCCGGTGAGTTTGGCCCGCAAGTCAACCTCCCAATCCTCCTCCGTGAAGTGATCGCTACCAATCACGTCATTTCGACTATATTTGTAGCCGACATTGAGAAATGTTTCTACTTTTATGGCCGCAGCCGACTTCCCAAACAACTCAGGTCTCTTGGCCATGTTAGGAACTGCATGGAAAGATTTCCCCTAGCTTTTTTCCGCTGGCATTTGTTACAACCAAAAGCCTGGCAGTACACCATCGTTCATGCTCGTGAGTTTATATAAACTGCACGCAGTATACATGTACATGTACATGTACATGTGTTGTGTACACATGCTGTAGGGATACGTCCCTCTGGGCCCATGCGGGGGTTGCCCGTCATTATGTCATACCCCCCGCAGTGACCTGCCGGGAATTTCGAAAGCATGGCGGGTTGAGGGAACGCGAATTCGGCCACCGATTTCCATGATTTTTCCCTCTATGAAACTCGTAGGTGAGTTGCACATGGGTAATTGTAGGAATTGTTTTTATCAACCAAAGAGATAAGCCAATATTTTATCTGGGTTTCATTCTTCTTTAAGAAAATCGTACGTGAGTGACTCAAAGGTAATTGGCTCATGGGCCTATGGGTTGCTTTTACACCCAATCAGATAAGCAAACTTAACATTTTGGGGTTGCATTCCTTTTAGTATGCATGGTACTCAGACAGCCCAGCATTGTGCAAAGTACAGATGCAACTGATTATGCAACAGCCGGTTTGGTAACTTGCAGCAGATAGTTTATTGTTGGAAGATTAAAAGCCTTGGTTGTGATTAGTCCTATTGCGTAGACTGTGCTTGAATGGCAGGAAACAGATTGGACTTGTGGTAACAACTAGTATGTTGTCAGATGGATGATGGGTGATGTGTGGGTGGAAGTTAGAAAGTGATTTTGAGCAGTTGAGATTTGAATTTTGAGACGTGAAGTTGGTGTGCAGTTGTATAAGATCGTGCCTCTGTAACCCGATAGCCAGCAGGCACAGTGCCTAGCCTATAGCAGGCCAAGATCGGTTTTAGGCGGCAATATAGCATGGAGACAAGTTCAAGTCTGTGCAAACTTGCAGCTGAAGTACGTCTGAGAACTGCAACACACCACAGAGTAACATTTATTCAGTCATATATCACGACCGTAAGTTCTTATCAAGTTCCGTGAATGTGTTATTTTGAAGAAACAGAAGATGACGAATGATTTTCCTATATCAAAGGTAATGTGTAGTGATACATTATGCCTAGTTCACACCAACGGCGAATGCCGCGCTTTAAATCGGCGAGCAAAGCGCCGTCATTTTTGTTTACTTTTCCAGAAATATCACGAT
The DNA here is from genome assembly GCA_949987565.1 of Luidia sarsii. Lineage (NCBI taxonomy): Eukaryota > Metazoa > Echinodermata > Asteroidea > Paxillosida > Luidiidae > Luidia > Luidia sarsii. Next base: position 19,128,018 of record OX465103.1, on the reverse strand, counting down.
CTCCTACGCTCTGATAAGCTCTGATACGAATTGGTTGCCGCTTTGGGGGACGAACTATTTCCCGACTTGTTACGGTTCCTCACGCTTTGATCAGGCATTGTTATGCTTGAAATCACGCCTTGAAATCACGCTTTGATAAGCTTTGATAAGCTTTATTACGCTTTGATGCGATTATGACGCAAGTGTTCTTTCATTGTGTTTATATATAAGACAGTGTAGTTGAGAAGAGTGACACAAATTAATGTCAGGATACTCCGGTCAATATTTTAGCCAAAATATCCTGACTCGAGTACTCACAAAGTATTTCCATTCACTGTAGCCCTTGTACGACGATCAAAATCGAAAATGTTGAAAAGGAGTAAAAGGGCTGTATTACTGTAAATGAATATTTGCCATGATTCTGACCGTCATGAAATAGCCGTCTTCTTGCTGCACATTAGTTCGATAAATGTTCGTTGGCTCGCTAATTTGGCCTGAAGGAATCGACGTTTTCGCTGCGGACTGCTAGCCTTAGCCAGGCTATTTTAATGCTTGGGTTTGGGCATACTGGGGCCCTGTCTGGGGTAGGCCTACATATTAAACCACAAATGCCACAAAACATTGGATGCAAGATTAAAATACCTGCTTTGTTCGGCTGAATAAGGAATTTAAACTGCATTTTTCCATGCCATGGGAATATAATGAACAGTCGGGTAAGTTAGGGCAATTATGCATTGCACAGCGGCCAACAAAAGTGTTGGCTGAGTGTCCGTGTAATGGGGGAAATAAACCGCTCCGAGGCCTGCATGGTAGCCCATCAAGGTCTCTTCTATTGTGTGCAGATTATTCAATGACATGTAGCCGTCTGTTCGCAATAACGCGTCGTTATTTTTCATTTTGAAGCTAAGATCTCAAAGCAGGCACTCTTTCTTCTTTCGTTCCATATTTCTTTTTATATTTTTTCATGTCGACATCTAAACATTTTTGTCGACATTTCCGCATTGTCGACAAAACCTAAATATGTCGACAAAAGCACTAGTTAGGTAGGATTAATAAGTTATACAATTTTCTGAACACACAGAATCTGGAGAGGGGCAGTGTGGAATACTGTTGAAGCTTAAACAATAAAATAATAAACGTTATCTTTCGAACGTTTATCACATTCCGAAAGCTTTATGCGATTCGTTTATTGCATTTCCAGCCTAAAACAAATTCCCACCACCCTTTTCCGGACATTTAAAAGAACATTTAAAAGAAAAAAATGAGTATAAAGGATATTTCATTTTTGTTTCACCATGAATAGGATGATATAATCACAAAGAGCTTGACTGTAGACTCTCAGATTGTGCTGAGGTTTGCTACTACTATCATTAGCTCAAGCATGGAGAACCAAGGCACCAAGGAAGGATGGGCCGTTTTCAGACAGAAGATTCCTCTGCTGGCTTTCATAACAGACTTTAATTTGTATGTATACAATAATTACAATGGCTAGAAAGACAATCAGTATGATGTAACATGATACGTCAACTTGAACCCCTATAAACACTTTTGTTATATAGCTGCCAATGCGACTGCCTCATTTTGTCATGAATTTCTAAACTAATGTTAATATTATTATTTAAAAAATAGTACAAAATGTTCAAAATATTTCTTTTTTATTTTCTTTCGTTTGATTGTCTTAAAGAACCGCCTGCATTTTACAGCTAATGTAGTCGTTCTAGTACCCGCTTATTTTGAAAACATTTTACACTTCTGATCCATTAGCTTTTGCAGATTGGATTGTATCATCCAGTGTAGACAAGTAATTATGAAAAGTTTTCTATGATACTTATATCATAATAGGTTTAAACTTAAGTATAAAGGGAATGAATATTTTCAGTGTATTCATTAAATGTAGGTCTCTAGGCGAAAAGACATACCGCGGGATAGCTGACCAGGCAAGTCAGGATATCATCTTACAAGGTGGCAGTCTCGAAGGTGGATTTGGAGGAGGCTTCATTACACAAATGTAAGTTTCAGTGTGTTGGCATGAGATACGGTGATAAATACAGCCTAAACAAATATTAGCTTTTCCTTCCAAAACGGAAAAGCTATTGTTTTCTTATTATTCCATCAGTTACTTTTCAACTGTTTAGGAATGCTATATTCTTTAAATAATCTTGCTAGCAGGCAACAAGAGCTTTTTGAGAGCATTGTAGCGAGCTCCACACTCGGGGGCTGACAATAATGTAATTCACTTCCATGATTTTACAGTCTCCAAAGATTATTCACGTAGGTCGGTATCACCGCTATCAAACTATAGCATGAGATCCCGCCTGGCGTTTTCACTTATGTAACCACCGATATCAAACTAAAGGATAAGATGCCGCCTTGCGTTTACACTCATGTAACCACCGATATCAAACTATAGCATGAGATCCCGCCTTGCGTTTACACTCATGTAACCACCGATATCAAACTATAGCATGAGATCCAGCCTTGCGTTTACACTCATGTAACCACCGATATCAAACTATAGGATAAGATGCCGCCTTGCGTTTACACTCATGTAACCACCGATATCAAACTATAGCATGAGATCCAGCCTTGCGTTTACACTCATGTAACCACCGATATCAAACTATAGGATAAGATGCCGCCTTGCGTTTACACTCATGTAACCACCGATATCAAACTATAGCATGAGATCCCGCCTTGCGTTTACACTCATGTAACCACCGATATCAAACTATAGGATGAGATCCCGCCTGGCGTTTACACTCATGTAACCACCGATATCAAACTATAGGATGAGATCCAGCCTTGCGTTTACACTCATGTAACCACCGATATCAAACTATAGGATAAGATGCCGCCTTGCGTTTACACTCATGTAACCACCGATATCAAACTATAGGATGAGATCCCGCCTTGCGTTTACACTCATGTAACCACCGATATCAAACTATAGGATAAGATGCCGCCTGGCGTTTACACTCATGTAACCACCGATATCAAACTATAGGATGAGATCCAGCCTTGCGTTTACACTCATGTAACCACCGATATCAAACTATAGGATGAGATCCCGCCTGGCGTTTACACTCATGTAACCACCGATATCAAACTATAGGATGAGATCCAGCCTTGCGTTTACACTCATGTAACCACCGATATCAAACTATAGGATGAGATCCAGCCTTGCGTTTACACTCATGTAACCACCGATATCAAACTATAGGATGAGATCCCGCCTTGCGTTTACACTCATGTAACCACCGATATCAAACTATAGGATAAGATGCCGCCTTGCGTTTACACTCATGTAACCACCGATATCAAACTATAGGATGAGATCCCGCCTGGCGTTTACACTCATGTAACCACCGATATCAAACTATAGGATAAGATGCCGCCTTGCGTTTACACTCATGTAACCACCGATATCAAACTATAGGATGAGATCCCGCCTTGCGTTTACACTCATGTAACCACCGATATCAAACTATAGGATAAGATGCCGCCTTGCGTTTACACTCATGTAACCACCGATATCAAACTATAGGATGAGATCCCGCCTGGCGTTTACACTCATGTAACCACCGATATCAAACTATAGGATAAGATGCCGCCTTGCGTTTACACTCATGTAACCACCGATATCAAACTATAGGATGAGATCCAGCCTTGCGTTTACACTCATGTAACCACCGATATCAAACTATAGCATGAGATCCAGCCTTGCGTTTACACTCATGTAACCACCGATATCAAACTATAGGATGAGATCCCGCCTTGCGTTTACACTCATGTAACCACCGATATCAAACTATAGCATGAGATCCCGCCTTGCGTTTACACTCATGTAACCACCGATATCAAACTATAGCATGAGATCCAGCCTTGCGTTTACACTCATGTAACCACCGATATCAAACTATAGGATAAGATGCCGCCTTGCGTTTACACTCATGTAACCACCGATATCAAACTATAGCATGAGATCCCGCCTTGCGTTTACACTCATGTAACCACCGATATCAAACTATAGCATGAGATCCAGCGTTGCGTTTACACTCATGTAACCACCGATATCAAACTATAGGATAAGATGCCGCCTTGCGTTTACACTCATGTAACCACCGATATCAAACTATAGGATGAGATCCCGCCTTGCGTTTACACTCATGTAACCACCGATATCAAACTATAGGATGAGATCCCGCCTGGCGTTTACACTCATGTAACCACCCGTATCAAAATATATAGGATAAGATCCCGCCTTGCTTTTACACTCATGTAACCACCGATATCAAACTATAGGATGAGATCCCGCCTGGCGTTTACACTCATGTAACCACCGATATCAAACTATAGGATGAGATCCAGCCTTGCGTTTACACTCATGTAACCACCGATATCAAACTATAGGATGAGATCCCGCCTGGCGTTTACACTCATGTAACCACCGGTATCAAAATATATAGGATAAGATCCCGCCTTGCTTTTACACTCATGTAACCACCGATATCAAACTATAGGATGAGATCCCGCCTTGCGTTTACACTCATGTAACCACCGATATCAAACTATAGGATGAGATCCCGCCTGGCGTTTACACTCATGTAACCACCGGTATCAAAATATATAGGATAAGATCCCGCCTTGCTTTTACACTCATGTAACCACCGATATCAAACTATAGGATGAGATCCCGCCTGGCGTTTACACTCATGTAACCACCGGTATCAAACTATAGGATGAGATCCAGCCTTGCGTTTACACTCATGTAACCACCGATATCAAACTATAGGATGAGATCCCGCCTGGCGTTTACACTCATGTAACCACCGGTATCAAAATATATAGGATAAGATCCCGCCTTGCTTTTACACTCATGTAACCACCGGTATCAAACTATAGGATGAGATCCCGCCTTGCGTTTACACTCATGTAACCACCGATATCAAACTATAGGATGAGATCCAGCCTTGCGTTTACACTCATGTAACCACCGATATCAAACTATAGGATGAGATCCAGCCTTGCGTTTACACTCATGTAACCACCGATATCAAACTATAGGATGAGATCCCGCCTGGCGTTTACACTCATGTAACCACCGATATCAAACTATAGGATGAGATCCAGCCTTGCGTTTACACTCATGTAACCACCGATATCAAACTATAGGATGAGATCCCGCCTGGCGTTTACACTCATGTAACCACCGATATCAAACTATAGGATGAGATCCCGCCTTGCGTTTACACTCATGTAACCACCGGTATCAAACTATAGGATGAGATCCCGCCTGGCGTTTACACTCATGTAACCACCGATATCAAACTATAGGATGAGATCCCGCCTGGCGTTTACACTCATGTAACCACCGATATCAAACTATAGCATGAGATCCCGCCTTGCGTTTACACTCATGTAACCACCGATATCAAACTATAGCATGAGATCCCGCCTTGCGTTTACACTCATGTAACCACCGATATCAAACTATAGCATGAGATCCCGCCTGGCGTTTACACTCATGTAACCACCGATATCAAACTATAGCATGAGATCCCGCCTTGCGTTTACACTCATGTAACCACCGATATCAAACTATAGCATGAGATCCCGCCTTGCGTTTACACTCATGTAACCACCGATATCAAACTATAGCATGAGATCCCGCCTTGCGTTTACACTCATGTAACCACCGATATCAAACTATAGGATGAGATCCAGCCTTGCGTTTACACTCATGTAACCACCGGTATCAAACTATAGGATGAAATCCCGCCTGGCGTTTACACTCATGTAACCACCGATATCAAACTATAGCATGAGATCCCGCCTTGCGTTTACACTCATGTAACCACCGATATCAAACTATAGCATGAGATCCCGCCTTGCGTTTACACTCATGTAACCACCGATATCAAACTATAGGATGAGATCCAGCCTTGCGTTTACACTCATGTAACCACCGATATCAAACTATAGGATGAGATCCAGCCCTGCGTTTACACTCATGTAACCACCGATATCAAACTATAGCATGAGATCCCGCCTTGCGTTTACACTCATGTAACCACCGATATCAAACTATAGGATGAGATCCAGCCTTGCGTTTACACTCATGTAACCACCGATATCAAACTATAGGATGAGATCCCGCCTGGCGTTTACACTCATGTAACCACCGGTATCAAACTATAGGATGAGATCCAGCCTTGCGTTTACACTCATGTAACCACCGATATCAAACTATAGGATGAGATCCAGCCTTGCGTTTACACTCATGTAACCACCGATATCAAACTATAGGATGAGATCCCGCCTGGCGTTTACACTCATGTAACCACCGATATCAAACTATAGGATGAGATCCAGCCTTGCGTTTACACTCATGTAACCACCGATATCAAACTATAGGATGAGATCCAGCCTTGCGTTTACACTCATGTAACCACCGGTATCAAACTATAGGATGAGATCCCGCCTGGCGTTTACACTCATGTAACCACCGATATCAAACTATAGGATGAGATCCAGCCTTGCGTTTACACTCATGTAACCACCGATATCAAACTATAGGATGAGATCCCGCCTTGCGTTTACACTCATGTAACCACCGATATCAAACTATAGCATGAGATCCAGCCTTGCGTTTACACTCATGTAACCACCGATATCAAACTATAGGATGAGATCCAGCCTTGCGTTTACACTCATGTAACCACCGATATCAAACTATAGCATGAGATCCAGCCTTGCGTTTACACTCATGTAACCACCGATATCAAACTATAGGATGAGATCCAGCCTTGCGTTTACACTCATGTAACCACCGATATCAAACTATAGGATGAGATCCCGCCTGGCGTTTACACTCATGTAACCACCGGTATCAAACTATAGGATGAGATCCAGCCTTGCGTTTACACTCATGTAACCACCGATATCAAACTATAGGATGAGATCCAGCCTTGCGTTTACACTCATGTAACCACCGATATCAAACTATAGGATGAGATCCCGCCTGGCGTTTACACTCATGTAACCACCGATATCAAACTATAGGATGAGATCCAGCCTTGCGTTTACACTCATGTAACCACCGATATCAAACTATAGGATGAGATCCAGCCTTGCGTTTACACTCATGTAACCACCGGTATCAAACTATAGGATGAGATCCCGCCTGGCGTTTACACTCATGTAACCACCGATATCAAACTATAGGATGAGATCCAGCCTTGCGTTTACACTCATGTAACCACCGATATCAAACTATAGGATGAGATCCCGCCTTGCGTTTACACTCATGTAACCACCGATATCAAACTATAGGATGAGATCCAGCCTTGCGTTTACACTCATGTAACCACCGATATCAAACTATAGCATGAGATCCCGCCTTGCGTTTACACTCATGTAACCACCGATATCAAACTATAGGATGAGATCCCGCCTGGCGTTTACACTCATGTAACCACCGATATCAAACTATAGGATGAGATCCCGCCTTGCGTTTACACTCATGTAACCACCGATATCAAACTATAGGATGAGATCCCGCCTGGCGTTTACACTCATCGGTAACCACCGATATCAAACTATAGCATGAGATCCCGCCTTGCGTTTACACTCATGTAACCACCGATATCAAACTATAGCATGAGATCCCGCCTGGCGTTTACACTCATGTAACCACTGATATCAAACTATAGGATGAGATCCAGCCTTGCGTTTACACTCATGTAACCACCGATATCAAACTATAGGATGAGATCCCGCCTGGCGTTTACACTCATGTAACCACCGATATCAAACTATAGGATGAGATCCAGCCTTGCGTTTACACTCATGTAACCACCGATATCAAACTATAGGATGAGATCCCGCCTGGCGTTTACACTCATGTAACCACCGATATCAAACTATAGGATGAGATCCAGCCTTGCGTTTACACTCATGTAACCACCGATATCAAACTATAGGATGAGATCCAGCCTTGCGTTTACACTCATGTAACCACCGGTATCAAACTATAGCATGAGATCCAGCCTTGCGTTTACACTCATGTAACCACCGATATCAAACTATAGGATGAGATCCAGCCTTGCGTTTACACTCATGTAACCACCGGTATCAAACTATAGCATGAGATCCAGCCTTGCGTTTACACTCATGTAACCACCGATATCAAACTATAGGATGAGATCCCGCCTGGCGTTTACACTCATGTAACCACCGATATCAAACTATAGCATGAGATCCCGCCTTGCGTTTACACTCATGTAACCACCGATATCAAACTATAGGATGAGATCCCGCCTGGCGTTTACACTCATGTAACCACCGATATCAAACTATAGGATGAGATCCAGCCTTGCGTTTACACTCATGTAACCACCGATATCAAACTATAGGATGAGATCCAGCCTTGCGTTTACACTCATGTAACCACCGATATCAAACTATAGGATGAGATCCAGCCTTGCGTTTACACTCATGTAACCACCGATATCAAACTATAGGATGAGATCCCGCCTGGCGTTTACACTCATGTAACCACCGATATCAAACTATAGGATGAGATCCAGCCTTGCGTTTACACTCATGTAACCACCGATATCAAACTATAGGATGAGATCCAGCCTTGCGTTTACACTCATGTAACCACCGATATCAAACTATAGGATGAGATCCAGCCTTGCGTTTACACTCATGTAACCACCGATATCAAACTATAGGATGAGATCCCGCCTGGCGTTTACACTCATGTAACCACCGGTATCAAACTATAGGATGAGATCCAGCCTTGCGTTTACACTCATGTAACCACCGATATCAAACTATAGGATGAGATCCAGCCTTGCGTTTACACTCATGTAACCACCGATATCAAACTATAGGATGAGATCCAGCCTTGCGTTTACACTCATGTAACCACCGATATCAAACTATAGGATGAGATCCCGCCTGGCGTTTACACTCATGTAACCACCGATATCAAACTATAGGATAAGATGCCGCCTTGCGTTTACACTCATGTAACCACCGATATCAAACTATAGGATGAGATCCAGCCTTGCGTTTACACTCATGTAACCACCGATATCAAACTATAGGATGAGATCCAGCCTTGCGTTTACACTCATGTAACCACCGATATCAAACTATAGGATGAGATCCCGCCTGGCGTTTACACTCATGTAACCACCGGTATCAAACTATAGGATGAGATCCAGCCTTGCGTTTACACTCATGTAACCACCGATATCAAACTATAGGATGAGATCCAGCCTTGCGTTTACACTCATGTAACCACCGATATCAAACTATAGGATGAGATCCAGCCTTGCGTTTACACTCATGTAACCACCGATATCAAACTATAGGATGAGATCCCGCCTGGCGTTTACACTCATGTAACCACCGATATCAAACTATAGGATAAGATGCCGCCTTGCGTTTACACTCATGTAACCACCGATATCAAACTATAGGATGAGATCCAGCCTTGCGTTTACACTCATGTAACCACCGATATCAAACTATAGGATGAGATCCAGCCTTGCGTTTACACTCATGTAACCACCGATATCAAACTATAGGATGAGATCCCGCCTTGCGTTTACACTCATGTAACCACCGATATCAAACTATAGGATGAGATCCAGCCTTGCGTTTACACTCATGTAACCACCGGTATCAAACTTCAGCGCATGCTGTGCTCAGGAAGGCTTACAGGCTGGTCACAATGCAGCGATAACGGTAGCGATAACGATGGCGATAACGATAACGATTACGATATATCGGTATGGTAGGTCACACTGTATGCTATATAAGGATTATTTGTAGCCATGGCATCTAACAAAATGGCAGACATTGAGCAAGTTTCTCTGTACTTCTCTTGTTAAGAAGACGCGCCAGAAGAAGCAAAAGGCGGGTGTAGGTGCACGAACAATTCAAGAAGAGGGAGCTGGGAGAGTTTAACACTCTTGTAAAAGAACAAGGATAAATTATATCAGTATTTTCGAATGTCAGAGGATCAATTCGATCACATTTTCGGTCTGGTCAAAAATGACATTTCCAAGTTGACAACCCACCTGAGGTCTCCCATTGAAGCCAAGGAGCGGCTAGCAACATGTCTTAGGTGAGTATGTTTGTTATTTCCAGGCATTGAGAATATAATTTTCGTGCGGCTGGTTGCGGCTGGTTATTAACAGGTTCGGCTGGTTGTTCTGCCGGTTGAAGCCCTCTATCGATCCAAACAACACCGTATGTGCAGCTCCAAAACGTCAGCACACTCCTAAAAGTCAACATGCTGCCCTAGCTGTCGCCGCATTATGTCCATGCATGTAGGTCAGCGACGCTGCGAAGGCACTGTTCGAACTATTTTTCAGGCAGCTGGGGAGCGGCTGGGGAGCGGCTGGGGAGCGGCTGGGGAGCGGCTGGGGAGCGGCTGGGGAGCGGCTGGGGAGCGGCTGGGGAGCGGCTGGGGAGCGGCTGGGGAGCGGCTGGGGAGCGGCTGGGGAGCGGCTGGGGAGCGGCTGGGGAGCGGCTGGGGAGCGGCTGGGGAGCGGCTGGGGAGCGGCTGGGGAGCGGCTGGGGAGCGGCTGGGGAGCGGCTGGGGAGCGGCTGGGGAGCGGCTGGGGAGCGGCTGGGGAGCGGCTGGGGAGCGGCTGGGGAGCGGCTGGGGAGCGGCTGGGGAGCGGCTGGGGAGCGGCTGGGGAGCGGCTGGGGAGCGGCTGGGGAGCGGCTGGGGAGCGGCTGGGGAGCGGCTGGGGAGCGGCTGGGGAGCTGCTGGGGAGCGGCTGGGGAGCGGCTGGGGAGCGGCTGGGGAGCGGCTGGGGAGCGGCTGGGGAGCGGCTGGGGAGCGGCTGGGGAGCGGCTGGGGAGCGGCTGGGGAGCTGCTGGGGAGCGGCTGGGGAGCGGCTGGGGAGCGGCTGGGGAGCGGCTGGGGAGCGGCTGGGGAGCGGCTGGGGAGCGGCTGGGGAGCTGCTGGGGAGCGGCTGGGGAGCGGCTGGGGAGCGGCTGGGGAGCGGCTGGGGAGCGGCTGGGGAGCGGCTGGGGAGCGGCTGGGGAGCGGCTGGGGAGCGGCTGGGGAGCGGCTGGGGAGCGGCTGGGGAGCAGCTGGGGAGCGGCTGGGGAGCAGCTGGGGAGCAGCTGGGGAGCAGCTGGGGAGCAGCTGGGGAGCAGCTGGGGAGCAGCTGGGGAGCATACTAGGGGTATGTTGATGTTTTGGAGCTTGACAAGTGCCTCATCTCAGTGCACCCACAGTAAATGGGCGCTGTAAACATTCGAGATAGATAAAAAAAGGTCGAAGCTTTGTGTGTGGAAGGCCAAGGGGAGGGGGTCATTAATCCCATAATCACTGCAATATAAAAATCAAAACAATTCAGGTATCAAATCATCATTTTTGCAGAATATTATCTCAATATGGCAATATTTTATCACATATTTTTATACATATTTTATGTATAATTATATTATATCATATCATATCATATCATATCATATCATATCATACCATACCATACCATACCATACCATGGCATATCATAGCATATCATATCATATCATATCTTATCATTTCATATCATATGATATCATATCATATTAAACTATATTATACTGAATTAACTGAATAAGTTAAAATCATAAATCACTCCAAATTAAAAATTTCTGTCTTCAAACTATTCACAAAATTGATACATTAACATTAAATAATTGTATGTACATAAATCATTTGAATTTATTCATTACGCATTTAGATTAAAAACGTATACTTTCAATTTTGATTTATAAAAATTATATTCCTATTTCACATATACAGTATGTTTTCACATAAGTACATTTGCATTTTTATTATTTAATATACAAATTTACATCTATGTTACATAGATTTTATTCAATCACTGATTTACCAATTCCCAATATTACCTACAGCCAATTAAAGACATTTCTTTGTCAAGTATATGATGACATTTCGAGCTTCACATGATACCGCAGCTTCAACTGACGGGATGGCAGGGCATCTTGGGGCAATGAAACCATATATAGCTCTTCACTCTGATGATTGTCATCTGCAGCTGGCTGCATGTTACTACAAGTCCTAAATGAAATGAGTCAAGAAAAATGATCATATTATTGAAGCAACATTTTTGTATATCACCTCTGCCTTTGAGAAAGGTCCTGCTAGGATCGAAACGTCAGGCCCACTAAATTTTAAGATATTATTGAAGTGTTAAATACTCAAATTAGTAATCAAATACTACTCGACCTAATACAGGAGAAAACTTTCACTAGTCACAAGAGGAAATTAAATGATAACATTTAATATTTGCCTAAACTAAGCATTTCACTTACTCGCGATGTTTGAGATGTGTAATTAAGAACCACAAAATGTCAGCAAACTTGTATTTCTTGATCTTCTTTGCTGCATCTCCACTCTTTGAGGCCAGTCTATTTCTGTAGTTTTGGAAGGCATCGCTGATGTTTCGCCATCTTTTATGAGCAACCTCTCCTGTAAATAAAATTGGGGAAAAATGAATGCATCATACATTGCAGTAATTTATTTTCATTCATTTCCAGATTCCTAGCTACTGGTGATTCCTTCAAAACCATATCCTTCAGCTACCGAGTTGGCAAGTCGACAATTGTGAATATTGTGCCTGAGGTGTGTGACGCACATTGGTATCGGTTACAGCCAATATACATGAAGACACCACAAGGGCAGGACTGGATGTGAATGGTTTCCAAGAAAGATGGCAATTTCCCAATAGTATTGGAGCCATAGATGGCAAACATGTCGTCATTCAGGCTCCACCCAACTCTGGATCGACATTTTTCAACTACAACGGAACTTTTTTCCACAGTCCTCATGCCACTTCAAGTAATTATATTGATGTTGGGGCATATGTAGCCCGGATTGATGGTGGCATTTTTGCCTTGAGTTCTCTGCATGGGAAGTCCCATTTTCACTGAAATGCTATCCGATGAGACCCTACTCTGGCCAAGATTTGAATGACAGCAGATGCATATACAACTACCGGCTGTCCAGAGAGTGGTGGAAAATGCCTTTCGCATACTAGCCGGAAAATGGAGAATATACCAGAGAAGAATACAACTACATCCACAAAATGTGGATAAAGTTGTTAAGGCTACATGTGTCCTCCACAACTTCATTCTTAAAACCTCACAAAGTGTTACGTGTACCAACAAGAAGCACATAGATTCTTCAGAAACAAAACCTGAAGCTCTGGAATCAACTGCTCAGGACCTCCGCTCAACAGGAAATCATGCATCCCATGAAGCACAATATGTCTGAGACAAGTTCAGAGAGTACTTAATGATGCCAGCTGGTAGTGTCACATGGCAGAGAAGTGCCTGCTTTGGAAAAGCAAATTGAGTCAAATGTGCACAAAATAAGGCTTGGACCAACATAATCAAACATGTATGATGTTTGTAATCAAAGGTTATTCTTTAACTCATGCCCTCCCTCAAATAAAAACAAAACAAAGCAAACAATAAAAAAAGGGACACACTTTTTCTCTGTTCACTGAATGCTTGAATTTTTATCCACCCTTTAACATTAACAACTTTGACACCATGTATTTGCCCTCCAATTCTTACCAGAAAAAAATGGCAGACTTGAACGCTTATCCCCTGCAAGTGTTTTATGAAAAGAATATTTTCTAAGATAAGAAACTCATTTAATGTTCACTGTTCCATTTGATCAATAATTGGATCCATGAATGATTATCTTGACCACAGCAAACAAATTACTTGTTTAAAGTAGGCCTACTGAGTACTGTACTCTTTGTACTTGATGATTGTGACAAAATGACAGTTTAACTTTTAATTTCTCTATCAATTACAACACTGCAGATTGATTGGTTTTGGAATTTTAAAACAGTGTATATAGAGAAATACCCCTAGAGTCTGCAGCTAGTGCATGTGCTAGTGATGGAGGGTGGAGGCACTTCTATTTGAAATGTGACCTATACAAGAATTACATGTATTTACAATATTAACATTACATGTACTTGTACAAACCAAAAGGCCCCCACCACCAAGGAAAGAGTGGCAGGAGTAAGTGTGAATTTCATTTCGAAATAGACGTACTAGATTAAATAGGAAGTTTTTCCAAGTTTTGGTAGTACTGCTTAACATTTTCCATTTTACATTGGAGCTATATTGCTCCTTTTATTACATTATCAAAAACAATTCGTTACACTTCAATCAGAAATTAAAACAGGAAGTTGAGATAAATTTAATTATATATTAAACATTTTATTACTCGATGTATAGGACTAATGGGATAAAAAGGTACTTCCCTAATAACCAAAATTATTATTGTTTAAATTTGTTATTGTTATTATTGTTAAAATTGTTGAATTTTCCGACACTTCATAATCCGTTATTCTTGCAATACAAAGATTTAAACGTTTCCAAGGTCAATCTTTGACAGTCACAATACAACATCACTTGGCATCTTTCTTACTTTGTACTTCAATTTGGTCAAACCTTACTTTGAACTTGAACTAAGGTACCCTCCCTTGTTGTTGTAGGCCGGCTTGTGACTTGTGTGATCCTATTAAAATCAAAGTTTGTTATGCCAAGACCCAAGTTTATTTTTTATAGCAAAGTGAAAAGTCAAATATACATTTCAGATTTACTAAGTGTATTGTGCAGTACTCTACATGCTGTATATTATAAATTCCAGCATTTCTGGCCGTGTGTGTTTTTCCTTGCTTTATGCATGCATGAAGTGCGTGTTGTCAAACTGTTGAGTTGAACTACTGACTAGTACTACTAGTACTAGTACTAATACGGTAATAATACGCTATTTTACACACTACAGTAGTCAGTAGTCAGTAGTCAGTACATGTATATTATACAATGTACTAGTGTGTACATGTATTTCGTGGAGGGCCCAGTTTTCGACGGTACGCGGTTTCGACTCACATCGCACGATGAAAACAACTCCGTATGACGATCTCAGACTTCGTATCTCCCGGTTTGTTTCCTGATCTTGTCCGTCACCGAAAATGTGGAAAGTTAAGGCTCTTCCAGTAGGCTGAACTCGTGTGATTAAAATATTGCTCTTTTGGGGTCTATTTTCCTAGATACAAAATTGGCAGTTGCTTCGTAGCTCCAGTTTTCTTTATTGTTGGTCCTAAAAAAAATCAGAATGTACCATAATAAACCCCAACATACGTAGAAAAAAAATGTCACGCTACTTAAGGCAGTCGGTTCTGGGTAAAAACTATGGAGGCTCTTAAGGGCGTCTCGCTAATATCGTATTATTTTTATTATTTAAAGTAAAACTATCTAATAGTTTTTTTTAATGAAACAAATAAAAGGACAGCGAGAGAAAGTACCAAGAAGGAGGAAATGTGTCTCTTGAGTGACATTGGGAAAGGCCATAACTTAAGAAGCAGCGAGAAAGAGGATTGTTAATTTATTTTAACATCACATAAGAAGACATCCACCAGATAAAAAAATACAACCCCACCAAAAGGGCAAAGAAAAAAATAATCTGCTTCCATGGTTGAATCACAATTAGCTTGGACCAAGCCGAACAATCACATCCTGCCTCGATGTATCTTCTGATGTGGAAATTAACAAGGATGAGAAATGCTGCGTGTGTCACAGATACCGCCCTATTGAACTTAAGGATTCACTCTATTTCACCTCTATGGTTTACTTGAAGATCCAAATTCAAAAAGGTTAAAAGATATCTTTCAGTTATTCCCAGACGACACACAAAGTACGCTTTGAAACACAGGTTTGACTTTTTGGCATAGAATTTCAAGCCGCTACTTTATTTCGTAATTTTCTTTTCTTAATTTTCTGTTCAGCTTCAAGTAAATTTCTTTTAACAGGGCATGCTTGCCCAAATTCCTTGCCACGCTTGGCAACCATGCCACGCTTGGCAACCATGCCACGCTTGGCAACCATGCCACGCTTGGCAACCCTGCCACGCTTGGCAACTCTGGCACGCTTGCCAACCCTTATCGGGCACTAGCCCCTCCGGCACGAGAGGGTGCTAGGCAAAAGTGTTAAAAGTGTTAACAGGCACGCCGTTTGTCCACCGTTCGCAAATACGGTTGGATAAGCCCCACCGGCACAAGAGGGTGCTTGGCGTTTTGTTTAAAAGTTAAACTGTTGAGTTAAATTGTAACTTCCAAGTTTTAATACCGAATAATCTAGTTAAGTTGCTGTTGAAAAGAGGCACTGCCCGTCGTTCCCAGCAAAAACCTGCCAAACGCGCAGCGCGCGCCCCACTGGGACGACCAGCAGCCCCCCTTTTCCCAGCTCATGCCACCACAATGACAGTGCAAAGACACTTATAAGGGTATCATTTTACGAAAATTAGGCAGAAATGCATTCGCGAAGATTGGCCTGAAAATATGCGGTACCGGTTTGCCACAAGTGCACACCATCGTACCGAAACAAAGAAAACTCGCACCACTTAAATTGGGGGTGGTGTAGAACCGCTGCGCCTAGCCGACGGCTAATTGTCCGGGCCCAACGGTTAACAGCGCGCCGCTTCATCTCCATCCGCGCTGGGTTGATAGCCCCAAAGTAGCACGCGCGTGGTAAGATATCCGACCATACTAACATAGCTTCAGGATAAAATTGAATACATTCTCTCATGAACAGCTCAATACGTTGTCGCATGCAGAAGAAATCAGTGCCAACCAAATCATTGGTACCTATGTGAACGATAAGTAAGGAAGGGCGTGGCCATCTGGCCGCTAGTTGCGACAGTAATTTGGGTACGTCACCGTATTGAGCTCCCCCGAGACCATTCCAACGCACTTGGGGCCAACTAGACGGGTTGATGAACGGCGAATTATAGAATCACCGATGATCCAAACACCCACTAGCATCAACGAAACAGGAAGATGAAGAATTATCACACCAACAAATGTGCAAACTAAACCCCATGTGAAACACCGGGGAAGTGGCATTGCACAAGAGGGCGAATATAGAATTGGGCGGCATCGGAGCGCCAGCGGCCCATGACTTTGATGTCATCGAGAGGGATGCCTGAGTCGGCAGCAGTTGACGCCGCCCCAATTCGGAATGAGTGTGCACGATATGGAAAATCTCCAAGACCCAAGAAGGACAACACCTTTCTCAACGTGGCATTAAACTGATACTGCGTAAGGGGAGTACCTCCAAAATGGCAGAAAAAATTACCGGGCAACTGTGGCCGCAGTTGTGCAAACTCGTAAAGAGCCCTGACGGGGCAAAGGTTCTCATCTGCCGAGCGAACTAGGCGGACTACTTGAGGAGGTCAAGCTTGATTATTCTTTGTATAGCGGAATGAAATCAATACAGAGGAATTGGACTGTCCCACATCCTGAAACTCCACATCAGAGGCCTGGAGGAGAGATTTTTGACTGTGTGTTTTCGATATGGCAGCAAACTCACCAATGCGCATGAAACCAAAATATGCACCGAGCATCATAGCTTGAAAGAGTATGGCTTCATACCGGTTACTGCAGATTTGTGGGAGAGCTCCTATCATACGGGCCAGTACTGACACTGATATCGGCCACCGTTGATCCGTAGACGAATTATCCCTACGACAACCAGCCAGTAACTTGGACACGATGAAATCCTGAGTGGGATCAGGCCAACCCTGTACCTTGTGATAGTAACCCACCCCTGATCCATATGTTGCGATTGTGGAAGGTGCCCGCCGTTGTAAGGAAAGCCATGCAATAAAATGCCGGATGTCGTCCGGGGATGCAGGGGAGCATGTAACAACCCTTTTGGATCTGAAGGAACAAAAGGCCCGCCAGCCCGTTTGATACGTCTGGTGTGTATTTGACGCAGAAGCCGAAAGTAACAATCGGTGGATCTCACCTTTTAAGCGCGGAGCAGATCGGGAATCGGCGTCATAGTTTTGTCCGCTTGAGGGGCAAGCGTGCGGAAACGGTTCACCTGAAAACGTGAAAGTGAATCCGCAATGTCATTGTGCACGCCTGGAATATGTACAGCCTTAAATGTGACATTGTACTGCAGGCACTGGCAGACAAACAATCGTACTAAGTGCATGATACGATCGCAATTAGAGGATTGTTTATTGATGATGTGTACTACACTCTCATTATCAGTATGGAAACGCACCTTACGATTGGCTAATCTAGGACCCCAACAATACACGGCGATAACCAGTGGGTAAAACTCACAGTACGCAATTGATGGCGAAATTGCCCGCAACTCCGGAGTCCATTCTCCTTGAAACCAATGTCCATCAAAATACCCGCCAAACCCGATACTAGCCGCTGCATCAGTGAATAACTCGAGTGTATCGTTGTCCTGCCAGGCCTGGTCGCGAAAGGCAGACACGCCGTTGAAGTGATCAAGAAACTCAAGCCACACTACTAGCAGGTCAAGTTTTGCACCCGGAGATATGCGCACCCTGTGATGTGGTTTCTTTATCCCACGTGTAAGACTAATCAGACGCCTGGTAAACGCACGACCAGGCGCGATAGCACGACATACGAAATTGAGTGAACCGATTAACGACTGAATTTCCTTCAACGTTAACTTTCGCCGTTCCAAACATGCTTGGATCTTTTCCCGCAAGGCCACTACCTTGCGTTGCGGCACACGCACCTCGCGGTGTACTGTATCAATTTCCAAACCTAAGAATGTAATAACCTGGCATGGGCCCTCTGTCTTTTCCTCCGCAAGCGGCACTCGCAGCTGCGCACAACATGACCGAAAGGAAGTGAGCAATGCGTTACACTGTTGCTTGGACCTCCCGACAAATAAAAAATCATCTAAGTAATGGGTTACCGCGGTCGTATCCGAAACTCTCTTGATGTGAAACTCCAAAAAAGTGCTAAACATTTCAAAGTGGGAACAAGAAATACGACAACCCATAGGTAAACATATGTCGTAATAAAATCTACCCTGAAACTTGAATCCCAACAGTTCGTAATCGGAAGGAGCCACGGGAAGCAGCCGAAAGGCCGATTTAATGTCCGTTTTTGCTAGCCAAGATTGGGGGGCCTACACAGACATGGCCAAATCCATGGCAGTATCAAACGATGCGTAATGCACTTTACACTCATCTTTCGAAATGTAGTCATTTACGGAATCCCCTGAAGGATAAGACAAGTGGTGGATGAGACGAAAGGAACCAGGTTGCTGTTTAGGAACAAGCCCAATTGGGGAACATTGTAGATTCGGAAAAGGGGGAGAACTAAAGGGCCCCGCTATTCTGCCTAATTCAATTTCAATGTTCAATTTTCTCAGAACGATATTGGGCATATCCTGCGCTGACTTTAGACTATCCGCCTCCCGGCTGACCCGCGGACCATGAAAACCAAGGGAAAAACCCTGTGAAAAACCCTGCTCCAGCACAGCAGCTGCAGATTTGTCTGTATAATGAACCAACCACCGGCGTAAGACTGCTAAATTAACGGGTGTTGGAGGCACGAAAAGAATGTGTGCCCCCTTTATTAGCACTAGCCACGGTCTGCGCACCAGCCGGAGCGTGGACCTGTAGTCCGGCACTGATCGGTGCTTGACGAACTGCTTGCCGTACGCCCGACGCTGCAGCCGGTGTCTTTGTGTAGCGCGTATAAGACGCACCAGCCGTACCAAAAGATTGCTTTACGGGGTTGCCTTGAGGCGCCATACCAGCGCCGCCCATACGACATACCGCTGCTCCGTGCCCGGTCTTCCCACATCGGCTACAACTGTGAGAATAGCGGCTGGGATTCCACCGGCAACCTGTGGCCGAATTGAACGCATAGCAAACATACTTTGGTGACTGAATACTATTGATCAATGCCCCCACATTTGGTGAGTGCAGCATGCTACCTGCAGCTGCGACAGTGACCCAAAGCTCCATGTCCATCGCTGCCCAGGAGCGCGATGGGTTGGCCTCCATGCGCAAACGGAATTGCTCATCATAATTGCGCCAGCCTATTTTCCGGGAATTGCACGGCCGCTGTGCGAATGATCTCGGCATACTTAAGCAATTCGAGGAAACGGCTAGGATGACGAGTGCAATAAATGGCCATAAAGACATGGAACGCACTGGTCCACTTATCAATGCTATCAAGCTTTCGTGTATGAGGCGTAGCTGCCCGGAAAACAACCCTGCCCTGCTCGACTGCCATGGTCAATTCCGACCCTGTCTCCCGGGCGGTTAGGACCCGTGTTGCGGTATCGCGATACAAACACGCCAGATCCACATATTGCCCGTTCCAAATTTTTTCTTTCACTGCCCGTGGAACATGCATGTCAATGGGGGCATCGTTTCCAAGAGAATACAGGGTTGAGGGCCTAGCAGCACCCATGCCTGCGGCAGTCGAGAGGGAAAACATGCCATCGGCTTGGCTAACTGGTAGCTCTAATGGTAATGGAGCAAATACGGTAGGGGCTTGAATTGCCGGCTGTATAGAATTGCCGGCAACCCTGCCGGCATTAATCGCCAGAGGCCTACTTTCTTGAGCACTAAGCTCATTTGGACTAGAGTTCGGAGGTGCGTGTCCCGTTGGAGCGCGGACGCTAAACTCACCGCCAATGATGGTAGATGCGGCTGCCGACATACCGGTACTCTCAAAAGGTGGCTCGGTGGCGACCTGGTTCGCTGAGGGGGCTGAGATCACAGGATTTTGGGCTGATCCCGCCGGGATGACGTCGCTGGACGGCGCGCTGCATGCCGCCGTACTGGCCGTGATCCCACCATCTTCCTGCACGGCAGCCAGAGCCGGAACTGGTGCCAAGCTGCGGGGGCGGCCGACCCTGCGCCGACCACCGCCGGCGTGCGGTGGGGCCGAGGGGGAACGCTTGTTGTATGGTCCGCGTTTTTCACGCGGCATATTGGAGAGTAGTGCTGAACAAGCCGAACTCCAGGAACTTTGCAATACCCCCACCTTAGGGCTGAAAATCAGGGAAGAATCCCAAAACGAAGCTGGAAGAACTTATTTTTTTTATCTTTGGTGCTTTGAGACTCGACATATTTTTTCGTGGTTGCAGCTCGAAACTCTAAGCCGAAGTGAGCCGACCAAAATCTTCTCCCTGATGGGCCCACCCTGATCGAGTGCACCCACCTGTCCTGTTACACATCAATCGTCACCCTCACTAGTCGCCTGGTCACTTACACTAATGGGTTTTTTGTCTACTTCCGTACCAATGTAACCTTCGGAAGTCGCCTGGTCACTTTCGCAAATAGGTTTAGTCTACTTCCATAACAAGGTGACCCTCAGTTGATGACCAGAGAACTGTGATAAGATCGTGTGGCTGTTGGGAATAACGAATTTTATCTTGTACTGATAAAATGAATTAAATTAACTTCTTTTCACTTTTTAAGAAAAGTATTCTCAGTTTGAATGTTTCATTATGGTGATTAAATTTATTTCCTTATTATTATTATTATGAGGACAGTTTTGATGATTTGGGAAAAGATGGGAAAGTAGAGGGTAGCAGGAAGCATGAAGATCCAAGGGAAAGGAATTTATAGGTGATAAAAAAGTCAATCCAACTTCCTCATCTGAAAGTTGCTCAGGGCAAAATTAATGCAAACAATAAGTTTTAAGCATAAATTATGAATGTTTTAAGGAAAGTGTTAGAGGCAGTGTCGAAAACACACACCCGAAAGATGAACAAATAAAACCATACACGGCGAATTTTACAGTGCCACACATCATTTGAGTTTATTTGGGACACTTAACAAACATCATCGTCGAACATAGTATAGGTCATGATGCTTACAGCGCGGTGCGCCGTGGACATCAACAAAACCGGGTAATCTTACGGAATTGACAGGCTTGATCAACATTCTCCATGATTATTCTAATTGTAGTCTGTGGTGTGGAAAAAGTGACTGAGACCTCTCTTAGTGTGATACTTTCGTTCACATTAATCAGCTTGAAGAAAAGGCCTTATATCGTCGAAAACCGGTCACTGGAGGATACACTACCCGGCGGGTTACGGCCCGCATAAACCCGCTTGATTTTACCAAACAAAATATTTTAAAAATCCTATCAGAAAGACTTACCGCTTCATTGCAGTTTCTCGACAATGTCCTTCCAAATACCTGCCTTGAATTTTTCATTAAAAAAAAAAAATATTTGTATGTTTTATCGTACAAAATAGTATTTTTTCAACTTCTACAATGAGTCTTTCGTCGTCCATTTTTTTTTAAAGTCAGCGCGGTGAAATGACGTATTTTCAAGGCCAATCCTGATTGGCCAAACGAAAAATGGTGCCAGATAAAATCGCTGCATGAGCGATTACAATGATATTGATCGTATCGTTATCAAAGAATCGTTATCGTTGTCGTGTCAGTGTGACCATCCGCATTGTGCTTGCATAGCAATGATTTATTTTATCGTTATCGCCATTGTTATCGCTATCGTTATCGCTGCAGTGTGACCCGCCTTTAATCTTTTTTCGGCAATTAGATACAGTTCATTGTCATTTAAGTCAAATTTTCTGTACGTAGGATTATTTCCTTTTTGGGTAACATTGATATGTTGTTGTTTTGTCGATCATCCCTAGCCTGATCGAGTCAGTCTTCCATTAAAATTAATTGGGCGTGGCCTCTTTATATTTTATTTTATTTATATTTTTGTTGTGGTTCTTGAGACAATATACCTTTTGGTGGAAAATCATTTGTAATTTGTTTCTTGAAGGAAGTTTAAAATGTAATTTTTTTCGAGACTATAATTTGACGTCCCCCTACGTTAATTATATTTTAAGTTCTTGCTGTTGCCATTTTTTCCTTCCAACTGGCCCATGTGGCCTCCTTACACCTGACCTCGTTATAAAACTAAGCCATTGAATTGCCCATGAGATTTCCTACGAACGGAATTAAAACTTGTGGCATAGACTTTGAATTACTTAGAATTTTTTTAACTGACGGGATAATCAAAAGAAACATATCGTTTATTATTTTGCAACCGTATTAATGCATTTTATTTGTTTACACAGCGATCCAGAGAGTAAGGTGTTCCTAATATCAGTAAGGCTGGAACCTGGTGCCCAAGTAAAGTTCACTCTTACCCATCAAATGCTTCTCGTAAGACGACAGAGCATGTTCCATAATATCATTGGACTTCATCCAGGACAGGTATAAACTTTCGACATCGCGACTGAGGGTTGTCTTTGCTTAAGCTCGAGGAGGGTATAGTTCAAACGAGGTAGCCTTTCTTGCAACTCACGTTTATTGAACTTATGCACGTTATTCGGCGTTTATATTCCTCGAGCCAAGACGGACTATACCTGAGTCGCGATGCCTTGTTGAAGTGTTGGAATAGACCACAGTATAACCATCCTATTACAGCATTTGCTAATGGGTCGCTTGCTTGCTTGAATCTATTAATCATTCAATATTTCTCCTTAACTGTATTGATGATAGTTTTGTAAAGCTGCCAATTCAATTATAAAAGAATGATGGAGAATATTAGTAGGCCTTACGTGTGTAACAGGCAGGCACGTCCTCAGACCCAATTGATATGCGTAGCTAATGTTGACATGCCGCTGAAACGTCGATAAACGTGTTAATATATGCTTTTTCTTCTTCTTCTTCTTCTTCTTCTTCTTCTTCTTCTTCTTCTTCTTCTTCTTCTTCTTCTTCTTCTTCTTCTTCTTCTTCTTCTTTTTCTTCTTCTTCTACTTCTACTTTTTCTTCTTCTTCTTTTTCTTCTTCTTCTTCTTCTTCTTCTTCTTCTTCTTCTTCTTCATCAGCTGCAAGAATACCATCTATTGGCTCTATCGTACCTGTCGAACCTCTGATCGACCCACTCACAACCTGGCAACATCGACTAAAATATAAAATTCTCCTCGAATATAACTACTTTAAACCCCTTAACAATCTCGATACTTTCTTTATCAAATGGCCTCTTCAGAATATTCTCTTTAATATAGAAAAATAACAAAATGACATGGTTGATGTGAAATTTTCTTTCCCTTTTGTGTCCTTTCTTCGCTTACCATCCCCTACTCCTTGGCGTGTCCCTTCCTGGCCTGAGTCTTGAGCAGCTGCTTGCTTCGGCGAGACATGGGGACCCCACTGTTGCTTGCTCAGGCCTAAATCCCCACCCCATCCCAAACCCTCTACCATCTATTATATCTACCTCTATATGGTTTCTTTGCCTATTCGTATCTAAAGTATTGTTTTCAAACTTAACTTATTTTTCGCTGTTACATACTGGTTTTCTCACAAGCGAGACGTGGTGTAATGCACCTGTCTTCGGCTAAAATCCCCAAACCTCTTTCATTTCAAACATAATTCTTTTACTTGTTTAAATTTTTACATTTCTGTTTATTCTGTTAATACTTGTATGTTCATTATTTGTTTACTTTCATGTACTGTATGTTAATTCATATCAAATGGGATATTTTTATATGAATAGGCCCACTAAATTTTATGATTTGCATTTTGGTAATTCTGGTCAGTAAGCAGTTTGCAACATTTTTGTATATCACTTTAAGTCATTCCTTATGTTGCTGTATCCCCTCGTGGTGATCCTCCTTGCTGACCTGTCTACATGTGTATGTAAGTCTGTCCGTTCGTAGGTATGTAAGTCAATGCCCTTTGTTTGTCTCTTGTTTTTTGCTCTAACTAACATGAATAACCCAACCTGTTTCTTTCAAATTAGGAAACTGCAAGAAAAGGCTCTTCGGTACACTTGCCATCAAGACAACTACAACTTTTTCTCAGTCTCCCGCCTGATCCCTACTGGTTTACAGATATCTCACACCCCCCAAATTGGAAAACTCTCCCCCAACCTACAGAAAAAATGGAATCAAATTCTATATAGTGCTTCCATTCAGCTCATTAAGGTCCTCTCTAAGCGATGTGACATCACTCTTCAGGCTGTCCACCAGGACATTGCTAATCTGGACTCCAAACTCCGCTCCAGCTGTTCTGAAAGCCAGTACAAGGATCTCAGTGATGAGATTGAGAAAGGTCTCTCTAACCTCAATTCTGTTCTCACCGACAGGAGAAAAAAGAAGATTGGTGGCCTTGTTGCCAAACAACGCAGACACAACCGCTTCAGACGCAGTCCCCAGTCTACACCATTACCCCCTACTAACACTGTTGTCAACCTTTCCTCTTCTTCTCTAACTGACGCAGAGCATACGTTACTTTCCAAGGGTTTGAACTTTTGTCCAACTCCCCCCAAAGTTGACCAAGTAATGCTCAGTCAAGATCTCACTGAGTATTACCGCAGACTTCGTCTGACTGAGTTCTTCTTCGATTCTGGCTCCCGGAAAGAAGAACATTTCAGAGTAAAAAGCACCTGGGTCCCCCCCAAGAACCGTGTTCCAGCCCTTGAAACGTATGTGCAAGCAGTCAGTTCTCAAGTTTCCAACTCCTCTCATCTTACCCGTAAGCCCCACGACAATCTCCCTTGGGAAGAACGTCTCGCTCTCAACACTCTACGTTCCCGCGGTGACATCATTATTAAGCCAGCAGATAAAGGGTCAACCGTAGTAATCATGGATCGCCAAAAATATATTAGATGAAGCCAATCGCCAACTTAACAATCCCCAGCACTATAATTGTCTGGACTCTAACCCCACTGGCAAATTTTCAGAGCAAATTCAGAGAGTTTTGGATGACATGCGATCACGTGATCAGCTGAGCAAGAAAGCTCACACATTTCTATCACCAATCAATTGTAGAACTGCCAGATTCTACCTTCTCCCGAAAATTCACAAGGCCAACAACCTAGGCAGACCCATCATCTCTGGCAATGGTTCACCTACGGAACACATATCTCTTTTCATTGACTCTTTTCTCAGACCATTGGTTCCCCAAATCCCCTCCTACGTCCATGACACTCCCGACTTTCTGCGAAAGTTGGAAAGTGTCAAGGATCAAATTCCGACCACTGCTATAATTGGTGTCCATTGACGTTTCCTCTCTATACACTAACATCACCCAGGAAGAAGGCATTCACGCTTGCTCCTCGGCTCTGGCCAGAGGAAAACAGTCTTCTCCCCCATCTCTGACCTAACCACCCTCATGAGGTTAGTGCTGGCCAAGAACAATTTCTCCTTTCTTGGCAAGCACTATCTTCAGGTGCATGGCACTGCCATGGGCACGCGCATGGCTCCTGCCTTTGCTTGCCTCTTCATGGATGACCTTGAGGAACGCATGCTCAGTGAGACGCCATGCCGTCCTTGGATTTGGTGGAGATACATAGATGACGTTTTCTTCATTTGGACTAGGGACTGTAGCAGCTTGAATGCCTTCTTTGACCACATCAAGTCCTTCCACAGCACTATCAAATTCACACGGGAACACTCTCTCCAGCAGACCCACTTTCTGGATGTCACCGTCCGGAAAGACCTCGACATACTTACTACTGACTTGTACTCTAGGCCCACCGACACTCATCAATATCTCCATGCCTCAAGTTGTCACCCAAGACACTGTAAGACTGGTATAGCTTACAGCCAGGCCCTCAGATTGAGGCGCATAATTATGTTCCAATGAGTCTGACTTTCACCGCCATACACGTGTATTGGCCAGTAACTTGGTTGCCAGAGGCATATAGTTCTCGCCAAGTGAAGAACTCCATTTCTAAAGTCTATTCCATTTCCAGAAGTTCGGCACTCAAACAAAAGCCACGTGTTCCTTAGAACAATCCCAACGTTCCCTTAGTTACTTCCTACCACCCTTCTCTTCCTCCTCTCAGGAAGATAACTAAGGAAAACTACCATATTCTCCACACTTCAGATCGTCTGGCTGATGCCATTCCAAATTCGCCTGTTTTGGCTCTCAGGCGCCCCCGTAACCTGCGTGACTTAATTGTCCGAGCAGAGGTTCGCCCTTTGGACACTTCACCTCCCACTAAATTTGGTACATTTAAGTGTACCTCGAAATGCATTGTTTGCAAGACACATGTCAAGGAAATAGACTCTTTCACTGGACATTCTTCTGGAACTACCCACACGACCTATGGCTCTATCACGTGCACTACCTCCAACAACATTATACCTCATCTCATGTAGAGTTTGTAATGTTCAGTGTGTTGGCGAGACCAAAAACACTCTCAAAAATGACGTAACTATGGCCATAGGTCTACATCAAAACCGGTAAAATGGACACCCCTGTTGGGTATCACTTCAATCTCCCTGAACATTCGATATTAGATATAAGTGTACTGGGCATAGAATCCCTTGGTCACCGTAGTAATGCTGTCCGTCTTAGCCGTGAGAAAATGTGGATGAAGCGTCTTCGGACTATTCAACCACATGGTCTCAACATCCAGGAGGGTAATGACTAACACCATGCAGTTTTCTGATAATCCTTCTTTTGTGTTCACTCCTTCACACTTATCTCTTTGATCTTTTCCCCTCTTCTCACTAATCCCTACCCTACTCCTTGCCCTTCCCTTTGATCTCACCCTACCAGCTTTACTCTTTGTGCATTGTTTCTCATCCGTGTCCTATTCAATCTCTTCCCCCTTCCTTCGTGTACATTTATCTGCGTTGTCCTTGTCACTCTGCCTTTGAGAAAGGTCCTGCTAGGATCGAAACGTCAGGCCCACTAAATGTTATTATATCAAATGGATTTGAAATAAAGTCACAAAAACAATTCTTCTTCTTCTCCTCCTCCTCCTCCTCCTCCTCCTCCTCCTCCTCCTCCTCCTCCTCCTCCTCCTCCTCCTCCTCCTCCTCCTCCTCCTCCTCCTCCTCCTCCTCCTCCTCCTCCTCCTCCTCCTCCTCCTCCTCCTCCTCCTCCTCCTCCTCCTCCTCCTCCTCCTCCTCCTCCTCCTCCTCCTCCTCCTCCTCCTCCTCCTCCTCCTCCTCCTCCTCCTCCTCCTCCTCCTCCTCCTCCTCCTCCTCCTCCTCCTCCTCCTCCTCCTCCTCCTCCTCCTCCTCCTCCTCCTCCTCCTCCTCCTCCTCCTCCTCCTCCTCCTCCTCCTCCTCCTCCTCCTCCTCCTCCTCCTCCTCCTCCTCCTTCTTCTTCTTCTTCTTCTTCTTCTTCTTCTTCTTCTTCTTCTTCTTCTTCTTCTTCTTCTTCTTCTTCTTCTTCTTCTTCTTCTTCTTCTTCTTCTTCTTCTTCTTTTCATATATTGGGGATATAGTTTAGAAACACACTCCGGGGCCAAAATGCCATGACGCAATCGTGACATCATCAAAATGCGTGATTTAAAAGCACATATTATCCAATGGTTAATCTTCTCGATTTTAATGGACAGTTAGCTATTGTGCTAGACATTCAAAATCCTGGGTTGGGAACCAAATGACTATTGTTCAGAATTATTATTATTGTTGAAGTCCCATACACTTTGTGCACAAAATATGTACGTGCTTTTTGGCTAGGAAGGAGGGTATGGGTTCGAATCGTGGTTTTGCCCCCTCCACCCCCCCCCAAAAAAAAAAAACAGATGCGGAAAAGCGTCATGTTCTGTTTGCCAACAGACATAATCTCTAGTTGTCCAACCTTTTTTTGTGGCCGAAAGCGGAAGTGCATTGTACACGAATTCGGTAGCAGGTATCATTTAGTTGAAGGTCAAAGTGGTTGTAATTAAAGGGGAATGCAACCCAAGAAATAAAGTTAGCTTATCTGATTTGGTGTTAAAAAAACCTACAATTGCCTATGAGTCACTTTCGTACGATTTTCATAAAGAGAGAAAAATCATGGAATTACGTTCCCGTACGTTGCCATCTTTTCGAAAAAGCAGCCGCTGATTGCGGGAATGTGACGTGCAGGACGGATAACTGCCGTTTTGACTACGAGTATCAGGTGCCCAGATGTGCCCACTATTCTGTGCAGTTTGTGCACACTCACGAGCTACACGATGGTGTACTGCCAGGCTTTTGGCTGTAAAAATGCCAGTGGGAAAAAGCTAGAAAACACTTTCCATGGAATTCCAAATAAGGACAAGAAACTGAGTTACTTAGGAAGTGGGCCGCGGCCATCAAAGTAGAGAAATTTATCAAAATCGGCTCCCAATACTCAATAGAAATCAAAAGGATGTAAATGTGACTTGTACTGTAGCGATCACTTGCGGGCCAAACTCACCGGCTGGAAGCCGATAAAGGATACTATAACTATACTATTTATCATGGTGATAATACTTAATGAACATGCTATTCTTTCTCTATATTCCACATTGACCAGCGGTGGCAACACGCGAATTGACAGCTTCAAGATTTTCCGAGTTTCGTTTTCGTTTGGTCCCTGCGTGAATGTCTACTTATTATCCCATGCACGTGCATGTGAGATCCTTCTCGGTAAAGACTACATGACTCAGTTTGATAAAAAAATTTTTTTTAATTAATTCAAAAAATACAAGTATGTTTTTAATTTTTTGTGGTTTCGATTGATGTATGACTTTCTGAAAATATCAATTAATAACTTAAATTAAAATTGAAAGGATTGCACAATCTTAATAAACCTGTTCGACGTTCGCAAAGCATTATGGGTATTTATGACAAACTGGCCGCATTTTTATCACAGAACTCTATGGTGAAGCACGTAAAATCGTGAATTGTTTAGTTTTTTTCTAAAAGACCAGATGGAGTTCAGAAATGAAACTCACACAGAATTTTCGTCTAGATACCAGAAACAAAATATATTTTTTTGGTCGGAACGTTGATTTGGTAGTTTGGGAGAAATCAGTGGAGATTCCCTTGGTGACTGAATGGCAAACTCAGGGCGTGCATGCAGCTAGGTGCACGCGATACACGCGATGCAGGCATTGTAATTGTCCTCCAGTCGTGATTTCTCCGAAACTACCCTCTCAACGTTCCATCTGGTTTTTGAGAAAGAAATCACGAACTTACGTGCTTCGCCATAGAGTTGTGTGATAAAAATAAAGCAAGTTTGTTATCTATACTCATGATGCTTTGCGAACGTTCTAAAGGTTTATTGATCAATCAGACGCGGTTGCTGTCATTCCGTTGTGACATCACACCCCCAGCAAACAGCGGCGGCACCTTCGAAAAGATGGCTACGTACGGGAATGCAAATTCGGCCTACAATTCCATGAATTTTCTCTCTTTATGAAAACCGTACGTGATTGTCTCATAGGTAATTGGAGGTTGTTTTTAACATCCAATCAGTTAAGCAAACTTTATTTCTTGGGTTGCATTCCCCTTTAAGCGGAAAAGCCCTAGGCCTATATACTCTGTTTGTAAACAGGCATAGGAACAGAAGTACAGTATGTAGTCTCCATGTAATGCGGGGCGCATTAGATGATTTTTTAGGACCCAAAGTGGATATGTGAGCTTGGTATGCATAATTCTCTATGATTAACATAGAGTCCGATGCTCCTTTCCCAAATGGACGTAGATGCAATTTATCAGCTTTTCTGCCACGAAGCGTAAAAGCTATTGTTTTTGTTGATTGATTTTTTTTACTCCCAAAAATGTGTAATTTGTAATCTCTTTACAACCATTGAACATACTTGGATTTTCAATAAACTTGGCAAATGCATAGAACCATTGCTGAAATTATGTATCATACCCTTCACGCCTTCATGACGCCTATTTTTTGAATATCATTATTAAGTCCCATAGACTTAACACAAAATACAAAATAATATGTGCGTGCTTTTTGGGGGTAGTAATGGACGGTATGGGTTCGAATCGCAGTTTTGCAATACATTTTTTAAAGAGAACCAGATGCGGAAAAGCGTTATGTTTTGTTTGCCAATGGACATGAATCTCTAGTTTATTTACTGTTGTCGTCTCCAAATACCATAGATAAAGCATAGGTAGGCTACTGATCCCCTTTAATTCTAAGTACTTTGAGGTTATCAGGAATCTAGAGCCATGTCATGAGTCTAACAACATGCATTTTAGATGACCTTTGTCCTCCCTTCTTAAACTAAGCATATGCTTCGCCATCAAACTTTCCTCTTTTGCCTAATCTGCCTCATTGATATGCCTGATTAACACCATCTATTAAGGAGTAATTGATATGGTTGACTTTACGAATACGTTAAAATGGATATATATACACATTGATATAAAAAAGTATGTTATCATGACCCATTACCGGCACCATACTTGCATTGAAATGTCATTCTCAAGCAAACCATTGCCTTGTAAGCCATAATTCAATACGCACTAGTGCACACTAGACCTATACCTCACATTGCATAACAAATTGTACTTTTACCGTTTAATTAACCTGTCATTTTACAGTGAGCTATTAGTTCTTTTTTATATGCACGTAAAATATTGCAATACTTATTATAAGTTGGATTATAATCTTAACAACTTAGATACAAAATGTCAATACAATGATACATTGTACCAGTCATCAATCGTTTCTAAAAGGCTGTGCTGTAGCCAAGAATACCTCTTGAAGGAGGTCGGTTGGTCACATGGTCGTTTTCTCGCTCCTTGATTAATTAAGTCAATACGGGAGTATTATGTGACGTTTGCTTGGCGTTTGCTTTTCACGGATTCCGCCCTGATATTAACAACCATACCTTTATTGTAATTTCATTTTCGGTTGAAAACACATGTACGACATGAAAATGCACTCTGAATGGTTACTTGATAAGAAAGTGAACGTTTTCATATCTAATTATGCGAATTATTTGTGCACGGTAATTTCTTTTTAGGTTGTAGGCAAGTTGAAGATAAATGTGACTATCACAGAACCTCAAGGTGTGCGCATTGCTGAAGCGTACCTCAGACTCCGTTCCTATAGTAATGCACAACCTTCATTACTGATGAATCATCAAAGTATAAGCATCTGGAACGTTTTGTATCAACCGACTAGACAACAGCAGCAACGACTGAGTGCAGACGGCATCATGGGAGATTTTATAGTAAAATATGACGTCATACATGCCAATAATGCTGGTGATATCCAGGTACGTTTGGGATAGGTTTAAAAGTGTCACTCTTCTACGGGAACCAGAAAGATATTAATTAACGAGCAAAGACTTTTAGAATTAGTTTTTTCCGTCTTAAGAAGTTTGTGAAAGCTCCTGGTTAATTTTCTTTTTCATTTTTTCAATAAATGTTTGCACAACCATTTTGCTAATTATGTTTCTTTCTCCAGGTTTTGAATGACCATTTTGTGCAGTTCTTCTCACCGACTGGTCTACCTGTACTTCGTAAGCACGTCATTTTCGTCATTGACATCAGTAGTTCCATGGAAGGCACAAAACTCGCACAGGTCAAGGCAGCTCTGAAGACAATACTGGAAGAGATTTCACCAGGAGACAAGTTCAACATTCTACCTTTTTCAAATCAAGTGGAGTTCCTGGACCGATACCGGATGGTTGAGATAACATCAGCTAATATTGAGTTTGCAAAATCCTTTGTTGATAAACTGCAAACTAAAGATGGTGAGAACATAATTAATCTGCATGTGTAAATACATATAAACGGGCAACAACAGAGGTTAGTAGTAGTGCATAGCGTCTGGATAGTTGCTAGATAGGCAGTATTACGTAATCATTTTGCCATGGAATGAGCAGTGAAATGAGTGCCCAATTAGGCTGAAATTTTGCTCATGACGTATGCAAACGAGGTGAAATGCTGTGATCTGATTGGTCGTGAGGGCAAAAAGATAATACGTAATATAAGTAATGATGCCTATCTAGCGACTATCCAGACGTTATGAACTACTCTTGGTTATCGTTCGTTATAATGACCTTTTAAGGAGCTGATCAATGGTGCACTGTCTGTCACGAAATATTGCATGTGGTTGGCATTATTCACACACACAGATTAGGCGTTTTTCAATTACCGCACATATGGATTTAAAACTTGGACTCTGGTCAATTTCTCAATGCAGGAGCTTTTGCCCAACACAATATCTCCCAGTCATTTCATAATGTATAGTGTAGCCATACTGAATTGCCGATGGCACTAATTATGTTCCCTTTTGTTTAAAGATGTTTCTCCCATTACAAATTTCTAAATAGCACTATCTTAGCACTGAGTTCACAATATAAATGTGGAATTTATTTTTTTCTAATTCAAGCCACCAATCTAAATGACGCTATCCTTGAAGGAGTCAATATGCTGAGACGAGAAATGGAGAAAGAGCGAGGAGAGAAAGCCATTTCGATGCTAGTAGTGCTAACAGATGGAGAACCTACCTTCGGGGAGTTAAACAAGAAAGAGATTGAGCTCAATGTACAAGACGGAATACAAGGAGACTTTTCGCTGTTTTGTCTTGCCTTCGGTGAAGATGCAAATTTACAGTTCCTTACGCGGTTGGCTTTGAAGAATCACGGCATTGCCAAACGTATTTCTGAGAGAGCAGATGCAAGCACACTCTTTGAAGGCTTCTATGACGAGGTAGCCACGCCTCTGCTTTTAGATCTCGTGTTCTATTACTCGGAAGGAGTTGTACCCAATACCTTGAGTGACAGACACTTTGCTAACTATTTTAACGGATCAGAGATCGTAATTGTTGGGAAGTTAGACGGAAATCGCCCTGCTAATCATGTGCTCAGATGTTTCATGTACGGAAAGGCAGCAAACAATGATGTATCTTTGGCAGGTGACAGCAATACGGTTGTAAGTCTGGTATTGCACATTATTGCGTTTCGAAGAATTTTTCTTTCATCCATTTTATTACAAAAGTCAGTTCAAATTTATAATTTTGATGTTTTTAAACGCCCAAAAAATTGTGTAATCAATCAAAAGCGAAATTATTGTAAATGGCGTAATCACCGATTATAAGCATTTTTTTTAGAAATCTTAAAATTGAGTGGGCCTGACGTTTCGATCCTAGCAGGACCTTTCTCAAAGGCAGAGTGACAAGGACAAAACAGATACATGTACACGAAGGAAGGGGGGGGGGAGAGTGAATAGGACACGGATGAGAAACAAAGGACAAAGAGTGAAGCTGGTAGGGAGAGATCAAAGGGAAGATCAAGGGGTAGGGTAGGGATTAGTGAGAGGAGGGGGAAAGATCAAAGAGAAGGGCAAGGAGTGGGGTAGGGATTAGTGACAAGAGGGGTGTCAGAGTTATGTCTATTCGTACTTAGTCTGTGACTAGGAAAGAAGGAAGATTCAATGCTCAGACCACCAAATCATTAGAACGTCCACGAAAGGATAATTTCTTTTTAGCAAAATAAACAATTTAATCTAACACCTTCGACTTAAATATGTACAAATTTAAATTCTTTAAAAAATGGGTATTGCGATTAGGTCATTCCAGTTTGAGCTTGTAGAGTTGAACAGTTAGACAGTTGAACAATTGAAAAGTTGTGCGCAAATCATACTATTCAAAAATACACAAAAAATTATCACCCCCAAACCAACAATACTAAACAAAATACTTTGAACATACTCGAAGTCAATCTGTTTCTTAAGTGTAAACTCAGCAACAGGTACAGGGAGGATGAGTTATCACACGCAACCAAAATAACGACATTTCGGTACACATTAAATGTAATGACATCGGTACATGTCTGACATATCTGACCGTACGACAGTTCGGCTTCATAAGCTCAGCTCTTGCAATGGATCACGTTCAACCTCGGCTTTGCCGAATTGGTGCCCTCCGTCGTCTCTCTCTCTGCGACGGGCTATGCAGTGGGAGTTACCCTCGTCTTTCCATGACTTGTATGGGTGCTGGTTCTCCCGCGCTCTTTCACCACATCAAAACGTGTATAAGAAGGGCCATCTAAAGTTTTAGAAAATACGTTGGCCAAACACGTACAAATAAAGCCTGAAGGAGCTCATATAAAAACATTACAACAGCTCAATTTCTTTTAAATCGAAAACATACATGTAGATGTCAGAATAGAGTTGAAGCGAGGTTATCAATCCAACATTTGCATCAACAATATAAATCACCAAAGTTTACTCACGGTTTTCTTGTGTTGCCGATCTAGCCACTCTCCTGGTCTAGGTGCCAATAATATAAGCCGTGAAATTTGAGCAGGCTGTAATCTCTCTGCTTCTGAAAACGCGGCAGCACAGCAGTGTACGCAGCTCTGGGGATCTGGCAAGGTTTTTCTCATTCTCTCACACCATGTCTATATGTGGGTCTATCCTCCTGAAGGACAGCAAGAGTTCTGCCCAGCAAACCCTAAACAACAGTAGGTGCTACACCTACCCCAACCCCACTTCATCCATTCACAACTCCATACAAAAGGTGTGCAAGCACAAAAGAAACAAAAGCAACAGGAATTTGAGATCTAAGTGGAAGTGTTTGAAGGGTTCTATTCATAACCAAAGTAGTGGATATGAGTAAAGAAAGCCATGGCCCTGGGTGGTAACTGAAAAAAAGCACATTGTTATTAATGAATATTCATGATGAGTTTAGAATCTGGAATAAAACAGAATAGCACAATGAGACAAATTATAATCTGCTTGAAGGGAATTGTGACAAGTAGGAAAGATCAAAGAGAGAAGTGTGAAGGACTGAACACAAAAGAAGGATTATCAGAAAGCTGCATGGTGTTAGTCATTACCCTCCTGGATGTTGAGACCATGTGGTTGAATAGTCCGAAGACGCTTCATCCACATTTTCTCACGGCTAAGACGGACAGCATTACTACGGTGACCAAGTGATTCTATGCCCAGTACACTCATATCTGATATCGAATGATCAGGGAGATTGAAGTGATACCCAACAGGGGTGTCCATTTTACCGGTTTTGATGTAGACCTATGGCCATAGTTACGTCATTTTTGAGAGTGTTTTTGGTCTCGCCAACACACTGAACATTACAAACTCTACATGAGATGAGGTATAATGTTGTTGGAGGTAGTGCACGTGATAGAGCCATAGGTCGTGTGGGTAGTTCCAGAAGAATGTCCAGTGAAAGAGTCTATTTCCTTGACATGTGTCTTGCAAACAATGCATTTCGAGGTACACTTAAATGTACCAAATTTGGTTGGAGGTGAAGAGTCCAAAGGGGGAACCTCTGCTCGGACAATTAAGTCATATCTGATATCATTCGATATCAGATATGAGTGTACTGAGCATAGAATCGCTTGGTCACCGTAGTAATGCTGTCCGTCTTAGCCGTGAGAAAATGTGGATGAAGCGTCTTCGGACTATTCAACCACATGGTCTCAACATCCAGGAGGGTAATGACTAACACCATGCAGCTTTCTGATAATCCTTCTTTTGTGTTCAGTCCTTCACACTTCTCTCTTTGATCTTTCCCCCTCTTGTCACTAATCCCTACCCCACTCCTTGCCCTTCTCTTTGATCTTTCCCCCTCCTCTCACTAATCCCTACACTACCCCATGCCCTCCCATTTGATCTCTCCCTACCAGCTTCACTCTTTGTCCTTTGTTTCTCATCCGTGTCCTATTCACTCTCTCCCCCCCTTCCTTCGTGTACATGCATCTGTTTTGTCCTTGTCACTCTGCCTTTGAGAAAGGTCCTGCTAGGATCGAAACGTCAGGCCCACTCAATTTTAAGATTTACATTTTGGTAATTTTAGTCAGTAAGCAGTTTGCTACATTTTTGTATATCACCTTTTTAGAAATCTGTGTAACTTAATAATTATAATTTTATTGAAGCCTCTATATGTGATTTCAAAACAGGTGCCAACTCGTGTTCTGTTAGAGCCGTCTATTCCTCAGGATCTGTTAGAGCGCATTTGGGCTTACGTCACCATCAGGTCATTGGAGCGTAAGAAGGCTACTATAGAGGACCCAAACTCCATCATCCAGCAAAATATCACTGACAAATCGCTAAGGTATTCCTTCCTGAATCCACATACTCGGATGACAATTAGGAAACAGGTACCGAGTACAGAAGGAAGACGGGATACGGTAGACATGAGCATCTGGGAAAGAGAAATTCCTTCGGAAATCAGAGACCAACTCAGTAATATCTTCACTGTCATCCCTGATACTATTTCCACTTCAAATGGAGGTTTGTATGAAGTTTTAGAAGACTTCATTCCGATAATAATACAGCATGCATTTTATGTTTGGAAGAGGGCTTTAATGCACTCGTACTGAAGGAACGAAGAGTGTATTGAAGTGGAGTACAAGGTCTAAACTTTTTCTGCCCTATATTACATGCAAGTTCACAGACGGCGAACGGATCAATGGAATGCCTTGCAAAAGGTTGAGCCATGGTCATTGATATTGATTTCAGTACCTGGGGGTAAGGTTACCCATCAGACACCGTGTTTACATGCATATTTCTATAAGCGCCAAAGTAGTGGTGTAAGGAATCGAGGTGCCACGTTGCGTGGTGCGGCATTGAATAGGTCAAACCTCCACTCGGCGCAATTGGGAGTACCGTACCTCCCATGAACAATACTTATGCTCATTACACGTGGTTCCATAGCTAGTGTTCCCAAATTAAAATGGAACGCATTTGTTTCAGCA
Organism: Luidia sarsii; assembly: GCA_949987565.1. NCBI lineage: Eukaryota > Metazoa > Echinodermata > Asteroidea > Paxillosida > Luidiidae > Luidia > Luidia sarsii. The sequence goes on along the minus strand of OX465103.1, from coordinate 19,090,753 downwards.
AGACTCACCAATAAGGCATGTATAATAAAAAAAAATTAAAAAAAATTAACTGAAACAACAACTTTTAATCAAGGGATCTGCTTGGTTTGAAATGTCGGGCCGTTATTGCTTGAAATACAAACAATTAACTTTGACCAAACGTTGAATATGATCTATAGTAAAGGGGTATGATCGGCAAAGCTACATGCTGATTAATGTTATATAGTTTTAGTGTGCCATGGTCCGAGTATCGGTAAAGTAACGGACCACTGACACAGCCATTAAAGTTAGAGTCATCGATTAGTTGGTTCAGTTGAATATTTCTTGCCGCCATTTATCAAATTTATATAATTGTAACACTGAATTTTCTTTCCCTTTATTTTCATCACATGATAGGAGTAAATCGCATCAAAGTTCACGTGTCATTATGCTTTGATACCAATGGCCGTGATGGTGACGTCTTCAATTTTGTAACAGATAGAGCAAATGGTGAGTTTTTGGGGCTGATTGATTACGGGTCAAACCTGGTACATAGGTCTAAACTGTTAAAATGTTAGCAACGTCTGACAAAATACAATCTGCTAACACACTATGAATAGTATGTTAGCAGATTGTATTTTGTCAGACGTTGATAACATTTTATGGCGGCAGAGCGGCTTTTATTTGAATAAAAGCCTACCTTTTGGATTGTACTGGTCAAAATGAATCAGAAATGGCCCACATTTCGGATAAAACCAGAAACTAATGTTACGACAACCAATTCACCCGACGCTTGTAGAATTGTATAGAAACTAATGTTACGACAACCAATTCACCCGACGCTTGTAGAATTGTATACAGTATACAGTGTATATGAGTCTGCAATTTAACCTGTCGGGTAATGGCAAATCATATTGAACAATAATTTTTTATTGTTGAGGGAAAAATATCCCGTTGCATTTAATCTATCTAGCCGTATCAACATTATGTTGTTATATTGAAATGTTTAACAAATATGTCTTCTGGTAGTATCAGAACCCAAAAGAAGATTCTATATGAGATTGCATTTACCACAGTGGTTCGTGGCAGGGGTATAAAGGTACCAACGACTTTCCGGAGTGTGGCCACATTGTAATATTTGCCTTACGAACAAAACTATAGCTGATGAGATTTTCGGCAAACTATATACGTTATTTGCTGATTTCATTGCAGCACTGTTAACTGGCGGATACCAAGGCAAATCGATCCTCCCTTGATAATCTGAAACTGACGTAAAGTAATCGGGGAGAGACCTTCTTTATCATGTACTTTAGAGTACATACGATTATTCATACGATTCCAGTTATACCTTGCGTACGTTAATTGCATAATTTCGTAATTCTAAGACATGGCACTTCATTCCTGCATTGCATGGTGAGCAGTTTCAAAGTATAATGCAATAAACTGTCGAAAGATGCCAAGTTCAGAGTATATTAAATATTATTCACTGACGCCTTGTACCTCAAACTGACCAGAATAATAATAATAGAGCGCCCAAATTGCCACACAGGCCTCAAAGCGCTGAATACAAAGATAAAAACCAAAACAAGTTAAAAAATTACAAAATAACTAAATTACTACATTAACAATTATTTGGTTAAAAAGGCTTTTTGTAAAATATCTGGACCTCCTAAACAGATAAAATGAAATTATGTTCAATGTCTTAAAACGATTAGGTTTTTTTATTTTATTTTTATAGTTTTTTATTAATTAAAAATAATATTGCAGGCTGTGACATAAAATCATGACCAGCTACTGAAAAAATCAATTCAAATGACTATTACATTACCGGGTAATCGTATTCGATTAGTCCTAAAAAATATTGCCTAAAAAGGTAAGTCTTCAAATGACGCTTAAAAATATCAATGCATGAACAGCTTCTGATATGTGATGGGAGCTTGTTCCAAAGGGAGGGGCTGCGACACTGAAGGCTCTGCTGCCATAAGAGCTACTACCGATAGCGGCACAGTCGCAGTCGGAGTCAGAGTCAGACTGGCTCAGACCCGAGGATTCAGACGAGACATCGGCCATCGTGATACAAGGAAGAGAGCAGGAGAGACGATCGAGGCGCAGCCTATTTATTAGCTAAATTGCAAGGCCAATTATATTGTTCAAGTCATATGTGGCCTGAATATGAATTGGCACCATTGTATGTGGCCTGCTGATATGCTAATTTATTGAATGGCTAAACTGTCTCTATTCCTCCATCCTGTCACTCAACTGTCTTGAGATTACACCCAATCGATCGCAATACGGCTGTAAAGCAATTTAGCATGACCGCGAACCCGTTATTGTCTCAACCCATGCTCAACCCCATTGAGCCACTGAAACCGCAAGTTTCTGTCCCTGCGAACGGGGGAGACCAAGCGCAGGGCCCGGTACATTGAATAGAGCCAGCTGGTCCATTGTTTAGGGCTGCCTGTCTAATCTGTTGAACTGACTAAGCATTACGCCCTATTGGCAGAGCGTGCGCTTTCATTGGCCAGTTGTTATTTTTTCTCTCAGCACGTTGCTCTTGTCGCCGCACATGGTGAGTTTTTTCCATGTGAGGCGAAACAAACCAAACAGGATATATATTGGTCTAACGGCCTCTTGAGAGTTCAGCGCACACGGTGAGCTAACGGCCACGAGAGATAGCTCTCGTGGGCGGCGGCATCAACAACATTGGATTTGCCTGCAAATTGCCCCTAAGCGCCAACCATGTATATGCGTATAAATAACGAGATACTTGACAGGTTGAGCTACAATATGTATGGATTGATCTATTTTGAAAAACGCCGCGATATCCCCATTCACAAAGGTATCCTTGAACGCTTTTAATAAATCTATTATGTTAAAAGTATGTTCATGTATACACATAAAACTGTTGATCAGGTGGTATATTATAAAAAGGTGGTCGTGGATTTTCATTACGAATTTTGGGTCAGCTTATGGCCCTACTTAATAGGATTAATGTACACACACATTTAATGAGAACCCTTTGTTTTTCCTAATTCAAGGGATCTACATCAATGGGAAATTCATCACCGAAACCGTGAGGCAAAATGGCATACAGAACCAGCAAACCTTGCTGGGTGAGATTGGAGCAACATTTGGTCTGCGGGAACGTGACAGGGCCTCCCTCGTTAGAACCAGGTTCACACCCAGTGGCATTTCCATCAATGCTAATCATACACTCATGTGGGACGTAAGGAGTACAACACGTATCGGTGATGTTGCGATCAAGGTTGAAAGGAGGCAAGCAACCGTATCTGTCAAGAACGTAATCGAATTCACGGTATTGCGATACGTTTCGATCAGAGAAGGGTCAAGTTTTATGGGATTTTTCTTAAACGGAGGCAGTAACCTTTCTGAGGGCGCACATGGACTCATCGGTAAGTATTTGTTTTTCGAATAATAAGATTTTTCCAACGTTGACACCCTATATACTCGTTTCAATCTACGCAAAGCAGATACCGGTAATAGCCTAACGTTATCACGAGGAGACAGGCAACTTGCTGATCCAATGTGCTTCAGGCCATTACAATATTAATTAGCACATCCCGTGTGATCCCCGCGCTTACATAATTATTTATACGTGGGACTTGTTTGAACTTGATGCTAATGGTACTTCTTTCGGTTACTCGGATATGACTCTCGGGATTCTGAAATAATTATGCGATATTTTTTTATTGAAATCATAACAATTACTTAGTGATTGAGATCTCTCCAACTAACAATTCCCGAAGTAAAATTGGAGAAAGAGTTATTTGACTTTCTCATTTTTGTTTCACTGCACCAAGGCCAAACAGGAAGAGCCCAACCCATTCTTTGTTATGTCCGCAAAAACGCACCTCAGCAGAGCCGCGTAGATGAGCGAGGTGGGCCAAAAGCTGGTGACGTCATCAAGTGAATTGTATATTAAATAAAATAATCAAATTCATCAAAACGTGAAACGATACAAATGGGGACGGAAGATTATAAAAGAAATGTTGTGAAAATTAGTGTGGTAATGCTGACTATTTGCATGACTTTTGGACTTTTGTCGGGAAGATGAGAAATAGTCTGACCCGTTGACCTGTGTGGCTATTGGCGGACAGTTGCTAACTCGAGCTCGATGTTCGATGCATTTGCGTAATATAATAGCACAGTGCAAGCGCTGGGGAATAATCGAACGTATTATTATTCGTTTTCTTTTGCATTGGAACGGAAGATATCGTACATAAATCACTTGATATGTATATGATACATGGGGTGGATTTAAGAAAGCCTTTCGAGTCATCGTAACTCAACTTGACCGATCGTAGGGTTTCTGTGCATCGTCAGCTACGATGAGTCTGATGAAATCGACCACTGAAGTATGCGTTGTTTTCGTTCGCTAAATTTGACCCAATTTGAATGTAAAGGTGAGTTTGAAATAAAACAAACCTCCAAACAAGTAGTCAGAAATGATACCTGACGTAGGAGGTATCGTGTTAATGAACCGTATGTTATTCAAAGTGTGAATGACGTGCATTGATAGTCGTTGATTGTATGTGAAACGTCCATTCCCGTTTCCAGGCCAATTTGGCAGAGGAGAATCGCCACGAATTTCCATGAGAGGCAACCGTCCTGGAGGAGGCACTGCTCAGTTCTGTGGTCAATCGCAAATGGGAAATACAGCTCGAGGCCGCCCTGTCTTCAGTGAAGCAATCAGGAAGAAGATGAATTGTTTGGTTGCAGCAAATATTGAAACAGAAATTGATTTCATTGAGGGGGAAGTCGGTGATTACCTAGTGTCTGATATTTTTGCTTTGGTATAATACCGTAATTAGTATCGCCGTTTTAACGTGCAAAGTGGAGTTTTTCATCTGCAGCATCTGCATGTATCAAGTAGCATTTTTAAGCTAAAAACGAAGATACTGAATGAGGTACACTGACTCCAACACGTCTGCACGCGGTCCAAAATTATTTACTGCATGAACACGATACAGGAATTTTCCATTCGTCTTCTGACACCTTTCTCTATGTAAAGTATCTTACATTTCATTTTTTATTTTTGGTTCTTGCTGAATTCTTACGTTTTGCCGCTCCGACCACCTTCTCATGGTCTCTTTGCCTTGACGTGATAGAGTGGAGTTAGCTTTCTTCTTTTAATGCTCAATTTATATAGCCTCCTAGATATTGGAATAGCAAGTAAGTTCTGGTGATATGCCAAACAGTGTATCGTTTGCTACATTAAGGATAAGCTTTTTTTATCAAGACAAATATACAATGAGTTGTCTTTCTTGTTGATTGACCAATTGAACTAAACGCAGGTACGCCTACTCGAAGAAATGTTAAACCTTTATTACTCCTCTATGAAAGGATTCATTTTATGTAGGATGTAAAGGTCTTTGTAGTAATATGTTGTGACAGATTTTATTCAGTTTTGATCCAAATAATGTCACCCATATAAAAATCTAACAACATGCTTTGTTGGTGAACTGGTAATATATAGCAATGTAATTTACAAGATTGAGGTCGACTTTATTTTGTTTAGTAATTTGAATTTCATTTATTTGTTTAGGGTATGATTTAGAGTCACTAATTGTCTGGAGTTTTTTTCATCAGGTTATATTATGCCATTTAGTAGTTCTGCTTACGCCCCAAACATTTTTGTCTTTGCTGTTTAATTTTTATTCATTCAATGAATCAGCCCTGAATACGTGTTAGTCATCACAAGAAGACCATGCAAAATCTTAAAAATTCGAGAAGGTGGGGGGGTCAGCAGTTTCAGTTCAAATCTTAGCCATTTGATTCCCATCTGGAACGATATCACCTGGTGGAGTAGCTCCATGTTTAATCAATTTTATCAATAAAAGATAAAATATCTTATTCCAAGGAGACACACGGTTTGTTTACGCGCTTCGAGTTTGCAGGCGGTCAGCTGTTTTTTGTTTTGGTCTGTGGATCTGTAAACAAGCTCCAGTGAGCGGCACAACCACTTGGCGCGACGCCCGCGCGCGCGGAGTTGACACTTTGTATAACATTTCGGCTCGCCCGCTGGAAAACAGCGCGGAAAATCACTTCGGTGTGGTTCTCGAGCACTCAACACGCAAAAAATCATCTTCTCCTTGGCTTTAATATCTTTAATTTCCTGCCAGATTGTTCTGGTAGTTGTTGTGACAGTATTGTTTTTGGCCTAGAGGACTCCCTGTCGTCTTGGACTGTAATTTTTGAAAGTATTTTTACGTTCGGGCGAAAAAAGGCGAGATTTCTTCATCATTTTGGCATCCGGCAATCTGCGGTCACCATTCTTGGGCAGTAGGCCTGTGGCACGCATATACTACTACTAGCCCGACTACTCCGTATAGACTCCGTGGGCGGTGATATGCCGAAACGTCGGGCCGAGAAGGCTGCTCAGCAGGCCCCTGGGTCTAAGGGTAAGGCCACCGCGAGCTGCCGTCGTAAGGGCCGCCCCAAGATTCGTCCGGAGTCGGCGGTGGATCTGGAGAGCGCCCTACCCCTGAGCGACGTTCCATCGACGTCCGGCACCACGGCGGCCGCAGTGAGGGATGGACGTTCATCTCGACACGGTAGCGGACCGGTTTGCGAGCAAGCAGCGGAGGAGAGCGGAGGAGCCGGAGGTGGAGCGGTCTCTTCTTCGGCCGGTGAGTCCGCATCGTCTGCGAGGAATGCGAACTGGGACGCCGCAGGCTTTGGCTTGGGCGTGAGTGTTCATGCGGTTGGTTCTGGTAGTAGGCCTAGTACTAGTAAGTAGTAGGGTTAACGTTGGCGGGCCGGGCCAAAATAATGTCGGTGCCACCCCGGCCACATTGGCAAGTCCTTCGTCTCCTTGCGTTAGCGATGTAGTAGCGCCCTTGCAATATCTGGGAAACGAGGCCCCCTTGGGCACCCTTGTTCCTTTAGCTATTAAGGAAAAAATTTGGAATGGGAACTAGGCTACGTGGATATGGCGTCATTATACGTAGATAATGCAGTCAAGATTTTGTCCGCTTCCAATAATGGTGCGGAGGTCGCCTTGGTTGTCGAACAGGGCAGGGTGGTCCTTCGGCCGTCCTCAGCTAGGGTTAGCCGTAAGCTTGATTCCATAGAAAAGTGGACAAGCGCTTTCCATGTGTTCATCGCTGTTTTTGCTATACGCCACCCGGGTCGTGTCGTGGAACTCTTGCGATATGCGGATCGAGACGATTCGCACGGCCGCCTTACAGTTCCCGGGGTTGGGCTGGCGCAGCTATGATGAACAGTTTCGTTTGCGTATGGAGGTGAATCCGGCACGTTCTTGGGCAGCTATGGATATGGAGCTTTGGGTAACGGTCGCGGCGGTCGGCAGTGTGGCGCCGGCGGTTGCCGCTACATCGGTTCCCAGTCGCAGCCAGGCGCAGAAACGCATTTGCTATGCTTTCAACTCGCCTTCCGGTTGCCGGTGGTTTGATTGTCGTTATGTGCATAGTTGTCGCCGTTGCGCTGGAGGGGGACACGGGGAGTCGTCGTGTAGAGTGGGTGGGAGACCCCCTACTTTCGGCACCACTGCTAGTGCGAGGTCATGGGTCGACCAGCCCAAGGCTGTGTACACGCGTTACACTAAGACTGCCGGTGTCCCTTCGGGTGTGAGGCGTGCTGGGCCATCCGCCGCTGTCACTCCTGGGCCTTCAGGCCCAAGCGCAGCTAATGCACCTGAATTGAGGGGAAAGCGCTATAATTTTCGCTCTCCCAACGCGAATTGACGTATTCATTTAACAGCAGTGGCTGCTTAGTTACCCCGATAGGCCAGCGGCTGTTTTACTCGAACAAGGGTTTACACGGGGTTTTTCACTGGGTTTTCAGGGTCCAAGGGTGAGCAGGGAATCTAGCAGCCTGAAATCTGCTTTGGACAATCCGGAGGTTGTTTTGGAAAAGTTGCAGAGCGAGATTAATTTAGGCAGGGTCGCAGGGCCGTTTTCCTTTCGGCCATTGCCTAATTTGCAATGCTCTCCTATCGGGCTGGTTCCTAAACACCTCCCCGGCTCCTTTCGCCTGATACAAAATTTGTCCTTTCCTTCCGGGGATTCACTGAATGATTTCATCCCTAAAGAAGATTGTAGAGTGACGTATGCATCTTTTGATACGGCCGTTGAGTTGGCTACTCCCCGTCGCTCCGGCCGATTATGAACTTTTGGGCTTTCAGTTTCAAGGACAGTTTTACTATGATAAGTGCTTGCCTATGGGATGCGCAAAATCGTGTGCATTATTCGAGTTGTTCAGCTCCTTTTTGGAATTTCAGGTTAAGCGTGTTTCGGCCTCTGATGCGATCACTCATTATTTGGATGATTTTCTCTTTATTGGTCCGTCGTTGGATCAGTGTGCATTTCTTCTTGCATCATTTAAAGACATATGCGCCCAACTGAGGGTTCCCCTTGCAGAGGAAAAAACTGCAGGTCCATGCCAAGTTATAACCTACTTAGGTCTAGAAATAGATACGATTAAGCGCATAATTCGAGTGCCTGACGGGAAGGTGTTGTCCCTCAAAGAAAAAATTAGGTCGGCGTTGGCACGAAAAAAGTTATCTTTGAAAGAAATTCAGTCGTTGGTTGGGTCGTTAAACTTTGTTTGTCGCGCGGTTGCACCGGGCCGCGCATTTACTCGGCGTCTGGTTGGCTTATCCCGAGGTTTACGGAAGCCTCACCATAAGGTACGCATTACAACCGGCGCAAAATTGGATTTGTTGATGTGGTTGGAATTTCTAGATCATTTCAATGGTGTGTCGCCTTTCCGATTGTTGGGATGGCAGGATAACAATGTTTTGGAATTGTTCACCGATGCTTCGGCTAGCATTGGTTTTGGTGGTTTTTTTGATGGGCACTGGTTTCATGGGCGTTGGACCCCTGAGTTGTTAGCACTATCACCATCGATAGCATTTTGTGAAATTTACCCTTAGCGCTCGCAGTTTTTTGCTGGGCCTCTCATCTCGCTAATCGTAGGGTGCGTTTTCGTACGGATAACGAGGCGGTGGTTGCCATCATTAATAAACAATCGTCAGGCTGTGATAGGATCATGCATTTGGTGCGCATGTTCGTTTGCCAGTGTCTAAGGTATAATATCACCTTTAAGGCCGTTCATATTCCTGGGGTACACAATGACATTGCTGATTCACTCTCGCGTTTCCAGGTCGCACGCTTCCGCTCGCTAGCCCCGCAAGCGGACTTGACAATGACAGCGATTCCCGATCTCCTCCGGGCTTGTTAGAAGGTGAGATGAACCGCTTGTTGACGGTGGCTTCAGCCCCAAATACACATAAAGCCTATTCGGCGGGTTGGCGGGCTTTTTGTTCCTTTATGGGCTCCCACTTTCATGGGGAGGCTCCCTCCTCGGTAGCGGACGTTAGAGCATTCATTGCGTGGCTTTCCCTGCGTCATTTGTCCCCTGCTACTGTCGCTTCATTATGTCTCGGGCGTAGGTTATTTTCATAAGATCCACAGTTGGCCGGATCCCACCCGGGACTATGTAGTATCCAAATTGCTTGCCGGTTGTCGCAGGGATAAGGTTGGTAGCGATCGGCGATGGCCTTTAACCATACCGTTGCTTACCCGTTTAATGCAGATTTTACCAGGGGTGTGTCTTGACCAATTCGAGGCGCTCCTGTTTCGCGCAGTTATGTCATGCGCGTTCTTTGGGTTCATGCGTATTGGCGAATTTGCCGCCATTTCAAAATTCCGCACACAAACATCCCTGCTGCTTGATACTGATGTCCAATTTCAGGATGTAGGCCAACCCAATGCTTCGGTTCTTCTCACTTTTCGTCATACGAAGAATAACCAATCAGGCCGCCCTCAAGTGGTGTGCTTAGTCCACTCAGAGGACGCCCAGGTCTGTCCTGTCCGCGCTTTGACGGCATTTGCGCAGGCTCGTCCCAATATCCCAGGTTGTTTTTTCTGCCATTTTGGCGGACAGGCTCTTACTCAGTATCAGTTTAACGCTACCTGCAAGAAGGCGCTATCATTTTTGGGGCTGGAACAGTCTTCCTTTCGCGCCCATTCTTTCCGCATAGGGGCAGCCTCTTGCGCAGCGGCAAGAGGGGTGAAGCTGGAGGATATAAAAGCAATGGGTCGGTGGCGCTCTGAGGCTGCTCGAAGTTACATTCGCCCCTTAGTGCATTGCCAGTTGCCGGGGGTGTAATTGGAGTTGTTGCTCCTGAGCATTTCTTCTTTCTTTATTTCTTCCCATGCGAAACTAAATTGTATGCAGGGTCGGTTTGGATGATTGGAGACTCGATTGTACGCAGAGCTGTCACGAACCTAGGGTGTAAGCAGCATGTGCGATGGTTTGGACGAGGCGGAGCTGGCTACAATGACGTGCCGGCATTATTGGCCGAGGTCGCTGCGCGAGGGCGCCAGCCCGATCTGTTGGTAGTACACATTGGCACTAATAATTTAGCCAATACTGACCTCTTCTGTATGCGGCAGCGCGTGGCAGTCTTCATGCAGTATTGTATTGAGACATTCCCTAGGTCTAAGCTCATTTGGTCCGACATTTTGCCGCGAGCTTGTTACTTTGGTGCTAAGCAGCCAGCGAAGATGGAAATGAAGAGGCGGGCGGTTAATAAATGGGCTCGGTCCTTCAGTAAGCGCATCGGGGCTTCTGTCCTACATCATCCGCAATTTAGATGGTCGGAATTTGCTTTATTCCGATATGATGGCGTTCACCTATCGCCGTCGGGGAATTCCCTGTTCCAGACCAATCTGCGCAATTGCATCTGTTCGTGTCATTGAAACAGGCTCACGTTGACGTCACTAATTTGGGATTCGGCCCGGTTAACTTGTGCGGAGGTTGTCCGGTCTTTCCAGTGGGGCGCGCGCTGCGCGTTTGGCGGTTTTGGGCTGGAGACGACCGGAAGTGCCTCCTTGTTAAGTGATATTCATTAGATCGTAGGTGGTTGGAACATTTAGAGCATGAATTTTAATGTTTAAATTTAGTAAATTACTCTTTCTGTCGTTCGTGTTTTACGCCAAGCACCCGCTTGTACCAGCGGGGCTTATTCCAACCGTATGTGCGAACGGTGGAAAATCGGCGTGACGTTTACCCGTACTGTTAAGTAAGTTAGAATTTTAAATAGGTAAGGGGACAATTCTTAAACAATGGGGGTTTACCCACTTTCGGTGGGGGCCAGGGCTCACGGCTAGAGCTTTGCCAAGCATGGCATGGTTAGGGTCTTGCCAAGCGTGGCTTGTTTAGGGTTTGGCCAAGCGTGGCAGGTGTGAAGGTTGCCAAGCGTGGCATAGTGAGGTGTGGCCAAGCATGGCCCGTGTGTAGGTTGCCAAGCATGGCATTGTGAGGTTTGGCCAGGCGTGGCATTGTGAGGTTTGGCCAGGCGTGGCTTTTGAGGTTGGGCCAAGCGTGGCCGGTGAATGTTGCCAAGCGTGGCCGGTGAATGTTGCCAAGCGTGTCATTTGAGTTCTGGCTGAGGTGGCCAGGTGTGTTGGGCATTGAGTGTTTCGGTTTTTATGGTTGCCAAGCATGGCATTTAATTAATTAAGACAAACTGTCTCATTTAGGCATAATTTTGCCATTGCATTCTTCTTGGAGAATTAAAAGCGAGGCTCGAGAACCAGGCCAGGAAAGTCAACTCCTTGTCTCACTGTGTGCTTTGTGTGTAGTCTTGGAATAATCAATTTTATCAATAAAAGATAAAATATCTTATTCCAAGGAGACACACGGTTTGTTTACGCGCTTCGAGTTTGCAGGCGGTCAGCTGTTTTTTGTTTTGGTCTGTGGATCTGTAAACAAGCTCCAGTGAGCGGCACAACCACTTGGCGCGACGCCCGCGCGCGCGCGGAGTTGACACTTTGTATAACATTTCGGCTCGCCCGCTGGAAAAGAGCGCGGAAAATCACTTCAGTGTGGTTCTCGAGCACTCAACACGCAAAAAATCCCCACCACCTCCCCTTCACCGCCATTGGTCATGGATTAATGCAGCGGAATTTGGGGTCTTTTCGGCTGGAGACGACCGGAAGTGCCTCCTTGTTAAGTGATATTCATTAGATCGTAGGTGGTTGGACCATTTAGAGCATGAATTTTAATGTTTAAATTTAGTAAATTACTCTTTCTGTCGTTCGTGTTTCACGCCAAGCACCCGCTTGTACCAGCGGGGCTTATATCAACCGTATGTGCGAACGGTGGAAAATCGGCGTGACGTTTACCCGTACTGTTATTGTTAAGTAAGTTAGAATTTTAAATAGGTAAGGGGACAATTCTTAAACAATGGGGGTTTACCCACTTTCGGTGGGGGCCAGGGCTCACGGCTAGAGCTTTGCCAAGCATGGCATGGTTAGGGTCTTGCCAAGCGTGGCTTGTTTAGGGTTTGGCCAAGCGTGGCAGGTGTGAAGGTTGCCAAGCGTGGCATAGTGAGGTGTGGCCAAGCATGGCCCGTGTGTAGGTTGCCAAGCATGGCATTGTGAGGTTTGGCCAGGCGTGCCATTGTGAGGTTTGGCCAGGCGTGGCTTTTGAGGTTGGGCCAAGCGTGGCCGGTGAATGTTGCCAAGCGTGGCCGGTGAATGTTGCCAAGCGTGTCATTTGAGTTCTGGCTGAGGTGGCCAGGTGTGTTGGGTATTGAGTGTTTCGGTTTTTATGGTTGCCAAGCATGGCATTTAATTAATTAAGACAAACTGTCTCATTTAGGCATAATTTTGCCATTGCATTCTTCTTGGAGAATTAAAAGCGAGGCTCGAGAACCAGGCCAGGAAAGTCAACTCCTTGTCTCACTGTGTGCTTTGTGTGTAGTCTTGGAATAATCCCACAGTGACCGAGTACGATTTTCAGTAAAAAAGGGTATTTCTGGGTGTTTTTTTCAAGGCATTTTAGGCCTATGATTGCAGCAACGTTTGTGCCCTTAATTTTTTATCGTTTTGTGTCAAGTTAGGCCCTATCAAACGAAAGAGCTCAATCTCTTCTAGACGATGAAATAAAATGCATTGATGTGCAATCATTAAATATCTAGGCTTTGGAAATACATAAATCAGCTCCTTTTGAGAAAAAAAGTCATTTACGCGCCAGACCATTACTTAATTAGTGCAGGGCTAACAGTTACCAAGCGTGGTCAAAATAGGGTTTAGATATCCGACTATAATACTAAAAAATAAAAAAATTGTCAGTTCTTCCCAATTTTGTTTGGTAACTCTCAAAACGACTTGCACACTACTTAGAGTCGTACGGTGGAGTGAGAGGATGTTATGCTATTGATTGGTGACATGCCTTCCTCACATGAATCCCTGAAATAGCCAGGTATTACCAACTAGGCCTAGGCCTATGCCAACTTCAGCTTCGAGGAAGGTGGTGTGCGCTCATGGTTTGCATACAACATTAGTGAGCAGTTTCATCTACACACAAAACTGATCAAGCATCCGCTTGGACCACTTGCCACCAATTACACTGTTGGGAAATATACTGAGCCCAAAGTCTTGACGGGTGCCATTGGCCAACAGAGGGAAGATGTTCAGTTCTCCTGCACAGAATCAAACTGTGTGACAACTTTCCCCACCGATAAACTCCTAACGCATCATTTGACAGCAGGACAGCATATGCTTCGTCCCCTCAAGGAATCACGGTTTGACCAGATTACATGTCAATGGGCTGCAAAGATTGGGGAAACGCAAGATGAAACCTCTAATCGCAGCAAAGGTGGTGTGATTGTAACTTCAGAAGCAGCTTTAGCCTCCACGTCTCAGGCACTCCATGCTGGCTGGGCCCGCAAATTGTCCAAGGCCAGAAAGAGGTTTTCACAGCAAGTGATAGATTTCTTGCTCGCCCAGTTTATGGTTGGTGCCAATACAGGGAATAGGGAAAGCCCAGAGACTGTGTCGAAATGTATGGAGAGTCGTTTGGAGAAACGTTTGGAGGAAGATGACTGCTTAACAGCCAACACGTAGCCATTTATTTTTTCATGCCTTGCTGTCTTACACAAATCAGGGGCATTACTATACGAGGACTGGGCTGATGTGAAGGATAATGCTGTGGAATTGCTCGAAAGATGATGATGGTGTACAGAAGCAGTGTGACCTAAGAGGCAGTATAGCTTGATGTCATTTACGATGCATTTATTTTGTATAAAGTGTTATTCCCAAAATAATCTTTCCCAACCTGCCTCCCTAACGAGGCGTGTCGTTGTGGACAGGGTCTTGTCAACAAGGAATCACCCACAATTTAAAAAGTTTTTTCAAAGGGTACTTGACTTCTTGTGATGTATGATGAGAAACAGTGTCTACTTCTTGTATTTTTCGGAAAGGTTTCAAATGACATGATCAATTAGAATTCATAACAATACATAATTATATTGACTACATGTCTTTGACCTGTTACAGAACAAAAACCATTAGCTAAAATCTGGCTTTTTCCTTGCAATGGGATTCAGCTCTATTATCCCCCCTTTTTTATCAATTGTTTGCATGCAAAAGTGTGCATGTACTCAATTGCTTTTAATACTTGTACAAGTCATGTAAATGTATATGGAATATTGAAATTTGTAGACAATAGAAGAAGACCTAACAACTTAATACGCCCAAAGGCTTGCACTGATGTGTACCGGTACCTATGGGACCCATACCAATCAGAAAAGCTTATGGCAAGGGTTACAAAGACGAGATGATTCACTATTCTTGTGGTATTTGCAGGGTACTTATCTCACAAATTATAAAAGCCAAACTCCTAGTATTAAGGTACTGTCCGTCATGAGGAAATTAGTTATTTTCACCATAATAACCGAATAATACAACTGAAGGACAACCATTGCTTTTTAATTTTAGGTTAATACGGGTTTTCTTTCTTCGCAATACATGTACATCAAGACTGCCTGGAAAACGGGCAATCAAAATAAAAAACCGGCACCAGTTTTGACTGATAGAAGGCTTAATATGCAAAAGTGGTTTTAAGTGGCTAAAGCCTGCTACTGCAAGTTCATATTGAATACAGCTGACAAATATTTTATTGATGCTTCCAAAAAGACCACGATAAGGACTGTCTTTTGTCGGAGTTTCATTGTTCAGCGACCTGCACTAATGACACTCAGCAATCAAAAGAAAGCCGTATATTCACCGCAAATTTTGGGGTGTCCCTAAGTAAAGGCCTCCCTCTGACTATTATTTTTTTTTTTCAGTTTGGATGTCGGGCTTAGGGCAAGTTTCAATGCTCTACTTCTTTCCACTATCAAACAGCAAGCATTTTCTGTTTTGTTGCACGAAATCATCAAAATCGCCCCCTTTTTACTGAAAAGGTACATATTTGACCATTTTCCTATTTCACGAGGTCTGATTGACCTAAAATTTTGCACACCTTCAAGGCTACCTTTGACCCTAACACACCAAATTTCAGGCAAATCCGTTGACCCCCACCTTTTCACCTTCTGCATGGTCTTCTCGTGAGCTAACACTTAAATGCTTCTCACTGGGGCCCCTACCCGGAAAAAAAACTAATTGACCATGGCCGTTTTCGAAATGAAGGTTTAGGGTCCCAAAAAACCTCTGACAGAACCTGAAAATACAGGTTGTGGTTGTTTCCGAATTTGAAGATTGTTGGCTTGATAGGTAAAGGGTATTCCTCCAAGAAACTTGGGCCAAACGCTTGTTTTTAGAAGACTCTGATATTATAACCAGTAAGATAATTATGACCGAAGCTTATAAGCTCGAGCCTAAGCCTTCATTTCGAATACGGCCTATCTGAAAGGGCCGCCATCTTATGGCTGGATAACTCAGATGGTAAGAGTTCTGGTACGCAAAACCGGAGTTTTTTTTTATTTTTTTTTATACAAAACCCAATCCCGTCAACTACGGTCAAGAATGACAAACAGCGCTGGAGGGAATTAAAAAATCGCACAAAAAAATACGTACAACAGGCAAAGAGCAAGTCAGGGATTTGAAGAGCATTACCTGGTCCCGGGTTGACATAGCCAGTGATGTTCTTCTGAGAATAAATAACTTTTGGCGAGCTGCTTTAACCACGGACTGAATGTGTGTCTTCCAGCTCATAGAAGAGAGGATGACCCCAAGAAACTTAAGTTCATCAACCTCTTCAAGGATGTAGCCATCGAAGGACAAGGGCGGATGGTTTCGATTCTTTTTTCTTGAAATTACCATACACTGTGTCTTAGAAGCCTCAAAAATCACCTTCCAACGCCTTCCCCAAGAAGAAGCAGCCACCAGATCCGTGTTTAGTTGTGCTGCAAGATCATCTCTAGACAGCATCGAGCCATCCTCACACCATGAGCTGGTTATGAAGAGTGATGTCATCAGCATACATTACCACCTCACTGTGTCTGATAGTCGGTAAAGTCATTGATGTATACCAGAAAGAGGTTTTTGTATTGTGAATGTCAAAGATTGACCTTGGAAACTTTTAAATCTTTGTATTGCAAGAATAACGAACAACAAACTTAATTTTGGTTATTAGGGAAGTATACCTTTTAATCCCATGACTCCTACATAGAGTAATAACATGTTTAACACAGTATATAAATAAATTTATCTCAACTTCCTGTTTTAATTTCTGATTGAAATGTAACGAATTGTTTTTGTAAAATGGAAAGAGGGTATGACGGTAGGCTGACTTGAGTGCAGCATTTTGTTGATCGTTGCGTGAAGCAGCGTCAGAAGCAATCTGCTGCTGTATAGCACATTCACACCTTTCGTTGAACCAGGGTTCGTCCTGAGGCTTGACAGTGGACGATGAATGGGGAATCCTGTTCTTCATGGATTGCATGATGATCCCAGTCACATTGGAGCAGGCAGTCTCAGGGTCACCTGTATTATGGGCTGCATTTCAGTTGGCTTTCTTGAGGTCGTTGTTCAGGCGATCCCAATGTGCTCTCAGGTAGTTCCACATGGTACGGGTAACAGGTGAGTCTCTCCAAGCTGGTAGTGTTACAGAGGCAATGACTGTTTAATGATCAGAAGTCCCAAAGGAAGAAAAAATCTCACACTTGCATCTGTACTGTCCATGGGGGAGTCTGTGAGGATGAGATCCAGCGTGTTATCAGGGTCTAGTCGTGTTGGCTGATCTACAATCTGGTGTAAACCATGACAATCTGCAAACGCCTGTGTTCGTATACCAACAGTGTCTGTAGGTGATGACGAAATAATCCAGTCACGGTTGTGTACATTGAAGTCACCAAGCAAGATACGGTAGTGCAACGAGCGTGTATCTTCCTCTGCGGAACTGGGAGACGAGAGTCAAGGTAGTCAATCAAGCTGACGTCTGAACTGGGCAAAGATCCAGGGCGATAAAGAGCACCAAGAAGCATCTTGCCATGTTTCATCTTAACAGACAGCCAACTGAGTTCAAAGTCATCTGGTTCCTCCTCTTCTAAGTGGATGACATCAGCACCAACTTGAGCCCACACAATGACACCTCCACCATAATGGTTGCGATCACAGCGGAATGGTTGTTGATATCCCTGAATATCAATTAACTCATCGGTAGGTGAATCACTATTGTGGGTCTCAGTAACGACAATGTAGGTTGGTTTTTGCGTGCGAGCATAAAAACGAAGCATATCCAGATTACTTGCTTCACCAGGATGATGGACAGACAATCCACGGATGTTCGTAAGCAGTACAGAAAACCCTCAAGGAGCATGTTGAGAATTGCGATTACGCCTTTTTCGACCAAAACGTGCATTCATACCGGTTGTACATTCATGAGAAATTTTAAAGTGGGTGGGAGGGGTAAAAATTCTCAGCTGGACCGGGAACAAGCCCTCCACGGCTTCGACGGGAGAAGTACCCGACCCGTAGTTTTAAGATCGGAGTTATCCTTCTCCTAGATGGACTACCCACCAAGGCTAACGAGTTCCATCTACCCGCTGTATAAGCTGCCAGAACGAAGAAGGACATCCACTCGACTGCCTATCGGGGCTTCACTCCTAGACAGGTTACCAACCAAGGCTCATGGGTCCTGTCCATCCGAGAAGAAAATGAAATAACCAAGAAAAGAAAAAGACAGCTGGGGAGGTAGAGGATGTTTAAGCCCTCACTCTGGTTGAGACCAGTCCTTCAGCCCTTCAACACTTCGGGCTCAAGTCCCGGTCCAGTAACAGTTTTCCTTCGTGTACAGTACATGTATCTGTTTTGTCCTTGTCACTCTGCCTTTGAGAAAGGTCCTGCTAGGATCGAAACGTCAGGCCCACTAAATTTTGAGATTTGCATTTTGGTAATTTTAGTCAGTAAGCAGTTTGCAACGTTTTTGTATATCATAATTATTTTGATTTTGGTTCTATCTAAACCACGTTGCTAAATGTACAGCTATAAATTCTACTTTGCTGGCTCCAATCACTCTTACTCAAAGAGGCTTGCAAAACAAACGCGGGTTTTTTTCTTTTAACTTGACGGGAAAAAAGTGAATTGATTCTTTTCTTCTGGTTGCACAATCTATACGACTGTGTACATTTTCAATTCATATAGTGGGACTTTTGCCAAAATTGTATTTTTTAGCCTCATTTGATGTCAAAGTCCACATGGCCTAGACATAGCACAAAAGCCGTGTCACCAGTCAGTCCCTTAAAAAGGCAATGTTACAATCCAATTATGACATTTACATTGGTTAAAGGTGTATCCAGAAATTGTAGTGTTGTCTTCAATTTTCTAATGATAACATTCCATAAACCATTGCACAGTGTAAATGTCTAAAGTAAAACAGCCAAATTATTTACGCATGAATTCAGAACTTGTACTTACAATACCTGTAGGCCTATATGTCACCGAGGGATTGGACAATGGTCACAATTAATAAAATATAAATGAACTGCAAACATTTAAGATGGCCTGACAATTCGATCCTAGCAGGATATTTCTTAAAGACAGAATGATGATGGGAAAAATAGGAAGAGGAGAAGTAATAACATACAAATGACAAAAGATGGACAAAGAAAGAAAATTAAATGATCAAATTATTTTCAATTTGATTCTATGTGATAACAGATATTTTCTTGTCATATTTTAATGTTTAATGTTTAATATAAAATCTACATGTACATCCAATATCAATTTCTGCCACCCATACAAGTCAAGGTCCAAGCACATAATAGAGTCCAAATCCAAATTGCAAGAATAAATGAGTCATAGGTCTATCATTTCTTTGAAACAATTACAAAAGCAGATATTATCTATACCAAAGCATACCAATAATACGATTTGTATAAATTATATACAAAATGAGATAATCCAATCAATATATATATATTTTGTACAATAACTTCGTACTGAGGAAAAGTATACAAATCCATAAAATTTCCATATAAATAGTGAATTTGGATACTTTCCCCATTAATTTTGGTAACATAAATCAAATTAAAGTCAAAAAAACCAAGGAATCAAATTAATGTATGTCAGTAACATCACATTTAAAAAGAAAACAAGATTTAATGCAATATGCTGCTGTCTTGATCTGGTACATTATATCCTATCATTAATCTATTTATGGACATTTGATGTGCATATCAACCAAAACCTATACACCATAAAACAGCCATGTAGAGTGTGGTTTTATGATGGCAAAGAAAATACACATACTAAGTGCCTAACAAAAACAAATTGCAACATGAGTTTATCATTTACTTTTTCAGCCCTCAGAAGTCTTGCATCACATTTGGATAATTGAACAAACGCTAGCAACTTTTTGAAATAATGATAGGCTGAACCGTCACAATACATAATCATTAGCAAATGCAAGAATGTCAAAAAGGATTTCATATCATATGTAAATACCTCTGGTATGGACAAAGCCTTCTCAATAAATTTAATACCAATCCCCGAGAGAAAAAGGTACCTGGTAATGTCTGAATATTTCAGTATGTATGTGTACAAGTACCTGCAGGTCTAATGGTCCTTTTCTTCCAAGTGCTCTGAATCTTTGTAATTGTTACTTATTTGTAAAATTCAATGATATTGATTAGATGAATCTGTGCTACATCCAGCAACATTGGAAAGTAATTAGTATGACTTGATAACAAATTAGTGAAATGGTACTCAAACCATGATTCAGGCTGTAATGCATAATGTATGCACCTTTTTACATAATGCCTCATCAAATCTGGGAGCTATCATACTGAAACTAAATTGGATGTATTGATTAATGTAACGTAACTCAACGTAACGTAACAAAGCAAGCCTTTTACCTGACTTGAAAAGGCTGACATATTCTATTAATTCCTGATGAACAGGTCTGTTTATCTGGATGCTTTTTGCTATTAAATATCAAATCTATCAAAGCTAAATATGTTTGCATATGAAAAGATTAGAGATGTTGGACATACACATTGAATGTGCAATACACCACGTTGTGCGTGTAACATAAATTCATTCTTATCACCTTTATTTGTACACATGCACATGTACAGCAGGAAGCCAGGAATCATATGTATCATACCAATAAATACATTTAAATACAATAAAAAAATATTTCAATGTCTTTGATACTAATAAAATGAAGTCAAATTACCTCTTACATTAAAGATTACACGTTTGTTACATAATCAACATCTATACATGTACATTCATCATGGGAAACGGAACAAACACTTTTAATCATCTATTTTTTTGTTAATCACTTGCAAATCACCCCTTCTGCACTATTGATCAATAAAACCTGACAGTGAATTGTTGCATTGTGTTTATATAGTAAACACATAAATACAGACAAAACATACAGTGCACGCTACATTACATCTTTATTAAAGGTCATACATGAGGTTGTTATACCCAAGGCAAAGACCAGGCACCATAAGGGGGAAATGTATGATACCTTTTGGAAATAAATGCAGTTACATGTAGTCTACATACAAGTCTACATACCGTACATCATGTAAATGTATAGTGTGCAGTGTGCTTTTACCTGTCTTAAACGCTACCATAACAGAACGTCTGAATGATTTGTGTTACAGTGGAACGTCGCTATAACGAACATCCCAGAATCCATGAAAATTGTTTGGTATAGTGGTCGTTCGTTAAAGCAGTTACAGCCACATATTTTGTTCACAAAAATTGGGAGCCAAAAGGCATGTTCGTTATGGCCGAATGTTTGGTATATCGGTATTCGTTATAGCGACATTCCACTGTACTATATTCCAATTTTCATCAATAATTTGCAAATGTCAAGGAACAAATAAGCAAGGACAAAAGTGGTCAACATGTAAATATGCACTTTTTAGCAATATAACATAAATTCAAATCTAATGAGGTCATACTGATTTCTGATTTGGAACAGTCCCACAAAAATATAAAAAAAAACTGTTGCTGGCAACATTTTAAAGTGCAGTACAGTCTCAAACTATTTGCAGACCAGAAATTCATATGATAAAAAATAGAAGGGATTTAACAAACATGAACATGTACAAGATCTCTCCTATTATTCTTAAAGTTCTCCATTCATGTTGATGAGGTCTGCATTTTCATCCAACTTTAAATTAGCTGGATCAACCTTGGAGGCCTCTGACTGAAGGTACTCTGCATACAATAACCTTGAATGATGAAGAACCTTTCCAAGGTTATGCTTGCGCACCATGCTATCAAACAGCATAGCCATATCATTGTAGTCAAGTCTGTGTGTCATCAGTACATTACGTTTATCTAGTAGCATAGCCAGACAGACAAACATCACAAATGGATTCCCACCTCCAAAGTCCTGAGGTGGGGGAAGGCCTCTGTATGGATTACGACTCGGGCTTGAGGACAGCTTTGAAGGACTTTTTGTGGAGGTCTTTCTTTGACCTTTAAGTCCCCTCTGCATAAGAACTGGGCTGCTTTGTGATTTGGACAAGCTCTTCTGCTGGTGGTTTACATGTGAACTCTGTTGTTCTTTTGTGGGGAGAGATCTATTGTTAACGTTACTAATTGAATGTTTACTGTTTGTGGTATTACATGTACATTTGCTATCTGAGGAAGATGAATAGCTGCGTTTCATGAGTTTTTCACGTTTTTCAGGTAAGTTACAGGTTGAGTTAACATAACCTGTTTTAGTTGATTTTGACTCAGTCAGATTGCTTACATTGTCAAGGGTGCTCTGGTTCATCGTTTTACCTTCATCATGCTTAGAAACCTTTCTATGTACATCACATTTATCGGTTAACTTTCTTGCCGAGACTGGGCTATCCGATTTACCAATGCTGGAAACACTCTCTTTAGAGACACTACGTCCACGAGAAAACCGAAATCGCAGTCGTTCAGCAGCAAAAGCAGATGGTGATGCATCTGAATCTGATGCTAATTCCACCCCCAGTTCCCCAGGTGGATAAGGGGGAAGTGAGCTCCACATTATTTCCTTCATTTGTAATGCATCAGTGAAGGCAAACTCCCGCTTTAACTCAAGTAAGAGCCATCTGTAACAGAAGTAGAGATCATCTGCATTTTGCTCTTTCAAGTAATCATAGAAATCAGGGTCCACACAACGTATCAACTCTGTCAAATGTAGAAATTTCACTGACATGGCTTTTCCATCTGGCAGAAAGTTACAAGCCAGACGTTTCATGAGCTGACAGAAACAAATATAGGCCTGGGCTTCATCCTCCATTACAAAAAGAATTGGAGAGGCTAAGTCACTCATACCTTGACAGTAGGAGACTTCCGGGTGTGAAAGTGCATAAGTAGCTAACACATTAAAAAGTTTGTCAACATTTTCCTCATTGTTTGAGTAAAAGTGTTCTAAGCGATCAGTGCGTAGGACATCCTTCCTAACCATATTTTTTATGTTCCTAAAATCATCTCTTGTGTCAAAAAGAAGCTTTGTTTTCAGCTTCTGGTATTCTACTGATTTAGCCTTGACATGTTGTAGACGTTCCTTCCCTGTCAATCCTTCTGGAAAAATATTTAACAGGTGCCTCCAAACTACCTTCCTCAGGGATGGTTGGATTCCACCTTGGTACACACGTAAACGTAGCTCATGGGGTTTTTCCAAGTGTCCAACTTGGTCAAGATAAGTGAAGAACTCATGATCATCCAAAGGGGAGCGAGGCAAGTCATAGGATTCTTCCTCACCCTCCACTGCTTGAAAGATACGAGAGACACGTGTCAGAGTCTTGCCTACACTATCCATGATAGCACCTACAAATGGCACAAACCGCATACGATCAGAGTTGTTACTTGATACATCCTGGCCACTGATGACATCCCAATCTTCAAGTAAACCTGTAAACAATATAGGAAACATCTCAGATTAATTAACAAGGAACTGCTGTTTTCTATCTACCAAGCCAAACCAATTGAGAGCATTCCTGCATACAATCAGCCAGTGTTGTAAACTAGACCCAACATTTCAAGACTGAGACAAATATCAAGACCAGAAGGAGGAGTCTAAAACCGACTAGAATATAAAAAGGAATCAAACAAATAAAGAAAACACAGCGGCTATTGTTACAGCAGCCGTAACAAAATTTCCATTTTCTATTGTAACGTCACTGCCACTGCCTAACAGCCTTCGACCTCGACAGAGCTTTTCTGCCACCATGCACGCACGCGAAGTTGATCTCGTAGTCATAGTACTGACTTAAGTGAGCATCGCTGACGACTTTGTTAGGGACCCGTTTTTTGCTGATCTCACGGTGCAGGAGCTTCTAATAATTATAGTACTAAGTAATAATACATGGATACCTAGTAGTACATGTAACTTTTTATACATGTATGTCGCCTTTTTCCATTCAGATAATGACAGGGAAAATGCTTAAAAACAAGCAAATTCTGTGCCTACAGCCAGAGAATTCGTCATGGTACTGACTACTGAGCATGAGGCAGTGCTGCCTGTGCACGCATCAAAATCTGGCATGTCACGTCGCGCTTGCACAGTTGCAGTGCCATAATGATAGAAAGTGGAAATTGCGTTACGGCTGACATAACAATAGCCACTTCGTAAAGAAAAACCTGACTAGGAACTTTTGGGAACAATTCTGCAAAATGGCAAAGAATAGGCCTACAGTGTATTTGACTGGACTTGGACTTGAACCCAAAACCTCTATACATGTACAGTATACAACTATACATGTATGTCTCTGCCCCACACACAATCAACAATATGGCTCTCTGCTTACCAATACCAGGTGCTTGCACATAATTTGACTAAAAAAATGTTTTAAACTTTCCACATACAGCTGCCACGTCCCCCTCTCAGCCTTAAATTCACCTACATTCTTGAAGGTTTTCATTTTATCCTCAACAACAATTTGCTATAATTTTTTATCAGTAACTTTCACTGGACAGAGGCTGGTTTTGGGGAGTACCGTACATGTACCGGTACAACTGGTTGTTTATTGTAGCACTAACAACACCTAAACAGACCTAAACAAAGCCAGTGGCAAGCTGGCAGCCACTTTAACGGTAGCATAACATGGTCCGGCAGTAGAAAGAGTAATGAATATGCAAGAGTGACGTCAACTAAAACGAGTAATGAATATGCAAGATGACATCAACTGAAACAGGTAATGATATGCCAGATGACGTCGTGTACCGCGGAAATTTCAAATAAACAGTTGCTTGGATAAACAGTCATTCAAGATTCCGGTCGGACTGCGGATTGTGAAATGCCAGCTTGACCAAAAACAAAATTGATACCTGGCAAAGTAATAAAAAGTTGAAGCTGAGACAGAAAATAAATTGTCTTGAAGTTTGCCCTTTGGTGAGTCCGAGTATAATATCCCTTTAACCACTTCGCACTGGGGGGTTTTTCAGCGCCGATGACCGCCATACGGGTTTTTTTTTAACAATGCATCTTATTCACATCTCGCTAAAACAACCGGAACAATATACATGTACAATGTATTTCTGTGAAATAAATCGATAAGGGTATAATATGAGTAGGCTTGGGCAGTTCCAGGATTTTGGGAACCGGTTCCGGTTCCAGTTAGGAACCGCGGTTCCGAGATAGAACCGGTTCCTAAAAAACAAAGAAAACATAAGACGCCGCCATGAGCTTCGACGGTTCAACTACATAGGCATCTTTTATGGCGACTTTCTTTTGCTTCAATGCATTGATAAAGTATACCGAATGCTGTTTTGGCAGTCTGACTGTCATTTATGTATCAATAGGATGTATGAGACATGTTTAAAAGATTTGCTTGAATTGTTTGGCTGCTCATTTGCCCAATATTAACGGAATTTTAACGGAAAATACAAAGCGGTTCAATAACGAAACCGTTAAACAAATAGAATCATCCCACCCAAACTCGGGTCTTCCCATTCTTAAAAAAGGGGTGATTTGATTTCATTTCGATGGAAAACTAATAATTCCTGTAGACCGATAAATAAACCGTAGATTGATATAGAATTAGATTTGAAACATGTTTAAATTTTACGATCCTCTATTCAAAAGCAATTCTGCATGGCATATTAAGAACAGGGAATAAAACCCTTTGAGTAAATTCACCCGTAGAAAGTGGAAGGGCCAAGCCGTTACCTTTGGGTTGTTTATTGGACGCGCGCCAGCATGGTTGGCCAGGTAACATGGATAACTTCGGCAGGTACGCTACAGACAAAATGTACCACGTGGCTACTTCCCGAGTCCCCGATTCCAATGCCTGCAGTCCCCGATTCAAACACCCGCAATCGCTAGGAGCCAACATCTAGCGCAAATAGCCGTGTCGGTCCCAAATCCCATGCAAAACTCGAACCCAACACTGTCCCGTATCCCGAGCAATACCCGAGCCCCGCGCGGTGCAGAATCCTGAGCAATACCAGAGCCCCACGCGGTCCAGAATCCCGAGCAACACCGGGGCCCCACGCGGTCCCGAGCCGGCCCCACGCGGTCCCAAGCCCCACGCGGTCCCGAGCCCCACGCGGTCCCGAATCCCGTGCAACACCATAGCCCCACGCGGTCCCAAATCCCGTGCAACACCATAGCCCCACGCCGTACCGAATCCGCTCCCATGCAATACACGAACCCCACCCCACACAACGCCGTACCGAATCCGCTCCCATGCAATACACGAACCCCACCCCACACAACGCCGTACCGAATCCGCTCCCATGCAATACACGAACCCCACCCCACACAACGCCGTACCGAATCCGCTCCCATGCAATATACGAACCCCACCCCACACAACGCCGTACCGAATCCGCTCCCATACAATATACGAACCCCACCCCACACAACGCCGTACCGAATCCGCTCCCGTGCAATACACGAACCCCACTCCACACCACGCCGTACCGAAACTCCATTCCTGGGACCGGTCCCGAGCCAATTACCCGGTTCCAAATCTTGTACCCCCCCCCAACTGCAGTACCACCACAGGTCCGAGTCCAATGCAATCGTGCAATAGCCGAGTCCTACGCTGGAGCCGCGCGAGTCCGGCCGTATGTACGTGCAGAACAACGTAAGAACACAAGTAACAAGATGAGATATATATCTCTGCCTAGGGAGCCAAGTGAACCCGTCACAACCATGTGGTCTGTAAAGGAATCGCGTGATTGGGCATTGGTAGCCGATGAAATACTGATGAAATCACACATGCTTTGGAGCCCTACTCAGACTTGCGCCACACGGCAACACAAGTGCGTGTAGGGTGTAGTACAATGTACATGTATGCGTACAGAATTATCCATGATCGAATGGGGTCATTCTATGCGTTGCTTATTTCTGCCACGTGCAGTACCACAGTAGCAGCCTGCATTTGATTGTTGTGAATTTACAGGCAAAAAAAAATTACATGTAAATTGTACATGTACATGTACATGTGTCATGCACCCATTGCACTGTGCATGTACAAACCAACATTACATAAGTTAAATTCATGGTTGGGGCCAGGCCATTGTGTGACTGCGTGTTCGCTAAATGTGCGCTGGGCCGCGCTGGCCACAGAGTTTGAAACCGAATCCTCTGAAGCGGGAACCGTCCAAAGCGGGTACCCGGTTAAAAAAAAAAGCGGAACCACGGTTCCAGTTCCCATTTTGGAACCGCGGTTCCACTTGGAACCGGGAGAACCGCCCAAGCTTAAATATGAGTACAAGAGAGTAAAACCTGGCACAATTTGGATGTAGTTGTGGCTTTTGTTAAAAGGTTATCCGTTTGAAAAAGGGCCCATTGTGCATCGTCAATGGAGCGTAACTGACTTGTGAGTGTGTGCTTACAGTACTGTCAATCCCTGATCGCAGACACAAGCCTCCACTCTGGGCAGTCAAATCTTTGAGTTGGTCCGCGGCGGCCACAACCGAGCGTACAGATTGCGGTAAAGAATGTGGGTGGAATTCCACTGACTGACCGACGAACGTTGGCTGTGTGGCATGCCAACACAATGTTCCCCACGTGCTTTCAGCGGCAGCGCGGTATCCCTCATCCCTCATCCATCCAGTAAAGGTCCCACAATTGCACAATTACGGCTGCTAAGATTAAATATTGCAATTCATGTGGCAACTTGTGTCAAAAAGGGTCTTTGTACTGATTCGTATTGCTTTGTTCTGAGCTGAAAAGAGTCTTTGTTTAAAATGTGGACAATAGTGGTGCCCTGATTCAAAGGGCCCCGTCGCATAGTCAAGCCAACGGAGCCCTGGATTCGGAGGTCCCGGCGCGAAGTGTTAAAGCCCCTACACACCATTTGCACAAATCCAACATGGTCCATTTGCAATTACCGATGACTGTTTCGAGACTTACCCGCAATCTGATTAAAATACCAGTGACGGTATTGGACATTCTGCTACTGTAGGTAGGGGGGGGGGGGTACATTTTACGATCCTCAAAGCCGACACAGTTCGATGAAAAATGAGCTACTTTTTCATCATTTTCTCACGACATGGTTGACGGATTCAGCTGAAACTTTCACAGGTGTGTTATTTCATGCATATGCTGGATAAGACAAAGTATGGATGCATTTCTAAGACATTTACCAATGGTGTATAGGTTTCGTTGCGCAGTGTGGGTTGCTAGCGCTGTTCAGGAAACAGTCGTGGGGCTCAATGCGTGTATGTGCATGGCGTGTGCATACACTCACAGACCCACTGTGCTCCCGAACCTGTCAGAACGTCAATTCATCCATTTGCGTATAGCGGATGCGTGTTCAATTCTAAATCAAAGACGGCTGCCGCATTTTGGCTCGTTGAACGGGATAGACCACTTCTTGATCAACTGAGGGGAAATTTCTTCCCTTTTCCAGAACCGGTTCCAACCATGAGATTTTTTTCAACCCTTTTCCCGCTTCTAAAATTTCAACCCACTTCCAACCTTGGTAGCATGCTCAGGCTGGATCAAAATCAACCCTGGCAAGGGACTACCGGTAGGGTTAAAAATGTTAACGTGGATTGATATTGCATAATTTTTCAGCTTGAACCGTCTCAAAAATGATAGTGATATGGAGATTAGCTCAGTGAATAGAGAACCATAATACTGTTTGAAAGGTTGAGTTCTTCCATGTTTTTTTCCAGAACCACACACACACACACTCACAAAAGAGAAATTGAAAGGTGTTACCACAAACCTATCACTTATTCTGCTACTCTCACCATCAAAACTTCAAAATCCCATCTTTAAAAAAAACATATTGACAATAAAAATCCTGTGTGGCAGTCATGGGCACTGGAAATGGGCTTGGCACGAAGTGGTTAAATTAAGCAATAAAGGAAAAAATGACGAGGAACTTTTGAATAATCTTGAAAATTAGCAAATTACTACCCATTAGGTAAGAACTCATCCAATGAATACGGTACATGTACCTCGCAGACTTGCTTTTTTCAATGGATCCAAAAAGCTTATAAAAATTGTGGATTTTTTTTATTTGACGTATTGGATAATGGTAAGTACATGTATACATGTAGACAATGTCAAAATGAAACCAGGTATTAAAGACCAGAAAGGTCTGAGACCAAGAGCGAGACCACAGGGAATTGAGACCAAGATCAGTCTCAAAACCTGCAACATAATGCCAACCTGATAATGTACAGTTAAGGCCTAGTACAGTACCGTACATAAGTTCTTATGACCAATAAACTGTTTTAAAGCATACATCATTACATGTACACCACATACAAGACATACACTGTACGTACATGCGTACTGTATGTGTTCAAAGTAAATTTCAAATTTACAAATCATTTTTCATTATCAAAACCAATGAAGTACAGTAGGTCTATACATGTATACATACATGTAAAAAATTGTAATGTACAGATATGGACACTTTCAAAATGTGCAGTGCATAGTGTACATATGTATGTACAGATTATGGGCAAAACTTGTTAATGCTAAGCTTAATTCTTCTTCAGAAGAATTATTTGGGTGACTCACAAGGAGGAATACTGATTAAAATACATGTATGCAATCCATGGAATTGCAACAAGATTCATTGAGAATTTGTCAATTTTTAAATGGGGGTATGTGCATCTATGCAATCATCCCACTTACCTGGTCCATCAAAGGGCTTTGCATCTACTTTCAGCCTAAGGCATGGATCTGAAGAGGTCAGAATGGCCGAGTCAAGGTCCCAGTCAGAAAGAAGAGATAGGTAAACCTCCCGTGCTTGATCATCACGAGATGCATAACAGATGGAAAACTCACTGAAAGTAAAGCACAAATGACTCCAATTACAGTAGATCATGGTTAATTCCATAAATCAGGGGTCCAACATTTTTAGTGTACATGTGTGTACCACTTACAGACAGTGTACAACGTGTATTATGAAACCATTCAGCTTTTCTACATGGGCTACAATCAGACAGCGTGTTACCAGTTTAAAACCAATCGAGTTAAAACGCCTTCTAACCACAGGGGGCAAGTCGCTCGCAAGTGCGTTCATACAGCGTACTACATCAAGCAGTTAAAACCGGTTCGGTTTTATTTTCGGTTTTAAAAGGTCACACACTCTGCCCCACATCCAGTGTGGACTTCTGCTTTATGCATAAAGCACGCGCCACACACACATCGTGATCGTTGTACAATGTATTGCACCGTGCCAAGCAAGCCCCCGGACGGACAGATGTCTCATCGTTCTTTCCTACAGTTGATTGTTGAAATGGGCGAATTTTTTTTCACAGCCTTATAGTGTGCGATCTGCAGCCGATTTCACGAAACTTCAAATGTTGCGTATGCACCATTTTGTTGCATAACTTATGCAACATTTTGCTGTCTTTGGTTGCGCAAGTTACGCCCGTTTCATGAGTGAAAGTTGCATAAATCAAAAGTTGCGCAAAAAAAGGTTGCGTAAGTTAAGCAGCGTATTTATTTAGGTGGCGTAACTTGAGATTTCTTGCGTAAATAAAGAAAACATGGCGCTGTTGTTGCTAGCCGAACGCGATTTTCGCAGAGCGCTTCGTCGGGAACAGCTTTTTCGCGACAGAAACAATCCCTTGGACAATTTTGAAGACCACGAAATACGGCGGAGGTATCGCTTCACTCGAGCGACGGACACGGGTAGGGTATAGCCGTATACCATGTATACTGGTATAGCTTACTCAACCAATGTTTACTTTAACCCACAGTAGAAAAGTATGTAGGCTACATTACGGGTATGACAATACATATGTACATAACTCACCCCAGTCCACTTTTTAGTTCTATTGAATGACCGGTCTCGGTTTATATGTGCAAGTAACACAAGAGGTACGACGAACTGTCTACTTCCGCCAGTCGGTAATTGGTTGTTGCCGACACTCATCGATCATGTCCTATACCATTGATCACAAAACGACTTGGACAATTAGAACATGATGTTCCTTCTCTATATTCCACATTGACCAGCGGTGGCAACACGTGAATCGACAGCTTCAAGAATTTTCGAATTTCATTTTCGTTTCGGTCCCTGCGTGAATGTTTACTTATTCTCCCATGCACGTGCATGTGAGATCCTTCTCGGTGAAGACTGCATGATTCAGTTTGATTTCTTTATTTTTAAAAATACAAGTAGGGCCTACAGTATGTTTTTAATTTTTGGGGTGTTTAGATTTATGTATGACTTTGTGAAAATATCAATTAATAACTTTAGCTAAAATTGAAAGTATTGAACAAGCTTAATAAACCTGTTCAACGTTCGCAAAGCATCATGGGTATAGATGAAAAACTGGCCATGTTTTTATCACACAACTCTATGGTGAAGCACGTAAAATCGTGAATTGTTTAGTTTTTTTTCTCAAAGACCAAATGGAGTTCAGAAATGAAACTCACGCAGAATTTTCGTCTAGATACATGTACCAGGAACAAAATAATTTTTTTGTCAGAACGTTGAGTGGGTAGTTTCGGAGAAACGAACATTCTGTGGGAGTTTCATTTCTGAACTCAATCTGGTTTTTGAGAAAAAAAAATTCACGAACTTACGTGCTTCGCCATAGAGTTGTGTGATAAATATATGGCCAGTTTGTCATCTATACCCATTATGCTTTGCGAACGTTGAAAGGTTTATTTATAGAGCTCTATGGGTTGCCATGTTTTTAACACACAATCAGATAAGCTAACTTTGGGTTGCATTTCCCTTTATAATACTGTTACAAAGGGGTTCATTCCCCACATACCGGGTACATGTATGCATATGTACAAGTAGACTTCACTTACAAAATCTGAGTGAGTTCATCAGAATTCAAAGTGTAATCAATATCCATTTTCAATATTTTGTTTTCAAACAAGCACACATTTCAAACGCATTTTTTAAAAATATCCATAATACCAATTTTTTGAATTCCTTTTTAGTTTTTCAAAAACATTAAGAAAAATATTGAAAAATACACACTAAATCTAAGAATTGGTGAATCATGACGCAATCTGAAATGCAATAACTATATTTATAACTACATGTACAATGTACGTTAAGTTATAACTACCGGTACAGCGGGTACGCCCAAAATATTGTGACAATATTTCCATGGAATCTGTGCCTCTGACTGACTTAAAAAGAAAAGAAAAAAAGATTTCATGAGGTCATAATTACAAGGTAGTATTTTTTACAAAAGATGAAGTACCGGTACTGTATTTATTCTCTATCATTTTAAAAAGAAAAATCAGAAAACTTCAGTTTGTGGATTAATCATAGTACATGTAGAAAGAATGCAAATTGCAACAATTCCAATACCTCATACATGTATTTTACTAAAAAAGTATTCAAAAATGATGCCATGGCTACACGTGATGAAATATGCCACCTTTTTTCAACAGGAATTATTGGACATTTATGCACAACATTTTGTGTAATAATTGTCCACTGAAAATTGACTTTTTGGAGCATTGTCACATGATAATCCTTCATTAGAAACTTTGGTTTTGGTCGACTTCGGCTTAAAAGCTTTTTTTTTTTAAACTAAAATCTAAAATTAATTTGTCTACCAAATTACAAAAAATAATTGTGACAAACGATGCTAAAAAATTATATTATTTGATGTGTTTTAACCTGTTGCTAGAGGGTGCTTCAAAAGGTGATAGTGTTGATCAATTTGACACTCTACTAACATTGCTCATATTAACATCTACATGTTCTACAGTGTACCAAATGTAATCTAATAAACTTTTGTCATTTTAAAAAAGATCTGC
The DNA here is from genome assembly GCA_949987565.1 of Luidia sarsii. Lineage (NCBI taxonomy): Eukaryota > Metazoa > Echinodermata > Asteroidea > Paxillosida > Luidiidae > Luidia > Luidia sarsii. The sequence continues at coordinate 19,058,353 of OX465103.1, read as the reverse complement.
AAATAAGTACCGGGGGTAGTGTTTAGTGTATGGGATTCTGAAGCAACAGGTACTGTACATGTTCGGCATCCATGCCTTCAATAGATTAAATTAACATCGTGCATTGTGTAGCATAATTATGATTTCACTATTTGCATACTATTACAATGCCGCTTATGATATACAATGGGGAAATGTGTATGTGTACATGTACATGCACATGTACCGAGTACATCATTTCTTAAGTACTCTAAATGGTACTGTAACAAGTGCTCATGACATCTTTGTTCTGTATACTCAATGCTACTACCTTTTCAGTTGAAATGCCTGCATAAGTAACAACTGGAGCATCTCAAAAGTAGTTATCTCTGGATCAATGCTAAATGTCTTGTATTCTGGTTGAAGGAACCCAACACATTTCTGTAGAAAAAAACAAAAAGACCACACATTTATTTAGACATCTCTTAACACAGGCTTGTCCCTTTATACAGTACATGTACATACTGTATACATGTACATGTACACAAAAACGTATATATGTACCGGTATGTGTAATGTACATATACACATACCGGTACATGTACACTGTACATGTACATGTACAAGTGTATGTGTACATGTACCGGTACATGTACATGTATGTTCTGCATACGGTACATGTACATGTACATGTACACGTGTATATAACATGTGCCCATGTACATGTACATGTACATGTATGTATGTGTACATGTACATGTACACCCACACATACTGTACACACAGTGTTTGTTCACAGTAAACACAATTGTTCATGTACTGTAAATGTACATGTACAATGTACATGTTCTTGCCTCTGGAATTAAAAACAAAATTGCTGATTGCCTGAACAACAAGACAATAAAACTAGAAATCTACTGTACGTCTGGAGAAGGACCGACTCTGGTCGAAATCTGAAAACCAGAAGAACTACAGTACCCTTGCCAATCGATTGTGTTTATTATACCATTCCTGTGGACTAATGACTACACATGGAGCCAAAACCTTATCAGGCATGTCCTCTCCCCTCCTTCTCCCAATCCCTACCCCTTGCTCTTACATGTACCTGCTTACCCTCCTGATCCCCACTCCATCCACTCACTGTCATCCCCCCATTATCTCACACCCCTTTCTTCCTTTCCCTCACTCTCCCCCTCTCTCTCCCTCTCCTCTCTCTCTCCCTCTCTTCCGCTCCCTCCCTTCTCTCTCTCCCCCATCTCTCTCTCCCCTCTCTCTCTTTTATTGGCAATACCTTCCTCCATGGTTATGTCACTCTGAAAAAACACTGTCATAGAAGTATAGAAGATCAGCATTTTGGACATTTTATTCGTCATCGCCACAGGCGTTGTAAAACTACATGTACTGACAGCATTATGTACATTGTATGGTATCATCAAAATGTACTGACAGCATTATGTACATTGTATGGTTTCATCAAAAAGAGTAATCTATTTCATGTGGAGACAAAATCACACTCCTAATCTAAACTTGTGATTTTTTTATGAATTTTTTTGAAAAAAAAAAATCAGTTCTAACTTCCGTTATGTTTATGTCATGTCTGTTAGACTTTTCATGTGCATTGTCTGACTGTGTGGTAATCTTCCTGCTGAATTTGAAACAATTTCCTTAAACTTCGACACAGACATCAAATTAAATCACATTTTCGGACAATTTCAACCTGCCACTAAAGGGTGCCCCAGTACTTGATGACATCATAATTATGTTAATTAATTTTGATAAGTGCGTCGACCTTGACCTAACATTGTTAACACGAAGTTCATATCTGTCACCAAATTTGAATACGAGGTCACTTCCTATTTCGACTGGAAGACAAGGTCAGATTATGCACCGTCGATATTGGGTTTCTCAAATATCGATATACCGGTATCATCACTGAAATATCGATATTATTGATATATCGATTATTCTGTTTTACATTGTACTACTGGTATGTAAACTCAAAGCAGGTTAAAAACCTGGCAATAAGTTTAAGTACATCATGGCTTTATTTTTCGCTGACAAATTGCATTAAATAAACGTCCAATGCATGGTTCTGATCTTGCGGGGGACTGCGAGTTGTGAACCGTACATTTAAGAAGTGCTTGATTCTTGATTTGATTGAATAGCCTGGTTACCTTTCTTGCCATGGTTATCAATTAGGTGCGTTCCCGAACTTCCCACTGGGAAAATCATTGGAAAGTGGATCGCGTCATCCAAATTTAAGAATTATTTTTAAGAATGTATTTTGTTTCCACAAGTCCACATGCGGCAATTTGTTTTCGTAAAGTGGATCGCGATTCAAAATGTGTTTTTTGCGGGTCGAACTGCACATCCCTGAAATGTGACCTAACCTGACTGCGCATGCCTAGAATGTGACCCTGTCAGATGCACATTTTTACAGACTGCATTTAGCATGGACGACGCACGAACAATTAGTTTTCTTTTTGAGAAAAATTTGACAACATTTGACCACTGACTATATTTTTTAAACAAAATACACAGATTTTTTCCCGTCACGAAACCAACAAACTAAGGTGAACGTCACGCACTATCCGCAGTGCAGATGGTGGAACTTACGAAAGGCCGCAGCTTAGGTACTGGGCTTGCATATGCAGCAGTACGAGCACAGACCACAAGGTGAATTTGGGGGTGGCTGGTTTCCTTTTCAAGCATGTAGTATTGCGGCCGGGTGGAAGGGACCCAGTCTACAAGATGCACTTGTTGTAATACAGCGATCTCTCTGTAGGTATCGCAAGTGAATGGTTTCGGAACACATACTGTACATGTACCATGGAATGTAATGACTGCAAAATGTTAAAACAACGCTGCTTGGGACTTGTTGTCGTCAAAGAAACCCAGAAAACCATGTAGGCCTAAGGGTTTTTATTACCGATGTTTATACCGATTTGATTATCGATATAATTCCTGGATATCGAAAATGTATCAGCGATATCGATATCGTCGTGATATCGATATTCTATCGATAATATCGATATCGATGGTGCTTAGGTCAGATTACATCACGAAGGTTAAACCCCCTACCAATTTTTTGTAAGATACATGTACAGTATAACCTGAATCCAGCAACATCCTGCAATCCTACCTTGTTCAAAGCTCCATGTGACCTGAATCCTGCAAAATCCTGCAGTACTGGCTACTGTGTGTCATGATTTTTGTATATAGTTATTTCTGACCACCCCTGACTGAGCAATAGTTTAGCTTTTCACCTGGCGTGGTCGTGAGCCTATCACAGACGTTTAAATTTCCCGCGGCAGGAGTCGCTAGTTGTTGATTTTTTTTGTTTCTTCTTTTTCTTTGGTAACCACGAACGCACATGCCGTTGCCACAGTGTATTACGTAAGGACACTGGCCATGGTTATTGTCCGAACACTTTTTGTTGCGTTTCCTTCCAGCTGTTTTATCCGAGGGTTTCTTTGTTGACTCGGCGTTTACGGAATTCTATGCAAATGATCTAGTGGTTGCTAAGTGAAACAAAATGCTTGTGTGGGTTCAGTTGAACACAACGATCTTGATCGTCGATTTACAAACATCGAGAGATTGTGTGTGTGTGTGTGTGTGAGCGAATGAGGCATACATGTACGTGACCGTACCAAGAGCCAGGAAGCCCCTGAAGCAGCAGGAGTGGCGATCTGCCGAAGAAATCCAGTCTCGGCATGGTCTGATTACAGTTGTGGCAAAATCAGAGCCAAACTGATCCTTCCCTACCGGTCACCCTTTTTGCAACACTTGGTCTCGACACCCATATAATATTTCTGCAACAAGCAATAACCGTAAGTGTAAATTTATTTGAATGCATAGGGGCCTATATGTGAGAAGATATAGTTTGTCATTCGTTTTCAGAGATAAATTCTGCTATATAGTTGCATTTGGCATGGACATTTTCAGAGAATGGGCAGACACCATGTAATGGACGAAATAGGCATGTGAAAAGAACATGGAAAGAAAGGAAAATTGATTGATGATGTCGAAGAGCTTTGAACATCGAAAGTTGTGGTTATATGAGAAATATCGGTCATTTATTCATTTGAAGAATCTGAAGCTTATCCATTCATCGGTGTATAGTGTTGTTTATAGTCAATAAGACTACTCCACAAAATATCCACGGATTTGGATGCATTTTATCTATAGATGGCCTAGTTGGGGTTCACATAACCGGTTCCAGTGTGAGGCGACATACAGTACGACCTTGTGACATCGCCCTGGACGAGGGTTGACTTTGCCTGCTATACACTGAAGCACCTTGAGGCAAGAGTCATCACCCAGGCCGTCGGTCACAACGGGACTACCCCAGCTTACGACGAGCCAAGGCGTATAATTTTGTTATTTTAATTTTAATTAAATGGATGTAAAACACATCGATCGTATCGAAAGCTTCCTGAAAACATAATTGGTGGTTGAAAATCGACCCACTGCTCCTTTATTGTAATTGTAAATGTGGACTTGTAAATGTGGACTTGCAATTGGACCATTGCCTGAATCCAGCAAAATCCTCCACTGAGCTTATGCAGTTTTAGTCCACATTCTAAACAAAGACTCTCTAATGCCTAAATCCCTAATGCCCTGAATCCTGCACAATCCTGCAATGTGTAAACTCTCATGCATGTGACCAGAATCATGCAAAAGGCAAATAGGATTCTGCAGGATTTGGGAAGGTTGGGGTTAATCTGTAGTCCCTGGAAAGACCTCTCACATGCCACAAACAGCACAAGGGAACAACCGTTGATTTATTACAAATTTTTGAAGGTTAGTTTAAATTTTAAACGGTCATCACGTGACGTGACCATCTTTTGAGCAACTCAATTTAAACCAATTTTAGGAACAAGGGTACATCATATACATGTACTTTGCTGAAGAATCTTTTGTACATTGTAGTTCTCTACACTTCGAGCCTACATGTAGAAGAATCGGCACAAGAGGAAGAAGACGAAGAAGAAGAAGAAACTAAAAAAAAAACAGAAGAAAAAGTATGTCTTTTCCGTTACGCTGTAGTGGAGGAAAAGCCAAAGAAGAAGAAACTGGAAAAAAATCAGAACAAAAAATATACCTTTTCCGCTACAAAGACCTTTTTTATGATCAAAATGGTGTACTGGTATTTCTTTCTGAACTTGGAATACTGAGTAAAGGTTTGGTCAGCCATTCCATAGTGACTCGCGTGACATTGGAACAAAATGTAATGTTTTAATGCATGACTGATGTTAACCTGACATTCATTCAACTCCAATTAGCACATCTTTCAGTCAGGCCATTTTGAATTTATGATTTAGATTTGTATCTTACTGAACTAAGAATTTGATGCCCTCACCCAATACTTGCATGAGTTACATGTGTACATTGTGCCAAATATCCCTTGTTGTGAGAAATGGCCTAAAGCAAATGTGAATCGCGTGACACAAATGTGTGACTCGCGTGACACAGTAGTTTTACACTTTCACATTTTAACAGTGATTTTAGTATAACAAATCAAATCATAATATTATAGTAATCAAAGTTACATGTATTTTCCTATGAATAGGCCTACCTATTGAAAGAGTGTGAAAACTGCTATTTATCCTTTACTTGGGCAAATGTGGGTGGAAACTTGGTTGAAATACAATATCCTTAACAATGACGTGGAGAAAACATGTTTCTGAATTACAAGTAAATTATGGCATCAATCAGCATGGGTCATTATCTCAGGAAAATCATTGTAACTCTTGGCCAGGTCAGAGCTTTTCCTTTGCATCTTCAATGATCACCTCATTGATTTATTTTACATTAGAAGCGTGTATGATTCAAGTCACATGCATGCATTCAGTATTGCATCTCATGTACATGTACATGTGGGAAGCCCAGTGATGATGCCTTCCACATGTATAAAACAATGCCTTCCAGAACTTTCTTGAATTCTTCCAGTGAAAAAGATCGAACCACGCCGAGTATACACTGACTTTGGAAGCGCGATGTTACCTGGCGACGCTGTCGCCCGGCCGTCGTGCTTGATCTTGATTTGTTGCATTTGCATGATAAATTCGTCATTATTTATTATTTATTGCCACTGTTTAATTAAAGAAAATTACAACGTTGATTTATACAATGTAGGTACATGTGTGTGTGTGTATAATAGTTTTTTAATTTGTATAGTGGTCTTTTAAACCTCCCTAAAATCTAATGACTTCTCGTATTTTCTGCCGCCACAGCACGCACGCGAAGTCAGTACATAATGTACAGTGCATCGCTGACGACTTTGTTAGGGACCCGTTTTTTTGCTGATCTCACCGTGCGAGAGCTTCTTATACATGTACATGATTGTAAAAGACACCTTTTTCCATTCCGATAATGACAGGAATATTGCTTCAAGACAAGCAAAATATGTGCCTACAGCCAGAGAATTTGCCATGTTTCTTGTGCCTGTACTGGGCTTGAGGCGGCACTGCCTGTGCATGTGGGGTTTATACCCATGCAACAAAATCTGACATGTCCTCGCGCTTGCGCAGTTGCAGTGCCGTAACTATAGAAAATGGAAGTTGCGTTACGGCTGCAGAAACAATAGCCACAGCGTTTTTTTAAACTACTTACAGTATGAGGGTGTAAAAGTACATGAACATACACATGTGCCCAGCACACCTTCTGTACATGTTCAGTGTGCATGTAAATGTACATGTACATGTAGTGCCATAGTTTCTTAAAAAAGGTACACGAACATGTACAGGTCTTGCAATTAATGATGCATTTTTATAGGATTGTATACAATATACACATAATTTGTTAAACAACTGATTCAATTTCTTGTTACATAACTTTATAATGCAATACATGTATGGCATTGTTCCTTTGTTTAAATGAAATATTCCTAGCTTGTGACTTGCGTGACATACATCATTTGTGACTCGTGTGACATTCTTGAGATTTTTTCTATGATCTTGAGTTTTTCCTACAAGGATTGCTACAGCAAACATGAACATTCATGCTTAAATAGTTAGACCACCATTATTTCATTTACAAATATCAAACACTAGTTGAATCTCTCTCCAGTTTTAAGTAATATGAAAAAATGTCCCATTTTCAGGATGAAATAGTGGGAAAATAAAATACTAAACAAAAATTTAAAAATTCTCAATGTTTTATCAATTAGACTGGAATAGCCACCAGATGTATGGAGATGAAGCACAATTTTATCAATTGGTTTGAATTACTTCCTCAGTTTGTGATTTGACCCTCCATTTTGCCCACAAAGTTCATCCATGTTCAGGAGGCTGTTAATTTAAACAAAATTATTTATCTTAAAAAATCTTTTGAGATTTAGATGGTTTTAAATTTCTCTTATCAAATATAACTGATAAAAAATGATTCCTTTCACTTCAATTTTTGAGTTTGGTGATGACCCTTACATGGAATGGCTGTGGTGGTTTCAGCATACATTACATGTACATGTAGTACTGCCTTCACTACCCCCCCCCCTCTCACAAACAGATCAGACACTCTAGAGTTCTCTTGTCTGTAATACCAGTTTGTTTGGATTAATTATTATATCCCATGTTTGAAAGGGCTGGCCCTACACTTCCTCGCTTGCTCCCCTTTTTCTTACAAGTGACCTTCAAAAAAGAAACTTGTACAGGCATGATATTAGGCAAGGAGGTTTAGGTACAGTGTATTTATCCACTTGCTCATGAGGGGTATGGGAAGTGGGAACCACAAACTATGTACAGCTGATCTTTACCACCTGCTGTCATTTGTGAATGGTCAGTCTGACATTGCCATACCTCAACCACACATAATTGCTTGCATAAACAATCTCCACAGAGTGAACAGCTATTATATGTTTAGGTGTGTAATTTGTAAAGATGGAATTTCAATTTACTGATGGAAGGGTCTCATCTACTACATGTACTTGCCCAATATTACTAGATAGGAGTATTGAAAGATTCTTGTGCATGTACTTTTCCAAGATAATAGTAGAAGGATGGAGCTACATGTACATAGGATCATTCCATGGATGATTTTACTATTATTAGCTTTTCCGCCGCGAAGCGGAAAAGCTATTGTTCTTGTTCTGATTTTTTTTAGCTTTTCCGCCGCGAAGCGGAAAAGCTATTGTTTTTGTTAAGATTTTTAGCTTTTTCGCGCGAAGCGAAAAAGCTATTGTTATTGTTAAGATTTTTTTTTTAGCTTTTCCGCCGCGAAGCGGAAAAGCTATTGTTGTTGTTCTGATTTTTTTTTTTCTTCTTCTTCTTCTTTTTCTTGTCGGAAAAATCCCATAGACAAAGCACAGGGTTTTTTCGGAAGGCATTTTTGCCATTGAACAAATTTTGATTTTTTTCAAACTTGGTATATGCATAAAACCCTTGCTGAAATTTTGCGTCGTAGTCTTGAAAACGTCATGACGTCACCACGTGTCACATGACAGTGCTTTAAAGTGGCAAATTTCAAACTCCATTTTAAGCAAAAATGCAATTTCGTTTGGTTTCAATTCAAAAGGTGTATCCAAAAATTGCCCTCATTTGATCGTGACGTTATCTCATGAATATTAATGAGGTCATAAACTTTTAAGATATTAACATTCAATTGAGCATATTTGGCCAACGGAGCAAGATTTTTTTTTTTTTTTTTTTGATATCTATTGGAGATGTAGTCTAGAAACACCCTCCGGGGCCAAAATGCCATGACGCAATCGTGACGTCATCAAAATGCGTGTTTTTAAAACGCATATTTGTCAATGGTCAATCGTCTCGAAATTTGGTGGGCATTTAGCTATTGGGCTAGAGATTCTAAATCCTGAGTTTGGAAGCAATTGATCATTGTTCAGAATTATTATGATTTTTTGAATGTTATAATGAAGTCCCATACACTTTGTGCACGAAATATGCACGTGCGTTTTGGAAAAGAAATTGAGGTTACGGGTTCGAGTCCCGCTGATGTCAATTTTTTTTTTTTTTTTTTAAGAGAACCAGATGCGGAAAAGCATTATGTTCTGTTAGCCAACAGACATAAATCTCTAGTTAGCTTTTTTGCGCGAAGCGAAAAAGCTATTGTTCTTGTTCTGATTTGTTTAGCTTTTTCGCCGTGAAGCGAAAAAGCTATTGTTGTTGTTCTGATTTTTTTTAGCTTTTTTGCGCGAAGCGAAAAAGCTTTTGCTATTGTTAAGATGTTTTTTTTTTTTTTTTCCTATCGGAAAAATCCCATAGACAAAGCACAGGGTTTTTTCGGAGGGCACTTTTGCCATTGAACAAACTTCGATTTTTTTCAAACTTTACAAATGCAAAGAGCCCTTGCTGAAGTTGTGCACAGTTGTCTTTAAAACTTCATGACGTCACCACGTGTCACGTGACAGCGCTTTAAAGGGGCAAATTTTAAACTGCAATAAAAGCAAAAAAGCAATTTCGTTTTGTTCCAAGTTTGCACTTTATCTAAGTTGGGAAAAGGTGTATCCAAAAATTGCCCTATTTGATCGTGACGTCATCTCATGAATATTAATGAGGTCATAAACTTTTAAGATTTTAACATTCAATTGAGCATATTTGGCCAACAGAGCAAGATTTTTTTCATTTTTTCGATTATATCTATTGGGGATGTAGTTTATAAACACCCTCTGGGGCCAAAATGCCATGACGCAATCGTGACGTCATCAAAATGCGTGTTTTTAAAACCCATATTAGTCAAAGGTCAATGGTCTCGAAATTTGGTGGGCATTTAGCTATTGGGCCAGACTTTCTAAATCCTGAGTTTGGAAGCAATCGAACATTGTTCAGAATTATTATGATTTTTTGAAAAATATAATGAAGTCCCATAAACTTTGTGCACAAAATATGCACGTGCGTTTTGGAAAAGAAATTGAGGTTACGGGTTCGAATCCCGTTGATGTCAATTTTTTTTTCATCAATCTTTTTTTTTTTTTTAAAGAGAACCAAATGCGGAAAAGCGTTATGTTCTGTTAGCTAACAGACATAAATCTCTAGTTTTCTTCTTCTTCTTCTTCTTCTTCTTTAGCTTTTTCGCGCGAAGCGAAAAAGCTATTGTTGTTGTTAAGATTTTTAGCTTTTCCGTTCCATACGGAAAAGCTATTGTTCTTGTTCTGATTTTTTTTTTTAGCTTTTCCGTTCCATACGGAAAAGCTATTGTTCTTGTTCTGATTTTTTTTTTTGTCTTCTTCTTCTTCTTCTTCTTCTTCTTCTTCTTCTTCTTCTTCTTTTTCTGGTCGGAATAATCCCATAGACAAAGCACAGGGTTTTTTCGGAGGGCACTTTTGCCATTGAACAAACTTTGATTTTTTTCAAACTTGACAAATGCATAGAACCCTTGCTGAAGTTGTGCACAGTTGTCTTTAAAACTTCATGACGTCACCACGTGTCACGTGACAGCGCTTTAAAGGGGCAAATTTTAAACTGCAATAAAAGCAAAAAAGCAATTTCGTTTTGTTCCAAGTTTGCACTTTATCTAAGTTGGGAAAAGGTGTATCCATAAATTGCCCTCATTTGATCGTGACGTCATCTCATGAATATTAATGAGGTCATAAACTTTTAAGATTTTAACATTCAATTGAGCATATTTGGCCAACAGAGCAAGATTTTTTTCATTTTTTCGATTATATCTATTGGGGATGTAGTTTATAAACACCCTCTGGGGCCAAAATGCCATGACGCAATCGTGACGTCATCAAAATGCGTGTTTTTAAAACCCATATTAGTCAAAGGTCAATGGTCTCGAAATTTGGTGGGCATTTAGCTATTGGGCCAGACTTTCTAAATCCTGAGTTTGGAAGCAATCGAACATTGTTCAGAATTATTATGATTTTTTGAAAAATATAATGAAGTCCCATAAACTTTGTGCACAAAATATGCACGTGCGTTTTGGAAAAGAAATTGAGGTTACGGGTTCGAATCCCGTTGATGTCAATTTTTTTTTTCATCAATCTTTTTTTTTTTTTTTTAAAGAGAACCAAATGCGGAAAAGCGTTATGTTCTGTTAGCTAACAGACATAAATCTCTAGTTTTCTTCTTCTTCTTCTTCTTCTTCTTTAGCTTTTTCGCGCGAAGCGAAAAAGCTATTGTTGTTGTTAAGATTTTTAGCTTTTCCGTTCCATACGGAAAAGCTATTGTTCTTGTTCTGATTTTTTTTTTAGCTTTTCCGTTCCATACGGAAAAGCTATTGTTCTTGTTCTGATTTTTTTTTTTTGTCTTCTTCTTCTTCTTCTTCTTCTTCTTCTTCTTCTTCTTCTTCTTCTTCTTCTTTTTCTGGTCGGAATAATCCCATAGACAAAGCACAGGGTTTTTTCGGAGGGCACTTTTGCCATTGAACAAACTTTGATTTTTTTCAAACTTGACAAATGCATAGAACCCTTGCTGAAGTTGTGCACAGTTGTCTTTAAAACTTCATGACATCACCATGTGTCACGTGACAGTGCTTTAAAGGGGCAAATTTCAAATTGCAATAAAAGCAAAAAATTAATTTCGTTTTGTTCCAAGTTTGCACTATATCTAAGTTGGGAAAAGGTGTATCCAAAAATTGCCCTCATTTGATCGTGACGTCATCTCATGAATATTAATGAGGTCATAAACTTTTAAGATTTTAACATTCAATTGAGCATATTTGGCCAACGGAGCAAGATTTTTTTACTGTTTTTGTTTATATCTATTAGGGATGTAGTCTAGAAACACCCTCTGGGGCCAAAATGCCATGACGCAATCGTGACGTCATCAAAATGCGTGTTTTTAAAACACATATTTGCCAAAGGTCAATCGTCTCGAAATTTGGTGTGCAGGTAGCTATTGTGCTAGACATTCATAATCCTGAGTTGGGAATTAATTAACCATTGTTCAGAATTGTTATGATTTTTTTCATATTATAATGTAGTCCCATACACTTTGTGCGCATAATATGCACGTGCTTTAAAGGGGCAACTTGTACACTACACTGTAGTCATTAATTGTGGATTCACGTAGGTAGATCTAAACTTCAGACGAAGATTACTACCTGAACGAAGAAGAAATCGTATTTTTATTTTGTCTTCAACCGACTCAACATATACCCCGGATTGAAAATATCAAAACATATTTCCGGAATTTCCTTTGTTTTTCATTGTTTAGGTTTTTTTATACTAAGGGCCATAGGTTTGTGTACAAATTAGCTGTGAAATCCATTAAGGGCCTAATATCAAATACAAATGGCTTCAAACTTGGCACATACTTAGGTTAGTAGATGGAGATTCATTGCAAAAAGTGAGATCTTCATGACGTCACCACGTGTCACGTGACAGCGCTTTAAAGGGGCAAATTTCAAACTCAAATAAAAGCAAAAATGCAAATTCGTTTGGTTTCAATTTTGCAGCATATCTAAGTTGGGAAAAGATGTATCAAAAAATTGCCCTCATTTGATCGTGACGTCATCTCATGAATATTAATGAGGTCATAAACTTTTAAGATTTTAACATTAAATTGAGCATATTTGGCAAATGGAGCAAGATTTTTTTCATTTTTTCGTTTATATCTAATGGGGATGTAGTTTAGAAACACCCTCCGGGAACAAAATGTCATGACGCAATCATGACGTCATCAAAATGCGTGATTTTAAAGCACATATTAGCCAATGGTCAATCTTCTCGAAATTTTGTGGCCAGTTAGCTATTGGGCTAGACATCTTAAATCCTGAGTATGGAACCGATTAAACATTGTTTTGAATTATTATGATTTGTTAAATATCATTTCTTAGTCCCTTAGACTTTGTGCACGATACGTTGGTGTGCCTTTTGGGGTAGGAATGGATGGTACAGGTTCGAAACAGAGTTGCCACCTTCATGAACTCAATCAAAACGATGCTAAAAGGGGTTTACACCAATATACAGTAAAACTGTGTTTTTTTTCGTTTGTTTGTGCTTGAGTTGTCACGTGACCACCCTTTAAAGGGCCAACCTGGCATGTGCAATCACGCCACGATCTTAGATCCCGCAGGATCGATATTTAGCATATATCTAAGTTGGGCAACAATGTATCCAAATATTGCAATAATTATGATGATGAGGTCATCTTATGAATATTAATGAGGTAATAAAAAAACGATATTAAATCAATGGTTAACTCCCTTGTTGTGCTGTTGCTAGCGCATATAGCATGTGAGAGGAGTTTCAGGGACCAATTAGGTTTCATGACCTTCCTCATGTCATGTGACCCTTTCCTCCGGTCCAGACCGGAAGTACTGTAGTAATCATGCATGTGCTACTGGTTTTCAGATTTTCAACTTGGTCTTTCTTCGGGAAAAAAAAAGGAAAAGCTACACGTTCTGTTACAACAGACGTATGTTTCTAGTTTTGTCTTCTTCTTCTTCTTCTTCTTCTTCTTCTTCTTCTTCTTCTTCTTCTTCTTCTTCTTCTTCTTCTTTTTCTGGTCGGAATAATCCCATAGACAAAGCACAGGGTTTTTCGGAGGGCACTTTTGCCATTGAACAAACTTTGATTTTTTTCAAACTTGACAAATGCATAGAGCCCTTGCTGAAGTTGTGCACAGTTATCTTTAAAACTTCATGACGTCACCACGTGTCACGTGACAGCGCTTTAAAGGGGCAAATTTCAAACTCAAATAAAAGCAAAAATGCAAATTTGTTTGGTTCCAATTTTGCACTATATCTAAGTTAGGAAAAGGTGTATCCAAAAATTGCCGTCATTTCATAGTGACGTCATCTCATGAATATTAATGAGGTCATAAACTTTTAAGATTTTAACATTCAATAGAGCATATTTGGCCAACGGAGCAAGATTTTTTAATTTTTTTTTGTTGATATCTATTCCGGATGTAGTTTAGAAACACCCACATGGGCCAAAATGTCATGACGCAATCGTGACGTCATCAAATTGCGTGTTTTCAAATCACATATTTGCCATTGGACAATCTTCTGGAAATTTGTTGGGCAGTTAGCTATTGGGCTAGACATTCTAAATCTTGAGTTGGGAATTAATTAACCATTGTTCAGAATTGTTATGATTTTTTTTAAATTATAATGTAGTCCCATACACTTTGTGCACATAATATGCACGTGCTTTAAAGGGGCAACTTGTACACTACACTGTAGTCATTAATTATGGCTTCACGTAGGTAGATCTAAACTTCAGACGAAGATTACTACCTGAACGAAGAAAAAAATCGTATTTTTATTTTGTCTTCAACCGACTCAACATATACCCCGGATTGAAAATATCAAAACATATTTCAGGAATTTCCTTTGTTTTTCATTGTTTAGGTTTTTTTTATACTAAGGGCCATAGGTTTGTGTACAAATTAGCTGTGAAATCCATTAAGGGCCTAATATCAAATACAAATGGCTTCAAACTTGGCACATACTTAGGTTAGTAGATGGAGATTCATTGCAAAAAGTGAGATCATCATGACGTCATCAGGGGGTCACGTGACAGGTCTTTAAAATGTCAAACTTCAAACTTAATTATTAGCAAAAGTATCGGTTAGTTTGGTTTCAATTTTGCAGCATATCTAAGTTGGGAAAAGATGTATCCAAAAATAGCCCTCATTTGATCGTGAAGTCATGTCATGAATATTAATGAGGTCATGAACTTTTCGGATTTTCACATTCAAAGGAGCATATTTGGCCAACGGAGCAAGATTGTTTTCATTTTTTTTGTTTATATATTGGGGATATAGTGTAGAAACACCCTCCGGGGCCAAAATTCAATGACGTAATCGTGACGTCATCAAAATGCGTGATTTTAAAGCACATATTAGCCAAAGGTTAATGTTCTCGAAATTTGGTGGGCAGTTAGCTATTGGGCTAGACATTCCAAATCCTGAGTTTGGAACCAATTAACCATTGTTCAGAATTGTTATGATTTCTTTAATTTTTTTTTTTTTTTTTAAGAACAAGATGCGGAAAAGCTATATGATCTGTTGCAAACAGACATAAATTTCTAGTTAGCTTTTTCGCGCGAAGCGAAAAAGCTATTGTTTTTGTTAAGATTTTTTTTTTTTTTTTTTCTGGGCGGAATTTTCCCATAGACAAAGCACAGGGTTTTTTCGGAGGGCACTTTTGCCATTGAACAAACTTCGATTTTTTCCAATCTTGACAAATGCATAGAACCCTTGCTGAAGTTGTGCACAGTTGTCTTTAAAACTTCATGACGTGACCATGTGTCACGTGACAGCGCTTTAAAGGTGCAAATTTCAAAATGCAATAAAAGCAAAAAATCAATTTCGTTTTGTTCCAAGTTTGCACTATATCTAAGTTGGGAAAAGGTGTATCCAAAAATTGCCCTCATTTGATCGTGACGTCATCTCATGAATATTAATGAGGTCATAAACTTTTAAGATTTTAACATTCAATTGAGCATATTTGGCCAACGGAGCAAGATTTTTCTATTGTTTTTGTTTATATCTATTAGGGATGTAGTCTAGAAACACCCTCTGGGGCCAAAATGCCATGACGCAATCGTGACGTCATCAAAATGCGTGTTTTTAAAACACATATTTGCCAAAGATCAATCGTCTCGAAATTTGGTGGGCAGGTAGCTATTGTGCTAGACATTCATAATCCTGAGTTTGGAAGCAATCGATCATTGTTCAGAATTATTATGATTTTTTGAAAAATACAATGAAGTGCCATAGACTTTGTGCACAAAAATATGGACGTGCGTTTTGGGTTAGGAATTGAGGTTACGGGTTCGAATCCCGTTGATGTCAATTTTTTTTTCATCAATTTTTTTTTTTTTTTTTTTTAAAGAGAACCAGATGCGGAAAAGCGTTATGTTCTGTTTGCCAACAGACATAAATTTCTAGTTCTTTTTCTTCTTCTTCTTCTTTTTCTTCTCGTAAAAATCCCATAGACAAAGCACAGGGTTTTTTCGGAGGGCACTTTTGCCATTGAACAAACTTTGATTTTTTCCAAACTTGTCAAATGCATAGAACCCTGGCTGAAGTTGTGCAAAGTTGTCTTTAAAACTTCATGACGTCACCATGTGTCACGTGACAGCGCTTTAAAGGTGCAAATTTCAAACTGCAATAAAAGCAAAAAAGCAATTTCGTTTTGTTTCAAGTTTGCACTATATCTAAGTTGGGAAAAGGTGTATCCAAAAATGGCCCTCATTTGATCGTGACGTTATCTCATGAATATTAATGAGGTCATAAACTTTTAAAATTTTAACATTCAATTGAGCATATTTGGCCAACGGAGCAAGATTTTTTTCATTTTTTCAATTATATCTATTGGGGATGTAGTTTATAAACACCCTCCGGGGCGAAAATGCCATGACGCAATCGTGACGTCATCAAAATGCGTGTTTTTAAAACGCATATTTGCAAAACGTCAATCGTCTCGAAATTTGGTGGGCATTTAGCTTTTGAGCTAGACATTCTAAATCCTGAGTTTCGAAGCAATTGATCATTGTTCAGAATTATTATGATTTTTTGAATGTTATAATGAAGTCCCCTAGACTTCGTGCACGAAATATGCACGTGCGTTTTGGGGTAGAAATTGAGGTTACGAGTTCGAATCCCGCTGATGTAATTTTTAGCTTTTTCGCGCGAAGCGAAAAAGCTATTGTTTTTGTTAAGATTTTTTTTTAGCTTTTCCGCCGCGAAGCGGAAAAGCTATTGTTAACAATTAGAAGGGTGATCAAAGTCACGCGATGTGTCGTTGCTAGAAGCGACGTTTCGGTTGCTAACTGCTAACCTTCATCAGTTGCCTGATGAAGGTTAGCAGTTAGCAACCGAAACGTCGCTTCTAGCAACGACACATCGCGTGACTTTGATCACCCTTCTAATTGTCTACACCACCGCGATGAACAACCCTTTCATTAAAGCTATTGTTGTTGTTCTGATTTTTTATTTCTTCTTCTTCTTTTTCTTCTCGGAAAAATCCCATAGACAAAGCACAGGGTTTTTTCGGAGGGCACTTTTGCCATTGAACAAATTTTGATTTTTTTTTCAAACTTTGCAAATGCATAGAGCCAGTGCTGAATTAGTGCACAGTTGTCTTGAAAACGTCATGACGTCATCACGTGTCACGTGACAGCGCTTTAAAGGGGCAAATTTCAAACTCAAATAAAAGCAAAAATGCACATTCATTTGGTTCCAATTTTGCACTATATCTAAGTTGGGAAAAGGTGTATCCAAAAATTGGCCTCATTTGATCGTGACGTCATCTCATGAATATTTATGAGGACATAAACTTTTAAGATTTTAACATTCAATTGAGCATAATTGGCCGACGGAGCAAGATTTTTTAATTTTTTTTGTTGATATCTATTCCGGATGTAGTTTAGAAACACCCACAAGGGCCAAAATGTCATGACGCAATCGTGACGTCATCAAAATGCGTGTTTTCAAATCACATATTTGCCATTGGACAATCTTCTGGAAATTTGTTGGGCAGTTAGCTATTGGGCTAGACATTCTAAATCTTGAGTTGGGAATTAATTAACCATTGTTCAGAATTGTTATGATTTTTTTAATATTATAATGTAGTCCCATACACTTTGTGCACGATATATGCACTAAGGCTGTTGTCGTGAGAAAAAATTCTTGTCGACATGTCGCGAGAATTTTATGCCGACTGTCGACATTGTCGCGACAGAGACTCGATTTAGTCAAAAATCTGTAGTCACAATGTCGGGTTTTTTTTCAGGTAATAAACGAATGGGGCATGTCAAACCGCCATAGTTGTGAACTTGTGAAATTAGTTTTCATGGATAATCTTAATTTCAATAAAATTTCATATTTTAATGGCTTTCGTATTTAAGATTATACACAACAAAATAATTTTTGTGCCGATATTGGGTGTTACAGTCGTAATTTCCTAAAAAATCATAAAAAAGCGATTGCTCATTGTTTATTCATGACGTCATCGATCGGCGATGCGTGCGTGATCACTGCAAGAAATAATGAATATTTATGAATTCGCTGCACAGCGGCTGCAGTGGTTTTCCTATTGGCTATGTACTGTACATGTACACATGTACAAATGTACATGGAAGTTGGAGAACCAGATATTTTCGATGAAAAGAAAAGACGCCACCGTCCGCACCTAGCTAAAGGTAGCCACGTATTGGGCCCAAAAACGGAGGAGGCCGCGTATTCAGCCATACATTCAGACAAACCTAGAACGTATGCGGCAAAGGAGACCTTTTCCGATGTACATAATGTACTTCCGGTCCGTTTTTCAACGAAATAAAATCCGCGGCCGCCGGGATTTTGGGCCCAAACATGCGGCTACTTTCAGCTGGGTACCGACCGCGACGCACGTGCGATCTCATTTCTCGATCCTTCCCTCGGACGTCCACGATCTTTCCCGATCTCTGTATTGCACTGGTATTCCGTACGCACGTGTATTAAATGCATGCGATGCAGCAACGTATACCAGCTACTGTACTGCTGACGACCGGCCATAGAAACGTGCGCTATACAGTACAGTCAGTAGTGACAGTATTTACACTGTACATCGTAATGGCAAAATGCGGTGAACGATTTTCTTTGGTCGCGTCGCGATCCCTTCCATCTTCCAACATATTTAGTATCTATTATTTTGCGGCGTGGATAAGCAAAAATGAAATCCTCAGCACATAATTTTAGGATCTTTTGTTCCCTTTTTATTCCCTTCTTTTTAGAGATTGGCCATTATGACTAGAGGTAGGCTAATGTATTTTATTGTTTTTGTCGCGACAACCGAAAAACCTTGTCGACATGTCGGAATATTTTCTTTGTCGCGACAATGTCGACAAAAGCCTTGTCGACAACAGCCTTAATATGCACGTGCGTTTTGGGTTAGGAATGGAGGATACGGGTTGGAAACCCAGTGACGTAATCTCTCTTTTTTTTCTTCCGTCACAAATTCAATTAAAACGACGCGAAGTGGGCCTTAACCTATTATAGAATAAACATATGTATTTTGTTCTGTTTTTCTTTGTCTGCTTTTGCTTGGGTGGTCACGTGAAAGGGCCAAACCGTCAATCACGATGCTACCTATCCGCGTATCAGACAGTTGCTGTGAAGTGCACCCTCATGTGGTGCAGAAAGAAAATAAATGGCTGGTGTACCGCATAATATTTTCGGAAGGCATTTTTGCCATTGAACAAACTATGATTTTTTTCAAACTTGGCAAATGCATAAAACCCTCGCTGAAATTTTGCGTCGTAGTCTTGAAAACGTCATGACGTCACCACGTGTCACGTGACAGTGCTTTAAAGTGGCAAATTTCAAACTCCATTTTAAGCAAAAATGCAATTTCGTTTGGTTTCAAATTTGCAGTATATCTAAGTTGGGAAAAAGTGTATCCAAAAATGGCCCTCATTTGATCGTGACTCATCTCATGAATATTAATGAGCTCATAAACTTTTCATATTTTAACATTCAATTGAGCATATTGGCCAACGGAGCAAGATTTTTTTCATTTTTTCAATTATATCTATTGGGGATGTAGTTTAGAAACACCCTTTAGGGCCAAAATGCCATGACGCAATCGTGACGTCATCAAAATGCGTGTTTTTAAAACGCATATTAGTCAAAGGTCAATGGTCTCGAAATTTGGTGGGCATTTAGCTATTGGACTAGAGATTCTAAATCCTGAGTTTGGAAGCAATCGAACATTGTTCAGAATTATTATGATTTTTTGAAAAATATAATGAAGTGCCTTAGACTTTGTGCACGAAATATGCACGTGCGTTTTGGGATAGAAATTGAGGTTACGGGTTCGAATCCCGCTGACGTTAATTTTTTTTTTTTTTTTTTTAAAAGAGAACCAGATGCGGAAAAGCGTTATGTTCTGTTAGCCAACAGACATAAATCTCTAGTCTTCTTCTTTTTCTTCTCGGAAAAATCCCATAGACAAAGCACAGGGTTTTTCGGAGGGCACTTTTGCCATTGAACAAACTTTGATTTTTTTCAAACTTGACAAATGCATAGAACCCTTGCCGAAGTTGTGCACAGTTATCTTTAAAACTTCATGACGTCACCACGTGTCACGTGACAGCCCTTTAAAGGTCAAATTTCGAACTCCATTTTAAGCAAAAATACAATTTTGTTTTGTTCCAAGTTTACACTATATCTAAGTTGGGAAAAGGTGTATCCAAAAATTGCCCTCATTTGATCGTGACGTCATCTCATGAATATTAATGAGGTCATAAACTTTTAAGATTTTAACATTCAATTGAGCATATTTGGCCAACGGAGCAAGATTTTTTTAATGTTTTTGTTTATATCTATTGGGGATGTAGTTTAGAAACACCATCCGGTGCCAAAATGCCATGACGCAATCGTGACGTCATCAAAATGCGTGTTTTTAAAATGCATATTTGCAAAACGTCAATCGTCTCGAAATTTGGTGGGCATTTAGCTTTTGAGCTAGACATTCTAAATCCTGAGTTTCGAAGCAATTGATCATTGTTCAGAATTATTATGATTTTTTGAATGTTATAATGAAGTCCCCTAGACTTCGTGCACGAAATATGCACGTGCGTTTTGGGGTAGAAATTGAGGTTACGAGTTCGAATCCCGCTGATGTAATTTTTAGCTTTTTCGCGCGAAGCGAAAAAGCTATTGTTTTTGTTAAGATTTTTTTTTAGCTTTTCCGCCGCGAAGCGGAAAAGCTATTGTTAACAATTAGAAGGGTGATCAAAGTCACGCGATGTGTCGTTGCTAGAAGCGACGTTTCGGTTGCTAACTGCTAACCTTCATCAGTTGCCTGATGAAGGTTAGCAGTTAGCAACCGAAACGTCGCTTCTAGCAACGACACATCGCGTGACTTTGATCACCCTTCTAATTGTCTACACCACCGCGATGAACAACCCTTTCATTAAAGCTATTGTTGTTGTTCTGATTTTTTATTTCTTCTTCTTCTTTTTCTTCTCGGAAAAATCCCATAGACAAAGCACAGGGTTTTTTCGGAGGGCACTTTTGCCATTGAACAAATTTTGATTTTTTTTTCAAACTTTGCAAATGCATAGAGCCAGTGCTGAATTAGTGCACAGTTGTCTTGAAAACGTCATGACGTCATCACGTGTCACGTGACAGCGCTTTAAAGGGGCAAATTTCAAACTCAAATAAAAGCAAAAATGCACATTCATTTGGTTCCAATTTTGCACTATATCTAAGTTGGGAAAAGGTGTATCCAAAAATTGGCCTCATTTGATTAGGTTTTTTTTCTTAATATTTTTTTTTTTTTAAAGAGAACCAGATGCGGAAAAGCGTTATGTTCTGTTTGCCAACAGACTTAAATCTCTAGTTGTCTTCTTCTTTTTCTGGTCGGAATTTTCCCATAGACTTTGTACAGGGTTTTTCTCCACGGCACTTTTGCCATTGAACACACTTGGATTTTTTTCAAACTTTGCAAATGCATAGAGCTTATGTTGAGCTAGTGCACAGTTGTCTTAGAATTGTCATGACGTCATAATGTGTCACGTGACAGTGCTTTAAAGGGGCAAATTTCAAACTCCATTTTAAGCAAAAATACAATTTCGTTTGGTTTCAATTTTACACTATCCAAGTTGGGAAAAGGTGTATCCAAAAATTACCCTCATTTGATCGTGACGTCATCTCATGAATATTATTGAGGTCATAAACTTTTAAGATTTTAACATTCAATTGAGCATATTTGGCCAACGGAGCAAGATTTTTTTCATTTTTTCGATTATATCTATTGGGGATGTAGTTTAGAAACACCCTCCGGGGCCAAAATGCCATGACGCAATCGTGACGTCATCAAAATGCGTGTTTTTAAAACGCATATTAGTCAAAGGTCAATGGTCTCGAAATTTGGTGGGCATTTAGCTATTGGACTAGAGATTCTAAATCCTGAGTTTGGAAGCAATCGAACATTGTTCAGAATTATTATGATTTTTTGAAAAATATAATGAAGTGCCTTAGACTTTGTGCACGAAATATGCACGTGCGTTTTGGGATAGAAATTGAGGTTACGGGTTCGAATCCCGCTGACGTTAATTTTTTTTTTTTTTTTTTTTAAAAGAGAACCAGATGCGGAAAAGCGTTATGTTCTGTTAGCCAACAGACATAAATCTCTAGTCTTCTTCTTTTTCTTCTCGGAAAAATCCCATAGACAAAGCACAGGGTTTTTCGGAGGGCACTTTTGCCATTGAACAAACTTTGATTTTTTTCAAACTTGACAAATGCATAGAACCCTTGCCGAAGTTGTGCACAGTTATCTTTAAAACTTCATGACGTCACCACGTGTCACGTGACAGCCCTTTAAAGGTCAAATTTCGAACTCCATTTTAAGCAAAAATACAATTTTGTTTTGTTCCAAGTTTACACTATATCTAAGTTGGGAAAAGGTGTATCCAAAAATTGCCCTCATTTGATCGTGACGTCATCTCATGAATATTAATGAGGTCATAAACTTTTAAGATTTTAACATTCAATTGAGCATATTTGGCCAACGGAGCAAGATTTTTTTAATGTTTTTGTTTATATCTATTGGGGATGTAGTTTAGAAACACCATCCGGTGCCAAAATGCCATGACGCAATCGTGACGTCATCAAAATGCGTGTTTTTAAAATGCATATTTGCAAAACGTCAATCGTCTCGAAATTTGGTGGGCATTTAGCTTTTGAGCTAGACATTCTAAATCCTGAGTTTCGAAGCAATTGATCATTGTTCAGAATTATTATGATTTTTTGAATGTTATAATGAAGTCCCCTAGACTTCGTGCACGAAATATGCACGTGCGTTTTGGGGTAGAAATTGAGGTTACGAGTTCGAATCCCGCTGATGTAATTTTTAGCTTTTTCGCGCGAAGCGAAAAAGCTATTGTTTTTGTTAAGATTTTTTTTTAGCTTTTCCGCCGCGAAGCGGAAAAGCTATTGTTAACAATTAGAAGGGTGATCAAAGTCACGCGATGTGTCGTTGCTAGAAGCGACGTTTCGGTTGCTAACTGCTAACCTTCATCAGGCAACTGATGAAGGTTAGCAGTTAGCAACCGAAACGTCGCTTCTAGCAACGACACATCGCGTGACTTTGATCACCCTTCTAATTGTCTACACCACCGCGATGAACAACCCTTTCATTAAAGCTATTGTTGTTGTTCTGATTTTTTATTTCTTCTTCTTCTTTTTCTTCTCGGAAAAATCCCATAGACAAAGCACAGGGTTTTTTCGGAGGGCACTTTTGCCATTGAACAAATTTTGATTTTTTTTTCAAACTTTGCAAATGCATAGAGCCAGTGCTGAATTAGTGCACAGTTGTCTTGAAAACGTCATGACGTCATCACGTGTCACGTGACAGCGCTTTAAAGGGGCAAATTTCAAACTCAAATAAAAGCAAAAATGCACATTCATTTGGTTCCAATTTTGCACTATATCTAAGTTGGGAAAAGGTGTATCCAAAAATTGGCCTCATTTGATTAGGTTTTTTGATTAGATTGGCCTCATTTGATTAGATTGGCCTCATTTGATTAGATTGGCCTCATTTGATTAGGTTTTTTTTCTTAATATTTTAAATTGCCCATATTTGATCGTGACGTCATGTCATGGATATTAATGAGGTCATAAAATTTTAAGATTTTAACATTCAATTGAGCATATTTGGCCAACGGAGCAAGATTTTTTTCATTTCTTCGATTATATCTATTGGGGATGTAGTTTATAAATACCCTCCGGGGCCAAAATGCCATGACGCAATCGTGATGTCATCAAAATGCGTGTTTTTGAAACACATATTAGCCAAAGGTTAACCTTCTCGAAATTTGGTGGGCTACACATTGGGCTAGACATTCTAAGTCCCATACACTTTGTGCATGAAATATGCACGTGCGTTTTGGGGTAGAAATTGAGGTTACGAATTCGAATCCCGCTGATGTCAATTTTTTTTATTTATTTTTTTATTTTTTTAAGAGAGCCAGATGCGGAAAAGCGTTATGTTCTGTTAGCCAACAGACATAAATCTGTAGTTAGGAAGTTTTAGGAACCATTTTCAAATTCTGCTCATGAATTTTTTTGGGGGGCATGTGCTTGCAGTAGGTATTTAACACCTTAGGCTATAGTTCTTGCCAAGTGAAGAACTCCATTGCTAAAGTCTATTCCATTTCCAGAAGTTCGGCACTCAAACAAAAGCCACCAGGTCCCAAGAACAATCCCAAGGTTCCCTTAGTTACTTCCTACCACCCTTCTCTTCCTCCTCTCAGGAAGATAACTAAGGAAAACCATCATATTCTCCACACTTCAGATCGTCTGGCTGTTGTCATTCCAAATTCGCCTGTTTTGGCTTTCAGGCGCCCCCGTAACCTGCGTGACTTAATTGTCCAAGCAGAGGTTCCCCCTTTGGACACTTCACCTCCCACTTAATTTGGTACATTTAAGTGTACATGTACCTCGAAATGCATTGTTTGCAAGACATATGTCAAGGAAATAGACTCTTTCAATGGACATTCTTCTGGAACTACCCACATGACCTATGGCTCTATCACGTGCACTACCTCCAACATCATATGTATACCTCATCTCATGTAGAGAGTAATGTTCAGTATGTTGGCGAGACCAAAAACACCCTCAAAAAACGTATCTATGGCCATACATGTACTGTAGGTCTACAATCATAACTTCTCAGACTTCGTATCTTCGGGTTTGTTTCCTGCTCTTGTCCGTCACCAAAAATGTTGAAAGTTAAGGCTCTTCCGGTAGGCCAAACTTGTGTGATTAAAAAAGTTGCTGTTTAGGGGTCTATTTTCCTAGGTACAAAAATTGGAAGTTGCTTCGTAGCTCCAGTTTTCTTGATTGTTAGTCCCCAACAAAATCTGAGTGTACCATGACAAACCCCAACATACGTAGAAAAAAAATATATCATGCAACTTGAGGCTGCCCGTTCTGGGCAAAAAACTATGGAGGTTCCTAAAGGGCGTCTCGCTTCTATAATATTTTTAATTTTATTATTATTATTTAAAGGCATAAAATAATATTTGGCCTAGTAATAGGCTTTAAAAAAAAAAAAAAAAAAAATTAAAGGGCAGGGAGAGAATGTACCAAGAAGGAGGAAATGTGTCTCTTGGGTGACATTCGGAAAGGCCATAACTGAAGAAGCAGTGATGAAGAGGATTGTGGAGTCACAGAAGAAGACATCAACCAGAACAAAAATTTATACAACCCCACCAAAAGGGAAAAGAAAACAGAATCTGCTTGCATGTGTAACCAGGAAAACCTACTATGTGGGGAAAACTAGCAAACAGCCTAAATAAAAAGTAAGAACCATCCAGCGATCGGAGAAGGAGAAAACGCAGGGTATTCTGAAAAAAAAAATTGCAACGCTATCATGGCTCATGGAAAAAAAACTCACTAACTACTTTATTCAACTTAAAAAAAACAACCCAAAATACAAGTTCCAAAAAAATGAAATGACTCAACCAAACACGACCCGACTAAGTTAATTTAACCTAAACAAATCCTATGAAAACAAAATCCAACTGACACGTTCCATGACCAAACCAACCAATGACCAAGAACCTTTTAAAAGGCGCATCCGCACTGGACTTAAAATGGGTAAACTAACCGAGCAAATGGGTAAATTGACCATTTTAAGTCCAGTGCAGACAGCCCAGGAAGTTTTCCTCCCAGGTAACTTACCCGACTCAAATGGGTAGTTTAACCGACCAATTTCTGCCCGATTAAATTGACCAGGTCAGGTCAGTTTAACCGAGCCGAAAAGTCCAATCCAGACACGACGTCTCGGTAAACGACTCAGTCAAAAACCACATCCGGTCCGGCGCCAGTGTCCCGCATTGCCTCGATACCACGTGACGTGTACGTCCCTGTACACAAGACTTGTGCGGGGCCACGGGCGTGGGGTAGCAAGAGCTACGTGCTGAGCACACAAATCACAACTGGCCAATGAAAGCGCACGCTCTGTTCACATGATGGCTTCCAAAAAATGATTTTTGTGCTCAGCACGTAGCTCAAGTCGCCACACACGATGAGTTTTCGTCCACGAGAGGCGAACAAAATCAAACAGGATAGATATGGTCTCACGGCCTCTTGAGACAGAAATTTCACCAAAAGTTCAGTGCACACGGTGAGCTACGTGCTGAGCTAACGACCTTGAGAGAATTTTTGCTCAGCAGATAGCTCTCGTGTGCAGCTCACGCAATTGACTTGCAGTTGGTAGACCCCCAAATGCGCATGCGCAGCTTGACCCTTCGCAAAAAATGACCAGACCCCTGGGGCCAAAGGGTGTTTCTCGGTGATGCGCATCGATAAAACATTATTGTCTGATTTGATGTCATACCAGCCTTACAGTGTCTGGGGTAGCAACTGGAGCAAAGGAGATATTGATGAGTGTCGGTAGTCAGTATATAGTTAGCGAGCTGTCATCTTTCCGAATGGTGACATCCAGAAGTGTGCTCGGCGGAGTGAGTGTTACCATGTGAACTTAATGGTGCCTGCACTGCCAATACGTTCTTCAAGGAGGAGGCAAGCAAAGGAGGGAACAATGTGTGTGCTCGATAGTACTACTACTAGTATGGTGTATAATTATTTGGAGATAGCGTTTGTTACGGTACTGGTAGTGGTACTTGTAACTGGTACTGGTACTGGTAGTGGTCTAGTGTAGTAACCAGTATATTAATTATTAATATATTGCCTTTATTAAGTTTAAGCATGGAGGTAGTGTAGCGCAGTGTTACATGATGTACTCATGTACTAGTCCGAGTAACTTGGACCCGACGAGTCATCCTTTTTTATCGAATGTTGAAATTTTGAGATTCAGGGATTTCGGTCGGGGGTATTTTTCAAAGATGACATGACAGTGATTTTACACGATGCAGCATAGCCATGATCCTTGGACCCTACAGTCACCCGAATCTCAAAATTTCAAAATTCGATAAAAAAAGGGTGACTTATTGGGTCCAAGTTACTCGGACTACTCATGTACTGTGTAGTGTGTAGGGCCACTACCAGTATCCTCCAATAACCGGTTTTCGACGATATAAGGACTTTTCTTCAAACTGAACAATGTGGACGAAAGTATCACACTAAAAGAGGTCTCAGTTACTTTCTCCACAACACAGACTATTAGAATAATCATAGAGAAGGTTGATCAAGCCTGTCACTTCCGTAAGATTACCCGGTTTTGTTGACGTCCGCGGCGCACCGCGCAGTAAGCATCATCACCTATTTTCGTCAGTGGTGTTTAGTAAGGTGTCCCAGTACAGCCAAACGCAAAGTAAATTCTTAAAATAACTCAAAATGCAGTGTGGCACTGTAAAATTCTTCCCTGTATGTTTTTTTGTGTTCATCTTTGTTTTTGTTTTTCCACACTGCATCTAACACTTTCCTCAAATCATTCATAATTTATGCTTAAAACGTATTGGTCTTGTTGACGTCTTCTTTTGTGACTCCACAATCCTCTTTCTCGCTGCTTCTTCAGTTATGACCGTTCCCAATGTCACTCCAGAGACACATTTCCTCCTTCTTGGTACTTTCTCTAGCTGCCCTTTTATTTTTTTCATTTTTTTAAAAAGCCTATTGGGCCATGTTACTTTTTGTCTTTGAATAATAGTAAAAAAAAATATTTTTAAAATTATATAAGCGAGACGCTCTATAGGAGCCTCCATAGTTTTTACCCAGAACGGACTGCCTCAAGTTGCGTGATATATATTTTTTCTACGGATGTTGGGGTTTGTTATGGTACACTCAGATTTTTTTTAGGACCAACAATAAAGAAAACTGGAGCTTCGAAGCAAATGCCAATTTTGTACCTAGGAAAATAGACCCCAAAAGAGCAACTTTTTGAATCACACGAGTTTGGCCTACTGGAAAAGCCTTAACTTTCCACATTTTCGGTGACGGACAAGAGCAGGAAACCAACTGTAAGATACGAAGTCTGAGATCGTTATACGGAGTTGTTTTCATAGTGCGATGTGAGTTAGAAGGCTAAGCGCCGAAAACATGTACCGTCGAAAACGGGGGTTCCCACGATACCAATATTTCATAATATGCTAACGCCATCATGACGGTATCAGTATCAGTTAGTGTGACCGCTGTGGGCTGTACTGTGTTACTGTTACAGTGTTAGTGTTACCGTTACTTGTGTTACTGTTACTGTTGTGTTAGTGTTACTGTTGGAAGCTAGTGTTACTGTACTGTACTGTAGTGTTCTGTTAGTGTTACTGTTACTAGTTACTGTGGAGTGTCATTCATCACACATCACACCGGTTACACTTACACTACAGTACAGGCAATATCACTCACCATCACTTGCACTCTTATTGCTTCCCGGTTTCCTTCGTTCTTCTGCTTGACGCCGGCCATTTTCGACAAACTACAATCGTTTGAGACTGTTTGTGTTTGTACAATCCATTGAAACAATCTGTAAACAAAGCTTTAACGGAGAGGTTACCTTTATTCGATCTTTAGCTTAATACTTAATAGCTTCGTCTGGGCTAATGAGTTTGTGTACACGTACAGTACAGGTGAACATCATGTACATGTACATGATGTTATGTTCATGTACATGTGTATGTCCACGTACATTATTTGTACGTGTACATTGTACGTGTACGCCGTACGATATACGCCGTACGCCTACTGTAGTCTGTGTAGAACATCACGCATAATAAGCCCTTTACGAAACCATGGATCAGGCTCGGGCTCAGGCTTCGTCTGCGTCTTCCTCCATGGTCTGACAAAACCTGAAAATCCTGGTTTTGGTTTTGCGCCGAATTTGAAGGTTCGATGGACTGATACTGATGATAGTGATTGCAGCTCTGATGGACTGATAATGTGATAAGCACAGAATATTCACCAAGAAACTGGGGCCAAACTATTGATTCCAGATGCCTGTGACATGGCGGCCGGGTAAGAGAAATAATTACGACCGAAGCCTACAAGCCCGAGCCTAAGCCTTCATTTCGTATAACGGCCATAATAATCTATGCCTATGCGTCGGGACGAAGCCCTAGCTCGAGCCAGAGCCAGGAAACAGTTCTGCTTTTAATACTAATACTGTCTTGTAAGTTGTAATAGATCATTGTGGCATGTTGCTGAATTTGCCAGGCTAGGCTACGTGTTGTTCAGTAAAGAGTCCATTAACCTCTGACCTGCTGTCAAAAGCTTGTAACGTAGTAAAATGATGAAAAATAAAAGTGAAATGAATGAAATAAAAATGCCCGGCATGGCCTCGCATTCAATCCCTAGAACATATGTATCAAAAGGATGCCGCTTTTCCCAAGTATATAGGCCTTATAATGCTGCGTTCCAATCACGTTCAGTGAAGATGGCTGAACGTAGACATGACCCTATCCAGCCCGAGGCAGACGGGTCTTTCGGGGTCAGTGTTGGGGGGGGGGATCCCCCAGAGTTCTTCACGCATAATACACACATTAATTTTGGTCACGCTGCAGATCGGGCGACAATAAATTGTGAGGCTTGTGAATTATGTTGTCAGGTGAATTGGCCCACACAAACACACACACACACACTCTACGTTGCATGACAGAATCAGGCTGTGTTGTTGTTGGTGTGCATGACCGTTTTTCAGCCATTGAGTTTGCCTGGGTCAAAACTGTAGCAAAAATGGCCTATGTATGGGCATAACAAACTCACCTATTTCACCGAAACGATATCTTATCAATTCAAAGGGTAATCCTACGACCATGCGGCGCTGATACTGTCGTCAGCGAGATCAATAAATCTTGATCACAAATTACGACAAATTACTACAAAGTGTAAACCCACAACTTGTTTTTAGTAAGGAGACAATGGAGGCCAATTAGGCCTAAACAATTTAAACAAATAAAGGAAAAAATTACCGGGAACCGACTTCCTGAACAATTTTTAGAATTCCAAAGAAATCCTTGACCGGACCAGAACCCGAGACCTCTGGATTAACGTACCGGTGCTCTACCATAATTATAGGCTACCCAGCCCTATGATGGCGGCCTTCCCAAATAGCTAGTCTTTGCCAATACGGGAGACAGACCGGGCCCTATATCAATATAATAGAGCTTTCAACTTGACGACGACCATATGACCCCTGATATGGCAATTAGATTCCTCTTTAGGTCCTTTGAATGAGGAGATCCGAATCATTAGAACAAATGCGCCTAAGGCGGGGAGCTTGACTGTAGGCTATTCCAGACTTGCAGTGTCTGGGATGGGCAGTGTTCGGGGTTTTTTTTCGAATGAAAGTTGTTGGTTTTCTCTTTCATTTCAGGCTTCCCAGGAGTAGGCCTATAATCTTGAGAACAAAAATTGTGAGATTCAAAATTCGTTTGTAGGCCTAATGGAGGGGGAAAAATAATGTAATGTCATCACGACGTCGATTTTTATAGACCGTGTAAGTCTCGTGGTGAAAAAGGTCACCGTACACATCCGGGCACCTCCGCGCCGCCTGCTATAGGAGATTAACACGTGCCCAATATTGAATGCATTATTACGTAATTGAAAACCCAGGTTTATGGATTAAGTATATTAAAAATATAAGAATGAGCCAAAAAAAAAAAAAAAATTGAGAATACGGCAGAGAAAACAAATAAATATAACCTGACCTTCATCTTCCGGTTGTAAGTACAGTATTGCGAATACGGCCCGACTGTGGTACGCGACGTGAGCATTACTACTTGTATCGCGCCGAAGTTGGTGTGCCGGGTTCGCATTCGGGCAAGAAAAGCGCCTTGTACTGTACTTTACATATTATGTGGATACCGTACATGTAAACAAAATAATACAAAATCAAAACACGATCAACGCAACGCGCTACGTTAGCCATTACACGTACGTATGATATGTACATGTACATACATGTACATTTACAAGTTTAAGGTAACAAGTTCGCTTGTCTGGGACTATCACCTCTTGTTGCATAGGTTCTACGGTTTCACACTATTTTTGTCTGTAAAACGTGCAAAATCACGAACTTTACACATTGTATTTTAATATTTTATTCCGAAATGACTATTCTAATAGTTTAAACTGCCCTTAATCGGCGCGATACAAAATATTTAAACAAAAAGTTGGCCGCTCCACGCTTTACCTCCTTATCCGAGGAGCCCGGAAGTCAGGAATCTCGCGGTAACACGTACATTCTCGAGGCCAACTTACACGGTCTGTTGCACCTTTGATTGACGTGAAACTTGGTAAGTGGATCTGATATGCACCATCAATAATACAAATAGGTGACGTCATGATGACGTTTTCATTGTATTTTTAATTATTTTTTTCTAATATAATAATGGTTTTCATACAATTTGCCCGTTTTTACCAAAGTTAATATTTTCACATTTTCCAGGTCTACACACAACATGAAAAGAAGTAGGCCCCCATAATTGCAATGATGACGTCAACATACATCACGTGATGTTAGCTTACATCAAATTTCGAGGTAGGGCATACCATTTACTGAACGTACATGTATATTACATAAGATAACACACCTGCGTAAGGTACGGCTCAATCCGAATCGGGGATCGTTGAAGTACAGCCTATTCACGGTGCTAGGCCACCTGTCTAGTCTTTAAGGAGACTTCTTTTCTTGGACGTAAGAAACCTGAAAAAAAAATCATCTTTTAACCTTGTTTTATGTTATATTCTTTGGGAATTACAACATCACACGTAGCGCGGAACTGAAGACATAATCGTGGATCCCCGATCCACCTCGTCCGTGTCGGCTTTTTCACGGCGCTAAGCCACTTCTCTTGACTTTCAGGAATTTTCTTTCAGGAAGGGAACTTGAACCCAGTTGTTTGAAAAGGGTCAGTCTTTTTCAACAGTTTAAAATTGAATGATAAGATGGACAACTAAATAAAACAGGAAGCACTGGTTTTAGAACGGGATATGAAGTCTGTTTTCATGTCC
Source organism: Luidia sarsii (assembly GCA_949987565.1). Lineage (NCBI taxonomy): Eukaryota > Metazoa > Echinodermata > Asteroidea > Paxillosida > Luidiidae > Luidia > Luidia sarsii. The sequence goes on along the minus strand of OX465103.1, from coordinate 19,026,581 downwards.
TTCTCTGTAGCATAAATACACAATATTACTAGGTCCACTTCGTAAAGTTTACATCTCAGTACACGGTTCATGTACACCCATACATGTACATGTACATGTACATGTACATGTACATGTACATGTACATGTACATTCACAATGTACATGTACATGTACATTGTGTACAGTACAAACGCCCTCTGTTGTCTCTTTGGCATGCGAGTTTTGGCCGAGTTGTTTTATTGTGTGGGTTAAACAATTTTGCAGGTTATATGATTTGGGAATGTTACCTTTTTGCGGCGTTGTGTTATTTTGCAGGCCAGTACTATTTGGGGGGGTTTAATTTTCTGCGGGGTTACCTTTTTTTCGGGGAATGGTATTTTCGGGAATTTATTTTTCGCCGGGTATAATATTTTGCGGGGTAGGAGTAGGAATTCCATCTCTGCCAAGTTACGCGGCGCATGTTTCGCATTTATACCCGGATTTCTCAAACATGCGCCGTCCACGGCGCATAGTCGCGTCGTGCCGTCGCCCCTTTTTGCACTGTGTATAGGGCCGTTTCGACGTCGCGTCGTGCCATCGCATAGTCGCGTCGTGCCGTCGCATCAGTCGCGTCGTGCCGTCGCATCGTCGCATTTTGTTTTTCAGGGTCTCTAGCAGTTTACGCCGTCGACGGCGCATAGTCGCGTCGTGCCGTCGCATCGTCGCATAGTCGAATCGTCGCATCGTCGCATCGTCGCATCGTCGCATCGCATCACTGAAAAGTGAAAACTTATTTTCTTTGGGTAGGTCTAACTACCATAATATGAAATTATAGGTCATGCAGAAATTATGTGTTCATCAAAATGCAATGTGTTATGTTACTCAATACTATTACTATAGGCAGGGGAGCAGGATTAAATTTAGATCAGGAAATTGAAGTACGGTGAACCGTGTTCAATCATTGGTAAATCAACAGTTTGTGGTATCTGTCTATCTTCATTTAGTCTGAGTGACCACTTAATTGTATACAAAAATGAAGTGGCTTTATTATTTAGTATTTAATTTTGGTAGTGGTTTATACATGGAGGTAGAAACGGGGTGGGGGGGGGTAGAAGCTACCGCCCAACTCTTTCGAATTGCAATATAATGTTCTGCAAGTAGGCCTAATTATTAAATATTAGGTCAGTACTGGCAGTAGCTGGTGCAATTCAAAAGGATACTATCTTCTTGGCAGCGCAGAGGGGGATCCAGCAAGGTGTAATTTGAAAACGTACCGGTACGCCTATTCATGTTTTTGATAATTTTCCAACAACCTGAAGTAACAAACTTGTGCGCCCTCACTCGGCAAAAATAAAGACAGACCTTTATCAAAATGCGACGATGCGATGATGCGACGATGCGACGATGCGACGATGCGACGCAATTATGCGACGATGCGACGATGCAACGATGCGACGATGCGACGCAACTATATGCGACGATGCGACGGCACGACGCGACTATGCGACGGCACGAGGCGACTATGTGCCGTCGACGGCGTAAACGGCTAGAGACCCTGAAAAACAAAATGCGACGATGCGACGATGCGACGGCACGACGCGACTATGCGACGGCACGACGCGACGTCGAAACGGCCCTTTATACACACAGTGCAAAAAGGGGCGACGGCACGACGCGACTATGCGACGGCACGACGCGACTATGCGCCGTGGACGGCGCATGTTTGGGAGATCCGGGTATAAATGCGAAACATGCGCCGCGTAACTTGGCAGAAATGGAATTCCATAGAGAGGGGATAGGGGGAGGGGGGAAGTGGGAAGGGGGCCAGGGGTTGGTAGACAGACAGGTGGAAAATAGTAGCAAAATCAACCTTAAACGTACTTAATGTGACTGTCTCATGACATTTAAAGTAAAAGTATTTTCAAAGAAAAAGATCTGGTTCTTAAGAAACACATGTAGTGCCGCAACAAAAAGTAAAAAGAAAAGTATTTTTCAAAGAAAGAGATCAGGTTTATAAGAATCACATGTAGTGCCACAACCAGTGCAACTTTTATAGGTCAACATTGAAAACTACTCAAAGCAAGAACAACTATTGTTTCAATAATAACTCAAGCGAGGGCGCTGTTTACAGAAACTTGTTTTAAAAAGGTGTGGTAAGGAACTGGACTTGGCAGTGTATTGTATGTGGTTACCAAGGCAAAAGTGAGAATTTTCTCTTGGGCCTACTGAAAGGGTTAAGATTGGGCCATTATTCAAAAATCACCTTACGTTAATTAAATATGATACCCCGACACCCGATGATTACGCAACCCACTATATATAGGGGCCACCAGCACCAAATGTGTGTGATGGGGACTGGGCAAGCCTTGTCAAACAATAACACAGTGGGTGGTAGGTCGTAAAAGATACCTGCAGGGCATGGACTGGGGAGTAGTATACCACTAGTTAGTAGGAATCAAATCGACGAGAGCCAACCAACACAACGTGCTCAAATGTGTTTCTTGAGCACTATGTTGCGGAGTCTACACAGTGCCTGACTAGCTTTGCTGATCCGAGAATCAACTTCTTTGTCCAGGGACCCATTGAAATGTTCAACATTAGCAAGCTTGGTGTCGTCAATGCCAATGGTGGGCGCTGAGGGTTTGGTATTTGGTGCTGGTTGGTGAAGCAACTGCGCCTCTGTGAGGATCTGCTCGAAGACTGTAATAACTCTGGCAAAGATCTTTTTCCGGCAATGGATAGGAGTGAGATGCCTCTGTAGTTACCACAATCGGATTTGCTTCCCTTGTTCTTGTATAGAGGGAAACAAGCAGGGCATCGCGGAAGTCATCTGGCATCTTCTTCTCCTCCTCCCAGATACTCTGCAAGACATTGTGAAAGGCCACCAGTGCGTTGGGGCCTGCCGCCTTGTAGATCTCAAAGGGATTCCGTCATTTCCCGATGCTCTGCCTGAGTTCGCCTGGAGGATTGCTTTCTTGGTCACTGGAGGAGGTACTGGGTTTTGGGGGATCTTGTACTGGCTGTCAGGGGATCGGATTCGCACTGACTTTAGCGAGCTGATGAATTTCTCAGTGACGTTGTAAGAGGCGGCGTAACCTTGGACTTTGGGCGCTTTGTCCTGCCACCACTGGTCTTGCATCAGACGTAGGTCAGACTGCACTATGACCTGGGGTCGATTTCACAAAACTCGTTGTCACTGCAGCAGGCTGTGCAGTGAGAGTACAGTGTACATGTACAAACCATGATATTACTTATAGTTAGTCAACTTTAAGGATGACCCTTTTTTGTATATTCTTAAAATAGCAACATGCCTAATAATTGTATTCCTCATTCTGATAATTAGTTTAGTTTATCCGATCAGTCCTTTCATCTGTATATAAATTCCTAGGATTTCCCTTAGTTATTTTTCTGTCAAGCCTACTGCATAGTACTTTGAATATTCATTGTTTTAGGCAGCACTACTTCTTCCCATAGACTTGTGTGCAAGTAGCTTGAGAGTAGCTTATGTAAACAACTTGGTGACCACAGTAATGTAGAGACAAGCAGCCATATTGTCAACATAGTATAGTGCAGTGCACAAGCCAAGAATTGTCCAGTTTTTCTCCTTGAAGTTCCACCCTGTTTAAGATCCTAAGAGACCCCATTTTGGTGAGATAACTTTCCTTTATATTTCTTTATTGTTTAATTGAAACTTAGGTGATATTTTTGAGTGATTTTTCCAGTGATTTTAGCATACTTTTATGAAGATTTGTTGGACTGTGATACATGTAGGTACATGCACAGTACACGAGTGTGAGTGCAAAGTTGCATTGTTTCAGCAGAGTTTTAGTGTACAAGTGTACAAGTTTTCTTAGTATTTTTTCTGTTCTTTATTATTAAATTACAGATTGTTATCTCAATCACGTTACCACCAAGTCAAGTGACTCCTCGTACTTCATTCTGTGGTACATTGGTTGTGAATGAACATCTTATGGAAGGTTCTGAGGGTGTTGACTACTCCTCCGGATGTCTGGAGTTGTAGTTTAGTTTGAAACTCCTCTGGGTACAAGTGCACCCTGAGGCAGCCATAATAAAAATCAAAGGACAGTCAAAGGACAGTCGTAGCATCTCGTATGAGTGCATCAGAAAGAGAAATAGAGAGTCTGATGTGAACAGAGTAATCAGACATGTCTTCGTCGAGATCAAAGTCTTCTTCGTCGAGACGAAAGTCCTCAACCCAGAGTCATCGCAGTCATGGCAGTTCCGTTACTTCGATGAGCAGCTCTGCAAGGCAGAAAAGGCTGGAACTAGCCCAGCAAGAGGCATCGCTGAAGGTGAAGCTCGAGTTTGCAGAGAGAGAGAAACACCTGAAGCTGGAGGAGCTGCAGGAAACCATCAAGGTTGAAGCGATGAAGATCGAGAGAGATCAAAAGCTGGAACAACTGCAGCTAGAGAAGCAACTGGCCGAGACAAGAGCAGTCATGCAGGTGATAGAAGTGTCAGATGACAACACTTCTGTAGCATCAGAGTCAACAGACATCACGGCCAACAAAAGTGAGCACATGCAGATGTTTCTCAACTCACAGTCACAAGGTGAGAACCCCTCTTCTTCATGTTCACCTGACACCAGAGGCGTAGACCCATCCACGGACCAAGTGTCACCTTACTTGGTTGCATCAGCAGAGCCAGGCAGACATGATGAACCAGCAAGTGCTGCAGTTTCTCATCACCAGAGTGACGGATGGATGACGATGTCGTCAGTGCTTGAGAAGTGCATCTCGCAACTGACTGAGTCCAGTAGACAGCAGCATGCTGTAAACCAATGCCTAGTTGCGTCCAGTCAGCTACCGAAGATAGCCGTCCCCCTGTTCAGCGGCGACCCACTGCAGTATCCCCTGTGGCTAAACTCCTTCAATTCCCTGATTGATAGCCAACCCCTTGACCCAGACACCAAGCTGAACTACCTCAACCAGTATGTGACAGGCAAGCCGAAGCAGTTGGTGGAGCACTACATGCTCATTGGCACCGAAGAGGCGTACTTCCAAGCCAGAAGGGTATTGAACGAGAGGTATGGCAACAGCAGTGTGGTCAGCACCGCCTTCACTAGTAAGCTGCGACAGTGGCCGAGATTATCGCCGAGAGATCCAGCGGGCCTGAGAGATTTCTCTGATTTTCTGGAAAAAGTCAGCGCAGCACGAGCAACCACACCAAGCCTGGGAGTGCTCGACTACGCCAGTGAGAACGCTCATCTGATCGAGAAGCTGCCGTTCAATCTGGAGACCAAGTGGCGAGACAAGATCGACTTCTGGAGGCAGATCCACGGACAGGGCTCCTACCCCCCGTTCACAGAGTTTGTGAAATTCATGAAGGTAGCTGCAGACAGAGCGAACATCCCCGAGCTGCAGTGCATCAACCGAGGCCAGGATAAACGTCCCAGTACGAGCAGTACTCCAGTGAAGTATGGCAAAGGTCAGAGCAGTAGTTCCTTCACTACGACAACCAGTCAAGACGACAAGTCCAGAGCGACCAACCAGAAGGATGGACCAGCAAGCAGACTGCAGTACTCAAGTAATGAAAGTTCATGCTTGTTCTGCAGGAAGAACCACCACCTAGATGAATGCCAGCTCTTCATGCGTAAGCCTTTCAATGACCGAAAGGATTTCTTCTTCAAGAAGCGACTTTGCATGGGTTGTGCAAGCGCTTCTACTCACCAAGTACGGGAGTGCGGAGACAGGAAGACGTGTCGGACCTGTGGTGGTGCCCATCTAACTTGTCTCCATCGCAACCCTCCGAAGACGCATCCAGGCGAAACTGCGTTGAGTCACCCGCAGTCCACAACGAATAGACCACCCGATCCCAGAGAGCCGACACCGAGTCCACCCAAACAAGTCATCGTCGTGCAGACCAAGGCCGAGGAAGGAACGTCCTACTGCATACAAGTATGCGACCAGCCTGACCAAGAAGGAGAAGGTACTCAGTCGATGATCATTCCAGTGATAGTCCGGAGTCAGAGTGATCCGTCGAGAGGGTTTCTTGAGTATGCTATCCTGGACGAGCAATCCAACAGTTGTTTTATCTCCAAAACACTGTCTGAGAAGTTGGGTGTACGAGGACCGAAGACAGAGCTATTGCTGAGCACTATGCAAGAGCAAAACGTCCGCATCAGCAGCAGCCGTATCTCGGGGCTAGAAGTACTTGATGTCAGCAGAGAGCACGCTGTTCTACTTCCAGTCTGCTTTGAGAGAGACAGCATTCCTGCCAAGAAGTCGCAGATTCCGAAGCAAGCTGTTGTGAGCCAGTGGCCCCATCTGAAGTGTCTAGCAGACAAGCTCATGCCGTACGACCCAACGTTGCAGATCTCTCTTCTTATTGGAAGCAATTGCCCAAGAGTGATCAGACCAAGAGAAATCATCGCCGGTGGTGAAGATGACCCGTATGGCCAGAGGTCCCTACTAGGCTGGGGAGTAATCGGCAATGTGTGTAAGGATGCACACCCTGCAGTATGCAACAAAGTAGTTGCCACCTCATCACAGAGCAGCGGACACTTTGTCTATGGCACAAAGGTGAAGGAAGTGCTGAACCCAGAGAACGTTCTCAAGGTTCTGGCATCAGACTTCGTAGAGAATCAGCGGAAGAAGCCATACTCTGTGGAAGATGAGAAGTTTCTTCACATCATGGAAACGGGGATCAAGAAAACCTCTGATGGCCACTACCAGATGCCACTCCCTCTGAAGTCATATGCTGCAACCCTGCCTAACAACCGTCATCTGGCAGTGAAAAGATGGAGTCAGCTGTCAGCCAGGTTCAGACGAAACGGAAAGTTCCTTGAAGATTACCAGGTGTTCATGAGAGATGTCATCTCTGACTGTGCTGAGAGAGTTCCCCCAGACCAACTTGATGGCCAAGAAGGAAGGGTGAACTACGTGCCACACACTGGAGTCTATCATCCCAAGAAGCCGGACAAGATACGAGTGGTATTCGACTGCTCAGCGAAGTATGGTGGTGTTTCGTTGAACGACCATCTCCTACAAGGTCCAGACCTGACGAATGGTCTTCTTGGCGTCTTATGCAGATTCAGAAAGGACGAGATAGCATTCATGGTTGATGTGAAAAGTATGTTCCATCAATTCTACGTCGAAGAGAAGTTCCGTGACCTGCTGAGATTCCTATGGTGGGAGAACGGCGATCCAGAGAAGCCAGTGGTCGAGTACCGAATGAAAGTTCATTTGTTTGGAGCCGCTAGCTCACCGGGCTGCGCCAATTTTGGGCTGAAGAGAGCAGCAGATGATGGAGAAGATGAATTCGGCATAGAGGCAGCGAACTTCATCCGTCATGATTTCTACGTCGATGATGGGTTGAAGTCACTACCGACAGTCGAGGAAGCAGAATCACTGGTCAAGGCAAGCCAGAGTCTGTGTGAGCGAGCAGGATTGAAGCTGCACAAAGTCATCTCCAACAACCGAGAGCTGTTGGAGAAGTTCCCAGCAGAAGAGCGAGCCAGTGGTACCAGAGACCTAGATCTGAAGGTCGATACACTACCACTGGAGAGAGCCCTAGGTGTCACGTGGTGCGTCGAAAGCGATACCTTCCAGTTCCGCATTGAGTTGAAGGACAGACCATTCACGAGGCGCGGCATACTTTCAACCATGAGTTCGATCTACGATCCGATTGGCTATGTAGCCCCAGTCACCCTTAGAGGGAAGAGGATCTTGCAGCAGATGTGCCGTGACAACCTTGAATGGGACAGTCCCGTACCAGAGTTGCTGAAACCCGAGTGGGAGAAATGGCGGTTATAAGTTCTTGGTTTGGAGAAGATCCAAATCCAGCGATGTTTCAAGCCCAAGGAGTTTGGAGCTGTTTCATTAGTGGAACTCCATCACTTCTCTGATGCAAGTCAAGATGGCTACGGGCAGTGTTCCTACCTGCGGCTGGTGAACGAGAACAATGAGGCCTACTGTTCCTTCGTGGTTGGAAAGGCTAGAGTCGCCCCACTAAAACTTACCACGATACCTCGTCTAGAGCTTGCAGCAGCAACCATTTCAGCAACCATGAGCGAGTTCCTGCGACGAGAGCTATGCTATGAGAACCTGAAAGAATACTACTGGACAGACAGCAAGATCGTCCTAGGGTATATCAACAACGAGGCGAGAAGGTTCCACGTCTATGTCGCAAACAGAGTACAACAGATCAGAAGTCTGACCAATCCGGAGAGTTGGATGCACGTAGACACCAGTGAGAATCCTGCTGATGAAGCATCTCGTGGCCTGACAGCAGACAAACTGTCAGGGAACTCTTACTGGTTGTCCGGTCCTAAGTTCCTGTGGGAAGATGGCCCTTTCAATCCCCAACCCACAGATATAGCTCCACTGAGTACAACTGATCCAGATGTGAAGCAAGTTTCTTCATTCGTCACCACTGCTGAAGACAGAAGACAGATCTTTGAAGTCAGCAGACTTGATCACTTTCCGTCTTGGAAGAAAGCATGCAGAGGCATAGCTAGGTGTCTCCAGCTGAGGACACGACTGAGGGACTTAGCCACAAAGACAACAGATGTTCAGAAGTCTCCTTCAATCCCAATGAAGCAAGAAATAACTGTTGCCAATTTGCAGAGAGCCGAGAAAGAGATCATCAAGAGTGTTCAGTATCGACACTTCAACACTGAGTTGCAGACCCTGCGGAACATCGGCGTAGTCGGGGAAGTCCCTGATGGACGGACTGCTAGGATCAGGAATGTACAACTGAGGAAGACAAGTTGTCTCTACCGGCTAGATCCCTTCCTAGATGTTGATGGTATCATCTGTGTCGGTGGCCGTCTTGCAAGGTCTGACCTTTCAAGTGATGTGAAACATCCAGTTATTCTCCCTCGTAAAGGTCATGTGACTGAGTTGCTGATTCGTCATGTCCACGAGAAGGTGAATCACATGGGGAGAGGGATGACGCACAACGAGCTACGACAGAGAGGATACTGGGTGATTGGTGGCTCATCAGCTGTATCACATTTCATATCACAATGTGTGACATGCAGACGACTGAGAGGTACCCTACAGCAGCAGAAGATGGCAGATCTCCCAGAAGACAGAGTGCAACCTTCTGCCCCCTTCACCTACTGTGCTGTAGACTACTTTGGTCCATTTCTGATCAAAGAACAGAGGAGTGAAGTCAAGCGATATGGTGTTCTGTTCACATGTATGTCCTCCAGATGTGTGCACTTAGAAACAGCCAACTCATTGAGCACAAATTCTTTCATTAATGCACTGAGTCGATTCCTGAGTAGGCGTGGTCCAGTGAGACAAATTCGATGTGACCAAGGTACCAACTTTGTTGGGGCACGGAATGAGTTGAGAGAGGCTCTACTAGAGATGAGCCACGAGGAAGTCCAGAAGTATCTTCTTCAGAATGGATCTGATTGGATACCATTCAAGATGAACACTCCTCATTCTAGCCACATGGGAGGAGCCTGGGAGAGGCAGATCAAGACGGTGCGTGGTGCATTGGCCCCTCTTCTTCGCCAGGCAGGTCAACAACTTGACGATGAAGCTCTTCGAACATTCATGACAGAAGTGGAATGTATCATGAATTCCAGACCACTCACATCGAGTAATCTTAGTGCTCCAGATGTTCCAGAGCCCTTGACACCAAACCATCTCCTTACGATGAAGTCCAAGGTTGTACTTCCGCCTCCAGGAAAGTTCCAGCGTGCAGACTTGTACTCAGTCAAATGGTGGAGGAGAGTACAATACCTTGCCAATCAGTTTTGGCAGAGATGGCGCAAGGAGGTTCTCCTTCAGTTGCAGACCCGCCAGAAGTGGGAGCAGAGTCAGCGCAACCTGGAAGTTGGAGATGTGGTCATAGTCAAGGAGAGCGAGTCAGAGACCCGCAACCAGTGGCCGTTGGCGAGAGTAGTGGAGACCTTCCCCAGCACTGATGGCAGAGTTAGGTCGGTGAGACTGAAGATGGCTGATGGAGCTCTTGACAAGCAGGGACGACGAAGGCACCCTCCTACCGTTCTCGACAGACCCGTCCACAAGGTAGTCTTGTTGCTTTCAGCATTAGATGACCCCAGCGCAGCCGCAGCTGAGAACCAGTCCAAGGAGACCAGAGGATTCCCCAACAAGCAGCCTACACCAGATAGGAAGTCCACATCTGACAAGTAGCCCAGGTATAGGGACAGGTCAGATGAGATGTTCATCAGGAGATGAATGAACTTTTGCTTTGAATAGTTAATGTTTGATTCTTTTTGCTTAACTGCAGGGAGCAGTTAGGGGAGCCATGTCACTGCAGCAGGCTGTGCAGTGAGAGTACAGTGTACATGTACAAACCATGATATTACTTATAGTTAGTCAACTTTAAGGATGACCCTTTTTTGTATATTCTTAAAATAGCAACATGCCTAATAATTGTATTCCTCATTCTGATAATTAGTTTAGTTTATCCGATCAGTCCTTTCATCTGTATATAAATTCCTAGGATTTCTCTTAGTTATTTTTCTGTCAAGCCTACTGCATAGTACTTTGAATATTCATTGTTTTAGGCAGCACTACTTCTTCCCATAGACTTGTGTGCAAGTAGCTTGAGAGTAGCTTATGTAAACAACTTGGTGACCACAGGAATGTAGAGACAAGCAGCCATATTGTCAACATAGTATAGTGCAGTGCACAAGCCAAGAATTGTCCAGTTTTTCTCCTTGAAGTTCCACCCTGTTTAAGATCCTAAGAGACCCCATTTTGGTGAGATAACTTTCCTTTATATTTCTTTATTGTTTAATTGAAACTTAGGTGATATTTTTGAGTGATTTTTCCAGTGATTTTAGCATACTTTTATGAAGATTTGTTGGACTGTGATACATGTAGGTACATGCACAGTACACGAGTGTGAGTGCAAAGTTGCATTGTTTCAGCAGAGTTTTAGTGTACAAGTGTACAAGTTTTCTTAGTATTTTTTCTGTTCTTTATTATTAAATTACAGATTGTTATCTCAATCACGTTACCACCAAGTCAAGTGACTCCTCGTACTTCATTCTGTGGTACATTGGTTGTGAATGAACATCTTATGGAAGGTTCTGAGGGTGTTGACTACTCCTCCGGATGTCTGGAGTTGTAGTTTAGTTTGAAACTCCTCTGGGTACAAGTGCACCCTGAGGCAGCCACACTCGTCGTTACTTATTACGATCAATCACAAAACGATGAGCAATGCACAGAAACCATACGCAACTTACGATGGGTTATCCATCGAAAGTTGAGTTACGATGCATCGTAAGGCTTTGTGAAATCCACCCCAGCTGCATGGAGTCGTAATTGAATCCCTCGCGTTTGGCGACGGATAATTCTGCCACCTTTAATATACGTAAAACTTGTTCTTGGCAAGTCGAACCAGTCTTCATGGGTTCTGTTTTTGCTCTGATGACCTCCTTTGCAGTCTGATCAGCTACCGTATCCATGAAAGGGACCATTTCTAAGTTCCGCATTCGGGGGGCAGACCGTCTTCGAGCTTTTCGTCAATAAATTGTTGGAACTGTGAGAGGCAGGTCGGGTCCTTCAGTCTGGCGACATTATAGGAGGCTCTGATGGTCTTGGGTCGGTTTCAGCGTGGCGGTGGTATGTGCAGGGTAGTAGGCCTATATCCCTGACCAACCGGTGATCAGTCCAGCATTAAGCACCTCTCATGACGCGGACCTTACAAATAACGTAAAACCACTCAAAATCCATAATATGCCCTAATGTGATCAAGGCGCATGCGGCGAAATGGGTATTAATTATAGTCGAGCGTTTGCACAAAATATTTCAAATTATTGCGCAACCTACGTGCGCTGCCGCTAGCGGGCGCTTCTCGCGTGTAGGACTAGTCTTTCTTCTTGTGTTGATTTGGTGTTTAAACTACATTATAGTCTGCTAGCTCTTGAGCAATCGCAACTGTCATTTTCGCCGCGTGCGCCTTGTTCAAAGGATTGCCCGAGTCAATGAGAGATGAAGGTCCAACCTACAATTTAGAGTATAGCTACAAGACCCGAGAAACGTTTGGGAATGACTAATTCTCACTTCATTAATCCCTCTTTTCTTTCATCTTTCCCCTTTGATCTCCCACCTCCAGTCCTTTTGATCGTCCCCACCCTTTTGTTTGTTTTCCCTAATCTCACCTCCCTCAGTGTACATCTGCATCCCACTCCCTTCGCTTCTGTCCTTCCTGTCATGCGTGTCAGGGCTTTCCTTCCCCTGACTATCTTTGTATGTCCTCGTCACGTTGCCTTTGAGAAAGGTCCTGCTAGGAGCAAAACGTCAGGCCCTCTAACTTTTGAGATTTATCTATTGCAGGCATTTTATTTAGTTGGTGAGCAGTTTGTAACATTTTTTTGTATTAACTTCTTATTGTGATATACAAAAATATTGCAAACTGCTTACTGACTAAAATTACCAAAATGTTGCAAACTGCTTACTGACTAAAATTACCAAAATGCAAATCTTGAAATTTAGTGGGCCTGACGTTTCGATCCTAGCAGGACCTTTCTCAAAGGCAGTCAGAGTCTCTGCCTTTGAAAAAGGTCCTGCTAGGATCGAAACGTCAGGCCCACTAAATCTTAAGAAATTCTTATTGTGTTTTATGTAATCGCCCGAGTCTACCACGTAAAAGTGAAGATCTCTGTGAGAAAAAAATTAACAACGCGAAACTACATAGGGACTCCCTGCCCTGGATCCGATGTTTGCCCTGGATCGAGATCGGATTTTCCCCCACTTTTTGGGGAGTTGTCACTTAAAGAGGTCAGACGGTTGTGTGAGAGACTGAGCCCCGGGAGAGGCTGATTATTCGAGCCAGTAAATGAAATCTTGAAGCACAAATGTTAAGTCTGATCGGATCTAACATGTTTCCTCGCTCTATCTGTAGTAGGCTTTCTAGTGGTTACCTAGCGAGACTGCCGATTTTATTTAGTATGATCAGCTTGTTCCTACCATGACGCGGGTGAAAATGATCGCATGAAATGATTAGCAAATCACCAGCAACACTTCAGTTGTTGACGCAATCGTTGTAAAAAATGTGTAAGTTTACCCTAAATAAGTATAATAACACGATTGTGCCATATCACTCGGTATCTTTCGCGAGTAAAATATACTGATGGGTACCCGAGTGGGGACACAGCATGGACACAAAAGTGTTGCCTATGCATCAGCCCATAAAGAGACAGGTTCACACTGCTTAACGAGCACCCATTTTGTTGCCCAAATCTGTGGCTGTCGATACTTCTTTTTTCGCAAAGACAAACGCCATGCAGGCTGGCAAATAGTGTGCGGTCCAACAGGAGTTTCCCGGTTGCACGGACACCCGTTATTGTGTGGAATCAATATCTAACACATTCGTCCATTTATGAAGTTTCGCAAAATGATTTGTCTGCAATCTGCATCTTCAATCTGCAATAGAATGATAACCCGGAAATAGCTAAAACAAAAGTTAATGCCAATTAAAGAATGACTTCATGGCAATTGCTGAGATTATTTGCCCCAACCCAATTTAAATACGATATTTCAACATCAAATAACATGACAAACGCGATCACGTGATACCTGTATCAACACAAAAGCTAAACGTCTTTGTTTAAATATTTTTTAAGTTACAGGGCTACAAAAAAAATACTGCAATTACTGAGACTTCCTATCATCCAAAAACATTTTTCAATAAGAACAAATAGGACGAATCCGATCATATGATGCTTGAATAACAACAATAAATCAAACGTGAACGTCTTTGTATTAATCTTACTAAACTTAATGATTACTGTTTTAACTAATTACAATAGAAAAATATGTCACAAAAACAGTAACAGAATATTTGGAAAGAGCTGTAGACAGAAACTGAAATACAGTACCTGTATTTGGATTAAAAGTTCATCTATGCAAAAAGGACCTGCTGCCATCAAGTACAATATCAGAGTTCCAGCCGAATACATGTATATCACTAATCAGATTAATATTGATGCAACATGAGAAACATGTAGGTCTATGTACACATTGCATTAAAATATTGAAGATGAAGATAATAATGAAAATATTTTTAAAAATAGAAAATGCATCAATTTCAACGTACATATTAAAAAGGCAATTGGACAATAAAAATGTGATGACGGTATGTCAACATTTAAAACGATCACACAGACAATCCCATTCAGACTATACACCGATCCAGTGGGCCTCGCCCACCATAGCAACGGCCAAGCTACCGCGCACATAATCATGCGGACAATGTGTCACGATCGCCCACGGCCACACGCCGTGCGCGTCCACGGCCACACCCGCAACCACCGAAAAAACTTTTCTCCGTTGGACGTTTGTTTTGGAAAAGGCTAAAAATGTACATTTCCTCTCTTGCCAGGGTATCGAGTGTCAGAATTACAATGAAAATATAAGCACCGCTTGACCATGTTTGAGGATAAAACTCAAATTTGCAAGGGAATTTCGTGGTACATACGAAACAAAAAGTAAACGTTGTGTGTAGTAAAGACTACAAAATTGAAACTGACATTAGGCCAATGTTGGACAAAATGGCGGCAATATGTCGGACCCATAGAGCTCTATAAATAATTATATAACTGTATGACCGGACCTTCAATCGCGCACTGTGATTGGTCAATTTCTCAAGGGGCGTGGCCTACTGGATCAGTGTATTGAGTGAATTCTTAATAGTACATAATATACATAACATGACACCGCACGCACTAATGGTGCAGTGCAGCTTTAATGCCAATTTCTTAAGTGTCAGAATTGTATCAAGTGTTCAGAATGTTATCATTTATCAAGTGTTCAGCTGTTGTTTGAGACTAGTGTGTACAAGTAAATGTCCAATTTAAAGGTGCAACCTTACACTGAAATACAAAGATGAATTCCCTTCCTGATTTATTCATTCCTCTTTTATTTAATTGGAGAAAGAACACAAATATTGAAAAATTTAGGTTAGTAGTTAAAATTGTTGTTTTTAATGTAATCCGAACAAGCTTTTGCAAAATTACTAAACTGTACATGGAAATGAATTCTGATGTGTACAAGTACAGGACACTACTGCAGACAGCCAAAATCATAATCAACATGGTATGCATTAAAGAATAGGTTTATCTTTTTAATGGTTTAAAATGAAGGGGAAAATTACCCTTACACCAAAACTTGGCTACAAAGTGCCAAACAGATCTGACATGAGATAGTCTGTGTAATGTCCTTGAATAATTCCTTCTTCACTACCATGAGCTGCCATCCAACAACCTCTGCGTTTCTTAAGTACATCATTATTCCTCCATCCAGCATGAACACTGATGCGATGGCCACGTATGAATATCTCTGCTTGCTGGTTTTCACTGTGATTCCCAAGACTGCTACGACTGCCAATTTTGCTTTCTCTTAAGTCCACTCTTGTGTATTGAAATTGACCTGTAAGGAAGAATATTTTGAATGTATGATTGGAGTTAAACTTTTAACACCAAAAGAAAATGTTTCTTTTAAATTGCACTTCAAGTTCGTACAGGCCTATCAACTTCAACATAGTTTTCTATTTGAAATACTTACCAATGAGTCCTTGTGCACCATCAGACAGCCCCCTGCCATTGTTCAGAAAGAATCCCATGAAACTCGGTTTCTCCTTGTTAGTTGGTGGCATTTTGTGGCGAACTACTGTGAAATCTATCCCATTGCTCAATGAGATGACAGCCAATCTTCCATTCACTGTCACATCGATCTGGCCAAGCTGTAGCCTCCTCTTGCTACCCCATTGGATAGTGTGGTTGTCATTGAGAATGATCAATGAAGGGTTAAACCATATTTCATACACTGCACTATGATGCTGCTTTTCAAAGACCACACCTATTTCACCAATGTAGGTTCTCTGCTTCCCTTTGTTTTGCTTTTCTTTCTTGGATGGCTGTCCTATAATTTTTCCATTGATGAAAAGGCCTTTCAAAGAAAAAGTGAAAAATAGAAGGCTTCTGATTTTAATAAACAAACTAACAATGGTATAGACAGAGCTATGAGTAGTGTGTTGAGGAATGGTTGTTCATGCATCATACAGGGCAGACAGAATAATCCCTTTTGGCATGTTTCATGACTATCTCTGTATCCCTTATATGGCGGGCCCAAATCATTTCAATTTCCAATTTAGGGGGAGGATTTAATTTTGTTTTTCATCAAACTTAAAACACCTCCAGCATCATAATTTAAATTATGACTTATTTTTTATATCGGAATTGCTCCTCTTACCTCTTTTTTTGTCTTTAATTAAGCTGAAGATGTCCCCTGCCTCCCCATTGATGTCAAAGCACAGTGAAAGATTACTCTTTGGAACATTCACGATAAAGTGGGGATCACCATCTGAAATTTGAAACAAATGGAAAAGGCTACAGAATGATACATGTATAAGCAAATAATTATCAGTCTTAAATTTTTTTGCAAGAACTGTGTTTTTGAAGACCAAAATTATGATATCATGAATTGGAATGTTAAACTTACCAACACCAGCTGGTCCCTCAGCCCCATCACCTTGTCCCTTGTTAGTGGGAGATGGAGCTTCTGGGTTGACTGGACTGTCTTGTGGGCTCAATGCTTGACGCAGCTCATCTTTTATTTCCTCTGGTAGCTTCATATTCAGAAACCTCAGAACAGGCTGAGCTCTTAAGGCTTCTTGCTGTTCAAAAACTGCCATTCTTGTGTAGGAATTGAGATATGAATATTGAAGTGATATGTCAGTGATGTCTTGCTGAAGGCCTGGGGTTGGATTTTGTGTGAGATCCCTCTTACGCTGCAATGTCTGTATCATGATATATGCCCAGATGCGCTCAATCAAATCAGCAGGGATGGAAGGATCCAGGAGAAGTTGAGATGGAACCTAAAATAAAAAATAAAATAAAAAACCATACTGGATTAGTAAAATTCACACAAAAAAATCTACTGTTTATGATAAAGCACAAGTAATTAAGGGCAGTGAGAAGAAAACAAAATCAAGAAATTAAACATCAAGACATTTTTCTTCTATTACTCACAACTGTCGGTGTATCTGATGCAAGTGATATCTCGTCATTGGCTGTCTTTCCATATACAAAAGATCTAAGAATGTGATTTGAAGGCCTTGTCTTATCCAACTTCCCAACCAAAACAATCTCAGACCCATTGAAGAAATTTGAAAAGAGCCGCTGACTTAGAGTGTTTGGCACCACACCCTCTGAGAAATAAAACTGCAGGTCATACAATAAAGGTGTTGCCACCTCATCATAGAATCCCTGAAGGATTACACTTGCATCCATCCTTTCAGGTATCCATCTTGCCACAGCATGGTTGTTTAGAGCCAGTCGGTTCAAAAAGCTAAAATCAGCATCCTCTCCAAAGCCAAGGCAGAAGAGAGAATAGTCCCCATTAATAGCATCCTGGACATTCCGCTCAATTTCTTTAGTGTCTGTTTCCCCATAGGTTGGTTCACCATCTGTTAGCACAATAAGCATCGAAATGACTTTTTCTCCTCCACGTATCTTTTCTCCCTCTCTTCGCAACATGTTGACTCCTTCCAGAATAGCCCGATTCAGATTGGTCGCTGTAAAGTGCATAACAAATACATAACTTGTTAAAAAGCCTAAAAAGGATTTTATTAAAACTACGGTAGCATTGTACATGTAAATTGTTCTTGTAATATGCAAGTATGGGGATAATAAGCAAAACAGAATATGATTATATTACATTGTACTCAAGTAGACACTACTCCACAGCAGTTTTCCTGAAAAATTATTTAAAAAGATGTACGGTACATACAAAGCTTATACCTACAATTGTGATAGGGCCTGAATAAGATTAATTTGACAGTTTGGAAGATTACTCTTACCATCCATAACCTGAAGGTTATCCACATATGTCTTGGCATACTGAACATTTTCAACAGAAGCCTCAACCATCCGGTATCGGTCCAGGAACTCCACTTGATTTGAAAAAGGTAGAATGTTGAACTTGTCTCCTGGTGAAATCTCTTCCAGTATTGTCTTCAGAGCTGCCTTGACCTGTGCGAGTTTTGTGCCTTCCATGGAACTACTGATGTCAATGACGAAAATGACGTGCTTACGAAGTACAGGTAGACCAGTCGGTGAGAAGAACTGCACAAAATGGTCATTCAAAACCTGGAGAAAAAGGTTATGCATCAAAATCATCTTTTCATTCATCCGCAATGATAAGAATACTGTAACTTGATTTGTAAAAGTAGACATTTTTCAAGTCTACTTACCTGAATATTACCAGCATCATTGGCATGGTTAACATCATACTCCACAACAAAATCTGCTAGCATTCCTTTCTGTCCATGTCGCTGCTGTTCTTGTTCAGTTGGGCGGTATGACACCTGATGCTTGCTTCCACTTATTTTAGTTATAGCCTGTGGGAGTTGCGTACGGGCACCAGCCTTGGATCTGTCCAATAGGTAAGCTTTAGTACCATGTACACCTTGAGGTTCTGTGATACTGACATCCACATTCAGCTTATCAACAAGCTACCAATAATAAAGCAAAGACATTATCAACACAATGGAGATTTATGCTTCAGTGTAAAAAATATTTTTCTAAAATAAATTAAAGGGGCTGAAGTTTTGATTCTAGAATGTTCTTTCTCAAACAATATTTGTTTATTAATCAATTTAAACTGATTTAAACCGATCCAATGCAAAATATTTCTGGAATTCACAAGCATCACTGAACAAATAGGCAATACTAACCATAGGTTAAATGGTGAAAATGGGGTGAAAATGGGGTGAAAATGTCATTCAGCCGTGAAAAGAAAATTCAACGTTTTTCACCCCTATTTCATGGCACACAGTTAGCCAAGTCATTTTCATGGTGTTTTCGCCAGTGGTCTCCAAGGCCACATTCCTGGTGGGAAATGGCTAGAGGCAATTTAGAAGTATCTGGGAGTGACAGTTACAAGGATACCATAAAGTACCTCTATGGGGGCTTGTGGTCCCTACTGGTAATTGAATTAGCCATCCCCCAAGGTTGGAGCTTGCACCCTAGATATTTACGGTTTTTTCACAGTCTCTTTAGTGACATGAAGATGTCCTTATCAGGTCAGAGAGGATTATTTTCATGGTGAATTCAGTCAATTCACTGTAAAATGCACCATGAAATCACAGTGACTTTTTAGTTTCACTGCGAAATGACATTTTCACCCCTTTTTCACGGTTTAGATGTTCATAGTGACTGTGCTAGCAAGCTTTGGCTGTCAATCAACATAAATAATGTTGTTCTCTGTAGAGACACATGTAGAGTAAAAAAATTACCTGGCCAGGAGTTAAGCCAACATGGTGTTTATACACGCCTTGTCGTCTGGGTAAAAGGATTTGGTATTCAATAGAGAATTCAACTGTGCTGCTAGGATTAATGTTCACTGAGATGACAAAGATGTTGCTCTCTGGGTTACTGTGATACACAAGACAGACAAAAAATCGATAAGAAGTTTGAACATAATGGTTGAAATGATTTTCAAGACAGTTTTAAAATGTCAGAGGATTACATGTACATACAATTCACTACTGTTATGGATTAAATAAGCTTACGTGGCATTATCACATTGTAATGCACGTTCCCACTTGCAATAAAAATCCCAATTCACCTTTTTGAGTGCTAAACCTCACTTTTTTTTTTTTTATAATCATAACCCCTTGTATTTCTTTCCAGATAACATTTGTAATTGCCACCTAGGTCAATGAGAGTTGACTATTATTTTATGAGGTCTCCACGTATGGACTGGTCTGGTCAGGAATGCTTGTATAATGAAAACAATAGTATGAAATTAATTAATGATTAGAGACTTGAGTCGATTTATAAAAAAAAACTTGCCACTTTTTCTAAATCCATTAGCGAACATTCAGAATGTGATAGAGCCATCTAGAGACAGTTCTTCTTACAATTTTTCGAAAAAATCACATCAATGCCCATAACATCACAACCAACTGTTTATCTCCACATGGCTGTGCGCTAACTGTAGGCCTACATCGTACATGCAATGCAAAAAATGGGTTTTTGATTTGGGATCCACTTTTCAATATTTTTCCTATTGTGAACACACTTATTCACACCAACTGAATATATACAGAAACAATACATCTCCATGATTATGCTATGATAAATGAATGATTATGCTATGATAAATGAATGATTATGCTATGATAAATGAATGATTATGCTATGATAAATGAATGATTATGCTATGATAAATGAATGATTATGCTATGATAAATGAATGATTATGCTATGATAAATGAATGATTATGCTATGATAAATGAATGATTATGCTATGATAAATGAATGATTTTGCTATGATAAATGAATGATTATGCTATGATAAATGAATGATTATGCTATGATAAATGAATGATTATGCTATGATAAATGAATGATTATGCTATGATTAATGAATGATTATGCTATGATTAATGAATTCTACCTTTGATTTTATTTTAAGTCAACCATGCTAAATCTACTCGTTTTTGTTTGTGTTAATGCACAAAACTCAATTCATCATCTACATCCAAAATCATGATACTTCATTCAGATCCAAATCTAAATAGCTTGATTTCTAAAGAGGACAAATATACAAGTCTCTTGTTAGGTTACAAAATTGCTGACATTAATGTTGAGAAATGCTTTGGTACCAATAGGTTGTTGATATTATAACAAGGAGGTCCTTCAGACCCTCTCTTTCTGTTAATACCCTTCCTTGTAGATCTGACATTAAATATTAGATTACAGTATATTGAAATTCAACTAAAGTAGTCTTTAGGCTAAACTTAAGTAAACGAAGTATGAGGAACATAATAGTTTGGTGAAAATTATCTTGAAACAAAATGATCCACGTTAATGTTATCATAAAAAGTTAGAGCCTCCTCTAATGGTAAGGGGGAACAAGTATTTTTTCTGTTTAAAACATAATGAAAAATCAATTACATCAGAAGTTTCACCAAAATGTATAATTGATGGCAAATTTATAAATTCAAGATATATAATTGTAGCTTCTTAGAGTATAAACAATGTGTTCTCTCACTTAAACAGATGAGGCCAAGATAAAGAAACAATACACCCCTTTTACATTTGAGTTCTGTCTGCCACAGTTTATAAAGTACTCACAGCTCAGTAATGAAACCACCACCTTGGGAGAATTCCAGATGACCCCGTAAAAGTGTGTCATTTTTACTGTTCTCATTGACAAGTGCTTGATAGGTCTTGCCATCCAGGGTCCTGCATAAACAATGCATTAAAAATATGAAATCACTCAAATTGGGCGAGGTAACTTGAGAATATGTTTCATTCAAATAGTTCTAAATATTTATTTTTTCTATTTCACATTAAATTGAAGTATGCTGCCAACAGACAGGATTTGACAAAAGTAAGCATTTAAATCGCAGCCACGAAGATCAGTACTGAAATAAAAATATTGCCATCACACTTTTAATGGAATCTACTGGGGTGCCATAGCCTGTATCGCATGGGATCTTGGCTTTGGTGCACCTTTCTGAATGTTTGGTTTTCCTGGTGATAGAAGAGTGGCCATACCCCTTGGATTCAAGAGGCGGTAGAAGGTTTCATTTTCAAATTTTCCTGAAACATAAACACTGACAGATTTACCATTCCATGGGAGAAATGAATCAGCAAGTATACATACAAATTAAAGTCTGTTATGAAAGCCAGCAGAGGAATCTTCTGTCTGAAAACGGCCCATCCTTCCTTGGTGCCTTGGTTCTCCATGCTTGAGCTAATGATAGTAGTAGCAAACCTCAGCACAATCTGAGAGTCTACAGTCAAGCTCTTTGTGATTATATCATCCTGTAAGAATGCAAAATGTCATATTGGGATGTAATTACTGTGCCATTAATAACCAATCTGACAAACAGGATTGACAAATATGTCTTAAATATGTGCACATGCAGTCTTAAGCCTTTATAGAGTGGAAGTTAGAGGGCCTGATAATGAATGACAATAACAAGAACATATACAAAAATACAAAGAGGAAGAATTAAAGACAAGATGGAAAAGGAGCCAAGCTGTTGACAAACCTGGGTTACATCAATGAGAAAGGCAAGTGGTATGGAAGGGTTCAAAGAGAATCAAAGGAAAAATTACCAAGGTAAAGGGGGATTAATACAAAAGTAGGATTATTAGGAAACATTGAAACAAAGACTGCATGGTGTGAGCCATTCTCCTCCTGAATACTGCGGCCATGTGGAAGAAAGGTCCAAAAAGGATACTTTATCCATAGCTTTCCCTGCTCAAACAAGTAGCATAATTTGGAAGTTGACAGATTAGGGAGACTGCAGTGATTTCAGTAGTATCCAATCTTGTAAGGATTTGCACATTTTCAACAATTCATATTATAAGTTCATCATATTTAAAATCACTCTGCAAATCACTCTGAATATAATGAAACATGTCCATGTTGACTGTTGGATAACACCTGTCCTCTGAATCCCCCCCGACCAAAAATGCAATAAACTGAAATATGATTTGATAATTGCTCCTTTCATAAAACCCAGTGGAACTTTTCCTGTACTTACAGAACTTTTGGTAGCAATATTTACTATTCCAGGTCTTCTCTCAATACCTGGTATTGTTTGCTTTCCTATAGCAAGAGGAAAATAACATTGCAAATAATCAAATTTGACAGAAAGTATGCATCAAAAATATTGCCATAATGTGCTTAGTGCTTGTGCTTGCAAACATGGTAGAAAAAAATGCATTAATGATGGGATTCATCCTAATGCATATCCTTTGCCCACATGACCATGACGTTGGCAATAGTTAGGCCTATGTAGTGAACCATTAGTGAGGTACACATGTACTAGCCACAACACATTTATAATATAATTTTTGTTCTGTCAAATGGGTGTTCTGTGTACCATTCTTTCCTTATTAACTTTTCCGCCGCGAATCGAAAAAGCTATTGTTGTTGTTCTGATTTTTTTTTATAGCTTTTCTGCATGCTTCAGCTGAGCGGAAAAGCTATTGTTGTTGTTCTGATTTTTTAGCTTTTCCGTTCCGAAACGGCAAACCTATTGTTGTTCTGATTTTTTTAGCTTTTCCGCCGCAAAGCGGCAAAGCTATTGTTCTTGTTCTGATTTTTTTGTTAGCTTTTCCGCACACTTCAGCGAAGCGGAAAAGCTATTGTTGTTCTGATTTTTTTTTTTTTTTGATTTTTTCCAAACTTTGCAACTGCAAAGAACCCTTGCTGAAGTTGTGCACAGTTGTCTTGAAAACTTCATGACGTCACCAAGTGTCACATGACAGTGCTTTAAAGGTGCAAATTTCAAACTGCATTATTAACAAAAGTACAAGTTCGTTTGGTTTCAACTTTGCACTATATCTTAGTTAGGAAAAGGTGTATCAAAAAATTGCCCTCATTTGATCGTGACCCTATCTCATGAATATTTATGAGATAATAAACTTTTCAGTTTTTCACTTTTTTATGTTTATTGGGGATATGGCTTAGAAACACCCTCTGGGGCCAAAATGTCATTATGCAATCGTGACGTCATTAAAATGCGTGATTTTAAAGCATTAGCCATTGGTCAATCTTCTTGAAAATTGGTGGGCAGTTAGCTGTTGTGCTAGACATTCAAAATCTGAAGATTGGCATCGATTAAACATTGTTTTGAATAATTATGGTTTGTTTAATAAACATTTCTTAGTCCCACAGACTTTGTGCATGAGATGTTGGTGTGCCTTTTGGGGTAGGAATGGATGGAACAGGTTCGAAAGGCAGAGTTGCCACCTTCATGAATTCAATCAAAACGATGCTAAAAGGGGCCTACACCCAATATACAGTAAAACTAGGTTTTTTGTTTGTTTGTTTGTGCTCCAGTTGTCACGTGACTGCCCTTTAAAGGGCCAACCTGGCATGTGCAATCATATGCCACGATCTTACACTATGAACATCTAAACCTTGAAAATGGGGTGAAAATGGCATTTAGCTGTGAAAAGAAAATTCACCATGTTTTCACCCCTTTTTCTTGGCACACAGTACTTTTCACAGTGTTTTCAGGAGTGGTCTCCAAGGCCACATTCCAGGTCATGCTGGTGGTAAATGGATAGAGGAAGTATCTGGGAGTGACAGTTACAAAGACACCATAAAGTACCTCTATGGGGGCTGGTGGTCCCTACTGGTAATTGAATTAGCCATCCCTCATGGCTGGACCTTGCCACCCTAGATATTCACGTTTTTTCACGGTCTTTTTAGTGACCTGAAGATGTCCTTATCAGGTCAGAGAGGCGATTATTTTTTACAGTGAATTCACTGTAAACTGCACCATGAAATCACAGTGAATTTTTAGTTTCAAGGCGAAAAGACATTTTCACACCTTTTTTCACTGGTAAAAGATGTTCATAGTGTTAGATCCCACAGGATCAATATTTGGCATCTACATGTATCTAAGTAGGGAAACTGGGTATCCAAAAAATTGCCATAATTATGATGATGACATCATCTCATGAATATTTATGAGGTATAAAAGTTGAATCTGATAACATCCTGATAATAAATCAATGGTTATTTCCCTTGTTGTGCTGTTTCTAGCATGTGAGAGGAGTTTCAGGGACTAAGGTTTGATGACCTGCTTCATGTCACAAAACCCTTCCTTCCAGTCGAAACCGGAGGTGCTGTAGTAATTATGCATATTCTACTGGTTTTCAGATTTTCAAGTTGGTCTTTCTTCGTAAAAAAGAAAAGAAAGGAAAAGCTACACGTTCTGTTACAACAGACGTATGTTTCCAGTTTCTTCTTCTTTTTCTGGTCGTAAAAATCCCATAGACAAAGAAAGTACAGGGTTTTTTGGGAGGGCACTTTTGCCATTGAAAAAATTTTGATTTTTGTTTTTTCAAACTTTGCAAATGCATAGAGCCTATACTGAACTAGTGCACAGTTGTCTCGAAAACATCATGACGTCATCACGTGTCACGTGACAGCGCTTTAAAGGGGCAAATTTCAAACTCCATTTTAAGCAAAAATGCAATTTTGTTTGGATTAAATTTTGCACTAAGTTGGGAAAAGGTGTATCCAAAAATTGCCCTCATTTGACCATGACGTAATCTCCTGAATATTAATGAGGTTGAGGTTTTTGTTATATCTATTGAGAATGGACAATGTAGTTAAGAAACACCATCCGGGGCCAAAATGCCATGATGCAATCGTGACACATATTTGCCAATGGTCGAATTTTGGTGTACATTTAGCTATTGGGCTAGACATTCTTAATTTTAAGTTTGGAACCAATTGACCATTGTTCAGAATAGTTATGATTTTTTTTTAATATTATAAAGAAGTCCCATACACTTTATGCACAAATTATGCACATGCGTTTTTGGGTAGGAATGGAGGGTATGGGTTTGAATCCCGTTGATGTCGATCTTTAAAAAAAAAATTTTTTTTTAAGAGAACCAGATGCGGAAAAGCGTTATGTTCCATTTGCCATCAGACATAAATCTTGTTTCTTTTCTTATTTCTATTACTTTTTAAAATGATACATATACATGACCATGACAAAGGTACATGTACTTCCAGACAGATATTGACAAAGATGTATCAAATTGACAAGCCTGAATTGCAAACAAACTAGAACATCAATGTTGTCATGACTTGCAGCAACCTTCTGAATCATTTTTACATGAAACCAATTTAACACTATTTTTCAGGACAGAAACATCTTAACTCCAACTGAGTACTGTGAATAACTAAGGGACTAGAAGAATGTAGCAAATGACATTGCCAGCCACTTTGGCAACTGACAGACATAGAAAGACGGACGGACATACAGAGGGAAAATAGTATTATGCTGGCTTGCTTTGATATTGCTGCAAACCAACATTTATTTACATGCATGTACCATGTAAATAACTTAAAGTACCCAAAGACTAACCAGTTGGAAAAGAGTGCATAACCCTCATAACTACTTCATTAGATGCAATTAAGTACTTGTTGAAGTAGTTGTTGCAATGAAGGCTTATGAACTCTTCCCAACTAGTCAGTCTTTGAGCGCTATCTTTAAGTACTGTAACTATCTATCAGTTAGACTAACATAAGTACATTGTGTACCGGTATCTTTATTCATCTGCTGTAACATGTAAACAGAATTACTCAATGGGTTAGGTAAGATCCCATCAATAGTCATATCTCTATCAATACAAAGTCTTGTCCAAATGTAGATACATGTACTGTCACTTATATGGCTCTCAGGAGAAATGCAAGCTGCATTACATTCAGAATGTTATCTACAATGTACCTGGCAGGTCTTCCAGCAAACTCCTAAGGATATCCATTGTGGTCCCAGTATGCAAGATAGAAGGTGGAAGCATGCTTGTGTCTTCAAAGGGTTGGTCAATATCTGGCTCCGTCAACAACATTGGTGTAAGGGGGGTCACAAAATTATACCTAAAATAAACATATTGTTAAACATGCTTCCATTTAATTTGTACAATTAAAATACAAAAGTGATACGACAGGAGATTTTACTGGACTGGGAATTGAACAGAGGCATTTTGTTTAATTTAGCAGTGCTCAACTAGCTGAGCAAGGGTGGAGTGCCAGTTAGTAGCATTAACAGCCATATATACCCCCCCCCCTCATAACACATCCACTTTCATTCAGATGTAAGCAACATTAACCCGGTATTTGTCAACTAGATACAAGTCCCGTAGTTTCATCAAACCCATCGCAATTTACAATCAATCGCAAGACAATGAGCGATGTACAGAAACCATACAACATATCACAACTTTTAATGGGTTATCCATCGTAAGTTACTTACGACGCATCGTGAGGCAAATAGTCTTGGATATTTTTTGCTGGAAATTATTCAGTCTATTTTTCTTTCCCTTGCTTGTTAAAAAACAATGCAAGATTATTCAAACCAGTCACAGAAACACATGTTAAGTGTTGGTAATCAAAGAAAAGTATTTGCAGTAAAATCCTTACCTTGTACTAAGGATAGAAATCCTGTCAGCCAAGGCTCTACGAACTGTAGGATCGACTGTTATAGCATATTGGTTGATCAGGTTCTGAATAGTCTTCATTGCCCACACATGCTCCGTCACTTTGGGTACTGTATGATCTTCACTTAATTCTGGAGATGAAATCTGTTGAGAAAAGGTTTTAACGTTTGCATGGAAGAAGCACAATGTGGCAAATTTGACGTTGACACCATGTAAGTCATCCCTTTCAAGGAGTATGGCTCTGAGAAGAGTCAGTAAAAAGTTACTGGCTCTTTCCATACTTCTTCTTGAAAGAGATGACTTATACTGTGTCATTGAAAACTTTGCAATGCAAGATTCTACTAATCTGTATGGTCAGAGTAAGAGTGAAGGAAACAGAAAACAATGTGTACTATTATTAAAAGATGTTGCTGCATTTACTAAATGAGGGGTACAGTATATTAAGACCATAAATGACTGATGACCTACCCTTATATCCTTCCTCGTATTACGATGAAGCTCCCCAGTTGCTGTCATTCCATGTACACTGCCTTCAAGAGTGTTAGAATTTGGATTCTCATACAATTTCCCAGCCACCAAAACTTCCGATCCATCAAAGTAATAGGGGAATCTCCACATAGTTAGGTCATCAGGATTAGACACACCAGCCTCATAGGTCATCTCAACATTAAATATGACAGGACGGGATACCTCATAGTAAAATCTCTGCAGCTGTTCACTTGCATCAGCTGTCTCATGAATTTTCCTTATGTAGCCTTGATTTTCAAGACTAAGCTGAACTAGTAGGTTAAAGGAGACGTTACGTCCAAAGCCAAGACAAAACAGAGCATGTTTTCCATTGATAGCACCATTGACAGTGCGAATGAGTTCAGCAGGGTCCTTAATTCCAATTGTTGGTTGTCCATCTGTCAAAACATACATCATAGATAGGATACTCTGGTCTTCCCCAAAGGAACTTAAGTGGAGGTCCAACAGGTTGTCAGCTTGTACGATGGCCTCTGCCAGGTTAGTTTCTGCAAGGACAAACAGTAAAATATTTGGACAAATCCTATCAACTCAAAATGAAAACTATTTTCAGTAATTCTTTGAAATAAAATATAAACACATTATGAATGTATAAAAAAGTATGTACAATTTAAGAATGTGATTGAAAACAGACTTATCTCAAACATAAATTACTTTAATTTTACCTCCTTGATCTATCAAATCATCTATGAACAGTTTGGCATCATTTATATTCCTTCTCGTAGCCTGGACCAGGGCACTTTGTCTCCAGAATTGAACATCATCAGAAAAAACCAAGACATTAAATCGATCCTTGGGTCCAAGGTCATCAAGAATAACCTTGAGGGCTTCCTTCACTTGACGAAGCTTGGTACCAGCCATGGAACCACTTACATCGATTACAAAGACAACATGCTTTGCTGCATGTTGAAGGGTGGTAGGTGAGAAGAAATGAGTAAAGTAGCCATCCTGGACCTTAAGGGGGGGAAAAGTCAGGTTGTAAATTCATTGCACTACAGCATGCTTACATAATAATGAGGTTGTAGAAGGTAAACCTAGATTAAATTTGAAATTTTGAATTGCAAGATTTTTTGTTTTGATGTCCTTTGGAAGAAAAGTAATAACATACCTCAATGTAATTTCCATCTCTAGAGTGAATAACGTCATATTCTAAAACAATATCACCAGCAAGACCTTCAGATGAATATGTTAGTTGATTGCCAGGTGGTGGGGAAAAGTGCATATGAGCCCTATAGTCACTGCTTCGCCGGATCAAAGCCTAACGGAGAAATATACAACAAAAATATAGCCTTAGGTATGTTATGATTTTGCTTTATTGAGAGTGTAACTCAACAAATGTTGAGTCCACATTCAATGAGTATTGAGCTCAATGTTTAACCAAATCTTTGCTTGAACAAAAACAATGTAAAATCATTATAGTCTACCCATGATTGACAGCAGCACCTGCTGCTTTATACACTAAAAAAAAACTTGACAAACTTTGTAACCAAGTGGAAACTCTACATTCAGTAGACGGGGTCCTTTGGATATGGTTGATGGGTTATCCAACCCATGGTGGGTGGTTAGGTCCATTAGATGGGGTTGGTGGGTTGGGTCCATTAGATGGGGTTGGTGGGTTGGGTCCATTAGATGGGGTTGGTGAGTTGGGTCCATTAGATGGGGTTGGTGAGTTGGGTCCATGGGATGGGGTTGGTGGGTTGGGTCCATTAGATGGGGTTGGTGAGTTGGGTCCATTAGATGGGGTTGGTGAGTTGGGTCCATTAGATGGGGTTGCTGAGTTGGGTCCATTAGATGGGGTTGGTGAGTTGGGTCCATTAGATGGGGTTGGTGAGTTGGGTCCATTGGATGGGGTTGGTGAGTTGGGTCCATTGGATGGGGTTGGTGAGTTGGGTCCATTAGATGGGGTTGGTGAGTTGGGTCCATTAGATGGGGTTGGTGAGTTGGGTCCATTAGATGGGGTTGGTGAGTTGGGTCCATTAGATGGGGTTGGTGAGTTGGGTCCATTAGATGGGGTTGGTGAGTTGGGTCCATTGGATGGGGTTGGTGAGTTGGGTCCATTAGATGGGGTTGGTGAGTTGGGTCCATTAGATGGGGTTGGTGAGTTGGGTCCATTAGATGGGGGTGGTGAGTTGGGTCCATTAGATGGGGTTGGTGAGTTGGGTCCATTAGATGGGGTTGGTGAATTGGGTCCATTGGATGGGGTTGGTGAATTGGGTCCATTAGATGGGGTTAGTGAGTTGGGTCCATTAGATGGGGTTGGTGAGTTGGGTCCATTAGATGGGGTTGGTGAGTTGGGTCCATTAGATGGGGTTGGTGAGTTGGGTCCATTGGATGGGGTTGGTGAGTTGGGTCCATTAGATGGGGTTGGTGAGTTGGGTCCATTAGATGGCAACTTTGAAGGTTTCCAATAAGCTTTCACCCACATATCCAAGAGCTAAAGTAGTAAGACAAATGTTCATATGCAGGCTTATGTGTGGGGAAACAAAGAGGCTGTTGTGGACATCGTCAGTGTCCAGTGTGCAGATAGAAAAGGCACATCTCTCTGCCACCAGGCCATTCTGTGACAGGAGCAGATCGAGCCTTGTCTATTGCCACAATATTGTTGTGAATATTTAAGCCCTAATGACTAGAAAAGACATAATACAATGCTACTTACCCACATACTGATGGTCAAAACAATTAGAAACTTAGATAATGCAGAACTAAGCAATTTCAATTACATAACTTAATGTGTTTAAAATGTTTCGTGGGTTGGTGAGTTGGGTCCATTGGATGGGGTTGGTGAGTTGGGTCCATTAGATGGGGTTGGTGAGTTGGGTCCATTAGATGGGGTTGGTGAGTTGGGTCCATTGGATGGGGTTGGTGAGTTGGGTCCATTAGATGGGGTTGGTGAGTTGGGTCCATTAGATGGGGTTGGCGAGTTGGGTCCATTAGATGGGGTTGGTGAGTTGGGTCCATTGGATGGGGTTGGTGAGTTGGGTCCATTAGATGGGGTTGGTGAGTTGGGTCCATTAGATGGGGTTGGTGAGTTGGGTCCATTAGATGGGGTTGGTGAGTTGGGTCCATTAGATGGGGTTGGTGAGTTGGGTCCATTAGATGGGGTTGGTGAGTTGGGTCCATTGGATGGGGTTGGTGAGTTGGGTCCATTAGATGGGGTTGGTGAGTTGGGTCCATTAGATGGGGTTGGTGAGTTGGGTCCATGGGATGGGGTTGGTGAGTTGGGTCCATTAGATGGGGTTGGTGAGTTGGGTCCATTGGATGGGGTTGGTGAGTTGGGTCCATTGGATGGGGTTGGTGAGTTGGGTCCATTAGATGGGGTTGGTGAGTTGGGTCCATTGGATGGGGTTGGTGAGTTGGGTCCATTAGATGGGGTTGGTGAGTTGGGTCCATTAGATGGGGTTGGCGAGTTGGGTCCATTAGATGGGGTTGGTGAGTTGGGTCCATTGGATGGGGTTGGTGAGTTGGGTCCATTAGATGGGGTTGGTGAGTTGGGTCCATTAGATGGGGTTGGTGAGTTGGGTCCATTAGATGGGGTTGGTGAGTTGGGTCCATTAGATGGGGTTGGTGAGTTGGGTCCATTAGATGGGGTTGGTGAGTTGGGTCCATTGGATGGGGTTGGTGAGTTGGGTCCATTAGATGGGGTTGGTGAGTTGGGTCCATTAGATGGGGTTGGTGAGTTGGGTCCATGGGATGGGGTTGGTGAGTTGGGTCCATTAGATGGGGTTGGTGAGTTGGGTCCATTGGATGGGGTTGGTGAGTTGGGTCCATTGGATGGGGTTGGTGAGTTGGGTCCATTAGATGGGGTTGGTGAGTTGGGTCCATTGGATTGGGTTGGTGAGTTGGGTCCATTGGATGGGGTTGGTGAGTTGGGTCCATTGGATGGGGTTGGTGAGTTGGGTCCATTGGATGGGGTTGGTGAGTTGGGTCCATTAGATGGGGTTGGTGAGTTGGGTCCATTAGATGGGGTTGGTGAGTTGGGTCCATTCGATGGGGTTGGTGAGTTGGGTCCATTAGATGGGGTTGGTGAGTTGGGTCCATTAGATGGGGTTGGTGAGTTGGGTCCATTGGATGGGGTTGGTGAGTTGGGTCCATTGGATGGGGTTGGTGAGTTGGGTCCATTGGATGGGGTTGGTGAGTTGGGTCCATTAGATGGGGTTGGTGAGTTGGGTCCATTAGATGGGGTTGGTGAGTTGGGTCCATTAGATGGGGTTAGTGAGTTGGGTCCATTAGATGGGGTTGGTGAGTTGGGTCCATTAGATGGGGTTGGTGAGTTGGGTCCATTAGATGGGGTTGGTGAGTTGGGTCCATTAGATGGGGTTGGTGAGTTGGGTCCATTGGATGGGGTTGGTGAGTTGGGTCCATTAGATGGGGTTAGTGAGTTGGGTCCATTAGATGGGGTTGGTGAGTTGGGTCCATTAGATGGGGTTGGTGAGTTGGGTCCATTAGATGGGGTTGGTGAGTTGGGTCCATTAGATGGGGTTGGTGAGTTGGGTCCATTAGATGGGGTTGGTGAATTGGGTCCATTGGATGGGGTTGGTGAATTGGGTCCATTAGATGGGGTTAGTGAGTTGGGTCCATTAGATGGGGTTGGTGAGTTGGGTCCATTAGATGGGGTTGGTGAGTTGGGTCCATTGGATGGGGTTGGTGAGTTGGGTC
The DNA here is from genome assembly GCA_949987565.1 of Luidia sarsii. Taxonomy (NCBI): domain Eukaryota; kingdom Metazoa; phylum Echinodermata; class Asteroidea; order Paxillosida; family Luidiidae; genus Luidia; species Luidia sarsii. Next base: position 18,994,494 of record OX465103.1, on the reverse strand, counting down.
CATTAGATGGGGTTGGTGAGTTGGGTCCATTAGATGGGGTAGGTGAGTTGGGTCCATTAGATGGGGTTGGTGAGTTGGGTCCATTGGATGGGGTTGGTGAGTTGAGTCCATTGGATGGGGTTGGTGAATTGGGTCCATTGGATGGGGTTGGTGAGTTGGGTCCATTGGATGGGGTTGGTGGGTACTTTGGTCCTTTGGATGGGGTTGATGGGTTTGGTCCATTGGATGGGGTTGATGGGTTGGGTCCATAAGATGGGGTTGGTGAGTTGGGTCCATTGGATGGGGTTGGTGATTTGGGTCCATTGGATGGGGTTGGTGGGTACTTTGGTCCTTTGGATGGGGTTGATGGGTTTGGGCCATTGGATGGGGTCGGTGGGAATTGGGTCCATTGGATGGGGTTGATGGGTTGAATCCATAAGATGGGGTTGGTGAGTTGGGTCCATTGGATGGGGTTGGTGGGTACTTTGGTCCTTTGGATGGGGTTGATGGGTTTGGTCCATTGGATGGGGTCGGTGGGAATTGGGTGCATTGGATGGGGTCGGTGTTTTAGGTCCATTGGAGTGGTGGTGGGTTGGGTAGGTGGTAAAGGGTAACAAATTGGTCAGATGGTTGCTTGTCAGTCGGTAGGGTTGAATGTTGATCATTGGTTGTTGCACAATTATTTCTACCTGCAGATTTTCCTCATCTGCCTCAGATGTGCGTGGCATGTACTTGAAGAACAGATCACTGATACCTTGAGGTTCAGTGATATAGACATCTAACTGAAGGTCATTCACCACCTGACCAGGCCAGAGGTTAATACGATGCTCATATACACCACGCCTTCTCTCAAGAAGTTCGTCATAGGTCAGATTAAATGTCACAGTGGACTGCGGAGCCACTCCCATGACACGCATTGTAAAGGTGTCTTTGGTGGGATCGCTGCAAATAAGAGAAGTTGCGAGTTAAAAGTTAAAAGGGAGCCTACATTCTTATTGGAATTGCTAATGACTAACAATATGGACTCAATAACTTTGTATTCATTATATTCTTTCTTCAGCATAATTTTCAAACTCCTATTGTTTTGTACGAGTCCTATAAATTGTCTCTTGAATCCAACTATGATTAAATGATTAAGTGTAATAGTTTCTGTAGTTGTACTTTGGCAGTAGGTTTACATTCAGGTTTTTCACAGGCTCATGTTTTTTAAATGGCAACTTTGAAGGTTTCCAATAAGCTTTCACCCACATATCCAAGAGCTAAAGTAGTAAGACAAATGTTCATATGCAGGCTTATGTGTGGGGAAACAAAGAGGCTGTTGTGGACATCGTCAGTGTCCAGTGTGCAGATAGAAAAGGCACATTTCTCTGCCACCAGGCCATTATGTGACAGGAGCAGATCGAGCCTTGTCTATTGCCACAATATTGTTGTGAATATTTAAGCCCTAATGACTAGAAAAGACATAATACAATGCTACTTACCCACATACTGATGGTCAAAACAATTAGAAACTTAGATAATGCAGAACTAAGCAATTTCAATTACATAACTTAATGTGTTTAAAATGTTTCATGGTGCAGTGCTGTATAACAACTTGTTCCAGTAGTGGCAAATTGTGTTATTCATTAGACTTTTACTGCTATCACCCACAATCTAATGTATTGAGTGTATCCTCCAAAAACTTTCTTTTAAGCCCTACTCGATCAGTGCTTGGCTCAGTGCTTGGCTCAGTGCTTGGCCTGATTGCCTGTTGAAAAAATCACGCAGCTCAGGTGGAATTTTAACCTGCACTCTAGTGCAAATGTCTCTACCACATGAACACCGAGCTGGTCGAGTCTGTGTGGCAGATTCAAATCTGGATAGTGTAGGTACTGTATCAAGTGGGGGAAACAGTCATTGAATTACATTCTTATTTACTTATACTGCTGGGTGCCTTTATAGTCACATTAAAAGAATGATCTTAAATGCTCTTAAACATTACAACCATTACGAAGGTGTCATCAGCATAGTCCCTACCGTTTGGTAACAAGTGACAGCTGCCGACCATCAGTACTTGAAGCAAAAGCCAACTGCCATTCTGGGTTCCTGATGTCTTCTACTCTTCCAATGTATGTCTTATCATTCAATTCCCTTAAATTAAATATGAAAATTTAGATAGTGAAAAACACACTGCAAACAATTGTTTACCTTTTCCCTTTTTCCCTTTTCCCAACACAAACAAAAACTTCATACAAGAAAAGAATATAGAAATGAGTTATAGATTGACATTTCAATCCTCATCAATGTTGCACATCATGCTTCTTGCACATCATGTGGTTACATAATGTAAATAAATGAATTCATATAGTTGCTAGAGAATGAATTTTACATCGTACATACAACAATTAAATTCTTAAAACCATTCTTGACTTTCAAAATGAGGACTCACTAACTAATTTTACTTACACAGAGAAATGAGAGATGAAAGCTCCAGGAGGGATGAGCAGGATGAATGGTACATCTTGCCTCTCTTCTGCTTGGTTTACAACTTCACCAATTAAATTGGTTCTTGCATAACGGTCCGTGATCAAAGACTCAATGTGCAGTCTCTCCAAGTCAACTACAACCTATTTTGAGATATAATAAAAAATGTTCGGGATGCAATGGCCTAAAGGCATCTTACAGAAAATAATTATTGGAATGAATTAATACTAGATGAAACATTAGCACTTACATCAGCAGTTTTGTCTGTATTAGGGTTCACACAAGCACTGCCACCGATCCCAAATGTGCTGTCACTCTGACCACGCTTTCCATACACTGGACCTTGGATTGCCCATTGTAACCCCGATGGAACAGTCAGAGTATCTCCATCATCACTAGCCTCATCAAAGCTAATACTCCCCAAAGAAGAACCAAAAAATCCCATGGACATTAATGGAGTCAAAAGGTTATAGCGCTTAGATAACTCCAGTGATTTGGCAATGATGTTCTGCTTTTCTCTGTCGTCATTTGATACAGTGTACTGATTGAAGAGTTGAGCCAGACTTATGAAGGCAGCTGTTTTCTCTTCAAAGTTCAAAGGAACATTCTCTGAATTAAGGAGCACTGCTGGTTTTGTCTGTTAAGAAAAAAATAAAGATTTGATAACAAGTATCAACATATGAACTTTGCCAGGGTGTAGGTGGAAAGGGTTTAAGGAGAGGCCGAAGTGAAGGAGGGGGTCTAGTTGTGAAAGGGAGTATACATGAACTTTCAAAACTGGGGCAAAGGCATCAATTTGCCCATTTATCATTACAACTACCATTCCATATGTGAATGTGAACCTGAAATTTCAACTCACTATTTGGCAGACTTGTATGACTGGTGACTCTGACTAAGACTAGCAAACATTTTATATAAGAATATAAAAATGTACAGCAGATTGATTACCCAACAGTTTTTCCATTCTGCAATAGTATTGGACAGATTTGGCAAAATAATTCAAATGTAAGAGCACCATCACCTTAATAACCCTTGTCTAATGCTTAACTTATGAATAATACTGCCAGCCCATAAAGCAAACAAGTTCAGTTTCTAAATGTTGGTGATTTCATATCATATTGATACACACTTTGAATTCAGCAAGCCAAAAACACTGCACAGCACTTTTCCGCATACTTTGAAAGTGGAAACTCAGCATGCTGATGATCAGCAATATAAATAGCATTATCTTACAACAAAAATGTAAATTATTACAGGATAGCAGATATTAAAATCATCAAACTTCAACGATGTTAAACAAATGTACCACTGGACAAAGTGTCAAATGGAAAGATGTTGTAGCATATTCTTACATTTGCAATGGGCACATATTCCTCAATTATTATTTCTCCTGTTGCACTGATAGCTGTGATTCGTATGGGAAGATTAGCTGCCAGATGATTGACCAGCTGACCACTTATTGCAAACTCGGATCCCTCAAAGTAATTCTGGAAGAATGTCTGAGTCAATGTTTCCTCATTGACAACATTACCAAGATACTCAATTGCAACATTGACCAGGAGAGGAGTAGCAACCTCATCATACACACCTAAGAGCAAACAAATTGATGTATGGGTCATTGAACATTTTTACCATTAAAAAACAAATCTATTTAAGAGAGAACATGAGGCTTTCCATTTAAAGATTTGCTTTGTTGATTTCTTCCACTGAAAATGAAAGGATCTTTAAATTTAAATAAGTTTAACAAAGTGGAATACCATGTTTATCATGAACTTTGAATTACACACTAACTTGTTGAAGCATTAAATTGAAAGATTGAAATTGAAAGATTCAGACTTGAGAATTCACCTTTGTATATCGGTACTCAGACCAGGACTCAATATACACAACAAGGTTCAAACTCAAAAGTGACTCACACTCAGAGATACAATGTATTGTCATTTAAATGTCTCCATACAACTTACCAATGAGTTGCTCAGATGCCTCAGAATCTTCATAAATCTTCCGGGCAACACCAGAATTCCCCAAGGCAAGACGGGCCAAAAAATTAAAGTCCACATCTGTTCCAAATCCCAGAGTTACCACAGAACACTTGCCCTGGTTATTATTCTGAATATTCTGCTCTATTGTGCGAGGATTGGTAACGCCTTTGGATGGGACACCATCAGTTAGCACAAAGAGGATGCATATCCCAGGGTTGCTAGCTGAAATGGGGTCCATGACACCAGCCATACGGAGTTGATCAAGACCACCCATCATTGCATCATTCAAATTTGTACCTTGTCAGAACAAAGTGAACCATTAAATAATCAAGGAAAGCATATCATTATGTCAATTACCATATTTATGCAAGTAATATCCGCGTTGGGTGTGGCATTCAAACTAGATCCAAACATTACTTTCTTTACAAACTTCTGTTGAGTTTTCAATTTTTGAAATAAAATACATGTAAAATAAAATCATGACAAATGCTAATCATTTCAAAGACAAATTGGATAAGATCACCATCCCTCCTTTCAAGATCAGTGACTCTGTAATCACAATGTAAAACTCATGTAAAAACTTAGACGTTATGCTAAATCAGTTAATCAGTCACATACCAATAAGGAACCTTTAGTTTCATTCAGAAATATCTGACCAGGAGTGGATTTCACAAAGTCTTACGATGCATCGTAACTCAACGTATGATGGATAACTCATTGTAAGCTGTGATACATCACACGTGTGGTTTCTGTGCATAACTCAATGTCTTGCGATGAGTTTGGTGAAATCGGCCCCAGATCATCAGCCATAGAAAAGATTGAACACACCCTTATTTCCTCCAGATTAGACTTGGACAATGCCCTTCGGTATCAAGTGCCTCAGTCCCATCTCTCACAGTTACCCCAAAAACCTGCAAAACACAGCTGCTGGCATCATTATTTCTAGTGGACACATGTCCATATTACTCCTGCCCTAAAGTCTCTCCATAGGCTGACTACTATAAATATTGTATTATGTTCAAAATCCTATTATTCACTCTGCATTGTGCCATTGGCTCTACTCCTCAGTACAATGTATCTTTGCTCCAACAGTGTAGTCATTCCATCCTTGTGAACTTCTGACACAGGATTGATATTAGTTGCATTGTGCAAGAAAACTTGAGGACAGGTCCTCCTGTCATGCATGGCCTACATTGTGCATCATATACCCAATCACACACACACAGCACTCACTCCCTGGTTAACTTGATATCATACTTGTTTATCTTGCTTATATACAAGATGTTCGGATTTGCTCTCACTATACTTTGTTGGTACCTTTCATAAATGACTCAATTTATTTGTTTGAGCTGTGTGAAGATTCTTTATTTGAACCCTTGTTTTAATGGAGTTATCCACAAAAATATCACATTGTTATTATCATTATTATTTGTATTATTATATCCGTACATGTTGGGAGTTGGGATCTATACAACTGAAGTGATGAGTTGCTCCTTACCTTCCTTTGATTCTAATGCAGCGATGTAATTTCTAGCTCTTTCAATGTTAGCAGGTGATGCTTCCACCATCTCATCTTCTCTCCAGAAATAAACCTTTGAATTTTCATTACAAATATGTACCAAAATCCTTACTTAAATATAATAGAAAAATGTTGCACATCATACTCTTATTCAGAACAGATCAAAGAGAAAAGTGGATGTGAACTGAGAAATTCAGGCTTTTCATGATGAGTTTGTGTGGCTCTTAAAATAACCAAGGGACACAACATGTTGGGAACAGACGAGTCTGTGTCTCGTCAAAAGAATGCCAAAAGCAAAAATAAAAACACACAATTTGAATGATACATACACATGTATCAGTGCTGTACTCTTAAATATTACAGGTCTCTTCATTGGTTACTTTCTTAATACTCCAATTTGTTCAAACTCTTGTTCCTTGCTTTCAGTACCTCATGAATTACATACAGTACCAACTCTCTGGTGAAGCACAATCATAGGCGTACACAATATTTTTTTATAAAAGGCATCATATACACGTACATGTATGTGCCTTCAATACAAAATGAAGCCCTGACTTTTGTTATGCTCCTAATTTACTGGTTTATTTTGTGCACTCAGTTGCAATTCCTATTGACATATGTACACTTCAGGTCAAGGATTTGCAATACAAATAATACAAATAATATAGTATGGTAAAAAAGGATTGAACAAACCTTATCCGAAAAAGGGATGATATTGAAGCTATCATTCGGTCTCATCTGATCAATAATGGCTGCCAAGGCTTCCTTAGTCTGTCTCAGTTTGAGACCATACATAGAGCCACTGATGTCAATCACAAACGCAACATTTTTACGGATTGGGCTTAGGCCTCCAGGAGAGAAATGATGAATGAAAATATCACCAATCGTCTGCAACAAAAAAATAAAAGCAAAGAAAATCTTGTAACTTTATTCCTTTGCAGCAAGAATCTTATTTACAAATGCTGTCAAGGCAATGATTGCAAATAAAATGAAAAGGAAAGCTCAATGAAAAGATACATACAAAAACCTGACACTCTAGAAATAGTGAAAAAAGTGAGTTTGTCAAGGTATTGGTAAGATTTAATGATGGGGGTATGCCTTGGTCCTTCATAGAAATACATGATCTACACCAAGCATTAATGTTCAAAGTTACTGAACAAAATGTCAATTTGAAAAAAACTTTGCCTGGAACAGGACTTGAACCCGAGACATCTGGAATAAAGTACCAGTACTCTTCTATCGGAGCTATCCAGCCTCTAGATGGCGGCCTTCCCAAATACCGTAGTCAACTAGTCTTTAGAATATCAATTTATTAGGTTGTTTCAGGAATGTATTTTGTCAGATAAATAAGATTCACAATACGATGCCAGTGGAAAAGTTACTATTGTCATATGCATGAATGACTGTATAGTTTTAAAAGCTTTGCTTTTAAAATCAAAAGTTTGGTAACTTTTGTGGTAGGGCTGTGTATTATACATGTATATATATTTCTGGAATGATGTAATATATAAATTATATATATATACATATTTATATATGAAAGGACTGGTGTCATGAGGCAACCTTGACAACCTTGAGGTTTGCATCTATAATCAATGATATGAGAATGTACTGTTTTCCCATGATTGCATGAATGTTCTTGAATTGTGATGTAATGTTCCTAACAATATAAATCCATGTTTTTATAGGTTTTACAAAAACTTTTTTTTATTTCTTCATTCTTTTGTTTCATATGAATGGACCATTTCTTTACCTGGACGTTTCCCACGCTAAGTTCATGTTGGACATCATATCTTAGGATAAAATCGCCATTTATTCCGGACTGTTGCTGTCCGCTGTTCTGCTGTTCCCGCTTCGTTGGTGTGAACTCCAAACTGACCCTTGACTTGCCACGCTTACTGATGTATTCATCTAATGAGTTATAGGAGCTAGATGTGTCAGACAGTCTACTGATGCCACCAGGGTTACTTGCATCAGCATCTCTTCTCAACTGTATCCCAGCCTCCACTTTACTTATACCCTGTGGCTCTGTGATGTAACCTATTAAGCTGAAATCTCTCACAGTCTAGTGAACAAGAACAGTTATTTTGTTATTGTTTTTGAGACAACATCATATCAAAAATACACTTTCAAGCATGGAAAAAATGTGATGAATATATACTCTACAATGTAACTAAAGGGGAACATTTTTATTGTTTTGAGAAATTGATACTGTATTTCATAAATCCCGCTAGGGAATTTCTTTTATTTACAACACCTCGTTATTGCAAATACTATAAAAAAAAAATACACTGAAAATAGAACCCACCACCAGCCGCAAAACAAAAGAAAATAAAGATGGTGTACCTGTTTTGGATTGATGCTTATCTTCTGTGTGTACCATCCCTGACTTCTTTCCAGTAATTCTTGGTAGTTAATCACAATACCTACCCTGTCACCAGGCGCCACATTTATTGTCACCATGAAAGTATTTCTTGTAGGATCTCTGAAATTAGAGAAGTGCATGTACCAGTGTTACAAAGGTCTCACATTAATGCTCTCCTCTCTATCTGTGAAATCCGAATAATTGGAATACCTTATGAGGTGATGTTCAAATGTGAAAATGTTGTCTGTGTGACAGGAATAAATCGGCTCAATGAAATGTCCCACCTTCAAGTTAATTTTTCTCCACAAACTATAAGCCAAGGTAAAGGTGGTACAGTGTACTTCACTAGTTCTCCAAGGCCACCTTTGTCCAGAAAAGCAAAAGATGGAGCCATGTGCATGTACATGTTCTCAATCTGTACAGTACCCACAAACCAAACTACCCAAGTAGTGTCATATAACTACAAACAGTCAACAGTTGCCTATAATTGATAGCAGTAAAGTTAGTTTTATATTGGACACTGAACATTCCCATAGCTTTATACAGGGAATGTCTGATTTATTTTCTTGCCATGGGACACTGGACATTCACAATTATTCAGTGTTAAGCAAATGTCTGGTTTTCCTCGACTTAGGACGACCGCATAGGTTGTGCAGCGTATGTCTGATTTTTCTTGACTTTGGATATTCTCATACCGGTAGGTTTTTTCTCCACATTGGTCATTCCCAATTTTTTCAACTAAACCGAACTCTTAAAACATAATATCACTTACAGGAATTTTAAATGGATATTGTACTTACAAAGCTGATATCCGTCCTGAAGATAAGCTTCCAAATGCATCAAATGTATTCTCATCTTCTCCGTCACATTTGTCTCTCACTTTGCCATAGTAGGTTACTCCGTCAACCTCCCTGTCAAGAGAGATTACCCTTGGATATGAATCACTTTGACCAATATCATCTCAAGAATGTCTATTCCAAAAAATTACCTGCCACAAAAAATCCTAGCATTCACGCACAGCATACAGTGTCCTGAATTCTACGGTATGGTTTTCAAGTTTCAACACAGCAATTTGGAACCTGCCAAAACTACACCAAAAACCTGGCAAAAAGGGAAAAGAAGTTCACCCTAATATATTCAAGCAGAAAGATGTAATTGGAAAATTGTAACACTTTCAACATCAAGGACTAGATTTGATACTGGATTACCGGTATTTTAATTTTAACCCCAAGTTACCCTGCAGTGGGGAAAAACCGGGAGAGTTTGTATTGGGGATGATGATAGACAGCTCAAATTTAAAAAAAATGTCATACAATGCAACATCGGTTTCCATAAAAAAAATGTCCAGACTGAACAAAATGCACATCCATGGTGGCTTCACAGATATGACTCCATTTCTTTCGTTTTGAAAAAAAATGGGAAGGATGACCACGGGAGGATCACCCTCCGAATAAAAGAAAATCCATTTGAACCCAAGTTACCTCTGGGGAAAATAACCAGGGAGAGTTTGCAATGGGGACAATGAACAACAGCCCCATTGTTAAAATGTTATACTTTTGATTTCTACGCTCATTATACATGGGATTTTACTGTACTTTGCAAACCCTAAACAGAATCTCTCACTTAGAACATGTAGAATGTATGTACTCATATTGACTTCTCCCATTTTTTCCTCACTTGATTAAAAACTGATTTAGAATGATTGGCCACGTCACACATAGGCCTATACTGGTAAAGGTAAAAATGGAAGTACACTTAAGTTTATCTTACAATGAAAAGTTTGATATGTATGCATTGAGAGGTAGCTGCATGACAAAGTCCATAGGAAGTGTGTCCCCTGCTCTGTTACTTATTCGACTGGTGATGGTGGTGCTGGCAAACCGAACTGCTATCTTAGTCTCAACTTTAAACAGCTGAACATCCAATCGATTCTTGTTCTATAAGAAGTCAAAATAAGGTAATACACAACAATTGGTACAATAAGAGTATTGTAAGTCGGTGAAAATGACTACAAAATGGTTAGCATGGTAGCTTTTGTTCATAAATGGAAACTACAAACACATTACAGAATAAAATGATAAGATTCAATTTGTAAAGTAAAACGAGATTGAAATATCAAGGAACTAATTATCAATAAAGGGCTTAAATGCACATCACTTGTTCACAGAAAGAATGGGTACATGTATACTCACTTGACTTGCTTGTCTCCTGTTGCGAATTGTGTGAAGCATCTATTCAAAGGGCAAAGGCATAAACAATATGTTCTTTTACGTTTTTCATGTTTTTGGTACTTTTCATTTCACTGTCGGAGGATCATAATTCACAGTAATTTTGTGTGGGGTGTTCAACCTTGATCCTCAATTGTACTTCATACTCAAACATCTGATGTGAGTACTTGCAAGTACTCAAGTATCCTACCAGCAAGTAAGTAATAGGATGATTATATACATTTTAATTTTTTTTTTTTATAATGGGGAACCCATTCAGTTTAACCAACTGTTCTCCCACTATTAGGTTATTCAATGAGGTTTTGCCTTGCTCGACGTGATAAACACTGAGTGCTCAGTGCTTTGCCCAGTGCCTGATAAAAATATTTCAGGCAGCTTGGGCGGGATTCGAACCCGTGACTCCCGATTTCTAGTACGGCCGTCTTCACCACTGGCCCACCGAGCTTGTCCAGGTCGTGTGGTGGATTCGAATAATGTATTTGAATAATAATCATATATCTATGAAACTATTAGGCCTATACATAGTACATACAGGTAAAACATCAAAAACATGGAAATTAAACAAAGTGCATTCAAAACTACAGATGGATTAAAATACTTCAAAAGATGATTAGAAAGGGGATAAAAATACCAACAAAATACTCACAAGTTAAAAAAGAAACTCTTTAAAATATAAAAGCATGGACCCTACTGCCCATATTATAAATCATATTCCAGATAGGTGATTCTTAAAGCTGTTTAAGCCCACCGACACTCATCAATATCTCCATGCCTCAAGTTGTCACCACAGACAATGTAAGACTGGTATAGCTTACAGCCAGGCCCTCAGATTGAGGCGAATGAGGCGCATATGTTCCGATGAGTCTGACTTTCGCCGCCATACACGTGTATTGGCAAGTAACTTGGTTGCTAGAGCCTATAGTTCTCGCCAAGTGAAGAACTCCATTGCTAAAGTCTATTCCATCCCCAGAAGTTCGGCACTCAAACAAAAGCCACCAGGTCCCAAGGACAATCCCAAGGTTCCCTTAGTTACTTCCTACCACCCTTCTCTTCCTCCTCTCAGGAAGATAACTAAGGAAAAACACCATATTCTCCACACTTCAGATCGTCTGGCTGATGCTGGGTGTCACTTCAATCTCCCTGATCATTCGATATCAGATATGAGTGTACTGGGCATAGAATCCCTTGGTCACCGTAGTAATGCTGTCCGTCTTAGCCGTGAGAAAATGTGGATAAAGCGTCTTCGGACTATTTAACCACATTGTCTCAACATCCAGGAGGGTAATGACTAACACCATGCAGCTTTCTGATAATCCTTCTTTTGTGTTCACTCCTTCACACTCTCTTTGATCTTTCCCCCTCTTCTCACTAACCCCTACCCTACTCCTTGCCCTTCCCTTTGATCTCTCCCTACCACCTTTACTCTTTGTCCTTTGTTTCTCATCCGTGTCCTATTCACTCTCTTCCCCCTTGTTTTGTCCTTGTCACTCTGCCTTTGAGAAAGGTCCTGCTAGGATCGAAACGTCAGGCCCATTAAATTTTATCACTTATTCTTATCCTAGTTTGATTATTGAGACATTGTGTGTGTAATGCACCAACATCTCGATGTCGTGCTGGATGATGAATCATTTAGAATGTTCCACCAAGAACATCATCTTACATGTAGTTGTTGATCATAACAAGTTAGGATGGGATAGCTTACAAGTTAGACATGAATACCATCTTAATATAATAATAGTATTTAAATGCTTTTGGTTTGGCTCCTCAGTACCTCAGCAGTTTGTTTGCTTATGTAAGTGATCAACACTGTTATCAAACCAGACATTGTGTGGAGGGTAATCTCTGTCTTCCTCACCCAAGGACAGAATTTGGGAAGAGAACCTTTCATTTTCGAGGTACAATATGGAAGCTTGGAATAAATTACCTGTGGCGCTATATGGCGTCAAAACATCCCATTCTAACCATTTTAAATAGCAAATCTAAAAATTTAGTGGGCCTGACGTTTCAATCCTAGCAGGACCTTTCTCAAAGGCAGAGTGACAAGGACAACACAGATACATGTACATGAAGGAAGGGGGAAAAGAGTGAATAGGACAAGGATGAGAAACAAAGGACAAAGAGTAAAGCTGGTAGGGTGGGATGAAAGGGAGGGCAAGGAGTATGGTAGGGATTAGTGAAAGGAGGGGGAAAGATCAAAGAAATTAAAGAGCTGGATATAAACTACACATTCAAAGATCCTCATGACAACTGAAATAACAGACTAGAATTGTTGTCTATCTAAGACAGAACAAATGGCTTTTCCTTTGCTGAGGGATTGAGTGTGAATTAAGCGCATGTTAATATTAGTTTATAATGGAATTTGAAAGTCTGCCTCTTTAAACTTTTTAAAGCGCTGTCACGTGACACATGACATAACAATAGCTTCATTGTGCACGGCACTAATAGACCTCAGAACAATGTTTTGGCCAAGTTTGGTTAATAACGGTCTTTCCATATTGCTAAACAACTGATTAGAATGCACCTGTGCTTTGTATGGGAAATTCATGCACAAAGTCTATGGGACAATATTCAAAAAATCATAATAATTCAAAACAATAGTCGATCAGTTCCAATCTTTAGATTTTCGTGTGTGGCTCCATAACTAACTGTCCACCAAGTTTCAAGGTCATTGACCAATGGGTAATATGTGTTCTAAAATCTCCCATTTTGATGACGTCATGATTGCGTCATGTCATTTTGGCCCCAGAAGGTGTTTCTAAATCATATCCCCAATAGATATTAACCGAGATGATGGTTGAAGTAACCGAGCTGGCTACAATTATTTGTGCACAGTGCATGTACGCAGAGTCACGTTTTACCGAGTGACTGGACTGATCGGATAGGTTATAAACTTCTACTGGGCAGTAAAAGTAACCATTCGGCTTGGAGAGGAAATTTAACTGGGCCGTTTCCACTGGACTTAAAATGGGAAAAGTAACCATACTCTTGGTTACTTTGACCAATGGAAACGGGGCTTAAATAACTTTGACTGCAATTTGGAAAATATTTTACAGGCTTGGAAATTAGTTTTCTTATCATCAGTTTCCTTCCATACATTTCTTCCATGCACTTTAATATGACAGTGACAAGAAAAGGTTCAAAAGTTGCACCAAACATTAAATTGATTTTGAATTATCAAGCTGCGACATCCCGGTTATTTTCAAAAACGGGAACAGGTGTCACTGAACCAGTCGGTAACCAGTGTAAAAAATCTAACTCTATAACGAATAGCGTGTGCTCCAATTCCATGGTTGTGAATTTGTAACATTTTTTTCCCTCATAAAAAAAAAATTATTGTAAAGGGCTTTTCACACTATGAAAAATCTCCGTGTTGAACACGGGTCGGACCCGTGTTGAAATGACTGACCTTTTCACACTTCAACATTTCAACACGGGTCAGACCCATGTAGAGCGCTCGACCTGCGTTGAAACCAACCCTGCTCGGGAGGTGGGTTGAGAGCTCTCGACCCGTGTTGAAAATTTCAACACGTGTTGAAAGCAACTACTGAAGCTGGGATTTGTCTGATATATTTCCTCTCTAAAATTTGTTTGCAACCTTCAGCAGCCTTTTGATCAAGGCAAAATTTTTTCACATTTCTTTCCCGAAAATCAACTTTGAATGACGCTCCACTTTCGTGACGTCAGTACGATCAATATTCATGAGGCAAGCTTTGAGGGAATGTCCCACACACGCCCGATAGACGTTCAGCTGTGTTTGGATTTATATTTTTTCATGAGGAGCAAAATCACCATCGTCATCACCGGGGCAACAAATCGACAATAAAGAGTTCGACTCCGACGACCGACCATGCAAAACGTGTCAACGATGGCTCCTCGCCATCATTATGCTTAGTCGTTACGCGCTGTTCGGTCGTAACTGCGCGCTGTCCAATCAACAGAGGAGTTGGGTCAGTGTGTATTGCGTGAGATCGACGTTCTTTTTCAGCTAACTTGAACGTCTGCATTTGGCACCAGCGTAGCAATAAATTCCATGGAGGAACAAAACCCAAACTCAATCATGCCGAGTGTTTCGCGCCCGATCCTGGTCGGATCAAAAAGTTCGTTCGTTTAGAAAAAAATATTGCGCAATGCGCGCTGTGTCTGCAACGCTGTGTGCCTAGCTAGCTCTATGGTGCCTGCATACAACTGGACCATGGAGCACGGGTACGGTATGCACTAACGCGTCAAGTTGGCCAATTAATTGCAATTGTGCGACTTGAATGAAGACCAACGCATCAACAGCCTTGCCAAGAGGGAACAAACTGATGTCTTTGCACATGTAGTCCAGACTAAGGTGTACTGTTATTATAACAAAAAGTTATATTAAAAATTGTTCCAGTATTATAATTATAGGCACTATACATGTGTAGTCTTGATAACAGTTGCAGTTTGCACAATTGTAATGAAATGAAATTTACTTTGTATCCCTTTGTGTTTGAAAATAATGAAGGGAACCTTCCTCCATGCTCTGACCATGCACTGACCTTGTCCCTTATGAATGCTACATGTATGTGTATTGTGTATTATCAGAGAACAACCACATATTTTTCCTTTACTCAAAGCCAAAGATTGTGTGACATTCCACAAGCAGCACAATTCGAGGAATCCATTCTATTACTAGATACAAAGCTTTTGGGTTTTCATCATAACAGAGTGGGTCTCAAATGTCTCAAGGTCATGATTACACCATGCACACCACACTGAACTAAACAAACATCCGTTTGTGGTCTGGAATGAACACAATACTCAATAGACCCACCCAGTTTGCCACATTGGTGAGAAAAAGGGTTTCGCTGAATAGTTGGATGAGTCATTTCACTCAAGTCAAGTCAAAGAAATAAAGGAAAAACTGACTACAAACTTTTGAAGAAATTGAAAAAAATGGCAAAGAAAACCTTTTCTGGACCGAGATTTTTTAAAACCTGAGACCTCTGGTTTTGCGTACCAACAAATAATAACATGGTCAATTTTGTGATGCGTACACATGTAACTACATGTGCACGGTCAGTACGCGGCTGTGTACACTTCATTTATTCCCATGTACTGTACTACAATATTGGTGATATACAAAAATGTAGCAAACTGCTTATACTGACTAAAATTACCAAAAAGTAAATCTAAAATTTAGTGGGCCTGACGTTTCGATCCTAGCAGGAACTTTCTCAAAGGTCCTGCTAGGATCGAAACGTCAGGCCCACTAAATTTTAGTAAACTAGGCCTACGTGCCACACATACGTGATGGAAATAATTATTATTACTTTTAATTAGTCCATTTTTTGACAAGAGGTTAATTGTGCCGCACAGTGGCTAGTATTATTTACAGAACAATTAGTGGTCGATACTTAGTCCGAGTAACCTGGACCCTTACAATCGCCATTTTTAAATTTTAAAAAATTCAAAAAGGGCGATTGTAAGGGTCCAAGTTACTCGCACTAGTCTATACTATATGACTGTGGGTTAAGGATTTTCCCTGTCCCTTTTACTAGTTTTAGTAGTAAAGTACAATTACTAAAATACTAAGCTAGGTATTGAACCATGATTGAACTAAAATCTGTCCGTGGAGTATTCCAAATAAATTTCTGATGAACTTGACTCACAAGTTTCTCTTATTAAGGATAATTATCCCCTTCTAGTTGTAGTCTACATGTGATTGAGTCAGTGCAAATTGGACATTTTGTTAATTGAAGAATAAGCCACATTCGTTTACAATTCATTTTTAATCATGCACTTAAGCATCTACTTATTCCTCCATGACTTAAGTAACACTAACAGTAACAGTAAGAGTTACACTGTACACATGTACAGACTCGAGTGCAGCACTTTGCACTACAGGTTTGCATTGTTGCATGCTCACTTCCGCCATGGAGCTTCCACATGACGTTACATAATGCATGGTGTGTACACATGTACATGTACAAGTACATGTACAATGTATACTGTACTGTACTGTACATGTACATGTACATCTAGTATTGGTACATCGTACATAATCGGTCATGGTTGTTTTCATGCACGTACATGTACAGTACGTGTGGCCGTAGCCAAGCCTAGCGCCAAGCGCGTACGTACGTAGAGGCTCATCATTGTATATGTACATGTACAATGTACATGTATAAACTTTAATAGTTATACTATTACTAATTATAAAGTTCCTCTGGCCCTGGCTTTGTTATACATTTTTGAATAGATTAAGGACATGATCGCATATGAACGAAGAAACAAAGGCATGATGCACTGATATTGATAACAGATACAACAAATCTACCCACCTCATACTGGTTAGAGTGTAGGGGAGCCGTGGCAGTCCACGCCTTACTCGGTGCTGAAAGAGATGGGATGACAAGAAAGCCTTCTGCCAGTAATACCACAAGAAGGGTGTTTACTCCAAGATGTCCCATACTAGCTAGTAGTAGTACTAGTAGTAACTAGTACTAGTAGTAGTAGTACTAGTACTAGTAGCTATAGGCCCTCCCCTTTAAACAGGTGCACAATTATTCTGGACCTTGACTGATAGTTACATGGAATTGTCTTTGTAAAGTACCAGGAGTCCAGGAGCGCTGATTTTTTACAAGTACATCTTTGCGAACAGAGCTGCGAAATCGAGAGGAGGGAAGTACGGATTTACTGCACCTACTCCTGCGCCGTGCACGAAGCGTATACATCCACCACGGACGTCAACCGATACACTGTACATCTACATGTACCGTACATGTACACGTATAACCTCTATGGTAATGGTATAACAACACTGCATGGACCTGCAACAGCTAGTGCGAATCAACTCCCACGCACTACCATTGTGCGGAAGTCTGAGGATTAAGCCTATTGTCAAAAGTCAAACAATAGTCTGAATAGATTTGATAACTGCCATTCGACGAACGGTGTTTCCTACTCTGAAATTGCGCGGCGATATATCGGAGTACGGTTGGCAATTTTACGCCTCACAAAACCGCATTTGCAGTTTCCCGGCAAAGCTTGGGTGGTTCAGGGTTGGTTTGAGCAAATATACGGCTGTTTAATTTATATCACACACACCCCTTGAGTTTTGGCCCCAGTCATGTGCCCACAATTTTAAAAAATCAGCTCTTTCAGAAAGAGGGAATGGCAGAACTCAGCATCCGAAAAGATCAGTTTGTTTCTGAAAGAGGAGGAATCTAAAATGTTTGTGTAAAGAGGGCCGGGACACGATCTATTCGTCCAACTTGTTAGTTGAAATACCCCACAATCAGTCAAGCGGAGAAGATAAAGTAAGTACCTGTACTGGGACAATTGAACTAGAGCCGCCCTAGCTGTTCGCTTTGATCGGTGTTCAGGCCTGACCGCGAAAACACCTAAAAGTGCGTCAAGGACTTATAAATGGATTCGATTGATGATTCGAGATTCATAAAGACATACCATGGAGGATATACACATGACATTCAATCCAACCGGAAAAAAACGTTGAACCATGTCGCATTGGTTAACTGTTAAGCCTGGATTGATCTGAGACAAACAATTATGTCACAAGTAACTCCAATCGACATGACACAAAAGCTAATGGTACGCAGACTGACTGCAATGACCACTCAGGGTCATTGGTCAGCCTCACTGGTGTAACCAAGGAGGTATTAGGCGCCTAATACCTCCTTGGTGTAACTATGCTTGAGGCTGTACATATGTAGGTCCAGGAAGTAGTGAGTAACAATCCAAAGACTAAAACTGGTGCAAATGTGATCAAACAATTACGTGGTGTATTATATGGAAATAAGGATATAGGGTATTGATCCACAAATTGGATATAATTCATTGATCATCGGGTTAATAAATGCATAGGACCAAAGAATTGAATTATAAGAGGAAAAGATTACAATGCATATAAGTAAATACAACCAATGAAAATGTCTGTAATGAAACGCTACAGGAGCCCCCTTCCAGTGAGTGTGTGGCTAGTAGCGAACGAATGTGACCTAGCGTTTAGGCCAAAGCACGCTGCGACCAGAACGGTGGTGCGGGTGGATGGCACAGCAGTGGGTTGTGCTGTGTCGGTATTGTCCGCGCGCAATGTCTGTAAGGTCGGGTGCGCACGGTGCATTGGGAATAGAACTATAGTGTCCTGATTGTGGTCCATGGTGGCGCTTTTCAGTCGATCGATGCTCGCTGTATCGGTGCGAGTACGCACGTGTGCATGTCAAGCACGAAATGTTGGTGGTACGACTGAGAACTTTGAAGGGTCCATCGTAGGGCGGTTGTAAGGGTTTGCGTACCGAGTCACGTCGAACAAAAACATGTGTGCATGTCTGGAGGTCCTTGGGAACATGCACAGTGGGACGTTGCTGTGTGCGAGGTGTCGGCGGCTGAAGATTGTGCATTGTGTTCCTGAGGCGATGGACATAGTTCGTGGGGTCCAAACTAGTGGTATTGGTTGTGTCAAAGAATTCTCGCGATAAACGGCCGGGTTGTGCCGTATACGCGTTCGGCGACACTGTGGCCGAAATCGGACTTGACCGCTGTCCGTATTCCGAGAAGAACAAGTGGTAAAGTCTCTGTCCATTTGTGCGCGTCCACTTGGGCCCGTAGCCGATGCCTTGAGTTGTCTGTTAAAACGTTCCACAAGGCCATTCGCGATTGGGTGGTAGGCGGTGGTGCGAACGCGTTTTGTTCCAAGGAGGTTTGTCAGGGCGAGAAAAAGTGCAGATTCAAACTGACCTCCTCGATCAGTGGTGATTGTAGAGATGGAACGCCAAAGGAAGCGACCCATCTGGTGACAAACGCACGTGCGACTGTCTCAGCTGTGATGTTGGGCAGTGGTATTGCTTCCGGCCAACGTGTGAAACGATCAATGCAAGTTAATATGTAGCTGCATCCATCGGATGGAGGCAATGGGCCCACAAGATCAATGTGGACATGGTTAAATCGAGCATTTGGGGCCTGAAATTGGGACAGGGGTGCAAAGGTGTGGCGATGAACCTTTGCTCACTGACATTTAGACCGTGGGCCAAATTGAAAAAGCTTACCGTTTCTGACGGCCATAGTATAACAAGCTGTTGTCAAAAATAGGGAAAAATGGATTGGTGGATGTTCTTTTGCGATTTTCTTGTTAGTGCACGTTAATGTGTAAGAACAAGAAATATCAACGGAAAAGTATAGTTTTTTAATTGCCGTACATGGCTGAGACATTGTAGTCTGGTCTACGTCCCGATGGTATTATAACGTACAAATGTATACGATGACGTTTTGGAGCCACGTTACATAGCGAAATCCAAGGTGGCGTCCCGTAACGTACGATCGATGGTCACGAGGATTTCCGTTCTGAAAGTCGTGTCGAAAGATCACAAATTGAGACATAAAGTAGACAGATGGCAGCAATGTTTTTGTCTGTTTTCCGAAGTAGCAACAGAGGTTCATCTGCAAACGAGTTTTTTTTCATGGTTTTATTTTACTACACCCATCCATATCAATTATCATATTCATAATCATATGGGCATGGAGGAAGGAAAATAGAATAGAACAGTTAGATTAGAAGCTATTTGCACGGGACAGGGGGTAATTCACCCAAAGCCATGGAGAAGCCAAACAAACAAGAAATACATGCACTAATATTATTTTAAAAAACCTTGATATTTGACTTAATACCTGCAAAGAGAAACGATGCTCACGTTTCCATCATTTTCCTAAACAATTTACCAACAGTTTAATGCTTTGAGCTACATTTGCTGGCACAGAAATGTAGTTCAAAGGACCCATGCATTTTGTTTTTGTTATGGAACCACATTGGTCAATTGACAAAATATGTGACATTAGATAAAATATTAAAATTTAGTGGGCCTGACGTTTCGATCCTAGCAGGACCTTTCTCAAAGGAAAGGTCCTGCTAGGATCGAAACGTCAGGCCCACTTAATTTTAAGATTTGCATTTTGGTAATTTTAGTCAGTAAGCAGTTTGCAACATTTTTGTATATCACTTAGATAAAATATGTTAGAAAAGAACTCATTGACATTTTCAGAAATACTTATTTTGTTTGTTCCAGTTGTGCAGTCAAATGAGGGATGACATCCTACCACCTACTGAAAAATTTGTCCTGTATTCAAAGGGGCAGGGGTATCTGCTTCTGACAGGAGACATGTGCTTCCAGCCTTCCACAAAAATGCATCATCCGTCGTTGCTATCAGTGGCAGACAGATCCGCTGATTAGGAAGAGAAGACTTCAGCAACTTGTAAGAAGCAAGACCAAGACAGGAGGTTTGCTCCTCAAGGCTGCACATCAGAAGTTGAAGCTTTTCTCCTCAGTGTTCATGGCAAAGATTTAGTAGGTTTTTTGTGGATACCCGTGGATAGTGATGACAAAACCTTAAAAGCTGAGGCAGATTTCTCCCACCAACTGGTAGTCTATGTAGAGATTATAAGACCAAACCAAATTTGTTTTTTTAAACAAGAGTTTAATCAATATGTCAAATCCATTTACATGGTTTTAGATATAACATGATAATTTTGATTGACATTGCTTATAAAAAAATAAAAAGGAAAATGCATTTTGTCTGAAGTGAAGACTTTTTGCACTAAACAATTTCTGCAACAAGATTGTTCACCGCAGACAGTAAAACACAGAATAATAGGAGTATGCAGTGTTTGACATCAATCTCACCCTTTTACTTTTCTATTGAAAAAGACTGAAAACTATAATAATTTATTTGGTATACACATGTATTTTGTATGTACGTATAAAAGGATGACAAGTATTACAGCCAAGTCTCTAAAATATTGAATATTTTGTCTAGATTTTCATTCTCTCGTTTTCCCAAATATAAACAGATAGATGCATAAAATGTGCCACCTTTTGAAACTGATAGTCATCTGGAAATACCGGTACATTACAGGAAACATGAACTCTCAAGCTACCACTTAACACTATAAATGTTACTGGCTGTGAGCCCTGCAATGTTATTGTTGATAGATACATGTACATGTATACTTAGTATGAATTAACAACTGAAATTGCATTCAATGGAGGGACACGGGAAAAAGTGGTGGACCCTTAAGTACAACTTTGCCGAGCCATACAAGCTTTAAATTTGTTTTCCAGCAATGTTGATGATTAGTGTCAAGCAAGCTGGGTGGCGGTATATGCCAGGACAAGCTACGGGTAGGCTCCCTTTTCCAGATTTGAAGTTCAGTTGCATGGATACACGAAGGGATGTCACAGATCCAAGCCACGTGCGGTGTTAGCTATGACTTGTAGCTGTGACTTGCACGAAGTGGAACCGTAGAGAAAATAAAAATGAGGGTTTTTATTTCAATGACAAAAACAAACAGTTGGAACAATCAGCAAGTGATCTTCATTAATTTTTAATCAATTCTGAAATTTTGGGATAATGCTAGACTCATTTGTTCCACACTTCCGACTTAAAATTAAAAAAGTTTCACCATGTGTGATTCTGAAGATTTTTTTTTTTAGTAATGTACTCACCGGTTCTTTTCTGAACCACATCTCTTCTTGAGAGACACTTTGACGTGATGTAGCCGTGGTTGAAACCAATCTTCCTACCATGTCCACATGCAGTTTCAAATCTTACTTTAAATTTGTTGCCATTAAAGTTAAGGTTTAAAGCTAATCAAGATTAATCCTTTCCCAGGCCAGTGCTATTAATTTCTTTGTGCATCCAAGGAAACATTTGATTTCATCCTGAAAAAATAATCTCCAATCTACAATCTACAATCTACATGCTCTAAGATAGTACTACTAGTGCTAGTATATAGTACTAGTAGTAGTAGTAGTAGTACTACTACTACTACTACTACTACTCAGTAGTACTACTACTATAGTAGGCCTAGTACTATAGTACTAGTAGGGCCTACTTGTATTAGTAGTAGCTTAGTAGCAAGGGAACAGGCCCTAGCAAAAATAATTTGCCCTGCAACAATGGCAAAAGCACAGCAGAAAGGGAAATGCTTAGCAATTAATATAAACATGGATCTTTTTAGTAAGAGTGTCACACAATATATCATAACAAACACAACCTACCTCCGATGTTGAATGCCGTAATCGGCAGAAGTGACGGTGCAGTGATGCCTTCCCCACGCCATACTAAAACTAAAAGCTGGCACGATAGTATGAACTGCGGTCCAGCTGATCAGAATGCACGACACTGCCATTCAATGTAGTCCGAGTAACTTGGACCCTTACAATCGCTCTTTTAAAAAAAATTTGAGATTTCGGTCGATGTAGGGTCCAAGAAAAAACGCGAAACGCTACACGCAAATCGATGACGTTTTGACAGATCCGTGTGCGCAGTAGGTCTGTGTGAGTTTGTGCGCGCGCACACATGCGTTGACCCCATTGATCTCCATAATAAAGACTGGATAGGACACCGCGCGTTGCTCGTGCACAAAATACGCGGTCGAACAATGGCGGCGCGCAACGCTTCAGGAGGGTAGAGTTGTGTATGTTGGTTAGAGCATCTTGCTCTGTGGTTAGAGTTCACTCGCTTGGCCGTGGATGAATTTGGTCTACCTTGTAGTTGTAGGAACGAGTAATCAAGTGCCGGAAATAATTTTTATATCCGCATTTGAATCGGCCACGGCTACACATTGATTTGCTGGTGTTTATCTTAACTTTTCTGAGCAACTTTAGGAATAAAAAACAAAACACTGCCGGAGGAACATTTTTTCATTCATTCAACGCTTGCACAATTGCAAATTGACAAAAAGCAATGCAGATTTATTTATTGTATTTTTTTTTGCACATGGTTATAACAAGGCTAGTCACCAGTGATATTCAAATCATTCCTTTTTTCAAGGGGTGGATTCAGCTTTTGGGTAACCCAAATAACAGCAGTTATAATGTTAATGATTATTTGACCACTGCTTGAACAACAGAGGTTATAATTATGCCATTAATGTAAAGTCTCAGTCATCAATAAGCAGTATGCAGTACTAAATGAGTCCATCTGGGCTAACCAACAACTTACTTGTGAAAAGTTATTCCTTTCTTACGGCTCACTTTTCCGTCCCTCTTCGGCAAATTCACTTTTGCACACTCTTTGACCTTTGTTATTTTTGAATTTTCCTATTTTATTCGTGTATGTTTATGTTTTTTTTAAAGATGACTATTTGAAGGGGAAAAATGTGTTCACTTCTGTCAAATGTCCATTCAAATGTGTGCGCGCAGCAAAACGACACGTTCGTTTCTTACCCTCTTGACAAAATGCACACGCGGACGCGCATTTGACGCGCTGTCCTATCCAGTCTTTGTTATGGAGATCAATGGTTGACCCCTATGGTCGCGCAAAACGTCATCGATTTGCGTGTATACCGTTTCAATTTGCAATCAAAGATGGCCGCCGCATTTTGGCTCGTGGGACGGGAGAGATTCTTCTCGATAACCTGAGGGAAAATTTCTCCTTTTCCCCCAAACGTGAGTAAAACAAACCAGTATTGAAATCAGTGATTCTCACTTAATCCAAAGATGGGTGCGTGGGACGGTTTCACGGGTGTTTTCGGGGTAAAATCTGGGGGTTTTGGTCGGGGGCAGTCATGGAATCGAACACATAGTTAGGTTGACGGGATTCCGTGCAGTTTTTCTTGGCCCCTACATCGCCCGAAATCTCAATTTTTTTTAAAAGGGCGATTGTAAGGGTCCAAGTTACTCGGACTACATTCAATGTATGGCACTATGGGTACGTAGCACGGAAGAAAGTGCGTAGTTGCGGCAGGTAAAAACGATCTCGGTCTTGTATGTTTTCCGAAAAAATCGCGTGATATGGGAACTACAAACAATTTCGTGCTTTGGTACAGTTTGATTGCTTTAGTGTTGCTTCTACTCCGTCAGTGACATTTGTGGCCCTGAAAAGCTCTCTAACGTCGCGAAGGGAAAACGGTCATAATAAAACGCGCTACACTTTTCAACCTCGGCCATTATCTGGATGCACGATGCAATTAGCTTTCGATCGGTACCGGTTTTAATGTACTTTCATCGTTTCTAAGTTATAGTTCCATATCTCTGAATGTTGATTCCGCGTAATTTGATGTTATTCCTTAGTCATTGATTTTGAAAGTGGTATGGAAAGAAAGAGGAATATACAGGCTTCAATTTGAGGGTAATTTGTAGTCCGAGTAACTTGGACCTGACAAGTCATCCTTTTTTATCGAGTTTTTGAGGTTTGGGTGACTGTCGGGTCCAAGTCGAACCGAGTCCAAACCCTGCTGGTGCGTAGTCCGAGTAACTTGGATTTACATTTTGATATACAAAAATGTTGCAAGGCCCGACCACCCAAGCCCAACCTCACCAAATCCGAGCTTGCTGCCCTCCGTGTCCTCCGCCGGGATGACTCCATCCACATCCTGAAGGCAGATAAAGGAAACGCCACTGTCATCATGGACAGAGCAGACTACAACACTAAGGTGAGCAGCATTCTTGGATCTGGTCCATACCGCCCTCTCCCCAAGAACCCAATACCTTCCATTGAGAAGAGAGTCACCAGCAAACTCCTCGCTCTGCATAGAGCCGATGCCCTCCCCTTCCCCCTGTACCGCAAACTCAGACCCTCCAGTTCCGTCTGCCCCAGGTTCTTCGGGCAACCAAAGCTCCACAAACCAGATGCCCCACTTCGCCCCATCGTTGCCTCTAGAGGTTCCCCCACGTACAACACCGCCCAATATTTAGCCAAATTACTCAGACCCTTGGTGGGTCAATCTACACATTTCGTCGCCAACTCTACCCACTTCGTCGACATCACTAAGAAACTCACACTCAAACCCACTGATTTGCTGGTCAGCTTCGATGTAGTTTCCCTTTTCACCAATGTCCCCACAGGCGAGGCCTGTTTGTTAACTAAGGAAAGACTCATGCATGACCCCACACTGACAGAACGCACCCAGTTGTCCCCGGACCAGATCCATGACGTGCTGCTAACCTGTGTTGCCTCAAGCTGCTTCCAGTGGCATGGCGTGTTCTATGAACAGACGTCTGGTACCTCCATGGGGTCTCCTTTATCCCCGGTCCTTGCAGATGTCTTCATGGAGGAGTTCGAGTCGTCCTCTCTCCTCACTGCGGACCTCCAACCCACCCTCTGGCTCCGCTACGTGGATGACACGTTCGTCGTCTGGCCCCACTGCCCTCCAAGAATTCCTGCAGTACCTCAATGGACAACACCCCAACATCGCCTTCACCATGGAAGTCGAACAGGATGGCTCCATCCCTTTCCTGGATGTCAAGGTTTCCCGCAACCCTGACGGCACCCTTGCACACTCTGTGTACAGGAAACCGATGAACGGATACAAGCCCAGCCACATCAAGCTCTCCACCCCACCCCCTGACCAAAGGGTCTCCTATACCCAAGGTCCCTCTCCTAGTTCTGACCTAGGTCCCACACCCAAGCCCCCCTCAGTCACCCTCCCATACATAGGCCCCGCATCTCACCGGCTACAACGCGTCTTCCACAGAGCAGGCATAAGAGTCTTCCACTCATCGTCCAACAAGCTCCAGTCCTCCCTTCACACCCATAAGGACAAACCAGCCTCCTCGGAACAACCAGGTGTCTACCGTATCCCCTGCGATTGTGGAAAAGTCTACATTGGGGAGACCGGTAGAAACCTGGAAACCCGACTGAAGGAGCATAAAGCACACGGCCGGCGGGGTGACTTTGACAAGTCATCCATAGTCAAACACTCCCACTCTGAGGACCACCTAGTCAACTGGCAGGCAGCGGAACTACTCGTCCCCATTCAACAATGGCACTCCCGACGGATCCGAGAGGCCATCGAAATCCGCAAGCACGACACAGTACCCCAAGACATCGGCTACCACCTCAGCGATATTTGGCTCCCCCTCATCCCGACCAATGGATCTTCTATATCCTAGGTCATCCCAACCATACCCACACCAGTCTAAGCCCCCCTTCCCTAGCCGACTCATGGATCACCTATATCCAAGGCCTCCCCACCACCTTCTGACACACCCCAGGCTCACTGGGTGCTCAACCTATAGTCCCCCCCACCAGTCTCCCCTTAGGGTTTTCCCGCCTTCCCACCTCAGTGACCTAAGCCCCCCTTAGGATAATCCTCCCTAGAGGATAATCTTTCCCGCCTTCCCGCCTCAGCGACCACCGGTACATAAGGAGTTCCACCACCGATCCCAAGACATTCTCCTGATGACGGCCAGAGCATACTGGTCGAAACGTCGAGTTACCCTCAGGTTCTTTTCAGAATCATACCTCTTCCTTTAAGAGACCTGATACATGGTGTTCACCGCAAACCTTCCTATATTGATTCACCCACCATGCAAAGCCTTAAGTCTAGCTCATTAATTGTTATCATACAGGGCTCTATAAACTATGCCTGCACATGCAATAAACATTACAATATTTAAGGTGATATACAAAAATGTTGCAAACTGCTTACTGACTAAAATTACCAAAATGTAAATCTTAAAATTTAGTGGGCCTGACGTTTCGATCCTAGCAGGATTTTTCTCAAAGGCAGAGTGACAAGGACACAACAGATACATGTACACGAAGGAAGGGGGCAGAGAGTGAATAGGACACGGATGAGAAACAAAGGACAAAGAGTGAAGCTGGTAGGGAGAGATCAAAGGGAAGGGCAAGGGGTAGGGTAGGGATAAGTGAGAGGAGGGGGAAAGATCAAAGAGAAGGGCAAGGAGTGGGGTAGGGATTAGTGACAAGAGGGGGAAAGATCAAAGAGAGAAGTGTGAAGGACTGAACACAAAAGAAGGATTATCAGAAAGCTGCATGGTGTTAGTCATTACCCTCCTGGATGTTGAGACCATATGGTTGACTCTTGGCAAGCACTATCTTCAAGTGCATGGCACTGCCATGGGCACGCGCATGGCTCCATCCTTTGCATGCCTCTTCATGGGTGACCTTGAGGAACGCATGTTCAGTGAGGCTCCATGCCGTCCCTGGATTTGGTGGAGATACATAGATGACGTGTTCTTCATTTGGACTAGGGACGGTAGCAGCTTGAATGCTTTCTTTGACCACATCAATTCCTTCCATAGGACTATCAAATTCACATGGGAGCAGTCTCTTCAACAGACCCATTTTCTGGACGTCACCGTCCGGAAAGACCTCAATACACTCACTACTGACTTGTATTCTAAGCCCACCGACACTCATCAATATCTCCATTCCTCCAGTTGTCACCCTAGACACTGTAAGACTGGTATAGCTTACAGCCAGGCCCTCAGATTGAGGCGTATATGTTCCAATGAGTCTGACTTTCGCCGCCATACACGTGTATTGGCCAGTAACTTGGTTGCTAGAGGCTATAGTTCTCGCCAAGTGAAGAACTCCATTGCTAAAGTCTATTCCATTCCTAGAAGTTCGGCACTAAAACAAAAGCCACCAGGTCCCAAGGACAAGCCCAAGGTTCCCTTAGTTACTTCCTACCACCCTTCTCTTCCTCCTCTCAGGAAGATAACTAAGGAAAACAACCATATTCTCCACACTTCAGATCGTTTGGCTGAAGCCATTCCTAATTCGCCTGTTTTGGCTTTCAGGCGCCCCCGTAACCTGCGTGACTTAATTGTCCGAGCAGAGGTTCCCCCTTTAGACTCTTCACCTCCAACCAAATTTGGTACATTTAAGTGTACCTCGAAATGCATTGTTTGCAAGACACATGTCAAGGAAATAGACTCTTTCAATGGACATTCTTCTGGAACTACCCACACGACCTATGGCTCTATCACGTGCACTACCT
This sequence comes from Luidia sarsii, assembly GCA_949987565.1. Classification (NCBI taxonomy): domain Eukaryota; kingdom Metazoa; phylum Echinodermata; class Asteroidea; order Paxillosida; family Luidiidae; genus Luidia; species Luidia sarsii. Next base: position 18,966,227 of record OX465103.1, on the reverse strand, counting down.
CAAACATCATATACCTCATCTCTTGTAGAGTTTGTAATATTCAGTATGTTGGCGAGACCAAAAACAACCCCCCCCCCAAAAAAAAAAACCGGATCTATGGCCATAGGTCTACTATCAAAACCGGCAAAATGGACACCCCTGTTGGGTATCACTTCAATCTCCCTGATCATTTGATATCAGATATGAGTGTACTGGGCATAGAATCACTTGGTCACCGTAGTAATGCTGTCCGTCTTAGCCGTGAGAAAATGTGGATGAAGCGTCTTCGGACTATTCAACCACATGGTCTCAACATCCAGGAGGGTAATGACTAACACCATGCAGCTTTCTGATAATTCTTCTTTTGTGTTCAGTCCTTCACACTTCTCTCTTTGATCTTTCCCCCTCGTGTCACTAATCCCTACCCCACTCCTTGCCCTTCTCTTTGATCTTTCCCCCTCCTCTCACTAATCCCTACCCTACCCCTTGCCCTTCCCTTTCATCTCTCCCTACCAGCTTCACTCTTTGTCCTTTGTTTCTCATCCGTGTCCTATTCACTCTCTCCCCCCTGCCTTCGTGTACATGTATCTGTTTTGTCCTTGTCACTCTGCCTTTGAGAAAGGTCCTGCTAGGATCGAAACGTCAGGCCCATTACAATATTTGTTAGAAAACAAGCGTGTAAAGACTGGTGGAAGTCTACTAATCATTGCGGACGTACTGAGTGCACACACACTGGACGGTGGTCTCGCAGCGTGCACAAATCACAAGGACGAATACAATCCCACAAGGCGTTTTTTGATGAAGATTTGGTCGACAATTGCCTTAATTTTTTGCATTTTTAACTGATGTGAAAAAACAAAAAAAACAAAGGTGGTTAAACATTCACGGTTTTGCAAAAAAGAAATCGAAAACCGTCTCCAACTTCCAAGGCAAAACTGAAAAACCTTGAAAAATCGAAAAACCTTTGTAGCCACGCGGGAGGTTATTTCATATGAGAGAAACAAGTTTGGACCCCAAGACAGGAATGATACTAGGGTGGAAAGGAATAATTCACGTTCAGTTCTCATGGATTTATTGGGTCTGATTATCGTTCATATTTACAGTTGCCCAATATGGATTTGTAGGTGAATGTAGGTGAAAAAAACGACAGTCAAAGGGGAATTACGACTGCAGTATACCATAGGGATCTGCAGAATAAAATTACAAAGATCCGAGGTTTAACTTCATTAATTGTGAATAAACTATTGGACATTAATTGCTGGTTTTTTTTTTAGAAAGGTTAAAAAGTATGAAGGTTTACATAATATATAAATATATAAATATACTGTCAGACGTCGGTTCACTGACACGAAAACGAACTAAAGACCGTAATACGGTCACCATTTAATACAGTAAACTAATTTCTACTTCGATTTAACAAAGGCCAAAGTGCTGATATTTACAGATTGTGTGTAATATGCTCAAATGAACCACTGTCTAGAGAACGTTACCGGTCTATATAAATCAAAAATATTTCAAAGTTAAGTAAATATGATCGAATAATTACACCCTGTCTTTTATATCTGTAATAATATACTCGAATGGTATCGGGAATCCCATGAATGGCCATATTTGACCACAATATCTCATATTAATTGACATGTTATCGAACTAACAAACTTGTAGTAGGTTTATTAACAAAATCAACCAAGTTGCTACCGTAGTAGATTATCATGATCAGTGATATAGTCAACACATTCTGCAAATTTAAAAGACCAATATTCTTTATAAAAATGAATCATTAAATACTCTTACCTCTGGGTGATACCGCGCTCATGCCATATTCTCCTGGAATCGGCGGAGATGGAAGGCCTAGAAATACCAGAACAGGTAAAGGATCGGCAGACTCGGTTGCCAGAGGAGCAAAATGGACCCGGCAGCTACGACAGACGGGAAGCAAGTCGCTCGCAATTTTCTCTTTCGCACGCTTAGCAAGCTCGCAATCGATTTCTCGCGCGCTTAGCAAGCTATTCATGCGTACTCAAGAATGGTATTACTGCCGAAGTACAAAAGACAGACAACCCTACAGGTGTCATGAGTGCATAAAGCTCGCTCAGTCAGAACGCAACAAATGGAGCGTAGCGTTAAGGTCCCTCGAATGAGTCTATAGCATTGCTGTTGCTAGGGGACGCTGGGCTGAATGTATTCATTGCAAGCAATGTACGGGATTACAACTCGTGCTAAAATTTAGGAGGCTAAGGGGACCTGTCGGGGAACAAAGGGAATGACCCGACTGGTCACACCTTGAAAAACCGAAAAACCGCCCAAACTACAGTCCGCCTGTGCCGTCAACTTGTGCACGGCATCCCGTAGTTGTTGCAGCCCCGTTGGTTGACATGTGTCTGGAGCTGTCAGTGCGGCGATGGGAGCAGAGGCTGGCACTGGAATTGAAGTGGCCATTGCGCTGATTGTGGATTTGATAGTTCGATGTCTGGGTCACCAATTTGTGTTGGGATGAAATAAACACACTGATTTTACTTGGACTGAGATAATGGTATTTTTTTGATATACAAGTGTATTGTACAGAGCTGTGCTACCAAAGTTGAAAGGTGGAGCGCTAGGAAAAGTGATGTGCTAGGAAAAGTGATAAAGGTAGCAGGAGAAGTGAGAAATAGTCTTAGTAGAAAGAATTAACAGATGTTGAGAAACAAACAAGTCAGGGTATAGAATTTTCTTGAAAGAACGATGACTCATAGTCAGGAGTACAACACTGGACAGAGCACTGACCACTCAGGGTCATTGGTCAGCCTCACTGGTGTAAACTAATGCTTGAGGCTGTACATGTAGGTCCAGGAAGTAGTAACAATTCAAAGAAATGGTGCACATGTGATAATACAATTACGTGGCGTATTATATGGAAATAAGGATATAGGGTATTGATCCACAAATTGGATATCATTCATTGATCATCGGGTTAATAAATGCATAGGACCAAAGAATTGAATTAAGAGGAAAAGATTACAATGCATATAAGTAAATACAACCAATGAAAATGTCTGTAATGAAACGCTACACGTTCTGAAAAGAACCCGAGTGGTAACTTGACGTTTCGACCAGTAGGCCTATGCTTTGGCCGTCATCGGGAGAGACCTTATACATGGTGTCAACGCAAATCTTCCTATATTGATTTACCCACTGTGCAAAGCCTTATTTATGATGCAATTTATATTAACAACGAATACTAGGGGAATATTTAAACTACTTGTCTCTGAAATGAAATAAGTCTTCAAAGTCCACAAACGTCTTCAGACCATTCTATTTACTGGAGTGCGTTCTTATTTTTAACAAACAAAATAGAAAGAAGAAAAAGTGTCAAGTATAGAGTTCCGAAGTACAGTCCATTTAACTTAATTAAAAATTCCCGTTTCTTATATTCAGCGCTTATGACATTGCCGAAATGCTGGGGAACATGCCCAGACACGCATCGCCCCAATAAATTCCACCTATTTGTATCGATTTGTCGGACCCTGTTAAAATTATTGGAAATTAGTGGAAGGGAATTGGGTCCGACGATTATCGATCCCTTGCTTTCTGATTTATTTCTTAACCTATCTGCACATCCAACTTCCTTATTTGGCTTGGCCGGAATGGCCCCAAGACATCCGCCACTCCTACGCAAGGCCCAAGTCTGACCAGTCGGACCATCACGCGATGGGACGGTGCTGCGTTGTTTGTCAGACCATCGTATGACCACAGCCCATGGTCCGATCATGTGATGGGAATTGCTTACTTGACGGTGGAAAGGGCTGATCACGCTATACCCCCAAACTTTTAGACTATTTGTTAATTTCTGATTGGTTAATCCCTCTTTCTTACGAAATTCGAGCATTTGTCTTGGTCTTAGACCAATCAGGGCTGCCCCTTTGTATCTTCCGAGCGCGTGATTTTCGCGACTTTATCCCCGGTCCTTCGCCGAGAATCCTCAGAAGCGAAGAAGGCCTAGATGCGAGAGGATCTCGTCCGATAAGTGCCCCCGTCTAGCACTTTCTCCTCCGACTTTGAGTTTTGTGAACTCGCTGAACTCCCTAGTTAGGTGTTCCCCTAACTACTCTCGCATCCCTTCACTCCGTGCTCTGTTGATACAGACACTGTCCCCAGGTCTCGTTTTGGAGAGCCGACCCGGTTCGCCTCTCCACCTGGCCCTTGCTCTCAACCCCCCTTTCCTGGTTGTCAACTCTCTCGACGGACTGACGTTCGGTGGTGGACGGATCCAGAGCCCATCTGCGTACCCCAAGCCCCATCACTACGGCTAGTCGCTCCGAGGAGCTGCAATCCAGCTAAGAAGCCCCTTTTATATATTGTACTAAAAGCTTCCTCATGGTGTTTCTCACTGTATTTCTTGTGCATTGTTTGGATTCTACCGTGGTGGTTAAATTCCGTTGCGTGGTCGTTACTGTCTTTTCCCTCAACTTGTAATTGTTCCGGTGGGTCGTTGCGTTGTAACCAGTTGATGGGATATAGAACCACCGTAGAGTCCAAATAGTAATTTCCTTCAAACAACCCTTATAATTATTGTATGTGTGACCGTTGAGTAATAACAATTTGAGGCAAGGTGAATGATCAACTGGAAACCGCTGTCTGCTAAGATTCATTTTGTGTTCTCCGAGCAAATTTCGAACTTAACCATCAGACGTAGGACCCCAGACTCTACTTGGGACCACCCTGTGTCGACAGATTTATATCGATTGATCGGTTTCGTAACGTCACAACATTTTTATAATCCTCGGTGGGGTCAACACGCGACCACTTTTATGATCCTCGTTCAGTTGTCGTTGGGGTCACCGCTCTGATCCTCAATGAGGACCATGACCCTCCTGCCAAAATGAGGTCACTATACACTACTACTCCTGCTTGCCGAACATAATATCGCAAATCGAAAGAGTTGGTGTCAAAGTGTTGTCGACTCAAAGGAATCTACACCAGAGAATCAGCCTACATTTATACAATTGATTTATTCGATAAAAGAAAGTCTCCTAAACATTACAAACACCCGTTACATAAATACCCTTTTCAATAAATAGGCCCACCCCAACAATTACATCCTGATATCACTGGTCGGCCTGTGATCACTGCTAGTGGGTTCACTGTTCTACCGCACGGTGGCGTACACTGGGCTGTGCTTCAACCCGAACTGGGGAAATACACGTAACACTTTACAAGTTGACCTTTACACACTCAGTCAATGATAATGACAATCAGTATCATAAACACACTGGTTCAATACTTGTAAATACACACTGTCTCAAATGAATTACTGTGTCATTTAAGATGACTGCCTCCGTCGATAGATAGAACCAACCCCGTAAACAAAATAAAATCTTACACACTCATAATATTACTAATAATGGAAAAATATCCGTCAGTTGGACCGATCAGACCCTGCTCCTTTCAATGAAACAGTTCTTCCTGCTATCGTTCCTTTGTGGGGAAAGACGCTATAGCTTCAGAGTGTTTGCTGCCACACTTACGACCTGGAACGTTCCTTGTCAAAGCCTCAGGGCAACGTGGGGTCTTCGGTAGGGTTAGCTTAGCATGGGACCAGATTCCCTCTTGGGACGGCACTCAGCTCCTGGCCTGCACAGGTCTTGTGGCAACCGGATTTCGTCCCAGCTCTGGTAGCACACCCCTCGTCTGACAGGCTTTGCTGAACCCCTTCACGGTATTTTGCTGAAACCCCAGGTTTCTAAGGTTTCGCAGCAGGTCCTTCCGACTCGATCCTCAGCTCACCACAGCAAAAATTGGAGCCTGAACGCCCCAGTATAGCGCAATACGCGCAGCTGCACTGCATGCACTGCTCGATAACGATGCAGAAACGATCACGATGCAGAAACAGAGTCTAGATACTCTGAGCACGGCAGCATTGGTCTTTCCACCAGGCAAGTCTGAGATGGAGTCCACTCAACCATATGCACTTCATATACTCCCAGTACACTCATACACTGTGTGCACACACACACACACCCAACTGACCGAACACAAAAGGACCCAGCCCAACCAAGGAATGTTCACCTTCTTTGTCCCCGGAATGAATATTCGCAAAGAAAGCAGGAACTAATTTGCATAGGGAACTTTCTTATAAGGAGGAACGGAAGAGACACATAAAATAAGAATTAAAAGGGGGAAAAAAGGATCTTGAAAATAGATTGATAAAACCTACTGTGACAGTTGGACGGTAGCTAATTTATACCCCCAGTTTATAGTATTATTAACTTTTCAGACAGTTATTTTCCAGCCTGTGTCCAATTTTTCTTAGTGCTGTAGGTCTCGAGACCGAGACCGTCTCGAGACCTTTTTTTCGGTCTCGGTCTCGGATGCTGCGGTCTCGGGTTTTTAGTCTGGAGACCCGTCGAGACGAGACGAAAATTAACGCGCATTCAGCACTTGGAAGCCAAAATGTGTCGAACATAGCTAAACATATACGACATTTTGTACGCTATCCTTTTCACGTAGAGTGAAATTGAGGCTGATATAGAGACTAGTCAATGCATCGTGTTTATTTACTCCACGCAGTATGCTTATTTCAATGGTTCACAGTCTTGGTCGAGTTCGGGCACGCGCGTTCTCGGCTGTTGGTGAACAACCCTGACGGAGAGGTGGTGTGTGATCCTGTTCTGAGTGCAGCGTTCTCAGGTCGTGTTCTTGTGGTTCGAGCGCGAGCATACGGTTCGCGTGCGAAGAACAGAGAGCATATTAAATCCTTTTCACACTCTTTGCTTCGAATCGTGTTGAAACCTACCCGGTTCTGCTCCGGTTCAGCCTTGGCTGTTTTCGACCCGGTTCACAGAGACGCAACGTTCACACTGTTCATGACGCAAACCGGCCGCGGCGTGAACCGGGTAACTTTCAACCCGGATACAGCCGTGCGTATTCACACTACGAACTCTCAACACGGATCATGTGCGGCGCCTGCCGGCGCGATTGGGTGATTTTCTCGCTCCCACAATACATTGCGAAGCGCCAATTAAGCGACCGGATGTACCAGTCAAAAATAAGTAGACTCCACACGAAAGTCCTTTCGCAAAAATATGAAGCACGCGCGATTTAGAAATTTTGGTCGACCCCCTAATTTAATTGCGCGTTTCGCGAAAAGCTTTCGCGCGAAGCATTCGAGAAGAAGGCGAGAAGCAACACGTGGTTGGGTTGCGTGTGAAAGTAGAATCATAGAAAGAGCTTTCAAAGTTTGCGCGGCCGTTAGCACAGCGCTCATTTATAGAATCCAGACTGCTGTTAAACACTGTGCATTCTGTGCACAACAGTACGTACTGTGTGGGTGTCAACGAACTTTTCGTCAGCGGGTACCGCACACGACGACGCGTTCTTCCACGGGGTTTCGCGCCACACAACTCAACCCGGATCGGCGGTAGTGATCTCAACCCGGGGCGGTTCACACTATCGTTTTCGAACCGGTTCAAGCTGAAAAATGCATTTTCAATCCGGATCGTGATTTTCAACACTCGTCCCTGCCAGGGTTGGTTTCGATCCAGCTAGAGCATGCTACCCAGGTCGGAACCGGGTTGAAATTTTAGTAGTGGAAAAAGGGTTGAAAAAAACCTCGGGGACGGAACCGGTTCCCACCCCGAGATTTCGGACAGTGTGAAAAGACCTTTAGGTGCAATAAATTGTTACGTCTCAATGGACCCTTAGCATGGTTAGGGCAAAAACCCCCCATTTTCTCAATTTATTTCCATACTAATCATCGGAGAAGTATAACTGGAAACCTATGGCATAATAATTATACGCCTATCATTGGTAATTACTATTGACTAAAAAAAAGTCTTAATTTTGTTCAAAGGTGAAATGATAAAACTGTATTGAATTTGTTCAGAATCATGTGATTGTCAATATAATTCTGTGTTATTTTTTAAATTCCCCCCGTGTTTACCTTCATAGCAAACACTATACATGTACATTATGTGTACATTTCCAAGCATGCTTGGTCTCGGTCTCGGTCTCGATCTTATCAAAGTCTCGTTTTCGGGAGGCTGGTCTCGGTCTCGGTCTCGGATGCTGCGGTCTCAGTCTCGGTCTCGGACATGAAGGTCTCGACTACAATACTGTATCATATTCACAATCTGAGTTTCAGGAGATATGTCTAGCCTGTCAAGTCAAGTTCTCTCCCAAAAAATGTTGGTTTCACATTCAATTTATTCTTCCATTTAGTCAGCACCGGTTAAAGGTAGGCCTGGTACAAGTTAAGGCTAGACTTAATAATTAACATGTACATTTATGAACATGCACATTGTACATTGCCCCATGCTGTACGTCTATTTACAACAAGGGCCTACTCAACTAGGCAGGTGTATATTTTGCCGGCACCAGCGTTCTTCTTGCAAACGCTATTCTGCCGGTCCATTTTCATACAAGAGCTGACGTATTAACATCAACAGGAAAGACCTCTGATCAGCCGGCATGACATAATGCAAATTGGCCAATCACAGTGAGAGTATCAAAGGGACCGGCAGAATCACATGGTATAGAGGCCTGGGCCATGACTACTTTGATGCCTTTATTAAACTCTTTCCCTTTCAGAAACTCAGATTGTGAATAATTATACAAAGACAATTTTGCCACAGGATAGAAAATAACTCTACTGTCTGAGAAGTTAAAACTGATTCTCTAATAAATTAGTAACAAATATCAAATTACAAGTCAAGCAAACATTATCATCAAAATGCATTAGGCCTATGTGTTATGTGAATTAATACTATAGACAGGGGAGCAGGCTTAAATTCAAATCTGGAAATCGAATTAGGGTGGACCGTGTTCAATCGTTGGAAAATCAACTTGTAGTTTTGTATCAAGTGGTCATTTATTCTGATGAGTGACCACTTAAAAATGGAGCGGCTGTATAATTTTGTTAGTGGTTTATACATAGGGTAGAAGCTACCGTCGACGCGACGGTACGACGCGACTATGCGACGGCACGACGCGACTATGCGACGGCACGACGCGACTATGCGACGGCACGACGCGACTATGCGACGGCACGACGCGACTATGCGACGGCACGACGTGACTATGCGACGGCACGACGTGACTATGCGACGGCACGACGTGACTATGCGACGGCACGACGCGACTATGCGACGGAATTCCATACATACGTGACTTTGTGAGGTAAAACATGAATAATCCACCAGGAGATGAAATCCGCCTTCAGATTTATCACTGATGATTTTACAGAATAATTTTACAGAATTAAAAGTTCTAAAACTAGACCGGTCTCGGAGCTCCGTCCCGTTTATGTTACGAGTTCAACACACACGTACGTACACGTCTTATGCCCATCATAGGCTGGCCTTACGAGTAACGTTACTCATGGCCGGGTGCCTATCGATTGAGCAAAAATCAAACTTAACCGGAGCGACCTGTCACAACGTTGTAAACCCGTTATTCTCGTACTAGTAAAAGAAACCAACCATCGAATCTCACAAAATATCATTCACTATTTCATACTTTATTGGTTTATACATAACCAATGCGAACTAGATCCCATTTAATCCTGCCTTTAATAGGCCTTAATGTATGACGACTTTATAATACGATTATACGCAAACGTGTGACAGGGCCTCATAAGAGCAGGTCATTAAGTTCGCAGGTCATTAATAAGCAGCGCATCGGTTCCACATCGGTTAGCACGGTACGAATGCGCGGTGGTCGTGCAGGGGAATGCAACACCAAAAATAAAGTTTGCTTGACTGAGTGGGTGTCAAAAACAGCCTACAATTACCTATGAGCCAGTAAATACTTTTGAACATACTGAGGATTTCTATCAGAAAGCCCCACAGGAAAGGGAAAATTGACGGTAACATTTCAAACAATTTGACAGAATAATAGAAAACAAAATTTGACCTGACCGGGACTTGAGCCCGAGACCTCTGGTTTGATGTGCAAGCCCTTTCACTGTCAGAGGTATCCAGGCCGTAAAATGATGCCTTCCGAAATAGTCAACTATCTTAGTTCGCCGATGAAATGGCGCCAATCAGAAGTGCTTCAGCTAGTTGCTTGTTGCTTTGGTCGAGGACGCAGACTTGGTGTTGTCCGTGTAATCACTGCATCCGGCGGTGTCAAGGCATTTGTCATTATTCCCTCTCTGAGGTTTGTGGTAGATGAACAGAAAATGTATAAGTCTTAGCCTGAGATCACCAAACGAAGCTTTGGTGACCTTAAGCTCCTATAAACAATGCTTACTACACGTGGCAATAGCCTACATTTTGTGGGCGAGGGATGTTTTTCCACGCAGGAAGAGTCTCTTACCTTGCCCAGTTCTGCCTGCAGTTTTCTGATCGTTTCAGTTAACGTCCGTATCTCTCTGTCGGTAGCTGTCTCCATTTCGTCAGAGTTTTGGACGGCCGAAAGCATTCCTCCTTGCGGGTGAACGTCGTTCCGTACTTTTAGCTGCAAAGAGATAGAAAGTTGAGGCATGTACATGTAAGCCTATGCGTCTTATTAGTCGAAAGCGTAAGACTTTTTTGGCTGACTTGATGACGTAAACTATTTGAAGGAATTACATCATATTTTAGCGCACATTTGGCACGCCGGTTAAGATCGATTCTCGAACTGATTGACTGGGCCTTGTACACATTTTTTGTAACACTCATTTCCTAGAAACGATAAAATTAAGGTCTGTTTAAAGGGCAACTTCAACGAAAATTCACTTTCCAGGTTTAAGCTTTATTCAGTATATAGTGATATGACCATCTCTCAAAATTAACATGGAAACACACAGGTTTTCTATTTATGGTAGAAAAGATGTCCCAAACATGGGTTTCCGCGCAACTCTTTTTCGCCGATTTGCGAAACGCTCATTATTATTCATGATATGTTAATGACCCCGATACGTCATAGTGGGAGTTCTGATGTAAACACTGGCCAGGAATAAACGCAGTACATACACAGTACGATACTTCGTCGATCGTCGATCCGTCGATCGTTCCATCTTTCGAGCTTTAGTTTGTCGATTTGTTGAGTTACCGAATAATGTGGAACATGCCATGGTTTCGTGCAGTGGGTGGTTTTAACAGAAATATCACCAGAAACCAGATTTGGTGTTTTTGAGGTTTCCGAGGGACAACAAAATGAATCGCGAGTGGCAGAGGTTCGTCAACATAATCGGGCTGATTTCAACGTTTCCCCGCGGTCACTCTGCCAAAAGAATTACGGAATTTTTTTTTTTTTTACGAGTCCTGTATCGTACAGAAGGAATTTGGATTCAGGAAAAGGTTGAGGGTAAAACGTAGGGTTGTTCCCTCCCACCCTAAATAGACCAAAGGGCATGGCCGATTATTATGTACTTTGGTGACGCACCTCGTAAATCTAAGTGAATTATTTTTACCTTAAACTACTTAGGAAGATGATGAAACAATGATCATGCATAAAATCCACAATTCATCGGAGCCCCAATTATTGCCAAATTTGCCATTAAAAAGTCACGATTTCGACGTTTGTAGCGCAAAAAAATGCCAGACGAAGGATTACGTCATCATTTCCCAACGACCAACCAGTGAGGATGTTATGTCGCGACGCGATACGTCATCGTAAATGGACCAATAGCGCAAAGCGTACTTAAGAACGTTGGCGCAGCTAGTTCGTTCGATGTTGGCGATACGAATCAAAAACATGTATTACGCATGTTTTCCATTCAGAATCAAAGTTCTTGTCTCTTTCTGAGAACAGCTAAAGAAAATTCGAATGTGCCAGTAGATGGAAAATGTGTCAACATCGGATAAAACTGAAATTGCCAGGAAAGCAGAGGAAAACATCGGCGTGTCGACAGGCAAAAGTCATAACGCATACGGCATAGGCTAGTCCGAGTAACTTGGACCCTTACCATCGCCCTTTTTTATTTTGAGGGAGTCGGGCGATAGTAGAGTCCAAGGAATCCTGTTGGAAACCCGATAAACTAACTATGTGTTCGACTCCATGACTACCCCCGACCAACCCCCCCCCCATTTTACCCCGAAAACACCCGTGAAACCCTCCCCCGCACCCATCTTTGGATTGAGTGAGAATCACCGATTTAAATACTGGTCATTTGTTTTACTCACGTTTGGGGAAAAAGGAGAAATTTCCCCTCAGGTGATCGAGAAGATTCTCTTCCGTCCGACCAGCCAAAATGCAGCGGCCATCCTTGATTTCAAATCAAAACGGTATTCACGAAAATCGATGACGTTTTGCGCGACTATAATGAGTCAACGCGTGCTTGCGATTGCGCACGCAAACACTCACACAGACCCACTGCGCCCACGGACTTACCTAAACGTCATCGATTTACGTGTACAAAATTACCGGGTTTTTTTACCTGAATTTGGAAATAATTGACCATTCTTCAGAATTATTCTGATTTTTTTACTATTATAATGAAGTCCCATAAACTTGCACAAAATATGGACGTGCGTTTTGGGATAGGAATGGAGGGTACGGGTTCGAATCCTGTTGATGTCATTTTTTTTTCAATTTGTTTTAAGAGAACCAGATGCAGAAAAGCGTTATGTTCTGTTTGCCAACTGACAAATCTCTAGTTTTTCTTTGATGATGTCGATATGCATGTGGACTTGTGCAGTGTTATTGTTTCTGACTTAAAGATTATAAAATGTATGCTTGATATTGTGGATGATAATTTTATATACTAAAAAATATAGGCTTACGCAAAATTTAACCAGTGCTGCTACAATTGCTTTCAAGAAAAGCTGTGTGCACGTATCACAATTGCCAACTTGATATTTCCTACAATTATAAATCAACCTGGTCTACTTGGGTAACCCTTCTTTTCCCTGTACTTTTTGTTTGGTTATGCAAGGTGAAGAATTACAACTGCCTGGTGTTCATTGCAAAATGTTTCCAAATAGGAAGTGTATAATTATTCTGCCGGCACCAGCATTCTTCTCTAAATGCTATTTATTTTGCTGTTGCCTTACTCTGATTGGTCAATTTTCTTGTTCCCCCGGCACAATAATGTTAAGAGCAAGAAGGCTAATATGACATAATGAAAATTGACAGAACAGAATGCAGGTGCGGGCAAAATATACCCTTCCTTTAAAATACATGTACAATATATTTATAAAGAGTAATGTGGAATGTGAACTTTTTCAATTACAGGCTTTTGAATACCATCAGCACTGCTACAAAGTACAAATGTTTATTTAAACTAATTACATGTAATACATTTTTTGTACTTGTAGATACAACATGTTCAAGATGGGAATGGTGATGGAATCCTCACTGCCTCTGAACAAGGATGCTGTGACAGTGTCTTTAATCATATAAAAAGGGCAAACTATCAGGCGGCGGGCCCTAGATGGTCATCTCAACTTGCCATCTCCCCATGGAAGAAGATGGAAGATCGTCATGGCATCAATGTCTATTGGATGGATCTGCCCCCTGCTCCAGACAACGTCATGGAATTTGCACGCTTTTCTTGCAAAAAAGGTCGATGCACAACAGCACAAAATGCAAGAGCAGCTGTCTCAAAAAGAAACGGCCCTGGACAGACTTGCAAGAATATCCCTAGTGAACAGCAATATATTACTCCAGAAAATTATGACTGAGATGATGATTACGGTACCTAATGCAAATACATGTTAAGTGAATAATGAATAAGTCATAGCTTTGCGACAACACCATGCAAAATTATATAGACAAAGGACAAAGGGAATAGCTGGTAGGGTCAGATCAAAGAGAAGGGCAGGGATTTGGGTAGAAGGGGGGACATCAAAGGGAAAGAGTCAAATAGAGAAGTGGGGAAGTGAACACAAAAGAAGGATTATAGGTAAATTTCCAAGGTAGTTAATCATTCCCCTCCTGGATTTAAGTTTGTGAAGGTGATCTGGTCAGGATTAGTATGTGTGTAATTGTCTTCCACTATATACTACAAGTTAATGCCTTTGTATACTCGTTTTTCCCTTTAAATCCAAGAGAAAGATAACTGTTTACTGCCTTAGTGCTGATAACTGTACATGTATGATCATTTGTAGGTGAACAGTTCCCAATGTTTTTTTCATGTTGAAAATACACAAGTTTTAAAAGATTTAAAAGTACACTTAGATTTTATTTATCAATTATCAATACTAGCTCCACCAGCTGAACAATCACAACCAACCTGTCTTATTTATTCCTATTAGTTGTAACATTTTGGTTAGAAACGACCCTTTTTTGTCTGACCCTTTTTTATAATTTTGTTTGAATGTAACATACATGTACTCTCTTGTTTCATCAGAAAATAAAAATAATTGAGCAGTACATTCACACCATGTTCACTTAAAAAAAAACCACCAAAATTGAACAATTAACTCAGAAGAGGAAATTTGCAATAATGAAGTAGTGCTAATAGATGAGGGTATTTGGAAATGTGAGATTATGGTACTGATTTGCACTCCAGTTCATCTTCCTTGATACTGCCCCTTTGGAGCCCATTATTTTTTAGCAAGTTTCAGCATGCCTTCCTCCATGGTATCAGCAACCAGAAAAAAATTCCCATTGAAAGTGTACACGGTTTTCCAATCCCGGTCAATAGAGAGCGCCCTATTTTCATGGTATTCTGGCGTGAATGGTTATGATTAGTCCCACTGTGACGTCACAGGCCCGAAGTAAACGCGTGAGTTGATCTCGCGCGTTTCAGGAATCGGACTGACTCGGGGTTGAAAGAAAATGCCTCTTATTTCCCCCGCTGTCATTTTCAGCCCATAATTCCATTCTGTTTGGGTTTGTTGTTGACCAATCTATCCATAAATACTTATGTCTTAATTTTTTTCCAAAACCGTTGAAGTTGCTCTTTAACGTGTATAGTTACTCAAATCAATTTGATCACCTTGGGAACAAAGACAAGACACAGTGTGAGACTCGTAGCAAAGAAGCTGAATGTAGATATGATGACGTAACGCGAGCCGTTGTCTTCCAAGATTTGGGAAATTGGAACGACGATGAAAGACATAATGACTGTGTTGTAGACGCTCATCCCTGAAGAAATGGAAAAAAATAACCCAAAACAAGAAGTTACAAGACGCGCTAGCTGCATCCATTATACGGGTGCTAACAAACCTTCTTGGCAAGTGTTTTTTCCCACGCTGATTAATTTAAAACTTGTATAAGGGCAAAAGAGGGTCAATAAGGTTATTGTTTACTCATTATTGTCCATTATCCAGCCCTTCAATTCTATCCCCATGCTGTGTTCACATTGCCTATTTCGTCATGATGAAGTGAGAAACTAATTGTAGAATTGTCATGAAACGGACCAGACGGAATTTGTGGCCAGCAGAAGGGGATAAAGTGATTTGAGCGCCAGAGCGTCTGATATTACAACGGGTAAATATGACCAAAGCATAAGCCCGAGCCCAAGCCTTCATTTCGTAAAAGGCCTAATGATCCCCCAAGACGGGTACCAACCGATGTACTTGGAATCGTTCAATGCTGGCACGGTGACCTTCCGCGTCTCCCACGCCAGGAATGCGCCGAATATGAGCAGCAGACCGTCTATGCATACCAGCGAACCCGTCCAGTACACCTGCCAATGCGACTCGCATGTGATATACACCGGGATGATCACAGCATCCAGGTCATCCGTCTCCTATACCGAAAAATGATCCAATCAAGATTCTTATGTGATCACGGGAACATGCAACGAAAATGAAAAAGAAAAATCGGAAAAATGAGAAAAGAATGCAATTTAATCACATGACTTAGATCGTGTCTATAACGGCACTGCAATTGTAATTTAATGCTTTTCTTTCAAGAACTGGAAAACGTTTTTTTCGTACTGCTTAAGTTATGGAGGGGGTGGGTCTTATACCGGTGGAGATGTCACAAGTTGAGTTACCAGTCGTCATTATTGAAAAATGCCTCTCACCACTCTATCTCCTCTTGTCGTCCTGGCTTGCAGCGGATCCACGATCTCCCAAATGATTAAGACCAGGGCTACTACAGCAACGAGGACAGCCACCATCACGTACAGCTGAGAGTCTTTGATGATCTTTTGGGGGCAGGGGAAAAGGGGGATCAGTACACTGAATATGTATGTTCAAACGCTGAGTGTGCCTGGAGGTTGTGAACACTAATACAAAAAATTACAAGATATTGCTGCTTTATGACTATAAATGTGGAGGGCCAGACGTTTCGCAGGACCTTTTTTCACTACAGCTATTGTGAAGGCAGATTGGCAGCATATCTGTAACAAACATCATTATGATATCCAGAATCTTCAAGTCGGAAGTCGTTTTGATAATGCTTTCCCGAAAAAAGAAAATACTAGCTCCGAATGACAGTGTTTTGCTTTGGGTAAAAGATTGTTAGATTTTCAGTCCCCATAGGCAGATCGTTACCGTTTTCTTGGCTGTTTTGCTGGTGAAAATTTTATGGACACGCCATGTTTTGGTGAACATGGCCCCGAAGGACATAGCGAAGCCGATGGCCAAACACCACGTATTTGCCTAGGAGATAAAAGTGAGAAATATAAAGTAAAAACACTCGCGGCAACAATGACACCATGTGGGAGAAGATGACCTCACAAAAACAACGACCTCACAAAAGCAATGACCTCACAAAAACAAAGACCTTACGGGAAAAACCTCACAAAAACCCTCACTATGCCCCAAAACACAATGATCTTACAAATACACATCGCGAGAACCATGACCTCGATATAAAATAACTCAAAGTAAGCGGTTGCTGTTATCAATCAGACTACCAGACCCACTTTTTTCCCTTTTTTACTCATGCAACTAATACAGGACCTTTTTACCTTGCACATCCAGGCCATCATGTGGATTGGTACCCGGCTAGCGTCCAGCCCATTAAACAATATGGAGAGATACATGAGGAACCCACCAATTATGATGAGGTTGTTTATCTTGGGGCTTGACATCTTAATGAACCTGATAGAAAAAGTAAAAAAGGGGGAAAATACAAATAAAAAGAATACCAAAAGAATGGATTGATACAAAAAGGGGGACTGGTCTTCTCTCATGCTGGTCCCAGATTTTGAAATCCGTGACCCCCAAACATACGAAATGGTTCTTGTTTAATCTTTACATAATGCGTGGACTTAATATTTATTAGCTGCGAGTTAAGTATTTTGTAGGTTTCACTATACTTGATCTACTTATTCATTTGATGAATGATAGTTGTGCGAAGATTCTGTGTCTTGAGCGCTCTCATATACAGGGATACTTTTTTATCATTATCATTATTATTATTCTTCTTCTTATTATTTTATTATTATGAGCAAGTCTACAGTTGTATAACTTAACATCGAAGGGATGGAAACAAGCCAATGAGTTAACAGAGTTGACGAAGGTACGTGTTGGTGTGCCATTTTTTAGAGATGGTACGAGTGGGCGAAGGTACGAGTTGGCAAAGTTACGAGTTGGCGAAGGTACAATTTGGTATAAAATTGTTTAGCGAAGGTACGAGTTGGCGAAAGTTGTGTTACCCCTTGGAAACCGAAGGGG